>JBCNJP010000025.1:85261952-85290417 GCA_039602395.1 Deinandra increscens subsp. villosa | reverse complement strand
CCCTTCATTAAATGAAACCTTTGTGTGGAATGAGTAAAAGGAAACCAAATGATTAGCTAACGCATTTTTTTATCATTGGTTATTAGCCCGATGGTATCCTTATGTTATTTACAGTGCTCCTTCTCTAAAGATTGAAGGTTTAAGTCTTATAGTGAACAATGTGGTAAAAAAATAAAACCGTTCAAATTTAATTTTTTTAGGAAAAACTTACACTGCTCTAAAATACATTCTTAAAGTACTCCTTCCTAGTCTTTAGTTACTGGGCTACAACCAACTGGCTAAAAGATTAGCTAAGTTATATGATGCCAGTCTACCTCTTGCTGTTGCTTACGGATATCGTCACATCTGCCGGTCGTAGATTCGTATTCATAGCCAATAGTGGCTAATGTCAATCCTATCTAAACTTTTTTTTACGATCGTGTACATACTTTTATCAAGATCCATATATATGCTTCTTGTGAATATGTTCCACATGTTTCTACAGCTTACTTATAGTTTTGATGGCCCATCAAACTTTAACATTGTTCCATCACATTTTTTAGCCTAATCCTCAATATATATATATAGCTTTGGACGACCACATTCTTGCTCCACGGGCCTCTCAGCATCATGTTTCTATTGGATAATGGGTGTCCTGATCCGATACTTATCATAACCGACCCGGTTTCGACCCGGAAGAGTTACACTGGAGTCAACGAACTTTTAATTAATTAAATGTTAATTAATTCAAACGGTTTATATTAAATAAATAATAGTTATTTATTTAAAAAGTAACGAAACAATTATTATCGTAAAATGTTTACGGGAATTGTCGGCGAATGATTGTCTAGTCGTTAACGGTTAACGGGCTAGAAAGATCATTAGGTTTAGAGGCTTTGGTCGCGAGATGGGTTTTGCTTGCCAAAGAAGCCATCAAAATAGCATAAAAGGAAGGGAGGAGATTAGGAGAACCCTAATCGCGATCCTCCCCTCCTCCCTCCTCCTTGCCGTCGTGACCTCCCCCTCTCCCTCTCCTCTCTCGTTTTCAGCGCAAGATCACCACCACCCTCCGTCGCCTTCTCCGACTAATACGATGGTGAAACGAGATCCTCGTTTGATTGCCGCCGCAATAAAATTGGAAACCACCGCCGCCGCCGCTGAGAGGTCCGCCGCCACCACCGGCGCTGCTGCGGCCCGTGCCGCCGTCGCCGCCGACATCTTCGGCGAGGACCACCGTGAGGTGGTTCTCGCCCTACCCGCGCCACCGAGATCGTTGTTTGAACCGTCTCGTGCCGCCGCCGTTGAATCGGGTGAAAACCCTAAGTGGCCGGCGCCATTTATGCTCGCCGCCGTCACGCCACTACGTTCGTCGCTTCCACGCGTGTCGGATGAAATCGATATTGCATCGGTTTCGTCGTCATGCATGACGGAACCATTCGACTGGAATGCTATGATTCATAACATGGTTTCGTTACCGCCACCACCGCCGGTTCATGAGATGAACGCGGTCGTGGTGCCTGAGGCCCCGTCTTCACAATCGGTTGAAGATTTGACTCGCCGGTTCGAGTCGGACGTTGCCGTTAACCCTAGCGCCAGTTCGTTGAACCCCGGTGTCTCGAACGGTTGTTCGAACTCCGCCAATGTATATCTAAATTGTTTAGATTATTCGATTTTATTTTTCTGTATTTACGTGTACACGGTGATCAGATCCTGTTTACGGTTTTACTTTATTCGCGTTGTAAAACTTGTTTTCCGCTGCGCAATTAATCTGATTAATTGACCCGTTAATTTATTCGGTAAAAAATTAAAACGGACAACCCGGATACCCACTGTAAAACCCAATAGTTTCCGGATATTTTGGGGGTCACTGTTGCTTTTTCTGTTACGACACTGTATCTTAGCTCGAAAATGGTTCTAATCGGCACTAATATGACATTTGACATATTAATAATTCTAAGATTTTGTTTCTTATCACACCCTTAAAATCTTTTCAAGAGAGACGAAACGGTCACAAATTCTATTGGAAAGTGGGCGTATATGTGACCATAAATACAAAGTTTGGCTCTGGGGACAAAACCATGCCAAATACTTTTGGTAAGGGGGAACAAAGGATGCCTAATTTAACAGTGTTAAATACCAAAATGATGTGCTTTTTGAAGGGCCACCACCTTTGATTTCACAAAAAGAATATGTCTTAAGATTACCAAAGAAATTTCCAGGTAATCTCACTGGTTATACTGGTCAGAAGTACTAGGTAACAAATTAAATAAACACCACCAATAATATGCGTACAAATGTCAGATCAAATTCAACTTTGTACTTAAATTAACGACTCTTTGCTACGTGTTGACGTAGCTTCTTCGTGGTAGGAGTTGACCAAGTTTATAACAACAGAAAATAAAGTGGTCCACAGAGTTATCTTAATCATAATATATAAGCCAGTCTCTTAAACTAAACACTCCGTGCACATTGTGACTATGGCTCAACCAAGCTATGAACCTGTAATCGGCTCTCAGTTCATTGCGCAATCTGAATTTAATGTTATAGTTAACAAGTTTTCCGGCGGAGAGCTTGTGATCACAAACACCGAGAACAAAATCATGTTTACGGTCAAAGCATGTGACACAAGTTTTCATAGTCAGCGGTCACTGCAAGATGAAGGTGGAAAAACAATTGCAACGCTTCGAGAGAAGGTGATAAATTCCTACCTTTCAAGTCTTTATTAGTTGTTCTATCACTCTATGGTCTGTTTCTTAGATTTGCTACTAAAATTATTTTTCAAATAAATATATTTTATTTCAGATCATGACGGCCCATGAACGATGGAATGCATTTAGAGGTCACAGTAAAGCGGATAGAGATAAGATATTTAGTGTCGTGACAAATTGCATGATCCAATATGGCACCCATGTAAAAGTGTTCTTGGCAAATAATATGAGTGATATATGTGATTTCTATATGAGAGGAAGCTGGTCTAACAGAAACTGCACTATTTATAAGGGAGATTCATCTTCAACAACTATTATAGCCCAAGTAGTTTCAGACTCGAACTTTTTTCATTTGATTTTTAGCTATAATCATGTATATGTACAAATCTGATACAAGATCTGGCTAGTTAATATTACTTATAAGTGAAGCTAATCAGTATATATATATGACTTGCTCTTTCAGATGCAACTATGGCAATCGCCTGAGAGATTTATGGTGACAATTTATCCTAACGTGGATTATGCATTTGTGGTTGCACTTATTGCCATTCTTGATGTTATGAAAAGCCTAGCTAAAGATGATGCTTCCGAAGTTGTTGCTGAACTGTTGATGGGGATGTGACTCAGTTCTTTGATGCATAAATTACCTTGGTGTATTTGCACTATACTCGATCTATTTGTAAATTCATTTATGTGTCACTGATATTAGAAAGGATTACAAAGTTTTAGAATACCAAAACGACATACACCTAAGTAAATCCTCCTCATGAGCCAAAGAAAATTAAAAACAAAAACAGAAAACAAGGAAACAGAAGCCACTATCCATATATAGCACTTCAAAAGAATAATGGTAGTTCTCCATGATTAATAATTTGCCATGTGCAATCAAAAAGATGACAATCCATGTTACCATTTCCTATATAATCATGCTAAGGTATAATTCACGGTCTCCACTTTTTGTGTTAATTAAAATGCATATGTAAAGTCACTCAAGCCCAAACTTGTATCAAGCTTGTTTAAAGGCTATAACAGGTTGATTACATAACATGTACGGTTCATAAACACGTTTAACACTTGGTGAAAGCAACAAGAACAATTACTATTTCTCATTAAAAAATAGAGAGATTAACACTTGTCGCCACCTAAGGGTGTGCCAATACGACACCGTTCTAATTTAAGTCTTCGGTGGCGAGAAGTCCCCACCTAAACCTAACCTCGTACGACACCGTTTAAAATTTTCTTGTGCGAAAGCGAAAAATAATAAATACATAAACCTAATTAAGTCTTCGCTGTCGAAAAGTCCCTACCATAGGGAATTTAAAGATATAATAATAATAATTTTCTTTAATATGTAAAGGAATAAAAGAAAATATAAATTAATTTAATTAAGTCTTTGGTGGTGAAAAGTCTCCACCATAGCTTTTCACTACGCGCAACTTTCTCACTTAACCCTTCGGTGACGACTTTTCCATACTATAGCTCAAAAATTCAATTTTTTTACTGAAACCCTTTAGTGACGAAAAGTCCCCACCTGAACTTAACCTTTGGTGAGGACTTGATGGTTCCCCAACAAAAACCTATTTTCTTGTAATGCCAAAAAAAGGCTTGGGCCTCCCAAAATTTTAAGGCCCCATTTTAAAGATATGGTCCAGTACGAGTATAGATAAATAAAGTGTGTGACAGAAAGTTGCAAGGTTGGCTTGTAGTTTAGTTCGTTAATGTGTTTACGCAGTATAGTAGCTTCTCGTGTTCGAGACATGTTGTCGCCGTTTTCCTTTATTTATTTTTTTTACCTTTTTCCTCTTTATTAAAAACTTTGTTAGAGAAAGTTTATCTAATTATAAATAGTTTAATTCCTTGTTATTCACTTTCACAAAGTCATGTTTCAAATCATTCACATTTCTTTTAACAGCTAAATGCAATTATATTGAATCCTTCACATATTACAAAATCAATATGGTTTAATTTTTTTAAGTTTGATTTCCTATGTTAAGAATACTCTATTAAAGAATTCTAAGAATAACTTGTTCTTTTATATATTCTTCACCTTTTCTATTTCTTTCTTACCATTTTTTGTAATAAAAGTTTATTTTATATAAATATTATTTAGAAATCTAAGTTTAGTTTTCTATTTTCCGTTCATTTAAATTGTATCATCATCTAAAACTTGGTTCTAATTCATTTTACTATTAAGAATTCAAATCCTAATGTTATAATATGATGCATTATGACACACATATATGAATTGGGTTATTCGAAAAATTCAAAAGAAAAAGTAAAGTTTAAAGGCCTCAATTTTATGTTCGCTACCTTGAGCCAGCCCTAATTAGTGTATATATATTTACTTTAGTAAATATTGCGGAAATTGTTGTATCAAGTAGATTAGTCAAACAATTATTGTACACATATATATTTTTTATGTGATTACTGAAAAAGACAATTAGTTACCAAAACATTCAACTAATAATGTAATTTTCAACCATGGGCCATTTGGTAGAATGATATTGATGATAAGGGGAAGACTCGAGACTAAAGGGTTATGAATTTGATCCCTAAGCCTGATAGGTTTTCCATCCGACCACTTGCGGAGATAGTTTTTCCTGAAAATAAGCTTAAGTGGTGTAAATTAATAGTCTTTGATTGAACGTTACCAAAAAAATGTAATTTTCAGTTTTTCATGTACATCTATAGGATAATGTAGTAAACTGGTAATTATATTAAAACTGTTTGTGTTTATTTAAATAAGAGAGTGGTTTCCTACATACTCTAAATAAATACATGACATTCTAATAATTACACAATTCATCCAAACTATAGTTTAGATTAACTACTAATATTCCAACCTCAGTGTCTAATTGCTACCCCATAACATATCTATGTAGTACTGGTATGTTTTTGCGTATTATTTGTTAGTTAGATTTATTTGCTTCCCTTGTTTATCCCTATATTATTTGTAATCTTGTGTTTATTATATACTATGTTAGTAATTCGTATATTACACGGACTGAATTATGTTCATAATATTAAATAAATACAAAAAAGGAAGAAAAAATGATTAAAATATTTGAAAATTATGATTTACGTAAAATCCTTATAAAAAGTTAAATGATAATTTAATAAATAAAAAGAAATTTATTGTGTTCGACAAATTGTTGATTAATTTTCTCAAAAAGAATCAAACTATTGAGTGATTTTTTATCAAATTTACATTAATTTTATCAATTTTTTTTTTATTTTTTTTTTGACAGATAGATAGATAGATATTCTCATTAAAAAACAACAAATTACAAAGAGGTGGCGGGTAACGAGCAACAAGCTGCACCGCAAACCCTTTTTTATAGCAAACCCAATTTTTGAAATAAAAATTTAATTTGAACAAAATTGGTAATTAGTCTTAACTACTGATTTACTACATTTGTAATTGATTATGAGTTTGACATTTGTCATTAGTAATGTGGACCCTCTACTAAGATGAAATCGTGTTGCAACCATTTTAGTATTTTATTATATTAAGATTAAGATAAGATACGCATTGATCACTAGATCAGAACATTTCGAAATTTTACACTAACTTGGTCTCCAATTCAAGGATTTACAATATTTCTTGAAACAGACTTTTAATTTCTTTAATCATGTTGACCATGCTAGAAAATGAATTATTTCATTGTCTCATTTTTTTTTCTAATGCTTATCCAAACTGTGTTGATGTTAGAAGGTTTTATATCATGTATTTTAAATGGGTTAACATTTTGTTGCAAGAAACCTTGAGAAAGGACACTTTATAGGCTATGTATTTGTTTATTTTTGCTGTAAGCCTATAACATGTATGATCGATGGGTGATGCGATCGCCCGCTTCTTGCATCATGCTTACACCCCGGGTTTTCAGGAGGGTTTTTGGTAGTGTTTCAGAATGGGTTTTGGTCAAAACGGGTCGTTTTGAAAAGGTAACATTCGGTTTGTGCCAAAATGGATCATGACCAAAATGGGATTGGTTAAAACAGGCTCTTATGTGGAATGTTTAAAAGAAATTATAGAATTTTAGAATTAGCCAAGTATGATGTCAATCTACCCTTGAGTTCAAAAGTCTACTTTTTATGATGTGTACCTTATAGCTAATACTTATTATAGAAATAGGCAACATGACCCTTGAATACTATTAATCAAGTATCATCAGATTTAAATATTGACGATTTATCCTTGCGGGTGGAAACACTTTTATTCAAAAGGTACAAATTAAACCGGCAGAAATGTTATGTAATTTCTTCACTATACTAATTAGGTGTTGGGGAAGTTTCTAACCAAAGAAATATGTGCTGCAAAACTAATGTTGTGATGATGCGTCAATCAATATGTTCTTCACCTGTAATTGGCTCACAATTCATTGCTACACATGAATTTGATCTTATAATCAGGCATCACAGTGGAGATCTTGTGATCACTGACACTAGGAACAAAATCATGTTAACAATCAAATCATGTGACACAAGTTTCCATAGACAGCGGTTGCTACTAGATGAATGCGAAAGACCAATTGCAACGCTTCGGGCCAAGGTAATTTTAATGTCTACCTTTCATGTATTAATTAGATGTTCTTTGGTTAGTTTCGTCAATATTTGCTGCTAATTCAATGTTCCAATGCATATATATTATTTTCAGAATATGACAGCCCATGCTCGATGGAATGTATTTAGGGGTGAAAGTATTGACGATTCAGATATGATATTTAGTGCGACAACAAATCACATGATCCAGAATCACACTCATGTAAATGTGTCCTTGGCAAACAAAATGAGTCGTCGCAATGATGATTGTGATTTCCAGATCAAAGGAAATTGGTCTAAAAGAAGCTGCGCTTTTTATAAGCGAGATTCTTCAACAACAGCTATAGCCCAGGTACTTAGTTTCAGACTCTTTACTTGTTTCATATTAATTTTGGCTATCTGTATTCATGTATGTGCACAAAGATGACAAAAGATTTCGCTAGTTATTAGAAGATAATGTAATGAAATATAGTATAGGGTAATTTAATTAGTAAATCTCCTATTTTATATTGGGTTCATACAATCAATATACAATTTACACTTACACATACCTGCTTTGATTCTAGTTAATCACTTGGTGCTAAAAGTGAAGCTAATGAGTATGACTTACTGTTGTAGATGCATCAACGGCAATCACCGGAGAAATTTATGGTGAAAATTAATCCTACCGTAGATTATGCATTTGTGGTTGCACTTATTGCCATTGTTGATGCTATTGAAAGCCCTGGTGCAACCAAAGTGGTTGTTGGCATTGGCAATGTTGCTACCAAATAGGCTATTGGAGTTGCTGGAGTTGCGGCTCAAATCATTGCTGCAGATATATTTCCTAGCCTAGGACATTGGTATGGTTGAAGTTATAAACGAAACTTTACTTACGTTATTTAGTTTATAGGTCAAAAATGATGTATTGTATCTATGGGTCATAACGGTATGTTGGTTACTTTGTGGCGGCTTCTCATGTATATATATGTGTGTGCACCCATGTAAACGAGTACCAGCTTTGTATGAACAAATATTACAGAGACTTGCTTATGATAAGCTTAGTATCATAACTTCTGTTTTTCGTTCTTTTCATTGCAAATGCACTTGGATGAAACCAGGACTCGTGGTTCTTTAAATTCTATTCATACCAAGGATAGTATCATCAAATTCGCCTACTTTGATGACCGAGAAACTGGAATCAGAGCCTTTAAACCCGGGCGATTTAAAGAGACTATATAGCTACAAACATCAAGCAATCTTTTGCATATACATGGAAAGTGAAAAAGCAAGAAACTTTGGGCCAGCTAGCTAGTTAGTGCTACATGCCTAGACACTAGGGGTGTGCAGAAATTATAACCGAAATCCGAATAAACCGATAAACCGAATCGTATCCATATCCGAATAAACCAAACCGAATTGTGAATTCGGTTTACGGTTCGGTTTACAACCGTAACCGAATTGTGAATTCGGTTTACGGTTCGGTTATGGTTTTGAGTTTTATTTGTATTTGGTTTATTCGATTTATTCGGTTATCCGTTTAAAACCAAACAAGATATATATATATATATATATATATATATATATATATATATATATTTAATTATTTATATTTATTTATAAACCATTTAACCATTTAAGCTAAGCCCACTTATGATTTATCTACAATCCAACTAGATACGCATCCATAGTTTTTTTTAGGGTAAAACAAGTTTGTCGTAAAAAGTAGTCATCGACTCATCGTCTTCTCCTCTTCCACTCTACCAAAAACAAGAGCCTACCTTGGTTGTAGGTATTTTGGATGTATATCGGATTATGGTTTTAAACTTCAGGGATATGTTAAAGATGTTTGTTCCTTTGTTTTTTTTTGTTAGCAAAAAAATACGGAATATATGTTATTTGGTGAATACGGTTTAAATGGTTTGAATACGATTTATTCGGTTCTCAACCGAAACCGAATCGTATTGAATATGGTTTATTCGATTCGGTTTGTAAGCTTTTCAATACGGTTTGGTTTGGTTATGGTTATCATAAAAAAAACTTCAAACCGAATAAACCGAATCGAATAAACTGAATAAACCGTAAACCAAACCATTGAACACCCCTACTAGACACATAATCCATTGTTATTCAAATAAGTGAGAACGTACGTTGTTAAAAAGAATTTTCTCTTAAATTTCGAACATATTTTTGCGACTTAATTAGTTTTTTTATGCAAAATCCACCCACCGCAGAGCGTAGTTAATTAATAACCCTCTGGTTTATTCAAATAAATGTGAACGGCTTCCTAGAGACTCTAAATACATGACTTTCTAATAATTACCCAATTGATCCAAATGGTTTAGTTAGGAAAAAGTGATTATGAGGTTTTTAGGCATCTAACTTACATATGAAACTCATCAAACCGATGTAATTTTGATTAAAAACAATTTAAGTTTACAAGTATTTCATATTTATAGTTCATGGATTTATATAAGAAATAAAGAATAATTCCAAATTTTAATAAGTTTCACATCTTATTCACTTTCCCCATTATATACATATACATGCATTGATTTAATTAGAATATCACTAGAGATCAGAACATTTGATACTTAATTTACACTAACTTGCTTGTTGATGAAGACACCCTATTTAAGGATTTACAATATATTGTTGAAAGAGACTTTTAATTTCTTTAATCATGTTCCATGATAGAAAATGAATTATTTCATTGTCTCATTTTTCAAATGTATTTATTTAATTTTCCTGTACGTAAGCCTGTAACATGTCTGATCGATGGGTGATGCTTACACCTACGTACTTGCATCATGCTTACACCCGGGCTGTCATTAGTGTCCCCTCTTGTGGGCTTAGGGACAATAGGTTTGTTATTAGCCAAGTTTTATTAAAGGCGTAATCAGACAAAGTCGTTAAACACGAGAAAGCTTGTTTAGAGAATCAACAGGTGTTTATCCCATTTGCGTTTGACACATTTGGGTCCCTGGCCCCCGAGCCATTGGTTTCCTTAATAAAGTTCAGCGGGTCGTGCACAACAATTCCTCGACCCAAAAAAATCTTAGCTTTGTTTTAAGTAGGATCGGTTTTGTTATCCAAAAAGGTGTTACGACGTAATTGTTGTCCGTTTACCTGCCACTTTATTGTAATTTGATCCTTCGGCTATATATAAAACTTTTTAGGAGGGTTCAGTAACGTTTCAGAATGGGTTTTTGCCAAAACGGGTCATTTTAAAAGGTAACATTTGGTTTGGGCCAAAATAGATTATGACCAAAATGGGATTGATTAAATCAGGCTGTTATATGAAATGCTAAAAAGAATCTATAGAATTAGCCAAGTATGATGTCAATTAGACAATTAATCTACCTCTTGAGTTCAAAAAGTCGCCTTTTAATGATGTGTACCTTAGTTAATACTTAATATAGAAATGGGCAACATGCATGGTTTTGAATACTATTAATTTAGTATCATCAGATTTAAATATTGATGACTTTGCCGGCCTTGTTTGTGTGGAAGTACATTTTTCCAGTCGGACAAAACCGTCACAAATGTTACGTAATTTCTTCACAACTTCGGAGTTGTGGAAGTTTCTAACCACAGAAATAAGTACTCCAAGAGTACTCATGTTCTCTTAAACCAAACAATCGGTGTGTGTTGTGATATAATGGGTCAATCAATAAGCTCTTCACCTGTAATCGGCTCACAGTTCATTGCTAATCATGAAATTAATCTTATAGTCAGCAGATGTTGTAGTGGAGATCTTGTGATCACCAACACTAAGAACAAAATCATGTTAACAATCAGGTCATGTGACACAAGTTTTCATAGGCAGCGGTTGCTACTAGATGAACGCGAAAGACCAATTGCAACTCTTCGGGCCAAAGTAATTATTTTAATTTCTGCCTTTGGAAGTATTAGTTAGATATGTTTGGTTTGTTTCTGCCTATATTTGTTGCTAGTTCAATATTCCAATGTATGTATATTATTTTCAGAATATCACCGCCCATGCTCGATGGAATGTATTTAGGGGTGAAAGTATTGACGATTCAGATATGATATTTAGCGCTACAACAAATCACATGATCCAGACTCACACTCATGTAAACGTGTCCTTGACAAACAAAACGAGTCACAGTGATGATTGTGATTTCCAGATCATAGGAAATTGGTCCAATAGAAACTGCGATATTTATAAGCGAGATTCTTCAATAATAACTATAGCCCAGGTATGTAGTTTCAGAGGCTCTTTGCTTGTTTCATATTAATTTTGGCTATATTCATGTATGTACACAAGGATGACAAAAGATTTCGCTAGCTAGTTATTAGAAGATATAATGTAAATGATATATAGTAGATGATAGATTTAGCAACATCTCCTATGGTATTTATACTTTGGTTTACCCTAAATGGGTTCATTTAATCCATATCCAAATACAATTTACACTAGCAACATACCTGCTTTGATTCTAGTTAGTCCTAAAAGTGAAGCTAATCAGTAATATGACATACTGTTGTAGATGAATCCAGGGAATTCACAAGACAAATATATGGTGAAGATTGATCCTAACGTGGATTATGCATTTGTGGTTGCACTTATTGCCATTGTTGATGCTATTGAAAGCCCTGGTACCAAATTGGCTGTTGGAGTTGCTACCAAATTGGCTGTTGGTGTTGCTGGAGTTGCGGCTCAAATCGTTGCTGCAGATATACTTTCCCATATACTTTCCTAGGGCTTTGGTACTGTTAAAAGTCGTTATAGACTAAACTTTAGTTATGTTATTTAGTTTATGGGTCAAAAAGGGTGTATTGTATCTATGGGTCATAAGAGTATGTTGGTTACTTTGCGGTGTGTTTCTCATGCATATACCAGCTTTGTATGAACAAATACAAAGACTTGTTTATGATAAGCTTAGTATCATAACTTCTGTTTTTCAATATGTTCAATGCAACTGCACTCGGATGAAAACCAAGACTCGTGGTTCTTTAAGTTCTGTTCATACGAAGGATAGCATCATCAAATTCGGCTACTTTGATAACCGAGAAACTGCAATCAGAGCCTTTAAACTAGAGCGATTTAAAGAGACTACAAACATCAAGCAATCTTGTGCAAATAAGAACACATGGAGAGTGAAAAAGCAAGAGACTTTGGGCCAGCTGGCTACTAGTACTACTAGAAAATGTTAGTTTTCCTACGAGAAATTGTGACGCAAAATTTTGTGTCTCAGGTCGAGAAATAACCCTTTTTTGTGTTACAGTCGTGTCAAAATAGTGACACCAAATATGATCCTCAAACTTTGTCGCAAATGAGTCACAGTTGCCGTGTAAAATACAACTTTTTAACTACAATTTTGTTCTAGTTACATATTAAATAGATAGGGGTCAATTGTGTAACATTTCTATAGTTGGTAGTTGATATCGCAAACTGTAATAACAATAAGGAAGGTTGGTATCATCCTTGTGGTGATGAGATTAGGGTGTATGCAACGAAATAACAAGTTTTGTCTCTCTTTCTCTCTATGATTCTCTCTTCTATAGTTTCTATTGCATCGCTGGTATCAGAGCTTTAAGCCCATGTGGCTAACACAATCACAGAAAAGAAGTCGAATTAAGAGTCTCGAGAGTCGGCAGTCGCCACCATCATCCGGCGATTGTAACCAGTTCAAATTGATCAACCCCCCCCCCCCCCCCCCACTAAAGTGATTTTTGTTTGCAAATCGAGGGTGTTATTACACCATGATTGTTGTTGTCAATTAAAGGAAAAACACAAGTCGTTTTTGTTGCTTGTAGGCTCGTCATAGACAGAAAAGGAAAAAGAAAAAAGGAAAAGATATTGCTTGGGTTTTCTTCATGTCAGACGAAGACTAATTTTAAAGGTTTTTTTAGTACCTTGAGAACAAAAATAATTGGGTTCATGTTCGGGTTTTTTGACAAGCAATGTTAGGGTATCGTTTGTAAAGATAAGAGAAACATGTTTCAATTTTTTTCTTAGTTTTCGACTACAGTTTCTGAAAGTCGTGTTTTGTGTTCAACATGACAGAAGATGGTGGAAGATGTAGCTAGGGCATTTGTCAAACCAAAAGACATCAGCAAAAACACAAAATGCCCATAACAAGTACGAAATGTTGTCTTCGGAATATCTTCTTCTCTAACCTTTAGCTGATGATAACCCGATCGTAGATCTATCTTGGAAAACCAATTTGCTCCCACCAATTGATCAAAAAAGTTATATATCCTCGGCAACAAGTACTGATTCTTCACAGTTAATTAACTTACTTAATTCGAGGAAGTCAATGCACATTCACATGCTTCCATCCCTTTTCTTTACAAACAGATCACTAGAGCACCCCCAAAGTGAGAAATTCGGCCTGGTAAATCCCCTGTTTAGAAGTTCCTGAAGTAGGGTCATCAACTCATTCATTTTTTTATGGAGCTAATCAATATAGTCTCTTAGTTGGCTCTAGGTACCACATCAATTCAAACTCAACTTCTCTTTTAGGTGGAACTCCTGAAAAATCTTTAGGAAAGACATCAGGGTAGTTGTAGACTAGTAGCAAATCCTCCAATTCCTTCACTTTAACCCTGGAATCTATTGCATAAGCCAAATAAGCTCCACATCTCCATTCCATATACTTCCTTGGTTTAATCATCAAGATGATCTTCACAATGATACTTGCACGATCACCGTATACAACAATCTGACTACCATCAAGTGCTCACATATGTATCATTTTCTTATTGCAATTAACAATCTGAGCTTCATTATCGGAAAGCCAATCCACATCCAGAACCACATCAAAACCTTCTATGGCCATAGGATATAGCTTAATAGGTAACTTATGGCGGTCCAAATCTATGAAGCGGTCAACCACACAAGACATCATAACTGTCTTGCCAATAGTAGTTTCTACCTCAAAGGGTCTTTCTATTTTACATAAAGGCATATCAATACATTTGCTGAATAAGCACCATGAAACTTCTACTAGAATCTGAATCAAATAAAACAGTAGCAGGCATGTCGTTGATGAGAAATGTACCTAACACCACATATGGTGTCACTTTGGCTTCCCGGTACCATTCATTCCCTTCTTGCATTCACCGCTATGAGTTTTATTACACTTTCAGCATGGTGCACATTTGCTTCCACAGTTTCCCTTGCCTTTCTTTCGAAAACACCCATAAAACTTCTTCGAACCACCAGAAAGTTCTGACTATTTCCTCTTAGACTTGGCCCTTCCCCTTGGTCCAAAGACCTCATCCAACAAATTGCCACCCCAGGCTACCATGGACTTGAAGGTCCCTGTGGGAGATGCTTTCACAAGTTCTTGTACTCTAGTTGCCAATCCTTAAACATGTCGCTTAACCATCTCCTATTCTGGTGTTACTAATTTAGTGGTAGATGTGGCATCTCATTAAACTTGGATGTATACTCACGTTGCGTCATACCCGCAGCTTCCAGCTTCAAAAACTAATTCATCTCTAACCAGTTCAACTCGCTCTGTGGATATAATGCTTCCATCGCCAACTATTTCAGATCATTCCATTTCATTTCAAGTGTCGCATGTTCTCCCATTTTCTAATTGATCATACCCTACTAGATCATGTCCTCAGACACACAAAGGAGTGAGTAACATACTTTACTGCCTGATCATCTTAATTTACACTCACTAATGTTCATCACTGCTTCCATTTCATGTATCCATTTGAAAAGTGGCCATAGTATCCAGGGGAATATCATTCCCTATGGTACTTGCCCAGGCCAGGTTGTCTACCCACACCCCAAGCTCCATTTCTATCGTGACGGCGGCCTCTACCTCTAGCCATCGACATTTTCTACAATCAATATGCAAGAAATATTAATCTTCAAAGGGTGCACCATAATTAGAGAACAGTTATATAGTAACTATTAAGTACAAAGGCCTATGCATTTATATTCTACTATATTATTGGTGTTCCATCATATTCAATTCCATTATGTTTGTACTAAACATCTTCATCTGTTCCTCTTTCTCTAGCCAGCCACCTAGCAGTTTCAACCGTATTACTTTATAGAGCCCTTATGTTGTGTGTCACTACAGAGAAACAAAAATTAATACAAACCAGTGTATAATCAAGATTGGAATTGATATCAAAAACACAAAATTAAACTAAAACTGAAATCACTTTTCAGTTTTATTAGGGAAGAAAATTACTCAAACATCACCTTACAATTTGTGTTAATAGACTAACCCTAC
The DNA here is from genome assembly GCA_039602395.1 of Deinandra increscens subsp. villosa. Classification (NCBI taxonomy): domain Eukaryota; kingdom Viridiplantae; phylum Streptophyta; class Magnoliopsida; order Asterales; family Asteraceae; genus Deinandra; species Deinandra increscens. The sequence continues at coordinate 85,274,981 of JBCNJP010000025.1, read as the reverse complement.
TTAATAATCTTTTATAGATTAAGAGTCCCACTTAAACTATCTAATACAAAAGAGAATTATAACCTGTTGAAATAAGAACAGTAGTTTTTTTTTTTTTTGAATGGTAAATCATTAACACGGACAACCGGCCCTAGCAAGACACCAGAGCCGTGCCAAAACACAAAACGTAACTTACATAACAAGCAGAAATTACACCAATCTCTTCAACCTATAACTCTTTCTTTACACCTGTTGGAGACCCAATGAAAACTCAATGACTTGATTTCAACAAAAAGGTTCTGAACATGGACCGCCTTTTTATTGAAAACCGTCACGTTACGAGCCCACCAAATGACCCAAACTGTCGTGTGAATGAATGAAGTCCGTGACTTGCTTTTTTCTGTTTTGAGTTCTCCAAAATTACCAATTTAATTCACCGACTTGTGTAATTAAGTTCCCGTAGATATTCACAACAAATGTGACATAGGGCTTGGAGACTTGGGCCGGCCCACCATCTTGTGGGTTGGGCTCAAACTGAAATTACCCAACATATTATACAACAAGTGGTGTATGATTATTTGTTGGTGGTCTCTATAGTGAAGCCGTAAAAGTTCAAATTGGCAGTTGTGTCAACAATCTTTGGTCAAAATTGGCGCATAAAACAATACCATATAAAATTGACATTAATTACCTTTTCTTATGGTGGTCAATAATGCCATCTTATAATTAACAGTTTGTCAAACTCATATTCAGTTTTTCAATCTCTCTAATGTGATGAAAATGTCTAAGCTTGATGATGAACCTCCAGTAACTCCAGTTTGTGTGATAGGGCCTCAATTCATAACCCCAAATCCGCTTGAAGCTATAGTCGAAACGAATTCAAGCGGCACCCTTCTTCTCACAGACACTAACCATAAAATTATGCTCAAAGTAAAAAAGTGCAATACATTCTTTCATCATCAACTATTGCTCCTCCATGCGGATGATAGACCTATCGTGATGGTCCGAGATAAGGTGATCCATAATCTTGAAGTTTCTTATTTGAAGCTTTGATTCGAGTTTAACCGATATGGAACGATATTTTCATTTGATCTGCAGTTGATGACTGGACATAAGCGATGGAAAGTATATTTGGGCGACAGTATTGCAAAATCAGATATGATATTTAGCACACAAGCAGCACATGCCATACAATCTAGAACTAATGTGCATGTTTTCTTGGCAAACAAGAAAAGAAAGAAGGGTGCATGGGATTTTATGATCAAAGGAAGTTGGTCCAAGAGAAATTGCACAATATATATGGGAGATTCATCAAATATAATCGCACAAGTAACCTTTCAACTTTATACTTTTCTTTTTTTTTTTTTTTTTGCTAATTTTTGTTTATTTGGTTTTATGAGTACTCGGATAGTCCATGAGTTTTTCTAGGTTGTGTTGGTAATCAGATACAATTGAAGAACAGAATCGGGTGGGGGTGAGACTAGTGATAAATGGTATGAAACACGATTAAAAGTTTACGGGTTCAAAGTTCAAACCTTGCTACTACTATTGTTGTTAAAAAAGTTAAAGAACAAAATAAAAAATTCATACACTTTACACTGACTTTTTATTATGAATTTTGTTTCACTGTTTACATAGGACTCAATAGGTATGCATACCCCTACAATTTGTGTAAAGTGTATGAATTTTTTATTAAAAGATTAAAAGAAGTAGAATCCTAGTTTAGTGATAAATGGTATGAAACACGATTAAAAGTTTACGGGTTTAAAGTTCAAACCTTAGTTACTACAATTGCCGTTAAAGGAATTAAAGAACAAAATAAAAAATTCATACACTTTACACTGACTTTTTATTATGAATTTTGTTTCACTGTTTCAATAAGACTCAATAGGTATGCATACCCTACAAATAGTTCTTGTGAAACAAACACAACCTTAGATAAACTAAAACCACTGTTTATAATTGAGATATTACATGTTGACTCCTTAACTAATTATAAATACGTATAAGATTCTAGATATACTTCCTAATAATGGCTCAAAAGACCCTTATTTTACTTGAACATAAGTGTAGTTTAACTTTACATTCTTCTCTCGAACAAAACTTAGTTTAAGTGAGATCCTCATCTTTCTTGGCTTGCTTGTATAAAGCAGTTCTTCTTCATCATCGACGAGATGAGATTCTTCCTCCTTTTTCTCGTGTTCATCTTCACTTTTGATACATTCTTGATCAAATGGCATGTTGTCAATCTCTAAATATTGCTCGGAAGTTGTCACAATCGGCAGAAACATTTTTAGTATCGAGTTGAGCTATTTGTTACAGTTTCCTTATCTTCAAGATTAGTGCCACGACTTTCAAATTCCGCTCTTACACTATACTTGCCTACCAAATCATTCCTAGCTTCATTTGTTTTCATTCTCAATGTCTCCAACTCTCAGTAAGGTTTGTAGACGTGCTTCTAAACCAGATCTACTCCTAGATATCGAACTTTAATATAGTCCCATACTTCCATCACATTTGGATACTGTGCAACTTGCATTGAAACGTCTTCCGATAGTGTTTGGAAAAGCATTCTTCTTCTATATATGTGTCTTCTGTTCATCCACTACTTTTTTAGCATTAATCGTTTTCCAAAGATCATGAACCTTCAAGATTATTTCCATCAATAATGTCCATGTTATGTAGTATGACGCAATCAAAGTGAAATATTCTCTTGATCTCGAATTTTTTGGATGTGCTTCCTTTATCTTTGTTGTCTTTACCTAAAATGCTTTCTTTCTGTGTTCTTCCCTTTTTGTTGATTCACTTGCTTTTTTCTTGCTTTCAGTTTAATCTTTCTAATTCGGTATCTTGCTCTTGCTTAAGGATTTAAAGATGAATCTCTCTTTTTTGTTGCTTATTGCTTCTTACCAACTTCTTGATTGTACCACAAAGCCTTTATTATACCACACATATCTTGCTTGTGCCACAACTTGCAAAACCTTCTGCAAAGTCTTGTATTTCCGTGCCCTTTGCACCACACAAGGCTTGCTTGTACCACAAATAAAAATTCATTTAATCTTTCGTGTTGATATAAAGAAATTAAACCATGAAAATGATGAAGTTCACGTAAGAAGTTTATTGAAAATAAGAAGGATAAGGGTAAAAGTAATACATTCCCCATTTCCCCATTTTCCCAATCCATTTTTGGTGCCATCTCATCATTCCCCACCCCTTCCCATTTTTCCCAAATTTGTGAGTAATGGTTTCCCCATTTCCCCATTTCCCCAATCACTTTTTTATAATAAAATATTTAAAATAAAATATTAATAAAAACAAATACATTTTATAAATAAAAATTAAATCCTAACATTACAAAAAAAAAAAACTCCTAAAATTACTTATTTAATCCTAAAATTACTTATTAAATCCTAAACTTACAAATTAAAAAAAAAAACTACTTATAACACGCGAAGAGTTTGGCTCGAATTTTTTGAGCGATGGATTTAGCCTCCTCGCTTTGGTCCTTTTCAACCCTATCGAGCTCACGACACATTTGCTCGCGTTCAAGTATTTCGAGTTCTTTCGTTCGTTGTTCTCGAGCTTGTCGTTGAAGTTCGATCTTTTCCCGTTGATACTCGTTAAACGTTTGAAACTCTTCATGGTAAGCTCCACTCGAAGACGCTTTTCCTTTTCCTTTTGCTTTTTCTTTTGCTAAGCGTTTAGCCTTTTGGGTACCCATCGGAAGTGGTTCTTGGGTTGGGCTCTTGGGAGACGATCCACCTACACCGAGGTTGAGATCGAAAGGAATGGATTGGGCTTGCGATGGACTATCGGTGTTGAAGCTCCGATTTGAATCGGATGTTTTGCTTCTTTTAGAAGCACCTTGGTCGTCACTATAGCAACCATCGTCCACCGTAAATGCCCCTCGCCATTTTTGAGAAACTTTCACCACATCCCAAACCTCCAACTTGTCAAAAGCGCCCTTGTTTTCTAGTTTGAATCGATGATGGGCCGCCCTCATAACGTCTTCTTCGTTTTGCCCACTCTTTCGATTACCCAAAATGTGGATGTAGGTGTTGTTGAACTTGGTGACCTTCTTGTTCATGTCGCCCCACTTCGAGTACAATTGATGCTTGGTGCGAACAAAGGTATGTTCAAAACCCTCTTTGAAGTTGGGTGGAGGATAATGTAACAATTGATGCCAATTTGCGGTAATTTTGTTCCAAAACGATTCCCTACTTTGGGCGTCTCCTAAAATTAAAAAAAAGTAAAAAAAATTTGTTAGTAAACTTTAAAAAATGTTAGTAAACTTTAAAAAAAAAAACAAGTTATAAAATATATATTTTACCCGCAATCGAACTCTCCGAGACATCGACCCAACATCTCGCCAACGCCACTTCTTCTTTGACCGTCCAAGGAGTAGGAACCCTTTTTTGTCGGTCGTCGGGTTGAGACGTTTGACCCGTCTTCTTATTTCGTTTGACGGTATGCTTCTTCCTTTTTGTTTGAGCGGGTTGGGTGGGTTGAGTTTCCATGACAATTTCTTCTTGTGAATCGGTTTGGTGGGTTTGGGTGTTTTGGAATTGGGGAAAATCGTCGGTACGAAGATAATCAAATTCCCAACCGGCCGGGGAATCCGCCATCGTCGGTACGTAACCGGCACTTCCAAATGGGTTTTGTTGAGAGGTGGGAGGTTGTTGATCGGAAGGGTTGTAGCTGGAAAAGAAATCGTTGAAGTTCGACATGGTAAAAATTAAAAGGAAGTTGGAGATTTTATAAAATATTGAGAGAGGTTGAAGTTTTTATAAAATTTAGAGAGAAGAAGTAGAAGTTTGGTGTGAAAAGGGGTTGAATGGTGGGGTTTAAATAGGTGGGAGGTGGTAAAAAGTTAAAAAAAAAATTAAATTTTTTTAAAAAAAAGGGAAGTAACCGTTGGTGGGGGGGGGGGGCCCACTCCAACGGCTACCTCCCCGTGTTGTTTTCTTCTCGGCGTCGGTACCCCAGCCCCACTCCCGATCGGTGATCCCGACCACCACGCAGTGGTGTTCCCGAGACCACCGAAGCCACCGAAGACCCCCGATCCCCCCTCTCCCGATCCCATTACTTTCACCCTAAGAAGGAGGGCAAATCTGGAAACATACATATTTTTCACTTTCCCCCCAATTATTAAAACGTTTATAACTTTTACATACGATATTATTTTTTTATAAAAATTTCACCATAAAAACAAGCGCTTTTTTATCTTTAAAACCCATTCAATATTGCTATATATATAAAAAACAAAAAAAAATTGTGTATGAGCTGAACATATAACACAACGACCTGAACATATAACACAACGACCTGAACATATGACACAATAACACAACGACTTGAACATATGACACAATGACACAATGACCTGAACATTGTTCAGATCATTGTGTCATTGTGTCATATGTTCAGGTCATTGTGTCATTGTGTTATATGTTCAGGTCAATTGTGTCATATGTTCAGGTCGTTGTGTCATATGTTCACGTCATTGACATAATTTTTTTATTTTATTTTTTATATAGCAATATGGTATGGGTTTTAAAGATAAAAAAACGCTTGTTTTTATGGTGTAATTTTTATAAAAAAATAATATCGTATGAAAAAGTTATGAAGGTTTTAATATTTGGGGGAAAGAGAAAAAGGGGCAATTTGACCAAATTGCCCCTCCGTGTACCTGATTAATAATTTTTGAGTTTTAATTAAGGGATTAAATCTGGACCATTGATCATCAGATCTAACGGATGAGAAGCCTTCTTATCCTTCTTATTTTCACCATACTTCTCATTATAACCTCACTCAATTATAGCTATATATCATTAATTAGAACTCCGATTGATAAAATATTTGATCTTGTAGATCCACACAATGGAAGCTTTGGAGAAGGTAAGGTTCATTAAGGACAGATTCATGTTAGAAGTTTTTGCTAATGTGGATTATGCGTTCGTAGTGACACTTATCGCAATTGTGGATGCTACCAAAAGTTCCACAATGAGGGATAAAGTTATCGAAGTGGTTACCGATGGTGTCATGGAAGCAGCTCTTGGTGGATTGGGTCCCTAGTCTTATTTCTTTCATCCTCCCTTTGAATTATTACTATTTTTATATATCTAACACCTAGAGTTCTTTTTAAAAAGAAAAGTCATTTCAACTAGTAGTATCAAAGGATTTGAATTTACATAACTCGGTATCTTATCTGATTTGAATCTGTAACTGAAAATGAGATACACTATTTTAGTATTAAAATGTCCCCTAATTGTGTTGCTTACATCAAAACTTTGTATGGTAATGTTCAAATTAATTGTTCTATTATTCTGGGTTGATATGAATTCTTAAAATGGTTATTAAAATGGTAGCATTAGAAACGGGTAGCTAGGGTGATTAACTAAATCACCAAGTATGACTAATGGGTCGACTATGGGATCATAGGTTATGAAATCCACATTTAGGATAGCAATGGACTAATCTTGTGTAGTTGATGTAGTTTAGTTCATGGTCGTAATATTTGGGGATCAATTCTTGGTTATCACCCAGGGTAAAGATCAGAGGTAGACAAGCCGGTGGTAAGTGGAAGGTAAACCTTTTATGAATTTACCTATAGTAAACCCCATGGGGGTGTATAATTGTCAAATGGGCTGGTAAAGCCATGGACAATGGAAAATCTATTGCAAATTGGGTATGAACTAGTTTTATATGTTTGTAAATACATGTACAATGATTTTGAGGGTAATGGGCGAAGGCCTAAATCATAATAACGATTTCAGAAAAAGCGGTTCAAACGGGTACGAACTATAGATAATAAGAAATCTATGGTAAAACTAGGGTATAGATTGAATTGCATATTTAATAACTGGTTCAAAATGATTTACAATGTGCCGGGACGAATCCTGAATCCTTATACAAGAATTAAGATGCATTGGCACTCGCATTTGCCAAACGGGTCAAACGGGTTGGAAATAGTTCAACAAGATTAAATGATTAGAATTTGGTACTATAGATACCAAAAATTTAGAAATGGTATATATCATTGACTATTTGCAACTATGACATGAAACGGGTCAAGGGGTCAATAATGGGTTGGTTGATAAAATGGTTGATTTCATGGAAATGGACCTATTATGGACAAACTGTAGGAAGGTTTCGGGTTCAAACCGAGACTGTCATATTGGCTAGAAACTGAAAAATTATACTAAATGAAATTGTAGGAAACTGGCTAAGTACAAGAAATCAGGGAACTTCCTGTCCCATGAGGCTCCTCGCATTACACGTTAAGTGGAGGTGTTGGTTGTGGATCAACATTTTACCTAAGCTATGAAAGTTAAAGTTAAACTTGCGAGTCACTCATGAGCTATCTTTTAGAAACACAAAAATATGTCAGTAACCAAATGTGTCAAGGTTATTTAATAAATATCGGTTGTCTTTTTATGTTCTAAAAGAAGAGTATACTCTAATTCGTCTAGTAGAGTTAATAAGTCAAAAAAAAATCGGTGACCAAATTCTAAAGATTATTAAACGTTATAAAGCGGATATGAGTTACAACTGCATGGATTGCTTTACTTAAATCTAAACTAATTGCTATGAATCACAACTATAAACCAATTATAGTTGTGATTACATATATTGCCACATTGTATCTCATACATTTTTTTCTTGCCACGTTGCCACGTTACCAAAATGGTCTGCTTAATTTTTATGTTAAAGGTCAAATGACCACAAATACCCTTACAAGGACTTTGAATGTCAATAACTTAGTATACCCTTGATATTAATCAATGGATAGTCTTCAGGGGAACATTAACATGATCAAATATGAGTATAATGTATTAATTAGTTCTGGATTTAACACTATTTGTTACTTGGATGGCGAAAAATAATCAAGGGATGGAACGACGATGAAGTTTTTGTATACGAGACACAATCTCTTTCTCGAATCAAAGAAACTTCATGGTGCTTTTCTTCACACACTAATACTCTTCATCTTACTCCTTGTTTCTGAACATCGACATCATGAAGAGAAAGGAAGTTGTTTTTCATGTTGCTTTTTGGTATTGTTCATTTTGTGAAGGAACTGGAGTTTTTCATGCTATTGTTTGGGATCGTATCGTTAGTTCTGTTGAAGCTGCTTTGAGAGCAAGATCAAAAGACCATCATTCTAATAATGTATTAGAAAATAAAGACATAACCTAGAGAGAAATACACAAGATAAAACTGTTTTTTCATTCTCATCCACATAATAAATACTAGTAATGACGTAATAAGTATAAGTATTATTTATAATATAAAACTATCTAAGTTCCAAACTTGTACACCTATACTTTCATAATTAGCTAATTATATTTATATATTACATAATTATGAAAGTACCAATATAAAAACCTTCATCTAAAATAGTTTTATGCCCCAAACAACATTGATTTTGTTTTGAAAGAAAAGAAACTAGTAAAGTTGAAAAAGTAAAAGACTGATAGGGAGGTTAAAAAAGGGGATGGTGTGCTCAAGAAAACTGGTCTAACACTACCCTATTAAAAAGACAAAAAAGTCGCACTTTTCTTGGCTGCCTTTCTTTAGGAATCTCCTCCTCATCAGAACACCTTTTTTTAACAAATTTCCCAGCAAAACTTCCATCAAAACAACCCCTTTTCTGCCTTTCTTGTTTAATCCTCTCTAACCCTTAATCATCCCCCAAATCCAATGATGCTTCCCGCCACAGCTTTCTCATCTTCTTCATCTTCGTCTGCTAATTCAGCTGTTGTTCGAGTAGATAAAGCCACCAGCGAGTTCTTGAACGGCCCCGATTGGACTCTCAACATCGATATTTGCGATACTGTTAACGCTAATCCTTGGTAATCCCTTCAACGGTTTTATTATTATTATTTTTTTAAAATTATGGAGAAAAAGTTGGTCTTTTTGATTTGGGGTTTGTTGTTCTAGGGTTTCTTGCTTTGTAACTGTAATTAGTTGAAATATTATATGGATTTTGATTGTTTTGTTAACTTCTGTGTTGGGTTTATGCTGTGTTATTCCATAATTTTGACATATGTGATATTTTGTTGTACTGTTTGATATGATTTTTTTTCATGATTTGTAACTGTAGTTAGAGGAGATAGTTACTGTGATTGTTCATAAACTGTTGAATTACTGGCTCTCATACATGCTGATATTTCATATTCAGTTCTAGGATTTTGTGTGTTTTATTGTTGATATTCACAAGTGCAAAACTTAAGAAAAAAGTTGTTTTCTTGAAATATTTTGTTATTGTTATATGAGAGAGTATGCAATTGAAACATTTTGTTATCTATTTATGCTTATTTTTCACAAAATTGTATGAACTTGTTGTGTTTATTTTGTTGTTAATGTTCGATCCGATGTCTGTATATATTCTTGGTAGTTGAGTTTATTATGAAGTGAAAACAGAGTAATTCAGTCAAGATTCAATGATTATTTCCTTCTAATAATTGCTATTTTGCTTTATTAATGTTGAATTAGATGGTTTATGTTTAAATTATTAAGGGGCAGAGTAGCTTAGGTGGCTTGAAAATAATGAATTCACGAAGTTTACTTGAAATTGGGAAAGAATATTCATGGAACTTGCTATTTTTGATGGGTTTATGTCATCTTACCTGGCTTCACATGATTGACCATTTATCCACGTTTCTAGATGTTTTATGATTCTTTAATGAGAATATTGAGCTCCATCTTCTTATGATAAGCGTTATTAACTTTCCTGATATGCAAACAAACAATCATTTATGTAAGAGGCCACAAAACGATAAATACTGTTTGTTAGAATTTGTGACCACTATGGAAATTTAAATATAATTTTAGGTTGTAAAACATCTTGCATGCCTAAAAGTTTAAAAATTTTCAGGCTTGCAAAGGATGTTGTCAAGGCTTTGAAGAAAAGATTACAACACAAGAACCCTAATGTTCAGTTACTTTCTTTGACGGTATTTAATTTATTTTGAATCTTTTTCATAGTTCTGTTGATTTTTTTCATTCTAATTTGTAAATCATGAAGTGATGACTTTGTTGTGGATTGTAGCTTTTAGAGACAATGGTAAAGAATTGTGGTGAAAATGTGCATTTTCAAATAGCCGAGCGAAACCTACTCCCAGAGATGATTAAAATTGTTAAGAAAAAGGTGAATTCTCCATTTGACTTTTGACATTTTACTATCTTTGTCTCAAAGAAAGTTGACTACTATCTTTGTCTCAAAGAAAGTTGACTTTTGACTTTGTATAGTCAAGTTGGTACTTTTCCACCATTTAACAATTTACATGAAATATATGATTTGCAGACAGACATGCGTGTGAGGGAGAAAATATTGGTGCTTTTAGACTCTTGGCAAGAAGCTTTTGGTGGGCGAGGAGGAAAATATCCTCAATATTACTTTGCTTATGATGAATTACGGGTATATTTATTATATTTATGCGTCCTCAATTAAAAACAAATTGATACATTGATTTGGATGTATGTTATCTTTCTTTTTATGACAAGTTTCCAAGTTTGAAATTTTATTAATCTTTTTTGGTATTTTTTTACTACAGCAATCTGGAATCCACTTTCCTCAACGCTCACCTGATGCAGCTCCAATATTTACGCCTCCTGTTACCCATCCATCTTTAAGATCGCCTCAAGCAAGTTATGGAATGCCAAGTAATTCGTCGACAAGGCTTGATGAAGCCATGGCTTCTGAGGTTGAAAATTTAAGGTATTTGCATTTTCTTTTTTTCTTTTTTGTGTGTGTTATTTTTCATTTTTTGCCATTTCTGGTTTGATGTAAAATAATTGTTTCTTCTTATAGTGTCCCAATGATCGAGTCTATGAAGAATGTTTCAGATCTCTTATCTGAGATGTTGCAAGAAGTTGATCCAAATGACCGTGCAGTACGCCTATTATTTCCTCTTCTTGCAATTTTTTATACTGGTGGATGAATTGAAGTATATTTGACTAATTTTTTTTCTTTACTTAATTAACAGGCTGTAAAAGATGAAGTGATTATTGATGTAGTGGACCGTTGTCGATCGAATCAGAAGAAATTGATGCAAATGTTAGCTTCCACAAGGTGTGTAACTGTAAACCTTATCTTCTTGGCTATAAACACCAACAAGTCTATATATTTATTTGGATGATTCTTGATTGTTTGCAGCGATGAGGAGCTTCTTGGTCAAGGTATCGAATTAAATGACTACCTGCAAACTGTTCTTGCAAAGCATGATGCTATTGCTTCCGGTTCTCCGATTCCTCTTCAAATTACAAGTCCTAATGCCCCATCACCTTCTAATGATAATACTCCAAACTCCCAAATTAAACCTCCCACTGAAGAACACGAAAAAAATACGAAATCGAGTATTGCTGCAGTCTCTCCACCTGTCACTCCAGACTCAAAGAACAAATCTCAGCAAGAAGATGAGGAAGAGGAAGAAGATGACTTTGCTCTGCTGGCTAGAAGGTTGACCCTTGTTTTTTGGTCAAAAAATTCGACCCCGCTTAGCTTTATACTTTTTAAACCCGTTACCCAACCCGGCTCATTTCTTTTTATTTTATTTTATATTTTTTAAAAATTTAATTGGTTTTGGCAGGCACACGAAATCACCAACTGCTGTATCTCAAAACGAGGGTGTGGTAAACGAATCAGGCTCCAACAACCTGGATCCTTCAATGAGTATGGCTTTAACTCTAACCGATCCACCTCCACCAGTGAACACGACAAGAGCCGATGACATGATCGACTTTTTAAGCCTCACCTTATCATCAGTAAATACCACCTCTCCACCCTCTCAACCACCACCCACCACTTCCACACAAACCACTGACCAATCACCACCAGTTTCAGCCGCCACACCGACCTATCCCCCGCAACCCTCAAGTAGTTATGTGGTTCCATGGGCTCAGTCCGAACCACAACCGCAGCCTCAGCCTCAGCCGATGGGCTATATACCACCACCATGGGCTGCAACTCCCGGATATTACGGAAACAACCCGTATGCTTCTTACACATATGCTCCTCCATCATATAACAACGTTCCTTCGCAACAAGTGAACACGTATTCGAATAATCCGAGGGCAGCAGGGATGAATGGAGATGGTCGGGTCGGGTCAAGCACTGCTGGTGGTGCGGGTCAAAATGCGGGTCAAAATGCTGGTCAAAATACACCCTTTATTCCTTCTTACAGATTATTTGAAGATCTTAATGTACTTGGAAATCAGAAGACAAGTGGGACATCATCAGGGAGTTCTTCTGGTCAAAGTATGATGGGTGGGAAAAAATGAAATAAAATGGGTTTGATAAGTTTGGTACAATGAGGATTTATGTATTGGTGTCAATACAGTGGTTGGTTTGTGAATGTGTGCATTGGTTTAGATCAATTTCTTGGATTTAGAACAGTATAAAAAGAACCTGTTTGGGTTACCTTTATTATGATTTGAGTATATGATTTCTGAAATAGTCATAATATTTCTAACACTTTAATTTAGAATAATACTTGTCACAATAATATTAATATTTATTGTGAATACATGTTATATTCTATTTGTTAAATAATTGTAGTGGAGAATAATTAAATGGAAAGCTAATGAAGTTTAATTTTCTTCTTTTGACAAGAAATTATTCTACTTTTATCCCTAACTACATTCAAATGTTTATAATGGATATAATCTTTCATGGGCCACCAACCCCAATATCCACAATGGTTTGTCTTGTATAAAAGAGTGAATTCAGATTTTAGGCCAATATAACCATGTCAATTCAAAAAGTAAATCTTTTAACAAACTAGCCCTCAGGGTTTAAATCTCTTAAAGTTGTTTCGGCTTATATCGTACTACACGAAACTCATAAGCCATTTCCCTCTAAGTTTAAGTCATGTGTCCTTAGCGTGATGATTTACTATAAATGTCAATACCAAAAGAGAAATTGCTTATTCTTATTCCAAAGATTTATATAAATGTCAATACCTAAAGAGAAATTGCTTATTCTTATTCCAAAACCGAAATTTACTCGATATTTAAAGAATATTAAAATATCTTAAGTATTTACTA
>JBCNJP010000025.1:85174420-85261452 GCA_039602395.1 Deinandra increscens subsp. villosa | reverse complement strand
GGGAAAACTTTTATTATAGCAAATTATATCACAAATTCAACGATTGATATGTCTTACTTTATATAAGCTTTACAAGATGGCATTTTGGTCTTGATTTTGGTGTTAGATCTTTACAACTTTGACATCGAGTAGTCCATAGCATCCACAAGAAAATCTAAAAAAAAGAGACAAATTTAAGTATATAGAATATGAAATTTGTAAACAAAAGTATGTAATTTTTGATGTCTCAATTATTGATTTTGTTTAAAATGGGGACGTTTCAGATTCAATCTATTAACCGTTTTTATAAACGGTGCCCCGACCACAACACACGAACACACAAACCCAACTTGTATAATAATGTACACACCTGCATCTTCTTTGGTGAAGCAAAGTGGTGGAGTGATTCTGAAAACATTTCCATTGAATCCACCTTTTCCAACTAACACCCCCAAATCTGAAAACATAAAACATACTATTAGAACACTCATTCGTGTATTATTTACGAAAAATCTTAGGTCCATCACTTGTTATCGCTTATATCCTAGACTCGAAATTACCTTTCATCATCTCCATTATCTCCAATATTTCGGTCTTCGCAGGAGTTTTGAGTTCGCGATCAGTCACGAGCTCAACTCCAAGTATTAATCCTCTTCCCCGGACATCCCCGATGACTACGATAAATCACAACATAATTATGTATTTTAATAGATTTATACATTAATTTTAATAAAAAGTGAAATAAAAAGAGCATGAAAAACTTACTCTCATGCTTATCTTTGAGAGCAGTGAGACGTTCTTTCAAATATGATCCAACAACATGAGCATTTTCTTGAAGATTTTCTCTTTCGATGACTTTAAGAACAGCATGGCCCGCTGCGGTACAGACCGGGTTTCCACCGAATGTATTGAAGTAGCTTCGGCGAGTTAAGACCTTTGCTATTTCCGGGGTGGTCACCACTGCACCAAGTGGAATTCCGTTTCCGATACCCTGCGATAGGCGGGTTCGTAAGCTTTACACAAGTTGTTGATGAATTGTGTTTGTGTAAATATCAATGATTTATGTATACCTTTGCCATTGTGACGATATCGGGCACGATTCCCTGGTTCTGGAAACCCCAAAAGTTGGTTCCAGTCCGAGCAAATCCGGACTGGACCTCATCTGCGATCATAAGACCTCCGGCTTTTTTGATTGTGTTATAAACCGGAGGTAAGTAGTTCGGGGCCAATTCCACAATGCCCCCAACACCCTAATCAATACAAAAAAAAAGTTAATAGTCCATAAAAAATAAAAACAATTAAAATGCATTACAAAGCGCTTTTAGCCTAGTAGCAGAAGGTGTTAAAGTAAAAGTAATGGCGTTTCTCCCCAAGTGACTGAGGGTTCAAATTCTGACTATTTTACCTGAATTGCTTCAAAAATGAAACCCGCAACATTTCCAGAAGTTCCGAATTGTATCAAGTCCTCGACGTCTTTGGCATACTTCTCACCATCAGACCCGAATACTCCTCTATACGGGTCTGGATTCACTGCGTGATGGACCCCGTTCTAGTGGTTGATAGAAGAAAGAATATTAGCAAACACGAGTTTTTTAATATACCTATTTAGATCGACCTATAAGTATTATATCTCACAACTAAAATGTCGAAAGCTTAAATCTTTTAAGGTGCACATAGATTTTCATACAAAATCTATGAATTGTTCTTACCGAAAATATAAATGAAGCAAAAATAGTTTTATATACGTAATGAACTTTTATATAATAAGTGATGTTTAAAATACCTAGTGTCCCTATATATGACACATAAGTAACATATAATATATTTATCCTACAAAATCTATGAACTGTTGTTACCGAAAAATATAAATTAAGCAAAAATAGTTTTATATGCGTAATGAACTTTTATATAATAAGTGATGTTTAAAATACCTAATGTCCCTATACATGACACATAAGTAACTAGTAGTTAATATCGACAAGTAATAAGAAACTATAAGGCTGTTCGTAGTGGGGCGTTATAGGGCAAAAAAATGTAACATGGCGCCCCTATAACGCCCCTCCACCACCCCCCGGGGCGCCATGTTAGCCAAAATTGTCTCGGGCGTTACCTGCATAACGCCTCCCCCCTTTGATGTTTTTTTTTTTTTTTTTTGCTTTTTTCTTATTGGTTCTCCACTTCACATAACCCCCCTCCTCATAACCCCCCACTACACCTCTTTACTCATAACCCCCCCATATGCCACATGTCACATAACCCCACCTCTCTCAAAATCTCCACTACACATAGCCTAAGCGATTGATAAAGACACATTTGTCATTTTGCCTAACATAAAGGTGTTACCAAATTAAATAATTTAGAAAACGACATCTAACGTTGTCGTATCGCTTTATAAACCGATGATTTTGATGACAAAATAAGCATTACGAAAAAGCAAGCAAACATAGCGTTTAATGTATTCCAAGTGTTGAAACGTTCCAAAATTAGGAAACGTCTTTTATCACGTTATATATGTGCAAACACATGTTTCTAAAATATGAAGTTATGAACGGCTCAAAAAAGACCCGTCACTAATATATACTTTATGGTTTAGTATTTAAAATCGACAAATTAAGAATGAGAATTAGACCACCTCCAACTCCAACGGAGTTATCCAAACGTCCAAAACGAGTAAGGTGGCATCCGTAATATTAGATGTCACCATCGGATGTGTTGTTTGATATTTGTTATCCGGTTCTGCGTTTGAATTTTCAAACGAAGAACGAACGAACTAGATTTAATTTTTTTTTTAATGTTTAAATAGAAAAGTAGTATTAGAACTAAAAATTAGTATTTTGAAGGATGAATGAAAATTTGATGTGACAGGTTTAAAATAAGGATGACGATTAACGTTGAAAGATATTCTTACCTGAACAATATTGAACTTCCAGTTGGACTGTGCAGTAACACCCATTGTCCCAGCTGCGTTCCCATGGTACGCGTTCCTCAATGATATCATGTCCTGGCATCCTGTGTATAATCGAGCGATCATCATTGCTAGCTCGTTGGCCTCCGTGCCAGAATTCGTAAAAAACACCACCTACATATCATTTGTAGATACTTGTACGTCATGCATGAAGAGATGTACATTGTCCAACAGTTGAACAACATTCATATACAAATATATCGTAAATATTTTAATAGTAAACATTCCTTGACGAGTGTGTTCATAACAACAAAAAATCATAGCATTTGTACTTACTATACTTAGTAGGATTTGAATCGATAACTTTTAGGTGAGAATCATCATTTAGCACGAAGTTATCCGCCTCTTAAAGACTATATTAATAGTTAGAGGTGACTAATTTACGCAACAGGTATCATTTTTTAAGTGCCATCAAGCTATATTCTGGTTCTAATGTGTTTCTTAGCCAAAAAGTTATAAATTAAAACCTTACAGGGTATAGGTTGATTTTATTCTGTAAAATCTAGGCATTATTATTAAAAAAGCTATCAAGTTTTTTTAGTGTCTTTAAAAGTCAGTTAAAGTTTTTTCTTCTTTAAAATCACTTAAATTTAGTTAAATGTGTGTCTTACTAAAGTCAGTTAAAGTTTTTTTTCTTTGAAATCACTTAACTTTAGTTAAATGTTTCAATCTTATTACTTTTATACTTATTTTATAATATTAAGCGGCTCAAATAAAACATGTATAAATATTGGTTAATATTTAATAATTATATTCTTTTTAATTTGACTTAATTTGAACAATTATAAAACTTATGACTAGGTTAGAAATAGAAACTCATCATGAATTGAATATATACAGAACATGTTATAAATAACAGTTTATATGAAGATTTACATGTTAGATGTCTCATTTGTATTTGAAATAAGAAATAATGAACATTGAAAAATTATAAATTGTAAATTACTAAAAACGAAGATTTAAGAATTATAAAAATATATTTTTAGATAAAATATAATTGAAATCTTGTTATAATTTATTAAGTTTTAGTAAATTACTAAACAAAAAATATATTTTTTTTAATACTCTAATTATATACTTTAATTATTTAAATTATTAGCATTTAATAGACGTAGGTGGGTTGGGTGACTCCTTTTCATGGTTTGTTTCATGCCGAGATTCCAAAGGCATGATAAAAAAGGGTTTGTACTCTGTGGAATAAGACTTGTACCTTGTACCCAACTCACATGGGTATACCTCTACCTTTTGGGTTACTATGTGAGTTCACTCACTTCCAACATGGCAAAACTCACATGTCGACTAACACTACTATACCGTATGCCCTAATAATAAGTTCATTACATATGCCAACACTAATAAATGATAAATAGTATGCTCTTTAAACAAAAGTTATGAGATTAAATCTTATGTAATATCGTTAAAGAGATGAAAATAACGCAGGTGTAGGAATCTATATTAGAAAACCTAAGGATATGACTTTTTACAAGGAAATCACTAACTTATCACTCTTAGGCTAAGTGTAGTGGATGGAGCCCCTTGTTGGCGTTATGCGCCATTTGGCGTCCACGTCAGCAAGAGGGGCTCCATGGCTAAAGTGGTGTAGTGGGGAGTTATGAGGATGAGGGTTATAAGGTATGAGTGTACCAATAAGAAAAAAGAAAAAAAAAGAAAAAAAAAACAAGAGAGGGGCTCCGGCGCCATTAACATAGCGCTCTCCCCCTTTTTGACTAACATGGCGCCCCGGGGGGTGGGGAGGGGCGTCATGGGGGCACCATATTAGGAAAAAAAAGCCCCATAACGCCCCATTACGGATAGCCTTAGAGCACTTCCATTACAAAATCATAGTAGATAACGTAAGCATTTGTGATAGAGTATAAACCACCGACAAGGAGACAAGTAATGGGATGTGCCAATTTAATCAATACTTTTAACCTCCATTATATTCATATGTGGGTCCATCATTATATATCATTTCACCAATACCATATGTTTAATCATAGGGGTTCAATGAACCTAGACAAACTCCAATTCTAGTTGTACACTATGTATATCTACTAAGGTTGTATCTGTCCTCAATAACAATTTGATAGTAAAGTAACCGTTTTCCAATTAGGAAAAAAAAATAAAAAATAAAAAATAAAAAATAAAAAAAAAAATTAGAAAATAACCCAATTAGAAGAAAAAAATGAGTTTAAATCATATAAAATATAGATACAATGATTTTAACTGTTAAAAAGGTTATATTGTATCAAAAACATCATACCTTGAGGTCTCCGGGCATTTTTTCAGCCAAGGCAGCGGCGAAATCAGAGATACAATGGTTAAGATAGAGAATGGTGGAGTGTTGTATGGTGGTGACTTGATTGATTATGGCTTGGACCACATCAGGATGACAATGACCGCAATTCACCGTAGCAATTCCGCCAAAACCATCGAGATATCTTCGCCCATTCTCATCAAACAAATACTGCATCTTCCCGTGTACCACGTTCAACTGTTTCATAGAATGAAAACAAATACTTGTACATCATTAATCATCAACAAACACATCTCGAATTAGAGAAGGAATAAAGAGGGAAAGCAACAGGGCGGAATGAAGACCCATGGCCTTGAAGCCTAGTAGTATGGTAATTGTTCCTCCACAAAATTGATGAGCGTTCAAATCTTTACAAATACAAGGTTGATAGTATTTGGTGAGAAAAATTGTTAGTTAAAAAAAACAAGACGGAATGAAGAAGCATGAAGGAAAAGATTGCAATATTACTAAATAGTTTTATAATGTGTCATGTATATATATATTTCTGTACTATTCAAAAAGTAAATAAGATAGGTAACATTTACTTATAAAAAATCTACCATACACTATTGATATGTTTAATACTTTAATCTAAGATAACTTATATTTATATGTTTGGTTCTAAAGTTTGACCAATTTAACTATTTCAGTTTAGAAAAAATAATTTAACACACATCAAGATCTGAGGTTGTATTTATATAACTATTTCAGTCTCTAACGCTATGTTAAAAAACGGATTTAACCATGATTAAAAAACGGATTCAAATTTTCATGTTTGTATATAAATTCAACATTTCAACCTCACCATACCAGGTGAAAAATATGTTACAAAATTATAAAAAGTATTAATAAATATTAGATAAAAATATTTAAAATTATAAATTTGTTCGAACCTAAAAAATGTCTATTTTTACCACTTAGGTTGCAGCCTAGTGGTAAGTGACAAAGCTCCTTTGGAGAAAGACCAAGATTCAAACCTTAACATGATGAAAATGTGAAGAAAAAATAAATTAGCCGTTCAAAAAAAAGGTGTCTATTTCAAAGGTCAATGAACCACCTATACAAAGTTAACATTTTCAACATCTACTTAATTAAATATTATAATTGATTAAAAAATTAAGTTTAAGAATTAACAAAAATATAAAATTCGACCATTTAAAAATATTAAATTAGATAATATAAAATGTTTAGTTTCATACTTCTATCGATCCGAGTGTTGACGTGGGTACAAAAAAATAAATGAATTGCTATAACACTATGTAAAGAAGACGGGAGTTAATAAAAAACGTATAATGATCAAATCGATTCAAGCAAAAAACTTTGTTACACCACCAAAAAAGCATCAACAACTTTGTCAAACTCAACCGACTCCGGATAAAGAAAATTATAGAAAAAACCACTTGAGTTAAGTCATTTAGAAGAAGAACAAAAAGTTATAATCGGAAATGTGAAAAAAGAAAAAAAAGTTAAATATTAATTTCACTGTTTATCAGAATATAATGTTTAATTATATTCCCAAACATATCGTAAAAAAATACCGTAAAATGTATATACAGGAAATTATACAAGAAACAAAAAATAAAAAATAAAAAATAAAAAAGAATAGTAAATACTAAATTAAAATATTATATTAACTTTTTAAGCTGACTCAAAAGGTGAAAAATTAACCTTAAAAATTTTGGATTAAGTCAAATTTTAATATGTAATTATCCAAATACTAAATTTCCATATTAAAGTTTATTAGTTTAAACTTTTAATAAGTAATTATCCAATAAATAATTATTCAAATACAATCTTTATATATTAAGGTTAATAATTATCCAAATACTAAATTTTAATATTAAGGTTAATATTTTATTCAAGATAATATTTTAATATAATTACTGAGAAATTTTTATATGTTATAAAAATACATAATTGTCATAGATTATGATTGTATTTATAACTTTTTTTAAACTCCACCATGTAACACACGGGGATAAAAAAGCTAGTATATATAATATATAAGATTAAACGCTTAATTTTATCCGTATTTTATTTCAAGATAGAGGAAACTCCACAAAATGAACCAAAAATCATGAAACTTAACTAGATGTTCATAATTCAAAAGTTAAAAGAATAAAAGCTAATGGATTGTATCAACATATTCTAATTATTTGAAAATGGAGTATCCATTCTTTTCCTTTAAAACGAGATGTTTACCCACCCCCCGCGTGTTGCTGCAGGGTTCAATTTGTATACCGAACGAAAATAAATAAAAAAAGTTAAGTGGTATAAAACGTAAAAGTTTAGAAGTCTCGTGGTGAAAGTATAAAACTATAGAAGTATATTAAAACCGAAAGTAGAAAAGTTCAAAGTTTCGTGCCTAAAGTAGAAGACAAAAAAATTAAAACAAACAAAAACTTTAAAAGTAAGAGGATTCAAAAATTAAGGAGTATAAAACGTCAAAGTCTAAAAGTCTTGTAGTGAAAGTATAAAACTATAAAAATATACTAAGTTAAGTGGTATAAAACGTAAAAGTCTAAAAGTCTTGTGGTGAAAGTATAAAATTATAAAAGTATACTAACAACGAAAGTATAAAAGTTAAAAGTTTCGTGGCAAAAGTAGAAGACAGCAAAATTTAAAACAAAAAAAAAATTTTAAAGGGGTAAAAAAGATAAGGGGTATAAAACGTAAAAGCCTAATAGTCTTGTAATGAAAGTATAAAACTATAAAAATATACTAAAAACGAAAGTAGAAAAGTTAAAAGTTTTGCGGCCAAAATAGAAGATAGCAAAACTTAAAATTAAAAAAAAAACTTTAAAAGTTAAACGGTATAAAACGTAAGAGTATGAAACAATGTGGTCAAACTATTAAACTAAAAGTTTATTATTTCGTTAAAAAGGAAAAAAAAACAAATCGTAAAAGTTTTTAGTAGAAAGCGTCAAAGCATCAATATCACGTGGCAAATGTTTGAAAAACAAAAAAAATACTATTCATCTTTAAAATTTGATTGTATAATATATAAATTGGGAGATTTGATTGTATAATATATAAATTGGGAGAAGAGGCTTGCGTATTATAATTTGTAAATATTTTAAATTTTTTTTTCTGAACGGTAAGAAGAAATCTTAATCCTAATAAAGCAATAAAAATTGTGTCATATGTCTTATTTATAAAGAGTCCATATCAGCACACGCACATGTCAAGCTCACATTGAATTATCAATTTAGTAAATCATCAATTAAGATAATTACCAATTTTGTCAAAACTAAAACTTTATTTTAAAATTTTGATAAAACTAATGTAGATTTGATTAATTACTCAATAATTTTAGTCTTTTTGTGGAATAATCAACAATTTGTCAAACATATTAAAAATTTTAAATGTATTAAATTTTTATTTAATATATTATGAGAATTTTATATCAATCATAATTTTTAAATTTCTTGATTATTATTTTTTTCTTTGTATTTATCTAAGACTATAAATCTATATTCAGCACGTGTAATACACGGATTACTAACCTAGTATTTTATATAGTGTTCTGTCTAAAACACTACGGAATTGATATTTTTATACTCTGGTTAAAAAAAAATACAAAAGTAGTAAATAGATTTTTCTTTGTTTCTAGTTAAAATACTATTTTTATGGATCTCACCGCTTAGTGCATAAAAATACATATTTTTGGTGACGTAATGTATTAAAATGATCAATATAAAAAATTTCACCATCTTAAACTTAGAGATAATAATCACAATTTAAAAAAAAAAAAAAAAGATAATGATCACATAATTAACCTTAAAAAACTTGGAGATCGCATCGGATGGACTTACAGGTTTTTTGTAGAAGAAGAACATTGAAGGGCTGAGAAACTCTTTACGCTTACGGAGGATCTCGTCGGCGGTGGGACCATCGTACGGCGGAGGAGAGTAATCGAAAGGTGGTATAATCGGGACTCCGGCGGCGGATTCCGGCGATTGGCGTTGAGCTAACTGAGAGTAACGACAGTAACGGCGACATCGGCTGACGTCAGCAGCGGTTAGCCTTCGCATCGCGGTTGCGAATTTGTGCATCTTTCTTTCTTTGTTTGATTGTTTTCTTGGTTGTTGAGAGTCACTCTCTATCAACTCCTCCCCCGATGAGGGGTTTAATTTATAGAGAGAGAATGGTGGTGGTGTTGCCTACGTGGCAACCAACGTCAATCATGTGCTCATCCTACTCACTAATCATAATTTTGTTTGGGATATAAAAGAAAGGTTTAAATGAAAAGTTTGATCGAGTAAAAATGATAATAAGGAATTTTAGTTTGTCTTTGATTTTTATCTAATAGAAAAAGGTAAAAAGGTATTTTAGTCTTAACCATCTTTGTTGACTTTTTATCCAATTTCCTTATTTTTTTAAATATATATAACTTTCACATGCGATATTATTTTTTAAAAAAAGTTACATCATAAAAATGAGTATTTTTAATCTTTAAAACGCGTATAGTGTTGCTACATAAAAAATTATAAAAAAAATACTCTTTTGATTTTTAACACAATGTTCGGATCATTGTGTCATTGTGTCAAAGTGTTCAGTTCATTGTGTCACTATGTCAAAAGTATATAGTGTTGCTATACATAAAAGTAAATGCTTTTTCAGTTTTTTACACCATATTCTGAACATCTTGACACAATATGACACAATATGACACAATGATCTACACATTTTTGACACAATTATTTGAACATTTTGACACAATGACACAATGATCTAAACATATGAAAGAGGAAAAAAATAATTTTTTATATAACATAACTATACACGTTTTAAAGATAAAAAAACGCTCGTTTTAATGGTGTAATTTTTTAAAAAAAAAATAATGTCGTATGTGAAAGTTATGAAGATTTAAAAAATGGGGGGTTTGATAAAAAAATAAAAAATGTTCTTCCATCTTTTATTTTCTTTAGTTTTTATCTCTAATTCTACACAGAAATGGCTATGGTTCATTTTTATCATTTTTATCCAAACTAAAC
Organism: Deinandra increscens subsp. villosa; assembly: GCA_039602395.1. Taxonomy (NCBI): domain Eukaryota; kingdom Viridiplantae; phylum Streptophyta; class Magnoliopsida; order Asterales; family Asteraceae; genus Deinandra; species Deinandra increscens. The sequence continues at coordinate 85,251,215 of JBCNJP010000025.1, read as the reverse complement.
TTCTCACAATAACCTCACCCGAGATATAAATCCATTTGATTTTCTTTTAACGGCCAACAAATATAAAATCCGGGATATAGATCCATTTGATTTTCTTTTAACGGCCAACAAATATAAAATTGTACAGATACTTTGTATGAGGTGATCTAATAGCTAAAGGTCATTGTCAGACGGTCTGATCCAGCCGCACGGAACCCTTCACATACCTATGTTATCTTTAGTTTCAGGAAAACCCGCCCGCCCGAAGGCCCACTGGTGGTAAAACCCGGTCGCTATCGGAATTCACTTGATCATCTTTATTCACTGAATATAGGATGTGAAGTTCACCTTTACAAGAAACCCCATCATAGATGAGAAAAACTCATGTCTAGCTTGAAACCCCTTGTAAAAATTGAATGAAAATACCTCGTTTTTAATGTCTCTAAATATCTATCTCGCTTTTAATGTCTTTAAATGCCTCAACTAAACTAAAAAACTAAAGATTCATGAATTCATTTGAGTTACTTTAGCATCAAACTTTATGCAATTAATATTTAAGAGAATTAAAGATAATTAATTTAATAACAATTAATGTTCAAGAGAATAAGGATAATTAATTCGCAATTAATATTTTAGAGAATAAGAATAATTATTTTTTTCACGTGTTTTGTATATAATTCTATTCTATTATTTTTAAAAGGAAAAAAAGAAATAAATAATCATACTTATTTTTATTTAGCGGATAATATAAGGATAATTAATTCGCAATTAACATTTTAGAGAATAAGAATAATTAATTTTTTCACGTGTTTTGTATTTAATTCTATTCTATTATTTTTAAAAGGAAAAAAAATAGAAATAAATAATCATACTTATTCCTATTTGGCGGATAATAATTCTAAGTAATTTTTTTGGTAAAAAACGGTCATTCCTTTACACCACATTATTTCTAATGGTCTTTCTGCTAAAAAGACTAACACCATGTAAAGGACTAATAATGTCATTATCGAAACTTATTTTATTTAAATAAATTTCAAGGGTAAATAATGTAATTTTTATAAAGTTTATTTAATTAAAAAAACCCAAACCAGCAGCCCTAGCCCGCCAGCTTCTACTTCCACTCTGTCTTCTTCTCACCCTGACTCTGCCAGCGTGGCGCCGTGACGACGCTCTCTTTCAAATGGCCGGAGATTATCAAGGGTTTAGACAAAACACCGGTATAAGGAAAATATCTCAAAACCTTAATCTTAGAATTGTCATACAAAGAATCATAACCTAGCTCTCTATATATAAGACCCGCAACACTTGGTGATCAGGTCATTCATAGGAATCCTGTGACGCCCACTTCCTGACTTGGCTCCAGAAGGGGTCACTAATCGAGTTTACTCATTAACACATGGTACAACAAAGATTACTAAGCAACAGAAATTAAAAAAATTCCATATATATATATATATGCCAAGTACAATAGTAAGGAAGATACAACATAATCTATTAATTAAGTCTTATCTATGTCTATTGCCAGTCTACTACCGAGTCCTATCCTGATAGCTTGCCCACCTAGTATGTCCTCACCAGAGTCCTTTCCTTGCTACCTTAAACATCGTCATCACCTGATATACATATGTTTTTGGAAAGGTCAGCTTACGCTGGTGAGTTCTACGTATTTCAAAAAACGTTACCTTTGCCTCGAAAGTTTATTCCAATGCTTGGGCATAACGGCCCCCTTTTATCAAACATTTATCAAGTATAAAGCATAACATAATTAACTTTAAAACCATTATTCTTTAAACATTTATCAGGTATAAGCATTATACCAAATTATAACCCTTAAACATTTATCAGGTATAAAACGAAGTTATATCAAAACATTCATTCATTTAATCATTCAACCGTTCCTCCACTTAACCATTTACCCGTTTAATCATTTAACCTTTTAACCGTTTAGCCTTTTAACATGTATAAATGTAAGAGTGTTATATCAAAACGTAACCTTTAAACCGTCTAGTACTTCAAGGTACTCTGGGTCTCCTAGACCCTCTCTTGTGCAAATAATCATTAGGTATAAAACATAAAAGAGTTATACGAAATATTATAAGCAGTCATTTATCTATTTACTAAGCATTGTCTATTGGAACCACGTTAGTTCCTCGGGCAACCGTCGCCACCCGAATATCAGTCATAGAGCAGCCGTCGCTACCCCGGAGAACCGTCATTCCTCGCTTCTAGTTGTACAACCATAGTCTTCTTTCTTACATAGACAATATCCGCTTAGATTAAAACATTTTCAACCCTTTCAAAAGTCCATTTAAATAACCCTTGTATTTGGACTCATAATCTTTTCAACATCGGTCCATCACTCGTATATGGAAAAAAGCGTTTTATAAATATAATGTTATGGGTCTTGTTAGACTTCAGTGAAACCTACAATGAACTGATTCTATAACATTTCTTATTGTATTACGGGTGTTTATATATAGAAAGTACCGCAGCGTATCCACCACACCTTAAATACAAACGGATATGATATAGAGTCATCCCAGTATAGATTACATCTTACAATCACAACATGGCTAATAAGATCATATTTACCCAACACTTATTCACATACATAAGCTTAGACCAAACGTTCACATTTTCCATTTCTCAAAACTTTATATAAAAGTTTCATCTTTTACATTACCCGTTTATTATAACCTTACGGAGAACAGTTTATAACAGGTAATCTGTATTTATAATAGTTATAGGCCTTAAAACATTTTGCGTATATGTAAAAGATATTTTAACACATTTACTTAACATTTCTCACATATATTATTCCTAAAGTAATTTAGGAGTTTAACCGTTTAGGACATTTCATCCGTAAATACTATCACAATCTTTTCACGTATATATCAAATCAACAGTCATTTATCAGTTTAGTATTAAAAACTATTTCATCAATAATCATTTTCATAACATTTTCATAACCCTTCACGTATATATCAATCAAAAACCTTTTAACAATTCTATCAGTTAAAAACATGCAATATCTCGGTTATAAACCATTTGAAGACATTTTCACAGCATTTGTATGTATATCAGCCCGAAATATTTAAAACATTTAAAGAGTGGTCTCATAGAACTCACATTATTCTCTTAAGCAGTTAATTTAAACAAAACCTCCACTATGCCTTCCAATTAAACCTAATTGCGTATTGTAGGGCGTTAACGCAAGGTTTAATATAATAAACACTTCCTATGTTTATTTTAACATCTTATTATCTTATAATATCCAATTCTTAAGTTCATTCATTTTTAAAGGTCAAAATGACCAAAATGCCCTTTAGGCACTTATCCTTTTCTTTTAACGATAATACGAAGAAGGCGCATTCCTATAAGTAAATGCTCACTCCGGGATCGCCCAGTGAGGTATGCCACTTCCCAGTTTAGATTTATGCGACACCCCCGCTTTGCCAGAAACCCCAGTGTACAGGCGCTTACCCTTCCGGTCCGCACGAACTTCTAAATATCCGATTAATTCTTTTTATTCAATACTTTAATATTTATCTATATTAACTTCATATATACTTATTATATATAAAAACATGTTGCCATACCAAAAATCAAGTCCCCATACCCTACGAATTATTTTATATTATATAATCATAATTAGAAACTCTAATTTCATAAATTTCTCGTTTTATCACCAAAACTCGTTTTTAATTCAAACCAACTTAGCGTATCAACCATTATAACATTTTATAATATCCTTTAAAAGATCAAAGCTTAATTCAATACTGTTTACTCAATTTGGGCAAAGGAACATTACGAAAACCCTAATTTTGATTCGTTAACAAAACCTTAACCAAACATTTCCAATTATGAAATAAACTTAGGGCTTTCTTAAAACACATTAAATTATGATTACCTACAAAAATTTAGACCCTAATTCCAACCCGATCACCCGATTTTGGCAAAACAAGCTCAAGAACCCTAAATTTTATGCATTTTTAAAAAACATACTTAGAGATCGAATTTGTAAAAACTGAGATAGGAATTGTTAATCATAACTATTGATGCTTGACTCAGAAATTCAGCTTTAAACTTCAATCGAGCTGGGAGAATTGGACAACAAGCTTCGGACGAGTTTTAGGGATTTTAGGGTGAAGAATCAAGAAATTGGTGAGGAATTTGGGCTGATTGAATCTAGGGGTGAGCATGGTTCGGTTCGGTTCGGTTTTTTGCTCGAACCGAACCGAAAACCGAAACTTTCGGTTCTTGAAAATAAGAACCAAACGGTTCCGGTTCTTTTCGGTTCGGTTCTTTTCGGGTTTTTTCGATTCTGGTTCGGTTTTGGGTTTTCTTTTCCTACTTATTATATGGTTAGTAAAAATTTAAACTTTAAATTATCAGCATTCATTCACTAGGAGAATAACCCATTCTTTTACACAAAAGTAGTCACGTATGTAGATGACAAATTAAAAGGTATTGAAATTACAAAATGGCTAGAAAATTAAAATTTCATAAAACTAAAGATCATGAACAAATAGGAAATCAATTAATTACTAACCAGTACGAAATCAATTAATTAGTAGGAAACATGAACAAATAGGAAATAATTACTAACTAGTTAACGAACCCACTAACCACTATAAAACTATAAATTATTAAAACAATAGAAATCACTAAATCACTAAGAAATCAATTAATCAGTTGGAAAACGTGGACTTTTGGCGATGACGGGTTTGGCGATGACGGAACTTACTGAGAATGGACGGTGACGGAACTTGGAACGGCGACTACTTTAAAATATTATTAATATTTTAAGTTTCATAATGCCCCCTTATAAATCACTAATTTACACATATCCCCTCGGTTCGGTTTGGTTTTTTAAACGGTTCGGTTTTTCGGTTCGGTTTTTAATATGCGTGAAACTGGAACCGAACCATTATTTTCGGTTTGATTTTTTTCGGTTCGGGTTTTTTGGTTTTTTATTCGGTTCGGTTTTTTCGGTTCGGTTCGGTTCGGTTTTTTTCCCGTTTTTTTATCACCCCTAATTGAATCCGTTATTTATAATGAGGAGGTGCGCAGGAGAGCCTAGTACGTGTCTACCGCGAGGAGGGGCTAGCGTACCGCCTGGGAATTTTTGCAGTTTGGCAGTTTTAGTCCCTGTACTTCTTTTATTTACATTTCAACCCCCAGACTTCTACCAAACTATCATTTTATGTTTTAAAACATTATGGGGCATATTTATAAAAGTTTCTAAGGCTCGGGACATGCTCGATGACGTACGTATACATGCGTATATATATATTTCTTTATATATATATATATATATCACAATTTTGCACTTTAGCCCCTCATACTTTTATTCATTTATCATTTTATGTACCAAAACATTATGGGACATAATTCTAATATTTTCAGGGCTCGGGATACCTTTGATAAGGTTTATATACTTACGTATATTTAAATATCTATTTATATATATTTTTCATCAATTTACATTTTAGCCATTCTATTTCCATATACTTATTATTTCATGCTCTGATTCACTTTAGAACAGATGTATAATAGCTTCTAAGCCTCAGATTCATATAAATACGTATAAATACATATAGATACGTATAATACTTGTATACGTTATGTATTTATTCATTTTAGCCATTATTTTAACGTAAGGATACGTTCTTATATATTTTTTACATGTTTAACTATTATAACACGTATTACCACTTATATATTCATCAAATGAATATTTCACATGCATTTATGCCATTATAATATATATATATATATATATATATATATGTATATACTTACGCATATATCTAATATGATGAAATCGTGTAATTGTATTTTCCTCCGATTATCAGTTATACCTATCATATCAACTTCTAAACATATATTTCATTTTGATATCACATATATCAATTATCCTTGCTATAAAACACGTATTTATTTCATTTCATCAACTATCATGTGTATCATTCATTTAACATTACCTTTTATCAATTCATTACCCGTTAATGGGTAAACATGCATTTTTCATACGTTTAGCTATCTAACACATATATCATATGTATCTATAACATAAACACGTATAGTATTTTACAAATCATTACCCCTTTACCCATTTATAAGCCATATCAATATACGTTTTAGCTACTTAACACGTACAACACACGTATATAATTCAAGTTATGAAATTTTAAGGTGTTACAAATCCTAATACAACTCTAATGTTTAATTAAATAAATACAACTCATTTATCTAATTAAATACATTAAACCAACTTATTTAATATAAACCCTGAACTATCTCGACTTGTATAATTCAGTCCCTCCAATCCCCATAAGCTCAAGGACCGGTTATGTAATTCTGCCAACAGATTAACCAAGGGGATACCACCACCACCACCACCTCCAATGCCGGACTTCTTGACCTCCACTGGCTTCAGTTCCAACCACCCCGCCGCTTGTCGGAAGCGAGAAATGTGGAGGAGGAATGGAGGAATGGGAAAACGGCAACTCCGGCCAAGACCATGCCATGCTCCGGTGGATCATGGGCGACGTTGAGGACCCATCTGTGTATCTAAACAAAATGCTTCACGCTCCCTCAGAATTCGAGTTTAACGGTGGGTTCGGTGTCGTGGATCAAGGTTCTATCTCTCTTGATTCCGGTAACTTATCTTCAAACCCTCAAATCCCGTCGTCGCCGGCGATGTTTAACCACCACCCCCACCATCAAAATCAAATCTTTTCACCGGTTAACCCACTTCAATTGCACAAAAACCCCTTGTCGGATTCCGGTTCTAACCCACTTCAATTGCTTTATATTTAGTTGTCGGAGGAGCTCCGATTTAGTTGCAGATTTAGATTTTTTTTATTTGACTTTATGACAATGACAAGATTGGCCATTCAAGTTTAATTAAATAGGAACAAGTTATGGTAATGATATGATTAGTCCTCCACATTAACGGTGTTAGTTTTTTAACGGAAAGACCATTAGAAATAACGGGATGATAAGGTAGGACCATTTTTTGCAAAAAAAAAAATTACTTAAGATTATTATACGCCAAATTGAAATAGGTAGGATTATTAAAATCTATTTTTTCTTTTTTAAAATAAACAAACCAAATGGTATGATGTCACTCATAAATCATAGTCGGTCATAAGAAAAGAAGCAATCGAATTTATGGGCGACTCCTGTATCATTACAAGTGATAGAGAGATTCTTTTGTCAAGACCCTCTACTCGATCGATATATACAAATAGAAATAATTAAGAAATAACAGTGAATTAAGCAGAGAAATAATAGAACAAATAATTATAATGTTATTTAACTATATAATAAATAAAAATCTTAAATGACACGTAACATTTTCTTAGACCTTCTAAATTTTCATTTTTTTTTTCAAACTCAATCCACACTTACTTCTTTCTAGACCTTTTAAATTTTCATTTTTTCATTAAAACTCAATCCTCACTTTAAATGTCAGTCAACATATATTTATTTAAATAATTTATAATTTTACACACACCTTCTAATCTAGTCTTAAATTACACCTGAAACACCATTGTCAAGGATTGAACCCATAACCTCCAGGTAAGTTAAAGCCTTACCACCTCCCTCTTGACCACTAGGACAAAGAATCATAGACATAATTTTCAAAGTTGCTATTATATTTTAAAGATATCTAATTATGGAATTAAAGAAATAATTTTAATGTCCGATGTCAGTCAACACGTATTTAAATAATTTATAATTTGAAAACTTGTTATTATATTTAAATATATAATTATGACAAATTTAATTTAAATTTAGAGTAAATTACGGTTTGATCCATGTGATTTGGACATTTTAAGCGTTTTAGTTCATATATAAAACTTTTAACATATGAAGCCCAGAAATTATATTATTTTTAACAATTTTGATCCATAACGTGTATTATCCTCAATTCAGATCCACTTAAAATTGCCTAACCTAACGTAACCTAACCATGTTGATATGAAACCTGTTAATATTACAATTCTACTGGTCAACCAAGGTCAACTTAAAGTTCGAGGACTAATATTGACAATTCTCATTGTCGGAGGAGTATTTGTGTAAATGTTCATAATCGGTTTCAATTTTCTGTTAATGGTTGTTAGCTCCGATTAGGTTAGCGAATAAGTCGATATATTTGAGTTTGATTCTTGTATTGTACACCGTTTTCATTTTCATTCTTCATTCAATAAGATTTGGTTCTCGATTACGATTTCATGTGTTGATTCAATTGTATCTCGATTTGTAACAATTGGTATCAGAGCCACCGATCGGCTTCTGTAATCTCGAATCGAGGAAGGTTCAAATCATCTGGTGTCTTCGTGTGCGAAACTGCAAATTGTTGATCTCTCAAACTCGTCTGAGTTCCAATTTGAAGAAATGGTGACCAGCAAGTTTGCAATTGAAAAATTCGATGGACAAAACGATTTCAGTCTGTGGAGACTGAAGATGCGTGCATTCTTGGTATATCAGGGTACGTCGGATGCGTTGGGAGGTGAACCAGGGCGTCCTAATGGGATCTCCGACGATGATTGGCAGGAAATGCTCGATAAGGCCCATAGTTCCATTGTTCTTAGTTTGGGTGATCGTGTATTGAGAGAGGTGTCAAAGGAGCAAACTGCGGCTGCAGTTTGGGTAAAATTAGAAAGCCTGTATATGACTAAATCTCTCTCAAATCGGCTCTATTTGAAGAAGAAGTTGTATACGTTTCAGATTACCCCTGGGAAAAGTATAAGTGAAGCATCAGATGAATTCAACAAGATCATTATTGATCTTGAAAATATTGATGTAGAAATCGAAGATGAGGATCAAGCCATCTTGTTTCTTGCAGCCTTACCCCCAAGTTATGAGAATTTTGTAGACACTTTGATGTATGGCAGGGAGTCCTTGTCTATGGAAGATGTTCTAGCAGCTTTGAAATCAAGGGAGTTAAAGAAGAAGACTGCAGATAAAGAAGAAACAGGAGATGGTTTAATGGTGAGGGGGAGATCTGACTCAAGAAACCAAAGGAAAAGGAGTCAGCACAGGTCTAAGTCAAGGTCAGCCAAATGGAGGTGTTTTGTATGTGGCTCAGATAAGCATCTAAAGAGAGAATGTCCTGAGAGAAACAAAAGGAGGAATGAACAGAATTTTGCTAAGCCACAAGTTAATTCATCATCTCAAGAGGATACTTTAGAAGGTTATGATAGTTCTGAAGTATTAGTGGTGTCTAAAGGGTCTTGTCATGATAACTGGATTCTAGACTCCGGCTGCTCTTATCATATGACCCCTAATGAGTCATATTTCAAGAGTTTGGAATACAAGAGAATGGGATCAGTGAAACTTGGAGATGACATGCCATGTGAAATTGAAGGAATAGGCACCATAGCTATCAGTTTAGAGAATGGTTCTACAATGGAGCTTGCAAGTGTAAGGTACATTCCTGGTCTCACTAGAAATCTTATCTCATTAGGTACTTTAGAAAAGGATGGATGTGGTGTTAATTTGAAAAATGGGAAGGCTAAGGTAGTAAAAGGATCAAGGGTATTATTGTTAGGAACAAGGGGTGATAATAATATATACTTTCTTGATTGTAAAATTGACACACATGCCAATCCAGTAATTGAATCTTCAAAGTTAAATGAGTCATTGATTTGGCATCAAAGGTTGGGTCACATAAGTGATCAAGGTTTGGTTGAACTAAAGAAGCAGGGGCATTTGGGTAATTTTTCTGGTACAGGAATTGGTTTTTGTGATGACTGTGTAATGGGTAAATCCCATAAGGTTAGATTTGGCACAGGTACTCATAATTCAAAGGGAATTATGGAGTATGTACATGCTGATTTATGGGGTCCAGCAAGAACCTTATCAGTTGGAGGGGCTAGTTATTTTCTATCAGTTGTAGATGATTACTCTAGGAGAGTATGGGTTATGGTTCTAAAACATAAGAGTGATACCTTTCAGAAATTCAAAGAATGGTTAGCTGTTAATGAGAGACAAACTGGTAATAAGCTCAAAGTATTAAGAACTGATAATGGGCTTGAGTTTTGTAGTGGTGAATTCAATGAATTCTGTAAAGGAAGAGGAATAAAAAGACATCTTACTGTTCCTGGTAATCCACAGCAAAATGGTCTTGTGGAAAGGATGAACAGAACTTTATTGAATAAAGTTAGGTGCATGTTGATTAGCTCAGGTTTGCCTAAGAAGTACTGGGCTGAGGCAGTCACAACTGCAGCTTACCTTGTAAATAGAAGTCCCTCAACTGCTATTGATTGTAAAACTCCCATGGAAATGTGGTCAGGAGTAAAAGGGGATTATTCTCACTTAAGGGTATTTGGTACTTTGGCTTTTGCTCATGTCAAACAGGATAAACTTGAGGCTAGAGCTCAAAAATGTGTATTCTTGGGTTACTCAGATGGAGTAAAAGGATATAGACTGTTGAGATTGGAGGAAGGTAGTTCCAAACTCATAGTGAGCAGAGATGTAGTTTTTAAGGAGAATGTTTACTATAAGGATATAGGTAAGTCTAAGGGAGATGTGGTTCATGATCTTAGTGAAAGAGAATTTGTCATTGAGGTGGAGAAGAATAAAAGAAAGGAAAATGCAGCAGTGGAAACTGAGTTACATGGTGATAGTCATACTGGTGAAGTAGGTGAGGATGTCACTAGTGAGGTGGAGTTTCCAAATCCTGGAATACAAGAGCCTGAACCAAGTATAGCTAGGGACAGGACTAGAAGGGAGATAGTTAAACCTATAAGGTTTAGAAATGAAGATGTGTCTGCATTTGTTTTTATTGCAGCTAAAACTGATGTTTTAGATACTCCAATGACTTATAAAGAAGCTATGAGCTCAAGTGATAGCTCAAAGTGGTTGATTGCTATGCAGGAAGAAATAGAATCTTTGAATAAGAATCACACTTGGACTTTGGTTAGAAGACCAGTAAATCAGAAAATCACTGCTTGTAAATGGTTATTCAAAATAAAAGAACCTATGAAACCAGGAGATGAGCCTAGGTATAAGGCAAGGTTGGTTGCTAAGGGGTTTACACAAAGGGCAGGTTTGGATTACCATGAGATTTTTAGTCCTGTTGTGAAGCATTCTTCTATAAGGATAATTTTATCAATTGTTGCAGTTCAAGATTTGGAACTGGAACAACTTGATGTGAAAACAACATTTTTGCATGGTACTTTAGATGAAGATATCTTTATTGATCAACCTGAAGGTTTTGTGAAAAAGGGTAAAGAGAATCTTGTATGTAAGCTCAATAGGTCATTGTATGGATTGAAACAAAGTCCTAGACAATGGTATAAGAGGTTTGACACTTACATGGTCAACTCTGGTTTTTCAAGGAGCCAATATGATTCTTGTGTATACATAAAGGAGTATGAGCCTGGTGAGTTTGTGTACTTACTCCTGTATGTGGATGACATGCTAATTGCATGTAAAAGCTCATTAGAGGTAAAAAGGACAAAAGAATTATTGAAAGCTGAGTTTGACATGAAAGAACTTGGAGATGCTAAGAAGATAATAGGTATGGAAATTGAGAGAGACAGGTCTAACAGGATACTTAGAATTACTCAATCTAAGTATATTCACAAGATACTTGAGACTTTTAGTATGCAAAATTGTAAAGCTGTTAAGACTCCTCTTGCTCAACACTTCAAATTATCTTCATTGGATAGCCCATCAGATGAGGATCATAAGAGATCTATGGAAAGAGTTCCTTATGCAAATGCAGTGGGCAGTTTGATGTATCTTATGGTTTGCTCGAGGCCTGACATTAGTTATGCAGTTAGTGTGGTTAGTAGGTTCTTGGCAAATCCTGGTAAGTTACACTGGGAGGCTGTTAAATGGATACTTAGGTATCGTGCAGGTACTAGGAATGCAGGTTTGGAGTTTAAGCCAGGAAATGATGAGTCAGAATATAAAGTTCAAGGTTTTGTTGATGCTGATTATGCTAAAGACCTTGACAGAGGCAGGTCTATTACAGGTTACTGTTTCAAATTTCTGAATTGTGTAGTTAGCTGGAAAGCTACACTTCAAAATGTTGTAGCATTATCCAGTACAGAGGCTGAATATGTAGCTCTTACTGAAGCTATAAAAGAAGCTTTATGGGTAAAAGGTTTTGTTCAAGAGTTGGGCTTTGTTGGTGCTAAGGCTAAGGTAAGTTGTGATAACCAAGGAGCTGTTCAGTTATCTAAAAATAGTATGTATCATGAAAGAACTAAACATATAAATGTGAAGTTACACTTCATTAGAGATGTGGTTAGTTCTAATGAAGTTGCTGTAGAACAGGTTGGTACAGCAGACAATGCTGCTGATGTTTTCACCAAGGCTTTGCCAGGATCTAAGTTTCTGATGTGCTCAGATATGCTTGGTGTAAGGTGATTGTGATTAGTATCAGTTTTGTATCAGGTTTTTCCCCAATGCAGTTAACTAATTGAATTTTAAACACACCATAGTTATCAAGGTCGTTGACCCAATGTTACTAGGTGCTAATGTTGAAATTCAAGAGGTTTATTTGCTGGGTTTTACTGGTATGGAACTGATTGGAAGTTTGGTTAACCATTGAATTGAGGTGGAGATTGTTAATATTACAATTCTACTGGTCAACCAAGGTCAACTTAAAGTTCGAGGACTAATATTGACAATTCTCATTATCGGAGGAGTATTTGTGTAAATGTTCATAATCGGTTTTAATTTTCTGTTAATGGTTGTTAGCTCCGATTAGGTTAGCGAATAAGTCGATATATTTGAGTTTGATTCTTGTATTGTACACCGTTTTCATTTTCATTCTTCATTCAATAAGATTTGGTTCTCGATTACGATTTCATGTGTTGATTCAATTGTATCTCGATTTGTAACAAAACCCATCATCTAATATCTATACAAATCAAACATGTTGAGATGCTATAACGATTAGGAATGTAAACGAGTTGTATATATATTTAAAATATATTAGTACCAACTCTAATTGAATTGGTAGATGGGCTGGTTTAGGCCTCGTTTGTTTTTTGTAAGAGATTTGTATCTGAATCCAAATACCATTTCTAAATGTTAAAATGTGATTCAAACATCGTTTGTTTTTTGTATAACGATTAGGAATGTAAAGATGCTATAACCATTAGGAATGTATATGAGTTGTATATATATTTAAAAAAATATTAGTACTAACTTTAATTGAATTGGTAGATGGGCTGGTTTAGGCCTCGTTTGTTTTTTGTAAGAGATTTGTATATAAATCTGAATACCACTTCATAATGTTAAAATGTGATTCAAAGATCTAAAATCTGAATTATTAAAACAGTTTGTTTTTTAACATCTTAATAGTAATACACAACAGGACACTTTTGAAACATTTCTTTCCAAAGTAGGGCAAATTTTCGTACGATTCCGAAACATCAATCGTTGAATCGATTCGGGAAATTTCACTGATCATAAACCCAATTCATCCCCAAGATCTTGATGAAGCTGAAAATAATCAGAAAAGATGATGTACGACATAAACATCAACTCGTTTTAAGGATTTATTGAGTAGAACTTAACGAAAATTTCTTTTTCTTCAAATGGAATCAATTTGCAAGCTAAGAATAGTATTAGCCCCAACATTAAAATGAAACAAATACAGAGATTGAAACCCAAAAGATTTACCTATTGTTGGTGTCACACCCTCACTTTCCGCCCCTTGCCAAGAGCGGGAAGTCCGGGTGTGGGCCGGTTCTTCGTATCAGGTCCCGCGGAAGCTTCAGATTAAAAATCAGAGAGTACGCAACCAGTGGCGGCTCCAAAAATGCAAAAACAAGATCGGGCCCTAGGCGAAAATAAAAACCAATATAAAGAAGAAAAAAAGAGTGTGGGTAGGATTTGAACCAGGGATCTCTAGGTTACACCTTTATATCAAACATTAGTACCATTTGTGCCAATGACTTTTTTGTTTTAATTTCAAACTACAATATATTAATACACAATTTGATGTATATATATATATAACAACATATTACAAAACTTCCGGGCCCCTTAAAATCCCGGGCCCTAGGCGGTCGCCGTTCTCGCCCCTCCCCATAGCCGCCCCTGTACGCAACATCACACAAAACATCAAACTACCCATTACAAACAACATACCACTTAATATAAAACGAAAGCTAAAAGGTTATGCAACCCGATAACTTAACAAAGTTCGGTCCCAGGTACTCTAAGACGTAAAATAAGAGTTCAAGATATTAAGACCAACGATAAAGACGGCAGGTGACAAAATCATATTAAACAATCAACGACTCAAAGCCCCCTTCATCAGATCCCAATCAAAATCCCTTCCGCCTACTAATAACCTGCTTTAAAGAGCTACTTACCTGCAACATGAACTAAAACGAGTCAACAACTATAAAGTTGTTGGTGAGTCCGTAGCAAATCATACAATCAAAAGTTCTCATTCTCATTACTACTACCCTATGTGAGTCTATTGGTAGTCTAGCCCTAGGTCAACACTCAATTCGGCATAACACAGACGCGTGCACCTGTGTACCCTTCATGTTCAAGCACACTCTGCCCTGATAACTTAATATCAGAGCATCAAATGGACGTGAGGCCAAATAAATAGTGCTACTAGTAATTCTATCTTAACCTTTTAAACATGATTTTATGCTCAGATCATCAAGCTTTCATCAATTAACATGCATGCATCTCAATTTGGTAATTTCATCATAAATCAACAATTACCTCAATCCGAGACTGGTTCTTGATTCCAGAAGTGACCACACCCACCTTTGAACCTACTGGAAATCCCAGACACCACTGCATGTAAAGATCCATGGGTTGAAAGCCCAAGTTAGCAACTTTCCCCAAATCAAATAAATTCATGGTTGCATGCCTATTCTAGGAACTCACCTTGCTTTCCCCCTTAATTTCGAATATAATGGTTGCAGTAGCTTCCTCAAACCAACCTCTGGAACACACTAAACATCAGACTTCACCCTCTTTTCAACCTTAATTTAGGTAACAAGATGAGGGATAAGAGTTACCTTAAGATTCCTCTTGGTTCTTCAAGTTCCTTGCCTTCAATGCTCAGAAGTTTCCCTGACTGACTCAAGAACACAAGAAAGAGAAGGTGACTGCTTGTTTTGAGAAACAAGTGACTAAATCTGGTCAATTTTTATTTTTATAGTTCCAGACGTAATACGTTTGTATCACCATATCCATATACGACCGTATCATGACATTAGATTGCATATGGGTCTCGATCCAACTCCTAACCGAATCTTCATTCGGTTCGCCCCGCAATACGGACGTATCACAATCTTATTAACAACCGTGCCTCGGTCAAGATTGTTACAGATGGGAAAGAGAATTAATCAGCAAGTTCGATCGTACAATTTCGATGTGCAAAACTGAAGAAAGACAAATTTCAGATAGGATTAAAAATGATCATTTCTAAGATGTGCACGGCGGCACGGACAACAGATCTGACCAGACATATGGGGCCGTCGGATGTGAGGATGCCAAAGGTGAGGATGGCGAAGTGCGAAACGATGTGTAAAGAGGCCGCAACGTTTTTTTTTTGTTTTTATGTTAAGAGGATGCCAAACTTGGTTAGGATGAATTTTAGGTCTGGGTGGTTAAAAGGTATTTAGATTTAGAACCTGTTAGTGATAAATAAAAAACAAACAACCTTTTATGATAAAAGTCTTAGCGATTCAGACTTTTGAGGCCATTAAGATCTTAATATAAAACGGGGCTTAATTGTGTTGTAAACCAGACAAGACTTATTTAATGGAATAAACTTATCAACTAAAACACGACTTATTTAATCAAACTAGTCACGCATTACAAATGAATTAATTATTTTCGTATCATATACATGTCGTATTTAAGATCTTGTGAATACCTACCTCCCATAGTTTTAGGATAACATCCAAGTACCTCCCATAGGTTTAGGATAACATCCAAGTAGATCATGGAAGACTAGAATAAGTATCTACAATTCTACATGCTTCAGTTACGTCTTCCTTAACACTTGTGTTTTATATTGAATGACAGATAATACTGCCATGCGATACTACTATTATCTTACCAAACAAGGGAATCCATAAAGTAATTTATGTTTCAAAGTGGCAAACTTCATTTTGAATTCCTTGTAAAAATATATGAACAAGTTGAACACAAGTTGCGTTTTTAAAAAAAAAAATCATGTAACTAAATGTTCTTAAAAATAATATTTTTGATAAAAACTTAGAGCTCTGATATTAATTGTAGAAAACTAGAGAAACGGGACTGAACAGAGCTTTGATTATGAAAGTCACTACTACACAACTGGGTATTTGCGATCGATTTTTGTGACTGAATGATGTCGTCGCAAAATTTACGACTATTTAACTTCAAGAGTTCTTCTAAGAGTTGATAACATGAAAGAGTTTGTAGGAAAACTGTTCGCAAATTTAAATAAAATAAATACTTTTATTTTATAGTACGATTACAACAAACAAAATAACTCTAATCTATTACAATATAATGAAAAGGAATCTACTCCTACTAATACGATTACAAAGAAATGATGGAGGTTACACGGAAATGAAAATACAATACAAAGAAAAGAATAATGATTACAATGAAATGAAATTACAATACAAATGAAACGAAATAATATTGGTTTGAATGAAAGAAAATAAAGATAGAGAGTAAAAGAAAAGGTCCTAGAAAAATCTTTTGATATTAGTTTAAGAAAACAAGAATGGTTCCAATGAACCTTGGCGAAGGCTTCGGGTCAAAACCCGGGTCCCTTAAAACAATTCCGGGTCAAAACCCGGGTACAATCGCCGAAAGCGATTATACGGCTGGGATAACTTGAAGAACATCAAGAATGACGAGGAAAAAGATGAGAGAAAAGTGAGGGGAGGCAGAAAGAATTTTTATGTGGAATTCGGTATGTTTTGTCTCAACTAATGAGGCTGTATTTATAGTGGTGGGAGTCTTGGAGAGCACTCTAAGATAATTGTAGTCAAACTTTGCATTAAACGTCTTTAATGCAAATTAATTTCTAATTAATGCAGAATTACCTTAATTAGCTCAAAACGCGTTTCTCAGCTGTCATTCCGAAAGTACTCCGCGTTACAATTCCCAGCTGTAATTCCGGAAGAACTCTCTGTTCAGAAATTCCGGTTGAACTTCAACCAGATCCCTGGTCTCACTCGTTCTGCTTGAATTTCAACCGGACTAATTTCCGGTTGAACTCAGTTCCGCCCGGACCACACATGTCCGCTTGAACCTGTCCCTTCTGGTCTTCAACTGGACCAACTTCCGGTTGAACTTAACAACAATAATGCGGCTCACGGCGATGCAAAGTGCACCATTAAAGCGCCACATTACGCCTCATACGCCCACGACACGCGTGTGTACGAGTGCGTGTTAGGGGTGTCTCGCACCTCTCAGGGTCCAAGAGATGTGTCATACTAAAGGAAACAATAGTTGGTAAGGTTCCCACCTTATAAAGCACTTTTGGTTTCATCTCCCAACCAATGTGGGATGAGTTTCATGCCATACTTGGTATTTTTCTCTCTTATTTTTGCAGTTTTCACTGTTGCGAGACCTCAACTTTGAGCTTCGATATCTCATTCATACGAGCTTGGATTTAGACGTCGTTTGATGCGTTGGAAAGCCCTCACAACGTACTACATAAACCTATAAAATACAGAGGCAACAACCTATGTTATCTGTATTTTATTTAGTTCAAAGTTGGTGAAAAACTCATTTTCACATTTTCTGAGAAAAAAAAAACCCATTTTCAACTAGTTTTCTCCCAAAATTCCAACAAGTTTTAGTTATGTATGAAGAACTCTTGAAGTTCTAAAAAATCAAAACCAGAGTAAATAAGTAAAGAGTTTACGGGAAGAGTGACAACCAATTTATAAAGGTTTACGTGAATGTTAGCTAATCCATTCTAGGTTTTATCCTTAATTGTCCAATTCTCTCTTAACGGTAAAGATCACCGGTACACCAAAACGTCTCACTAGTTGAAGGTGGGGGTCACCTTACATGTCTTATTAAACAAAGTTAGTGATCATCTTATATATCTCATGCATTAAACAAATATGGTGATCATCTTATATAAGGCATACAACTAACCGTCGGAGCCTAAGTTAAACCGTTCAAGGAAAAAAGAAAAAAAAAAACTGGTTTGTACCTAAATGGGCCTCACACGGTACTTAAAATGAATATTTTGGTTCGAACCTACTTTGAACCCTTCGAATCTAATTGAATGATCATGAACATTATGGTTCTCATTCGATCTTATTTTTAAACACTTTTTTTCATCTCAAATACACTGAATGAATTTTGAACACTCAGGATTCGAACCTAATGTTAAGTAATGATTTTTATTGTTCTAATTTGACGGCATTACGATACACAAAGACAATTGAGGCTATATTATGCTCATTTGAGTTTAGTTGTATAGGGTGCTTGATATATATATGAATTGGTTATTCATAAATTCATTCGGAAAGTTCAAAATAAAGATAAGATTTGAGAGCCTCATTTTAGCATTCACTTGGGGCCTTTAAAAAGCTTGAGCCGGCCTGACCATACTTTATTTAGTTTCTAATATTTTATTGTTGGTTAAAGCCAAAAGGAAACCACCATTCAAGTAGAAACTTACTTTATTTAGTTCCTAATACTTGATTTTTGTTCAAAGCCAAAGCGAAGCTAACATTAAGTAGAAAATTACTTTACTTGGTTTCTTATAGTTGATTGTTGGTCAAGCTAAATGGAAGCTAATATTTAGGTAGAAACTTACTTATTTAGTTCCTAATGCTTGATTGTTGGTCAAAGCTAACATGAAGCCAACATTCAAGTAGAATCTTACTTAAATAGGTTCATAATATTTGAATGTTGGTCATAGCCAAAGCGAAGCTAACATTCAAGTATGCCTCGATCACTTGACAGAAAAACTTAGACAATGGAAGCAATGCTGCAGCTTAATGAAACCGGGGAAGAAGGGGGGGGGGGGGGGGTTCCTCGGTTTTTTCATCCGGTAGTACTAATTTTTATGATTTTATATATATTAAGAATCGCTCCCTTGCATTATCGTCCTGTGAATTATCGCTCTCGTAAAATTTTAGATCAACCTTCGCCACTGAATGGAAGATGAAGATTTAGAAAACAAAAGTACCGAGTATACAACAAAATGAAGCCCTCATAATCAAGAATGCAGTCCACCGGAAATGACAGTGTTGGCTCAAAATCCGGACCTATACCGTCTATACGGACGTAATCATCAAGAACCGATGTGGTAAGATGACACTTGTTGTCCTCAAGATCGAAACGCTTAAATTTTTTTATGTATGTTTCTATGAAAATGAAGAATCTAAAAATAGTGACTCTGTAAAAAAAAATCAGTGCACCTTCTTAAAAAAGTTTTCCAGTTCCGTCTCTGATTATTGGTCGAGGGATAAAGTGAGTGAGGTTAAAGATTTGACTCGTTTCTGGGTCAACAATAGAGCGGGTTGGAGTGTCCAAATGGTGTAGTTTATTGTTTGGTTCTTTTTTGTTGCCGTTGGTGTTTTAAGTTAGATGTTTGTGCTTTTGCGTTTAACTATTTTGTTCCTTAAAAAATTAGCCATAGGGACAAAAATACTTAAAAGAAATTCAATATCAAAGGGTTGATATAATATTCTTCACAAAAAGTATTTGAATGATACAAATGATAGAGGATAAAATAGTAATTTAGTATTTAATTTTAAACAAGTGATGATGCAAATAATGGAAAGCTAGTGGGTGCTTAGGTGTTTGGTTGGCAAGGTGTTAATTGTTTGAGCGTCTCGTCGCAATCTATATCATCTGATTGACGCCCATACCTTATCTTGATTGTGATGTGTTTTTTATAAACAATATTTGTGATGTATTTTATGCTTTTGGTTTCCTTCTCTCCGTCCAATTAGAGCTTAGGTATCTTTTATAATATAAAACACATTATTAATACAAAGTAATTAGGTAAAGTATATGCTAATAATTACACTCATGATCGTTCCGGGTGGGTTGGCCCTAATGGTACCTCAGAGATCACTAGTAATGGAAATTTATCATTTCGAGACTCAGCGTTTACTATTGGGAGAGATTTTAGACAGTTGTTTGGGGTTTCTTTAATGGTGTTGATATGGATTCGAGTCCCGATAAGCAAAAATACACAATAATACGGGCTCGTCTTTAGATATGATCTCAGTCCATTTTTTTTTTTTTTTAAGGAAACCCATGAATAGATTAAGGGATAAAGATGAAATACATGTGAATCAAGAACTTGAGTAAACCCTTAAATGATTGAATATTAAAACCTAAAACCTAGAGATCTAATGGGAAAACACGGTTACAACTCAACATGAAGTACAAGGAAGGCGGGCAACAAGCTGCGCCGTCAACCCTTTCTGAATCGCAAAGCCTAACCGAGTGAAAACCACATTCAAACCACTAGGAATCGCCACGTTCCCATGCATAACCTTCTGGACCCTGCTCAAAGTTTCCACAGCTTCCGGGGCAAGGTATCCGAAGGTATCAAACGCGAAAGGCACAAACACATGTTGGTTCGCCAGACACGCCTCCTCATGTTTGCGCACCTTCCCTGCAGCAGCATTCGTGGCAGCCTGGCCAGCCCGAAAACCAGAGCCCTTGAATCCCACGAGAGGGGAAACCCCCCGTAAGGTCAACACAGGCGTGCTTCCCATGTTGCCACCCAAAGACAAGGACATCCGCCGGCCGAAGGGAGGAACGCCCGTCCGCTGGGTCCGACAAGAAATTAACCGGGGCTTCCTGCTTAATTAAGTCATGATCAACTTTAAACTAGAATACAAAAATCAATTAGCATCATAAAGTGAAATTTCTTAGTAAAGTTCACCTCACTTGAATTATTGTTCTTTTTTCATGATTTGAGTTTATTTCAAACTTAAAAATATTATCAGCTAGAATAAACTCATGTTGTAGAAACCTGAAAAAAAATCCATCCAAAATGTAAGAATTCCTCTAACCATTAATCTAGATAATCAATAGTTAGATCAAATCTTGGTGTTGTACCGGTGTTTTGGTGATATAAATGAGCTGTTAAAAAAAATTAGTAAGATCAAATAATAAAATGAGATGTGAAAAATAAAAGAAAGTAAGGGCTTGAGGGGTACAAATAGTATAATATAGAATTATTGACTTTTTCATTCCCCCCCCCCCCACCCCCCACCCCCCACCCCCACCCCCCACCCCACACACACACTTTTAGAGGTTCCTAAACTTTTCATGTGATTTTTGTTTAAAAACACACTATAAAATTGAGTATTTTATTTTTTAATTTGAGTATGCTATTATCCTATAAATTTTAAATAAAAATCTGTTATGTTATACTTTAGAATTATTAAACATAAAAATTTTCACATGAATTTTGTTTTAAATCACACTATAAAATTGAGCATTTTGTTCTTTTTTATTTGAGTATGTCATCGCCATATAAATTTTAAATAAAAACCCATTATGTTATACTTTAGAATTATTAATCATAACCTGAATAATTATCAAAACATAAGTTGACTAATTATGGAAAAAAAGTTGCGTAATTACTCAAAGATAATCAGGTATACTTTGAGTAATTACGCAACCTTTGTTCATAGTTACTTAATCTGTGTTTTCATAATTACTCAAAGTTAATCAGATATATTTTAAGTAATTATTTAACTTTGTCTCCCCACCCCCCCCCCCCCCACCCACACACGCTAGTGCCACGTGTTGCGTTCTGGTGGTTAATTCTTTATATTTTGTATGTTAATAAGTCTTTATATATAAACCTATATATAAATATACATATATATAAAGTTTATTTTCAACATTATTTAGGTAATATATGTTTGATTAACTTTGTTCAAGAACTTTGCATAACACTTCATAAAGATCCATGGGCTTGTGGTGAATAACGGCCTTGAAAAATAGGACGCTGGCACTGGGCCTTGAAAATGCAGCTGTCTAATAATCATTTAGTAGAATCCGATGTCTAAAACTATTGAGGCCCAGCCAAAAAAATTGTTTCCTCGCTCAATTTAGGTGAAATCTAGTAGTTCGATTAGCAATACAAAAATTTTTAATTTGAGATTCCATGTCACGGAGCTCAGATATCTCATGCTTGCCAGTTATTTCAATAATGTTTTTTATTGCAAAATTCTGAAAATTCGTTCTAGATAATGTCATTTGAAGTTTTTGCATTTTTGCATGTCGAAAACCATGTCATATATTAATTTTTTTAAAGGGCAAATTTGGATCACTGACGGGGATATTACACTACATCACCCAATCATCTTCAATACCCATCAGGAGGAAACTCACTACTGGTGAGAAAAACCCCATGTCTCAACTTCTAACCTCCATTTTTTATTCTTTGGTTACAAACGGGACTTGAACCCACGACCTCTTAATAAGAAAAATACTTTTTAATATCAAAACACTTTTTGTAACTTATTAGATTTTTAAAAAGCAAATAAGTCATTTTGAAACTCAATCCCAAACCCCCTTGAAACCTTGAAAGAGGAATTCAACAGCAGTAGGCAAAAGATGCGTTTAGGGTTTTGGAGAGGGAGTGCATTTGTAACGAGCGTGTCTTATAACAAGACAAATAGCTGGGGTTTCTTTATATATATTTTATAAAAACTTCAAAATTATAAAAAATAGGTACATAATTGGAACACCTAATGAAAGTTGAGTGACTTTAAGGGACAACAAAATTTGAGTGACTTTGATAGAACAATTGAGAAACTTGATTACTATTCTGCAAAGTTACCGCTTTCTCATGCTCACTTTACACCATCACCTTCACACACTTTCTTCTTCAATCAACTCAGATTACTGATTCTCACGCCGGAGGGCCGTCGCAGGGGCACCCTTCCCTTCCCTCCCCTGCCTTGGCCCTAACGCATTTTCTACCAATGCATGTCATTTTCCGATCGCTCAGAGCTCACAGTTCAGATTTCATCCAGAGTTAGAGTTGAATCCCGTTCGATCCAATTTGTCGGACTTTACCAATTTTCGATTTGGTTCAAACAACACCGTTAAATCCAACACAATTACTCACTTTGTGGGATTTGAACATACACCACTTGGGTGAAGAAAAACACCATGTACCATTAGGCTAAATGCCTTCTGGTAACTCACTTGTTATATATTGATAAACTAGCTAAGACAAGGAATCCCGAGATATAACAAGTGAGTTAATCTTTATTCATTTAAAAACAACACGTATTTTTTTCATAACCGTCAAATCAAAATGACCCCATCCTGACCTGCATCCATCTTGATCTGCATTGGCGCAGCTTCTTGGTGACGCGGGGGGGGGGGGACCGCTCCTCCGTTTAACGTTTGTGTTTGGGTTTTTGATGTTTTGTTTTGTATAAGCTATACTGTAAAACGGAAGCTGCTTGTTGGTAAGAAAGACAAAAGTGTGCACGCCTTTCATAGTACAACTGTAGAAGTCATCAGCATATTATTTGCAGAAAGCAAGCAAAGCAAGCATGGCCCAACCCAAGAAAACTGAGATGATTGTTCAAAAGAACTTCCCTCCATAATTGTCCCAGCAAAAGCTCTGTGGGGTGGGGCTATCTGTACAATCCAACCGTTGCTTCATTCCACTTTTCCTCCTCCTCTACTTAATAATGACTACTCTTTCTTTCTTCTCCTCCTACTCAAACTCAAAACAAACAAAAGTACCATTTCATTCTTCATTTTCATATTTCTTGTCTGGAGATCTGGTAAATGGGCTCGCAGCAGAAAGAGAAAGAGAAAGAGAATGAGGGTGATAAGTTAATGGCGGATGTGGACACATCGGCTCCATTTGAGTCAGTGATGGAGGCGGTGACCCGATTCGGTGGAATCGGGTTCTGGAAACCTCCCACCCAAAACTCATTTCAACCTTCTCAGGTCCCTTCATTTTTTCTTTCTTTCACACTTGTTAATATCATTCTATTACCTTTTTGTCAATTATACATGTTATTAGCATCATTGATTTTGACCCACTTTTTTTTTTTGTTTTTTTTTAAAATGAATTATGACCTTCCTAATCGTTTGATTACGTTACAACCCGTTAAACTTTTTGGGGAGTTTGGTTCGTGGATTGTAATGGAATTAGAATTGGAATTGCAAAATTTTTTCTTTTAAAGTTGTGTTTAGTTGGGTTACGAAGAAATTTGAATTGAAATTAATTCCTTTAATCAATTAATTATGAGGCAATGTAACTTTCATTCAATTAAAATGAAGGGTTTATAAGGAAATTTGAAATAGTAATAAATTCCGTTGACTTTTAGATTTCATTTCATTTCGAATTCTTTTCGTTACATTACATTCCATAAAGCAAACGCCTCCTAAGGGGTTAAAAAAAAACCAATTGAGTTGTATGAACCGTCCAAACTGAGCTAAATCGGTATGTCGGGTTAGGAGTAATATGTTTGGTACTTTGTTTACGGTTTGAAAACCGAATTTTATGGTTCGGAATATTATTTGAAAACCGAACAAAATCGGCAAGGTAAACCGAACCCGGAAAATATCAAATCTTTTGTTTGTATAGCTTATGTGGTTTATATTAGAAATAAAAATACTTTTTACATATAAGATATGATTCTAGATTTCTTGGGTTTGGGTAATCAGAAAACTCCTTTATTAGAAAAAATTAGAAAACTCTTTTAAAAATGTAATTTTTTAGTACTTTTACTTTATAAAAAAAAATTACGTTAAAAAAATAATAAAAATTTAGATTTTAATAGTTATATTAAATATATGTACTACAAGTAATATGATATATTACATATATTCCACATATACTATGATGTACTACATATATGCATCAATATCACTAGTAGTGTATAATGCAATACTAAAAAAATGTACGTCACAAAGTTTTATATTTAAAAAATCTTCATAGTAATGATAACAAATTCTTGATTTTATGGTGTAATTTTTTTTAAATATAATATTTTATGAATAAGTTATAAATTTTTATAGAAAAAAATGGAGTTTTCTTACTATTCCTCTATGGATAAGTTTTCTTATGCTCCTCTCTTATGATCCTAATATCTAAGTTAGTAACCCGTGTATTAGACAGATTGAATTTACGTTTATGATATTATATAAGTAAAAAAAATAGTTAAGAGATTTGAAAATTATAAACTAGATAATTAATTATAAAACATTATTTAATAATTTAATGCATTAAACAAATTTATTATGTTTGACAAATTGTTGATTAATTTTCTTAAAAGGATTCAAATTATTGAGTAATTTATCAAATTTATATTAAATTCGTTAATTTTTTTAAAATGAAAATTTAGTTTAGACAAAAATGTAATTAGTCTTAATTGGTAATTTTATAAATTGATAATTGAATATGATTTTGACATGTGACAATGTTGATACGGACCCTTAGAAAGAAGACATGCGACAACCATTTTATTGTTTTATTACGATTAAATATATAAATATATGTCCGTTTTTATTATAATACATATAAATTATGAATTTAATAATTACTTGACTTGGTTCTTTTAAATATCTTTTTTTCAATACTTCAAAGAAAACCTATGGTCTCTTTTTAACGCTACTATTTTACTAGTATGTTTTGAATGTCTAACGCGGTTTCAGGTTAAAAAATAGTCCAAACAGGCAAATCCACCCAACCATTTTTTTCAGTTTGGCCGGTCTGCTTTAGATTTTTCAAAAACCATAGCTATCATTTTGGTCAAAAAATTTCGTCAAAACTTGCCGAATTGAACAATCATTAATTTTGAGTTTTTGACCAACCTGTTTTTTTTTTAATGGATTATAGACAAATGCTGAAAAAGTGCCCGATTCAACAAAAGTAATGGGCCAAGAAACGAAACTACAAAACGATCTGGTGTCAAAGGAAAGAGAAACACTAGAAATCTTGAAAGAAATCGAAGAAACAAAAACTAGATTTCAAGAATTAAAAGTCAAACTACAAAAAGAAGAAGTCAAAGTCAAACCACACCAATCCAGTGGTCAACACGCCGAGACAAACACAAATAAGGTACAAACCAATGAAGTTGAGTTATCAAAAGCCGAGATCTTGAGAAGGGTAGAGGAGGCAACCAAAGAAGTAAAGGATTGTACAAGGGTTCTTGAACAAGCTCTGATTCGGGTCAACGGTTCGAGGGAAAAGTCAACCGATTTCCGGAATTCGAATTGCAAGATGGTAGTCTCGATAGGGCAGATATTAAGAAGGAAATTGGTGCTTGCAGAAGAGGATTCGGTGAAGAGTTCTATGAAATGGAAGGTTTCGTTGGGTCGGATTCTTAAGAGAGGTGATCATGATGGGGACAAAGGAATTGCTCCAAAGAGGATGAAGTTTGGGTTTTGTGTTTGATAAAGTCTTGTAGCATTTTATAAGGTATTTTGTAACTGTCTTTGTGTTTGTTAATGTTACATGTGTAGTTTTATAAAGTTGATAAAGAGTTGGTTACATAAATAGAGGTTTGGACATATAGTGATGTGATTGGATAATTGCTATAGCCCATGAACTTTGTTAATCTATAAAGATATGGTAAAACGGGCCGGCCGGGTCGGATTGACTATCGGATTGACTACCAGGTCATAACGGGTGAATTTTAAAAACCGCTAGATTCTCCATTTATGAAGAAGTTTTAACCTAAAATCATAAAACACTTGGATCTTGCAAATTGCATCTAAAGAAGTGGATATATGGGTTTAGTTTGTCACCACTTGTTATTTTTATACAATGTTAACAGAAATTAGTTTTTGAGTCAATAGGCCTATTTTATCCAAACTTTAGAGTGTAATTAAGTAGGATGAAATGATACTTGAATTTTTTATATTTTAATTTTTAAATAAATAAAAGATTTTATAGAGTAAATCACTGATTGTTATCAATAGAGCAAAGTTACAAGCTAGTGAACACACAAGGCACTTTCATTTGTAACGATTAGTTTGATTCGTATTTTAAAGTTCTCCCACAAGATATATTGTTATCTTCATTAGGTTGAACTTAACACTTTTAACTTTATTTATTGAAATTTCAATGCTTAGTGGCGGACCTACTAAGGTCCCAGGGGTAGCGCCCGCTACCCCTGAACTTTTACCCCGACGTGCAATTTTTTTTTTTTATAGGTTTTCGGTTTTTCGCGACCCCTGAAACGAATTTTTCGCGACCCCTGGAAGAAATTTTATGGCTTTTACTTAAAAATATGATCAAAAGCCCCTTAAAAATATGATTAAAAGCCCGTTAACTACCTAAAATTTTTTTTCGGGGGCGCTGCCCCCGAACCCCCGTTAGTCCCCGCTACCCCTGATATTATTTCCTGGATCCGCCACTGTTGATAGATGTGTATTTTTGGCTCTCTTCATTAGGTTGTCCATCTGGAAGTAGCTTCTCGTAAGGATGTGATGACATTTTACAACTTTAGTGTGGAGATGCACGGAAAAACTGATAGTGTGAAGAAAATTTGAAGAAGATAATGTAGGAACCGTCCGTCTAAAATAAATAAACAAAATA
This sequence comes from Deinandra increscens subsp. villosa, assembly GCA_039602395.1. Lineage (NCBI taxonomy): Eukaryota > Viridiplantae > Streptophyta > Magnoliopsida > Asterales > Asteraceae > Deinandra > Deinandra increscens. Next base: position 85,223,704 of record JBCNJP010000025.1, on the reverse strand, counting down.
CTTTTATTTATAAGTAACGATTATAAAGAAATAAATAAATACTAGTGACAACACAAGGAAATGAGACAAGAGAAAAACAACTAAATACACTTACAAATGATGAAGGAATATAAACAAATTACAAATGATGAAGGAATATAAACAAATGAAAGTGATATACAACACAATGAGCGAAAAGAAAGAAATTGAACAGAAAGTTTGTTTGCAAATATCTTTTTTAGAAGATATATAATATAGTAAAATAATAGAAAGAAGAAATTAAAACAAACTCTGGTTTCCACACGAGAACCGGTTTTGTTTCTCAGGGTATAATAGCCAAACTATTTGTAGAGCCAGGGCGAACCAAAACCCAAAGTTTACCTTGAAGTGTTCTTGAAAGTCTTGGAAGGATGTTTAGGTTAAATGAAAACCATACCCAATGGGCACACTGATGAACCATCCACATGAGACATGAGGTTTTGAAAAGTGAGGAGGTTAGACATGTGGTTTTTCCAGAGAAGGTAATTGGAGGAGGTCAGTCTATGGTTGAGCATTTGAACAACTGTGTTCATTGAGAGAATGTTATCAGATGAAGACGAGGTGGCAGACATGGTGGCCGGAGAAGGGGGAAGAACGGAGGAGATGAAGGGGGTAGAAGAGGAAACGAATAAATTAGGCGTATGATACCTTGTTTAGGTTAAATGAAAACCATACCCAATGGGGTTATGGAGAGGCTATTATATACTAGAGAAAATTACACAACAATATACAAAGAATTAAAGAACTACATAATAGCCCTCTATAATAATAACTATACGTTGATAAAGGATGATCAAGAAGATTGAAGGATTTCTTTAGGGAGAATTTAGAGAGATTAGACTTTAGAGAGACCGCAGAATGTTGCAAGGTGTGCGGAACTCAACATATGAGTCCACTATTTATAGTAAAAGAATCTCCACTTTTATTTTTTAAACTGCGACTTTCATTAAAAACCACCCGACTAGCAAGACGCTAGAGGGCGAAAAAACAACAACCAAAGACAGTCAAAGACAGTCAAATTCATTTAACGTCCTTAATGAATTACTTTTATGTTTCATTGAACAAAAATGACTGTTTCGGGTAGCATTTACGTGGTCAAAAACGAAATAGTAGTAAACGCTCACAATTTGGCCTCTTAGATGGGTTGTGCGGGTGAGGTTGGCACAAGCAAAGTCACGCATGGCGTGACTCCTACATAAAGAAAAAAATTTAGATGAATTATCTACGTTATATGTCACTTCAAGTTTCATCCCCAACCAATGTGGGATGAGTTACAATTCTACACTTGGAATGTTTCTCTATTTTCGTAGTTTTTACAGCTTTGAACTCTCAACTTTGAGCATCGATATCTCATTCATCTCAGCTCTGGTTTGAACGCGGTTTGTTGCGTTGGAAAGATCTCACAACGTACTAAACAAACCTAAAAAATACTAGCTACATTAACCTCATTTACATGTAGTTTTTTCTGTCCAAAGTTGGCGAAAACTCATTTTCACAACTTAGTGGGAAAAAACACATTTTTCACTATTTTCACCCAAATTTTCAACAGATAGAGAAGGAAAATGGTGGAAAAACGTAAAACATGGTGATGTGGACTTAACGTGGGGGTGAAACGGTATCCTGATAATGTATGTATCCAATATAAAAGGAGAAGGAGCGCGATGTATGAACTATTACAATCATCCTAGGATACGCAATAATTTTTATGTATATCACAACTATATAAGTCATCATATAATTATGAACTGAAATATGAAATGAAAAGACATAACACCCGTTTAAACTTTTATATTTATAGAAGGTTGAATACATAACACAACATGCTAAGTTTTATATATATATTTATTGATATATATATTTTGACGACATTTGTCCTTATTAGGATTTTTAATCTAGAAGACTTTTTATGTTAGTATTAAAAAAACATTAAAGACCTAAAAAAAACATGTTAGAAAATAAAAGGGTTATTGGATTTTATTAATCCAAGTTATCATTAATTGGCCAATATTAAATTCAATTTCAAAATGACCCACATTAATCTCAATTATTAAGGTGTTGGATTCATTGGACCCCCCCTTGGAATTTTTTGAGTAAAATCCCAAACGGAGTTAAAAAAAATGTAAAGCGGATCCAATGAAATCCAACACCTTAATAATTGGGATTAATGTGACCATTTTTGAAATTGGGATTAATATTGGCCAATTGGTAATAACTTGGATTAATAAAATCCAATAAACCAAAATAAAAAGATACCAAATTTGTATTTAGAGTAAACTGTATCTCTAACGTTTATTTAAAACATCAAAAACTAAACTTTTCACTATTTGCGTCCTGAAATATCTACTTTGAAAACCATTAAGAAATTACATGTTTTTGGACGAAAACGGAGAAAAGTTTCATTTTTAGACGAAACCTTTTTAAAAACATCAAGAACGAAAATTGCAGCTTAGTTTGTGAGAGGAAGGACAACATTGATGTCAGTAGTGGCGGTGGTCAACGTCAATGGGTTGAAGGGTGAGACTAGGTGCTAATCGACAAGGTTGATGCCAACGGTTAAAAAAGACGATCAATGGGAGGTGTTTGATGTGAAAAATTACGATTGTGAGTGTCAACCAATAGCTGAAAGTGAACGCGTCATGTGAGGTTAGGCGGTGGCGAGTGGTTGACATAGACAGTAGCGGAGAACGAGTAAGACCTGTAAAACTGTCCAGTTACCGGCTAGAGATTATGATGGTGGGTGGTATTTAAAAAACACCCAAGATTCCACATTTCCACTTCTGTTCCAACATCACATGTTGACACCATACAATGTTTCACAAAATATATTCTCACACGTGCAAACACAATCTACCAAATTCTGCAGGTTTATAATTTCTTATAAACCCCTTTTTTATCAACTTTACAAACTTGACGCATAATAACAATTAAAAAAATGTTCACCCGCCAGTGGCGGACCCACTAAGGGTCCAGGGGTAGCGCCCGCTACCCCTGAACTTTTACCCCGACGTGCAAAAAATTTTTTTTTTTTAGGTTTTCGGTTTTTCGCGACCCCTGAAACGAATTTTTCACGACCCCTGGAAGAAATTTTATGGCTTTTACTTAGAAATATGATCAAAAGCCCCTTAAAAATATGATTAAAAGCCCGTTAACTACCTAAAAAAAATTTTCGGGGCCGCTGCCCCCGAACCCCCGTTAGTCCCCGCTACCCCTGATATTCTTTCCTGGATCCGCCACTCAGACACCCGCTAGATTGTAGTCTAATGGTAAGAGACAAAACCTCTTTAGTAAAGACCAAAGTTTAAAGCTTGACATTATAATAAAAGTTATCGTGGAAAAAAAAACGGTTCAACCCGCCGAACAAAACCATTTTGGCCAGTCTGTTTTGCCGTTTTTCAAAACCGAACCCAGTTGACCATCTTGTAACAAGCATATTAAGGAAAAACATTGGTCCAAATGCAGGAGATTTGTAGAAAATATATGCTGTAAACAAGGGGTTAGGGGATATGAAAGCATGCATTTAGTATATTCTAAATTTTCCACTGCATTCCTCTTGAGAACAGAAGGTATATTTAGGGTCTATAATATAGTTTTGTTTTTCTAAATAGTAAATATTATCCTTCTTTTTCTTTTTCAGTCATATGACCAAAAGGACTGTACATCTGGAGTGGAGGGGAGTAGAGCCCATCACCAGGACCTATCATGGCTGCTGATGTGCTTCCTATGCCTTCAACACAAGCCTTCTCTTTTCTGTTTCACAATAAAACCCAAATAATTAGCAAAAAAAAACATATAATATTTATTATTAATTCATTAGAAAATTAGAAAAATATAGCAGTGATATAAGGAATGAAGATCTCATGTATAAGGGAAGCTATGAATAACATTTTTATTATAGTAAGAGGGGACTGTGTGGGTGGAGGAGATGATTCGGGAAGTTGACAGACTGGAGGGAACACGCCGCACATTTCCCAGTGAAAGATGTATGTGTCAATTGTTCCCGAAGAAGATGGAAGTCATATGGTGATGTGGCAGCAAGTGACTGTTAAAATCTATTAGTTTTAATAAGAAGATCTAGTGATGTTGAAAGATGGATACCAACACGTTAGGGAACTATTGGGAAAAATTAGTAGGGATCTAACGTGGCAGGGTGTGGTTGGTAGTTGGCTAGGGATGGTGAAAGATGAATACCCTCCACCCTAAAGATCTCAAAATAAGTATCTAACAGCAAAAATAATCAAGTGTCGATATTAAAATGATTGGTCAGGAGGAGCCCTAAAGATATAGAAAAAGATGATAGGGTTTACTACCTATAGCGAAATTTCCGGGTCGATGGTCATTTGTTGTCATGAAATTATATTACAAGTTGACGTCACATATTAGCAAGCAAAACGATATGAATTAAATACCACTTCATTAATTTGGTAACCAAACTAATTCCATCTATATATTATACCACTAAATTTTATTGAAAATAAACAAATAAATAACCTTAGTTATTGTAGTTAGGTTAATTAGCATCAAGATTATTTATTTCTATGAGATTTCACAACTTCAAGTGTATATGATATGACAAACACAGATATATAACGGGTATAACTAACACATACTGCACACAGTATTAAATGTATCCACACACTAAATAAGACTGATTTATTGCATAACATAAATCAGGGAACTCAGTCTCATCAGGCAATCATATCATACAAAACTACTATATTCTAGTGATCCAAGTCCGATACTAAATTATTTGCAAACTATATATAGTATATATGTAGAATCCTAAAATCAGAAAAGAACATTCAGCATATGTCGACATGGAACAATCTAGACTCTAGTACTCTACCACGAATATACAACGAGTTATTAAAAATTAAAATTCCTAATTTAATGCACATCTGTCAAATTCAAAGGAATAGATAGCAAATAGTTATTAGTTATGACACTTACTTGGCCCAAACATTGCCACTAGATGACTGAAACGGATGATCAAATGCAGATCCACTGGGAATTCCATAAACCAATCCAGTCTCCTGTAGGTTCATGGATAAACGGTTGTTATTGCTTGGAATAGACCCATATGATGATCTCAATGCCCATGGATCATCTTTAGTAGTTGTCTTTTGAGGTGAACACCAATTTGGACTCCCACTAACTAAGCCAAGAGTATCTGGAGAAAAAGAACTGTCCCACATCTGCCATCCCTTGTCACTAGCAGCACCATGATCTTCCACGGGCAAAGTAGTCTTTTCTTGAGTCCTCGGAAACACAGAAGAATCAGCATGCTTTTCATCATAAATACCAAGATCAGCCAAAAAACCAAGATCTATAGGGAAATTCTCAAGTGAATCTGATACGGGCTCAGTTAAGGAGACAGGGTCAGCAACAAAAGATGGGTCTTCGTATTTCTCCGGCTCTCCATGTGCAAGTGGAGCTGAAAACTGAAGGCCTGTATTACTAGTAGAATCTGCATATGATAGAGAAAAAGGTAACCCGTATGTAATGGGATTGTCATATCCTTGAGTCACAGGGTGACCAGATGATGCTACTGAACTCTGAGTTTCTGTTTGTGGATTTTCATTTGGATTTGGTCTGCTAGTGACATTTATGCTTGTGGATGAAACAGGAGGTGATGAACGAGTGAATAACTGATGCCATGATCTTTTGGGTGGTGGGCAAGGTTGGGACTCAAAAACCACCTGCACAAACAGATTGTTTACAGTTAGTAAGCAATTAACAAAATTGTTTGCAGTTACTAGAGGTGGCAATTTAACCTACTGACTTGTCAACAAGTCAGTTTCTGTTGTGTTTTATCTAAAATGATACAAAACTAAAAGTTCAGCTATATTGACAGGCTAATACAACAGGTTGAGAGTCCAACAAAGTTTATTTATGATGCAAAACAACATCGTAAATCGTTTTATTCAAAATTACAATAAGATTCACAAAATATTGGACAAAAGGTGCTTTGTGAATCAATAAACCAAACCAAAAACCAAACCTGACTTCTTCAGCCTGTACTAAAGCTAACCCTTACCCAACCATCTATCTTGTCACATCTAATAATTATTATAAACGGTTTGATGAGTGAGTGAGCCTATTATGTATCCGAATATAACAAGCAGTGAAAATGGTGGAACCATTAGCTTAAAGAAAACAAAACAGAACAAGAGTACTTACAGGACGACTCTGGTTATGATCACCCGCCTGTGCCTTTGATTTCACATGTGCACGTTCGGGATGAACAAAATCTCTCTTATTGGCATGATCTAAATAAGCACTAGATCTATGTTCTCTTGTGTTGCCGGAAGTTACATTTGCATTTATACCTTTACCAAAAAAACCACCTGTAATTGTTCTAGAAGACGGGAAAAAATTACCCCTCATACGATCCAAATATCGTGCACCAACACTTCCCTTATTATAATTAGTTGTCATAACCGTTTTAGATTTATAATGTTCACGATAGTCAGCATCACCTTTTAGTTTCCTTTCGATTTCTTTAGTGGCTCTTTTTTCAAGCTCATCTACATCAGAGTTGCTTCTACTAGATCCCTTGTCTTTCTCCTTTTTTCTCTCTTGTCGTTTTCTTTCAGCCTCTTTTTTATCATTTTTTTCACGCGTTGAAACCTTAGTTTTTTTATCAATTTCATCTCTTATCTTTCTACGTTCTTCTACCAAACGAGCAACCTCCTCCCTTTGTTTCCTTTCCTCTTCCTCTAATTGTTCTCTTTCTAATCTAGCTTGTCTTCTTTCTTCCGCTTTCCTGCGGGCTTTCTCACTCCTAGTCTCGTTACAGTTTACTCCATTCTCACCCTTTTTAGCTACACCATTAACATCTGTATCACTTGAATCTTCATCTTCAGAAAAGCTAACTCTAAAAAGTTTTCTAAAAAGCCACATTATGCCCATGAAAATAGCAGCTAAACTCTTGCAAATAAAAACAAGAAGAAACGAAAAGAAGTGATCATTTCCACTATTCAAAAAGCCACCATTGTTCTTCTTCCCGTAACTAGACTTCCCAGATAAAGACCCGTTAACCCAATAACCACCATTCTCAAGCCAATCTTGACCACATATCCAATTATTATCAGACCAAAACTTCCCAACCAAACCTTTTAAAATCCCTGACCGCTCTGAACCAGGAGATACAGACGGATCAAAAAGGGGCCTTTTCGACGAATGCCCACAGTAAGAGCACATGAACTTGCCCCCAGAAGGATTCTGATCCCGATAAGGAGTCTTGCAGTTCCTGCACCTTCTAGTTGCAGTCTTCCTAAGCTTCTGCATTTCAATCGCTTCAAGTCTCTTCTTCTCTTTAAGCCTAGCATTCCGACGGGCCCGCCAAGATGATAACTGGGGCATCAAAATTTCATACCAAAATAGGGTAGCTAACAGCACTAGAACACAAGCAAGGCGTGGAGAGGTGATTTCAAAACGAAATGCAGGCGGCAAGAATTGCGACAACAACCACAGCCCGATCAGCGGAATTACTAACCATGGGAGCATGGTAGCAACCTTTCTAGACCACTTCTGAATCACACACAGTATACACATTATCCTCCAAAAAAACGCCCTATTTTCAAACCTTAGGTCTCCACTCCTTCAATCACAAGCCCTAATTGCACCAAAATTCCACAACACTTCCAGTTACAATACCCTTTTCCAAAACCCTAAAACAAAAATGGCGTAAAATTACACAAAAATTTTCACAAATAACAATAATAACAATCGAGGATTAAACAAATGCTGAGCTCGAACCACATCGAGAAAATTAGGGTTTTGGTAGCTTAAAATTTAAAAAGCTCAGTGAAAATCAATCGGAGGAATTACAATGAACAAGTACAGAACAATAAATACACAACAAACGAAAACTAATCGATTGAATAAAGTTGTGACCGGAAATAGAGAAATAATAGTGGTGGATTGAGATGAATAGTCCATTACCGGATATTAAAACTTCCGATGCCGGCCGATGAAACGTCGCCGTTGCACCGCTCGCTCGCTCTCTTCCCCCCTTTAAGCTGTGACGGTGATGAAGATGATGGTTTGTTTTCTGATTACATATAAAATTCAGACGTAAATAGGATTGAAACAAAGAAAATGGTGACTCATATATATAGTAATGTGGTGGACCGGTTGGTTTTTGGTTCTTGGACCGGTGCTTTGATCGGGTTGAGAAAGCTTCTTTGATAAATGTTGACTAAATCTATAAATTATATCTTTTTTCCTTTTAAATTATTAATCAAAACAAATTACTAAGTTAGAGTAACTAGGCTTTGTATATGGTAGAATTTCTTACTATATATTTAGGGTAACATAATGTGAAAAATATTCATGGTTGAACTTTCACATGTGGTTAATCTTATAAAAAATATAATATAAAATGTTAATCATAAATTACTTTTATTATAGATTAAATTTATAATTTGGTAAGACATCAATGACAAGATTTGGAGTAGCATCTGTAAATGGTTTTAATGCATATAAATACATAAAGTTATTCGGTAAGATCAGTTATCTATCTTACGTAAACTTACTAGTTAGATGACGTAAGAACCCGAAATCGACGTGTTGTTTAGATGTTCGATGACAAATGCATTTAACGAGATATCGAGCGTATCTTTTATTGATAGGTTTTGTCGGTATGCGTAATATTTTATAAGACAATTGTGATTGCGTAAGGAATCGTGATACGCAAGCCTTGTGACGTAGTTTAGTATAAACCTAAAACCTAATTGTACATAAGAAAAAAAATGAACGGCAATCAAAGATTAAATTTCTTGCTATACATTTAGGATAACATAAAATAAAATCGTAGTAAGAAAATATCCTATGAAAAACATTCATGGTTTAACTTTCACATATCGTTAATCTTATCAACATATAATAGAATACTAATCATAATATCATAGATTAAATTTATGATTTGGTAAGTCATCAATGACAAGGTATGTAGATGGTTTTAATGTATATAAATACATAAAGTTATTCGGTAAGATAAATTATGTTACGCAAACTGACCAATCAGATGACGTAAAGAACCAAAAACCGACATGGTGTTTTTATGTTTAATGACGAACGCATTTAACGAGATATTTGAGTGTATCTTTTATATATAGGTTTTGTCTGTATGCGTGATATTCGATAAGATAATTGTGATTGCGTAAGGAATCGTGATACACAAGTCTTGGTGACGCAATTAAACCTTGTCAACAAATGAATGTAATCGTGAATAGTTCATCTTGTACTTTACCACCCCCAAAGCGCATTGTATAACATGTTACCTTTATTTAAGCCCCACGTTTGCAGCCATTACTGGTCGACTACCTTCTCACTTTATTTGGTTTTTTGTATCTGCTCAGACACCATTCTCGCACCCTCTGCTCGGTTCTCTATCTAAACTATGAAAGGGTTTTTGGGTTTTGTTGCCTCGGTAGGATGTGAGGGGTTTCACGATCTGATCCTTTATTGCCTTCAAGATCTAGGGTTCGCATGGTTTGAATTATGTGGCTATTCTCTATTTGTTTCTATGCATTTTACGATTCGGGCCCTAAACTTTTGGTTCGTTTTCAATTCATGAGGTTCGAATCTAAAGGATGGTTCTGAGTTCATCAAGTTCGAAATTGTGTTTCATAACTGTTTGTTTGCTGATGTGAATGTTGGTTTGTCCCTGGTTTGAGTACATCATGTTTGATTTTGTTCATCAAGATGATTTTATTCGGGCTTTTGTAGTTGGTTTAAACCCTCTGAAAGAAAGTTTAGGGTTACTTTGGTAATCTTCTTTGACCTTTTGACTTTGAGGGCTTGGACCCAGTCCTTGATAAGAGCTTTCTGAAATGTAAAGTCGGTTGACACGCTTAGGAGTTACTGTTGGGTCGTTTTTTTGTTGTTGGTTATACATGTTGGGTTCGGTGTGTCCCTCTGATTAATTCAGATAATGTTGGCTATGATGATTTTGTATGAGTGTCTTTTATGGTTACGATGGTCTTAGTAAAGGCAACATGCAATTAACAATTTGTTTCTCGCAACCATACTATGATCGAAGAATTTTACTCCCATTCTGAGCATATCATACTAATAATCACTTTTTCTTTCTCCAACACCCGGTGTTAAAATGCGAATGGTTGATTATCACTGATAGGTGGAAGGAAATTTAATAATCAGATTAGATGGTGTGTTGCTGATATTGAAACTCCTGATGGTTTTTTGGATTTGTTGTTTGCTTTAAGATGATTTTATCTCATCTTATATGTATCATAAGGAAATAAAAGATTGTTTCTGGTTTGATTAGAAACTAAATTTCTATGTAAAAGAAGAGAAAAATATCCTATTTTTGTTGGGAATTTAGTGAGGTTTTGAATATTATATTTTCCATAAGCAAAAGGGATTTGAGTTGTTTGAAGATAAACTTTAGAGTTTTGATTCAATGTCGAATTTGGTACAAATTGTTTAGGTTAAGATGAACATGAAGTTATAAAAACTTATATAATTTTTATAATATTTGTTATTATATTTGTATATTTAGTAATATTAGTTTTACGAACCTGTGTTTTTCCGCAAGCGTCGCGTGCACCTCGAGACCTAGTTTAATATAAACCTAAAACTTAATTGCACATAAAGAAAAAAAAAATTGAATGGCAATGAAAGATTAAATTCTTGCTATACTTTTAAAGTAACATAAATAAAAATCGTAGTAAGAAATAATCCTATAAAAAACATTCATGTTTAACTTTCTTATGTGGTTAATCTTATCAAAATATAATAGAACTAGGATAGAACCCGTATATTATACGGGTTGAATCATTAAAAATATATATAATTGATAATTCATGCATACTTTTTTTATTACCGGAATAACATATTACATTACATTAAATAAAAAACTAAAGTTATAGTTCATAGTATGGTATTGGTGACTTTACTATCTTTATAAAAAATATATATATATATTGGGCATGTCTCTAATTGTATATTTGGAGAATGCAAGATAAACATGATCATTTTTAAAAACAATCAAACCCAGAATAGCGACTAACATGAATTATGAATTGACAAACTTGAGACTTTAAGTGTGTATAGAAAGTTAGATGATTATCAAAATTATAATGAACACATTCTGATTGTTGAGTATAAAAATCTAAATTATAATCAAAAGATTATAATGTTATCAATAAAAAAGATGTTATGTGGATACAAGTTAGAAAACTTACAATTTTATTTATCGCGATGTTTAAAATTTCTAAATTGGATGAACATGGCTCATTTGATATGGTAGGAAAACTATTTCATATTAGATATTATGAACATGATTTTTATCGTTTATGAATTTCTCTATATATAGTACACCCACAACGCAACGCTGACTGAATTTGTAAAATAGTATTAGGTATTCATTAATTGAAATATTACATATGATTTGCTCAATTATATTTGAAAACACACTAAATAAGTGTTTATTGGTATTCTATAAGTTTTTAAATATTTTTATTAAATGAAAATAATAATAGTTAAAATTACTTTTAAAAAAAATAAGATGTAAATTAATATATGATTGTCATAATTCCATTAATCTAAATAGATAAAAATATATCATGATTAGATTTGGGAGAGAAAAACTTTTATTATAATAAATCTAGTGTTGACGTGTGTCAACAATTGTAATTGTTTATTATTAAATGAAAATTATAATAGTTTAAAATTTACTTTTAAATAAAATAAGATGTAAATTAATATATGATTGTCATAATTCCATAAATATAAATAGATAAAAATATATCATGATTATAAAATAGAATATAATTTCCAACCAAAAATAATTTATTATGGAGTAGATTTGGGAGAGAAAAACTTTTATTATAATAAATCTAGTGTTGACGTGTGTCAAAATTGTAATTGTTTATTAGAGTAGGAAGATGCTAATCATAAATTAGTTTTATCATATATTAAAATTGTAATTTGGTAAGCCAGATGATGTAAAGAACCGAAAATCGATGTGTTGTTTAATATGTTCAATGACAAATGTATTTAACGAGATATTTGAGTGTATCCTTTATAGATAGGTTTTGTCTGTGTGCATAATATTTAATAAGACAATTGTGATTGCGTAAGGAGTCGTAATACACAAGTCTTGTGACGTAATTTAATATAAACCTAAATCTTAATTGCAAATAAGAAAAAAATGGTACGGTAATAAAAAATTAAATTTCTTGCTATACATTACATTTATGGTAACATAAAATAAACTCATAAGAAATATCCTATGAAAATTATCAAAATATAATCAAATTCAAATCTTAAATTACTTGTATAATAGATTAAATTTATAGTTTGGTAAGTCATCAATGAAAAGGTTTATAAACGGTTTTAATGTGAATAAATATATAAAGTTATTCGGTAAGATGACGTAAAGAACCAATAGCCGACATGTTATTTAAATGTTTAATGACAAATGCATTTAACGAGATATTTTAGTGTATATTTTATAGATAGATTTTGACGGTGTGCGTAATATCAGATAAGATAATTATGATTGCGTAAGGGATCATGATACACAAGTCTTGTGACGTAATTAAATATAAACCTAAAACTTAATTGCGTATAAGAAAATAATTACTTGCATTTTGTAGTATTCTTTAAGTTGTCTAACAGTTGATTATTCAAATTCTGTAAGCAAAAATATTACAGCTTTGGTACTATGTTTGTAGAAATTAAAAGTTTGGTCCTCCTTGTTTGTTAAACGGAAACATGTTTGAGCCTTTTCACTAATAGACATTAAAATTATCTTAAAACATGTCATCTCCGGTACATCATCATTCCTTAAACACCACCAACCACTACATGTGACACCACCGGTTGAACCAAACACCGAACACCAACCTATTATCAGGGGCGGACCCAGCTCATTGGCAGGGTAACGCCCACTTTTACACCGCCTAGTGGAAAAAAATTAAACGTTTTAGGTATTACGTTATCTCTTAAACGATTATTCCGCTAAACGTTACCCCTGAACTTTTAGTTTAGATCCGCCACTACCCATTATCTAGGCTATAATCAGCTCAGGTCGCCTACAATCTCACCTGCTTTCTCCTCATGAAATGACATCTTGATCTATAGTCGACTCATGCCCCTCACCCTCCCTCTCTCTTTCTCTCTCGAAGTGGTTATGTTATGCTCTCTCATCTGATACGTTACGAGCTCCATGAGTTTTTTAAAACACACGATTATGTAGTTCCAAAACACATAGACGGTGCAATATGTGGTCGGCGACCCTCAAGTCGAATTCTAGGTTTGCACTTTTCATATGTCCAGCACCAGCATTATCATAAGTTCATAACCATAAGTCTCCGTTATTCATCTGTGTCCTTTGCTTTAGGTTAGATTGTAACATTGTGCTTACTATTTGTATAGAATTATTGTCAGGATCGATACGTCCCGCTTAGAGTGTGCGCATATAATGTATATATGTGTTGACCCTCGGGGGCAAAAGTGAAATTGCACTAATTCTAATGTTATTTTACTAATTTCGTAAAAATAACGTTAAAAGTGACGGACGGTTAATCATGCATCATGTGGTGGAGTTGATAGCCGGCCGGGAGACAAGGGCTACATGCATCAATCGGTCTTTGTCCTGATTGCTGAATGTTATGTGCCTTATGTCAAAGGCTTGATGCAAAACTACGGAGCCGGGGGTCTCACTGGTAGCACCCTCTCTATTCCTATGGGGTAGATGTAAGACTGTCTACATCTTACCCTCCTCAGATCATATCTTAGTTTTGCTATTGATGATATTTACTGAGTATTATGATAATGATCATGTCAGGATCGAGAGGTGGTTCTTTTTGCATAAATCAATGTAACTGATTCTACAGAAGAGTTCTCTCATATTCAAAATTTTCTCAAATAGATTACTCAAGAATGAAAGAAGAAAATTAATCCAATTTATTTTAAATAATATATTTCGGTTAAAGGTGTGAATAAAACCATAATTCTATGATTATATATACTATAGGAAACTAGAGGGAGAATAGTTTTTTTTTTCAAATTCTTCAATTAAAACTTTGAGTATGGATGACAAACTTGTTGACGATAAAATATAAATAAATAAATAAAAAGTATGTAGAAGTGTAAGGTTTAGAAAGAAAAAACTAATTTATAGAGGTTTAATTAGATATTAACCAATCCATTCTACGTCATCTCCATGATCCTTCGATAGAGAGTTTTCTTTACTAGACGTTTCCCTAAAATGGTAAGGATCACCGATACATGACATTTCACTAATTCAAAGGTTGTGATCACCTTGTACACATGGTTTCGTTAAGTAGGTAATGCTTATCTCTCATAACGTTTCACTAAGTGTCTAAGTATAGTAGTGATCACCTCTTCGATCTCAACGTTTCACCAACTAAGATATTGACCATCAGGGGCGAAGCTTGGCCGAAATGGGTATGGGGTCGGACTAAAGGCGGATAGGGCCGGACTAAGTATATAATTTTTTTTTTCCGGATCGAACGACTATAAATTTACATTGGAGAGCGAAAAAACGGACCGGACCGGGGCCCGGTCTGACCTCTTAAAAGCTCCCCCCTTGTTGACCACCTTTTCATAATGAACGCAAACACTTCACTTGTGCTTTTTCTGTCAACCATGTATATATCTTCGAAGATCCAAGTAAGCAAAATACATTATTTCCATTCACTCTTAGGATAACATAATCCAAGATCTATATATGGTTCCTTTAAGGCAATGAAATTAGATTCTTTTGAGTTTTGACGACCTCATTGCTTAGGAGTTCTATGAAATCATGCAGATTGCAAAACTATACCTAATATCGGGTTGATTTGTCGACAGGTAAAGCAAGTTCTCAATCATATATACCTTTATATTTTATGCTATTCTTGTTCATATTTTGTCAAATTAAGAGTTGTAGCCATGGGTGTATCCATAATCCATTATCCATTGCTTTGACATTTTTAAAATCAAAACTTATTTACCGTATCTCTAATTTACTTAGTATGATGGGTTTCATTGATTGATTGAAACTAGGATACAAGAGGTCTACATATAGACAAGAAATAAACAACTGGCCCCCTAAGGATACAAAAAATAACATATAACACATACAACAAAGTTATAATTTAATATCCCCCCTCAAGCGAACCGGTGGAGGACCAAGTCTTAGACGAGTGCGAAAATGTTCGAATTGAGGACGAGGAAGGCTTTTGGTGAAAATATCCGCCACTTGGAGCTTGGTAGGAACGAATTTAGTGATTAGTTTGCCTGAAGCCACAAGTTCGCGAACAAAATGATAGTCAAGATCAATGTGTTTTGCGCGTTTGTGCGAGACAGGATTCTGAGTGATAAAAAGAGCACTCTGGTTGTCACACAGAAGAGTGGGGCGATCAGGCGGAAGAGCATGCAGTTCTTGAAGGAGATGCGTGATCCAGACAATCTCAGCAGCAGTGTTAGCCATGGCACGGTATTCAGATTCACAACTGGAGCGAGCCACAGTAGGTTGCTTCTTTGCACTCCATGAAACAAGGTTGCCACCTAAGAAAATGGAATAGCCATATGTGGAACGGCGAGTCTCAAGGCATCGAGCCCAGTCAGCATCTGAGAAACCAACAATGGATGTTTTAGCAGGACGGCTGAAGTGAAGGCCGAGATGAAGTGAGCCTTTTAGGTAGCGCAGTATTCGTTTAACTTCTTGAAAGTGAGTGATAGTGGGTTTCTGAAGATACTGGCTGACTTGGTTTACAGCAAAGGAGAGATCCGGTCTTGTAATGGTTAAGTATTGAAGAGCTCCCACAATGGACCGATATAGGGTGGGATCATGAAATGACTCTCCCTCGGATGATAAAGAGGTGTTTACGGCCAACGGTGTGTGAGCAGGCTTGGCGTCCAACATGTTTGCACGAGTAAGAATCTCCTTGGCATATTTTGTCTGACTGAGAAATATGCCATTTGCTGAATGAGTAGCTTCAAGACCAAGAAAATAATTGATGTCCCCAAGATCTTTAATTGAGAACTCATTGTGAAGTGTAGTGATGAAGGAATCCATGGTGTGACGATCGTTGCCTGTTAGGATTAAGTCATCAACATAGACAAGTAAATACATTAAGCATGAGTTACGTTTAAAGATAAATAATGATGGGTCCGCCCGACTGCACGTGAAACCAGAAGACTTTAGGAAGATGCTGAGACGATGGAACCATGCACGTGGAGCTTGCTTTAGGCCATAGAGGGCTTTGTTAAGTTTGCATACATGGTCAGGATGTTTGGCATCAGTAAAGCCAGGGGGTTGTTCCATATAGATGGTTTCACTCAAATTGCCGTGCAGAAAGGCGTTGTTGACATCTAACTGGTGCATATGCCACTGGTTGATAACAGCAAGTGTTAAAACAATTCTGATGGTGGCAGCTTTGACAACTGGGCTAAATGTCTGAGTGAAATCAAGTCCGGGGACCTGACTGAAGCCTTGAGCCACTAGGCGAGCCTTGTGACGATCTATCGAGCCATCCGACCTGTACTTCATCCTGAAAAGCCATTTGGAACCAACAACATTACGATTAGTGGGTCTAGGAACAAGTGTCCAGGTATTATTTTTGTGTAGAGCATTAAGTTCAGTATGCATAGCCTCTTTCCATTCCTCCTTTTTCAGGGCAGAGGTGACGGTTTTGGGATCAAAGGAGGAAAAGAGAGCTTGATGGAGAGGCGGGTAATGAGCAAAGTTGGCTTTATATTTGGGTTTGAAGATCCCGCTCTTGGCGCGAGTTTGCATTGGGTGAGATGGAGGGGGAGGGGGTGGAGGAGGCGGGGTGGGGGCAGCGAAGGGAGAAGTTGGTGTAGAGGCAGAAGTGGAGGATCGATTAGTATCCGTGGAGGAGTTAGATGATTGAGGAGGCGGGGAGGGAGGTGGTTCGTTTTGGGCTAAGGGTGTTGGGGGCGGATTGGGCTGAACGGTAGAAGGTGTGGGCTGGTTGGTGAAAAGAGTACATGGGGTGGATTGGGCCAGAGGGGTATTAGCGACAGGGGAAGTGGGCTGAGATTGGTTTAAGGGTTCTGAAGTGTCCAAAAAACTGGTGATGGGTAAGGACGAGAGATCACTGGTGTTTGAAGATGTGGAATTTGGAAATAAATGTTCATCAAACCGGGCATGACGGGTGATGTAGGTGCGGGAGGAGAGCGGGTCAAGGCATTTGAACCCTTTATGTTTGGTACTATATCCAAGGAAAATGCAAGGTAGGCTTCTAGGTGCAAGTTTATGATCCGCATAGGGTCGAAGAAGAGGGTAAACACGACACCCGAATGGTTTAAAAATGGTGTAGTCGGGTTTAGTGTTAAATAAAGTTTCGAATGGTGAGAGTCCATTAAGAACTTTGGATGGAAGTCGATTTATAGTAAAGACCGCGGATGAGAAGGCTTCAACCCATAAGTTGGCATTGAGCTTAGCTTGAAAAAGCATGGTTAGACCTGTTTCCACTATGTGTCGGTGTTTGCGTTCAACCCGACCATTTTGCTCGGGAGTGTAGGGACACGAAATACGGTGGAATGTCCCATTTTCCTCAAAGAGAGTTTTGACTTTATTATTTATAAATTCTGTGCCCCCATCACTTTGAAAGACTTTTAGTTTCTTTGAGAGTTGAGTTTGAACAAACTTTAAAAATATGACAAGGGCATTGAAAAACTCATTCTTGCTTTTTAGCGGAAAAAGCCAGCAGAATCTCGAGTGGTCATCAACGAATGCCGCATAGTAGCGATAGTTACCGATACTTGTAACCGGGGACGGACCCCATAAGTCACAATGAACAAGGTCAAGCGGTTCTAATGCACGTTTCTCATTAAGACAAAAAGGTAACTTGTGGGCCTTAGCCATTTCACATGGGGAACAAACTCCCGGTTTAGGTAAAAGTGACGTTGCAGAAATTACACCATCACTTTGTAAATTTTTAATAATCTCAAATGAAGCATGTCCTAAACGAGCATGCCAATCCTCAAAAGAAGCCTTGGGTCTTGGTTGAATAGCAACAAATGCTTTATTCTTGGTTTCAAGGACATAAAGCCCGTCCTTACATCGTCCTTGGGCAAGCACGTTACGGGTCAACCGATCCTGGATATAAAATAGCGGGTGAGAAAACAACACATCAATATCATTGGTTTGTGTAAGCTTACCAACCGAAATCAAATTTTTATGAATGTTAGGAACAAGAAGAACATCCTTGAGTTTAATATTGTTTTCAATCATAGAGTCCCCTGTGTGCGTGACTGGAAGAGAATTTCCATCACCAAATGTCACTCTAGAATTACCCGATTTATGTTTTAGGTTGGTCATTTTATTTGACATACCGGTCATATGATCGGAAGCCCCGGAGTCAACATACCAGTCGGGATCGGTGGTCTCAGATGGTCCGGTGTTGCATTGTGCAGCAAAGGCTCTAGCAATGGTGTCCTCATCAACAGCAGATGTCTTTGGGGCATTTGAGGAGCTACCAGATTTTGAAGAACCCATAGCTTTTAACAGTTTACGGCACACATTGGCTTTATGTCCCGGTATCCCGCACCATTGACACGGGTCAGAGTTGTGATTATTCTTGTTCCGATTAAAGTTTCCACGGTTCCTGTTATAATTTCCAGGAGACTTGCGATGTGGGTTAGGGTTGGTGGAGGGGGTTTTGGCCATCTGGGCAGCAAAGGCAACAGGGGGGGTTGGATTTTGGCCGGAGATAGCACGAGAGAGCAGCTCAAAGCTCTCGGCTTTGGCGAGAAGATCGGAAAAAGTGGCGGAGGGATAGAGGGCCCCTGCGGTGGAGGAGAAGGAGAGAAAGGAGGGACCCAAACCTGTGACAAACCAGTGATTTAATTCGGATGGGTCAACCCGGTGTCCAACCGCAGAGAGTTGATCATGGGTGTTCTTGAATTCACGACCGTATTCGGCAACCGAGCGGTCACCTTTAGTCATCTGCCGAAGGCTGTCCCGGAGAAGTTGAATGCGTTCTACCGAGGGATTCCCGTAGGCAGATTCGAGAGCCAACCAGATCTGACGAGCGGTGGTGAGACCAACGACCACCGCTGCTGATTCTTTCGACAGAGAAGCGTGGAGAATGATAACCGTTTGCTGATCGTTATCCTTCCAGGTCTTGTATTCGGGGTTTGGAGCCGATTTGTCTCCCGAGGTGACGTTTTCAGGCGGGGCGACTGCCGTACCGTCGATGTGGGGAAGGAGATTTTGGAAGGTGAGGATGGGGAGAAGTTGATTACGCCATAAGAGATAGGTAGAAGAATCAAGTTTGATCAGGGAATTGAATATGCCATTGATATTCAAGGGAGAGGATGAAGAGGCCATGGGAGGGGAAGAGAAGGAGCAGGAAGACGGATGGAAGGGGAGAGAAAAAGGGGGAGGGAGGTCAAAGGCTATGATACCATATGATGGGTTTCATTGATTGATTGAAACTAGGATACAAGAGGTCTACATATAGACAAGAAATAAACAACTAGCCCCCTAAGGATACAAAAAATAACATATAACACATACAACAAAGTTATAATTTAATACTTAGCTTGATTGATATATGTACCATCATCATATTGCTTAATTTGTAAATCAAGAAAGATAGTTAATTCCCCTTTCATGCTCATCTCAAATTCATCATGCATTTTATTTGAGAATTCATCTCACTAATCTTAACATGTTGATCAACCAAATATAATATCAACATATATTAATTTGTACAACATATCTCTTTTCTTAACAGATAATGTATAATGTAGTTTTCCCATAGTATAACCATTATTGATAAGAAATGTTCCCAATCTATCATACTAAGCTCTAGGAGCTTGTTTAAGTCGATATAGTCACGATGAGGTCTTGCAATGTCTTTAAAACCGGGTGGTTGGGAGATATAGACTTTTTCATTAATTATACCATCTATAAAAAGCACCTCAATACCCCTTTTATTATTAGCAAACTTGTGATAAAATTCTGTATGATTTCCTATTTGTAGAGTTTCTTAACAACTTCATCAGTACACCTCAATACCCTTTTTATTATTTTTAAAATTCTTCTGCGCATGTTACTCGGTGTACCTTTTTTCCAAAATCATACTTCCAAAACAACAATGAGGATTTTTTTCTTCAGAAAAGAAGATGATGATGAAGCTTTCATCTCGTTGATCCCTTCCTTCTTAGACTCAATTTATGACTATAGAAATATAGAATATTAATTGAAGTTTTAATAGCGGAGATATCTTGATTTTAATAATTCAAAGAAGTGTATCAGAGTATATATTTAGACTTGAATTACTCCAACAATCCAATCCAAGCAAACCATACAAAGATATTCTCTTATTTGTCCTCAATGGATTGTCCATTCAAATACTCACATTTTCATTTCCACCTTACGAGCTGCTCGCCCAGAAAAAATATATTTTGGTAGAGAAGGTATTTCTTATAAAGAAGGTTCCGTTATCCCGCTCAACCAATGTTTGAATTACATCTCCACCCCCTTATGTGCACACCGTCCTTGCTGACACATCGACCCAATCCTTGGCTTTAATGCCATAACTGTAAAACCCCAAATTGTACATCTTTCTTGATATGTTCAGATAATGTAGGAGCATAATTGCATAAATAGAAATATTATATTTTGGTGCTAGAAAGATTGTTATTGGTTATTTACTTGTTTATGAATTCGGCTCTATATGCGTATCTATACTTGGATTTATAAACACATCCTAAGTTGGTAAAATGGTAGAAAAAAGATTCTTAGTTTCTTTCAATTTATATTAGACTGGTTGAATAAATTTTATTTTTTATTTTAAATAATTTAATATTCATATGTTTACTTTTTAATGTTACAATTTTTGGTTTCTTTTTAAACTTTTGAACTGTTTAACATACCTTTTGATAAATATATTAATTTAAATTCAAGTACCTCTTTTTGTTTTCAACATTCTTAAATTTAAATTTAAATATAAAATTATTGTTACAAAATCGAGATAGAACCGAACGAGAATTGAGAATCAAAATTAAGATGCAATCAATAAGAACTCTCAAAATGTTATTGAAATTGGACTAATTACAAAAGAGAACAATCACAACTACTTATACCTAAACTAACAACCTCTAAACGGTAATTAACAATAATGAAAACAATTTACACAAACCACCCTCAGACAATGAGAATTGTCATAACCAGTCCCTCAACTTTCGTTGACCAACCTTTGACTATCTAAATTGCTTATTTAACAAATCTCCACCTCAATTAGATGGTCAAACCAATGAAGCTAGCTCATATCAGTAAAACCTAATGCATTAATCACTTAATTAACAACATTAACACCTAGTAACAGAGGATCAATGATCTTGATAACTATGGTGTGTTGAAAATCAGTTAATTAAGCACTTTTAGGATAAAACCTGATCAAACACTAGCACTTAAATTGCTAACCAATGCCAAGCATACCTGCACAAGTAACAAACTTTGGACCAGGCAAAGCTTTAGTAAAAATATCAGCAGCATTGTCTTCAGTTCTCACCTGAACCACAAACACTTCATTAGCACTTATAATGTCTCTAATAAAGTGCAACTTCACCCTGATATGTTTGGTCCTCTCATGATACATGCTGTTCTTAGACAACTGAACTGCACCCTGGTTATCACAGCTAACACTTGCTTTAGCATCAAAGAAGCCTAGCTCCTGCACAAAACCTTTGACCCACAATGCTTCCTTTACAGCTTCAGTAAGTGCAACATACTCAGCTTCTGTGCTAGATAGTGCAACAACATTTTGAAGTGTTGCCTTCCAACTTATAGTACAATTCAAAAATTTAAAACAGTACCCAGTTATTGATCTCCCTTTATCAGGATCCTTAGCAAAATCAGAATCAACAAAACCATTCACTAAGTACTCTTGATTTGAATCAGAACCACCAAATACAAGACCAGCATTTCTAGTCCCTGCAAGATACCTCATAACCCACTTAACAGCTTCCCAATGTGGTTTACCAGGATTAGCCAAAAATCTACTCACCACACTAACTCCATAACTAATATCAGGTCGGGTGCAAACCATCAAGTACATTAAACTACCAACTGCATTAGCATAAGGTATTCTTTCCATCTGTTTGATCTTAGCCTCATCAGTTGGACAATCAAGTGATGACAACTTAAAATGCTGAGCAAAGGGAGTTTTTACAGGTTTACTATCACTCATATTAAAACTCTTAAGTACCTTATCAATATACTTAGCTTGAGTGATCTTGAGAACTCTATTGGGCCTGTCTCTGGTGATTTCCATCCCAATTATCTTCTTTGCCTCTCCCAACTTCTTTCATATCAAATTCAGATTTAAGGAGCTCTTTAGTTCTCTGAATTTCCTCCTTGCTGTCACAGGCAACAAGCATATCATCTACATATAACAGTAGATAAACAAATTTACCCTCCTCATATTCCTTCATGTAAACACAAGAATCATACAAACTTCTAGAGAAACCAGAATTAACCATATAAGAGTCAAACCTCTTATACCACTGCCTTGGACTTTGTTTAAGCCCATATAGGGACCTATTTAATTTGCATACCAAATTTTCCTTCCCAGGTACCTTAAAACCTTCTGGCTGATCTATGTAAATGTCTTCTTCTAGTTTGCCATGTAAGAAGGCTGTCTTCACATCAAGTTGCTCCAATTCTAAGTCTTTGACAGCAACAATTGACAAGACAATCCTTATAGAAGAGTGCTTTACAACAGGACTAAATATTTCATGGTAATCAAGTCCTGCTCTTTGGGTAAAGCCCTTAGCAACAAGCCTAGCCTTATATCTAGGCTCATCATCAGGATTCAGTGGCTCTTTGATTTTATACAACCACTTGCAAGCAGTAATCTTCTGATTTATAGGTTTCTTCACTAATTTCCATGTATCATTCTTGTGTAAAGATTCAATCTCCTCCTGCATAGCTACTAACCATTTATCACCATCCACTGATTCCACAGCTTCCAAATATGACAAAGGTGTTTCTAATACATCTGTTTTTGAGGCTACAAACACAAAAGCAGATATATCTTCATTTCTGAATCTGAAAGGCTTGACTATATTCCTCCTTTCCCTATTCCTTGCTATACTTTGAGTATCAATTGTATCATCAACATTTGGTTGCTCCACCTCACTTGATACATTACCATTACTGCCTACTTGAGGTTGATCACTGTTCTGCAAATTTATTTCCACATTTGCCCTTTTCTTCTTTTCTTGCTCCACCTCAATAACAAATTCCTTGTTATCAAGCTCTAAAGATATTCTTTCATCAAGTTTACCAACATCCTTATAATACACATCTTCTTGAAATACAACATCTCTGCTAACTATTATCTTGGGGCTACCCTCACCAAGTCTCAACAATCTAAACCCTTTGACTCCTTCTGAATACCCTATGAACACACAGCTCTGTGCTCTAGCTTCAAGTTTGTCCTGTTTTATGTGAGCATAAGCAAGAGTACCAAATACCCTCAAATTAGAGTAATCTCCCTTTACACCTGTCCACACTTCCATGGGTGTTTTACAGTCAATAGCAGTAGATGGACACCTATTTATCAAATAGGCAGCAGTTGTGACAGCTTCACCCCAATATTTCTTGGGCATACCTGAGCTAAGCAACATACATCTCACTTTGTTAAGTAAGGTCCTGTTCATTCTTTCAACTAAGCCATTCTGTTGGGGATTACCAGGAACAGACAAATTCCGCTTTATCCCCTTTTCTTTGCAAAACTTATTGAACTCTAAGTTACAGAACTCAAGCCCATTGTCAGTTCTGAGAACCTTCACACATAACCCAGTTTGTTTCTCATTTGTTATCAGCCAATCTTTGAATTTCTGAAATGTGTCACTTTTATTCTTCAATACTATGACCCATACCCTTCTTGAAAAATCATCCACAATTGACAAGAAGTAACTAGCACCACCAACTGTTTGAGTCCTTGAAGGGCCCCAAAGATCAGCATGAACATACTCTAAAATCCCCCTAGAGTTATGAATTCCCTTACCAAACCTAACCTTGTGAGATTTTCCCATAATGCAATCATCACAAAAACCAACTCCTGAGTCTAATTTATTACCAAGATACCCTTGCTTTTTCAACTCAATTAAACCTTGGTCACTTATGTGACCAAGTCTCCTGTGCCACAACATTGATTCACTTAACTTACTAGAATCAATCACAGGATTAGCAAGAGAACTTGTTTTACAATCAAGAAAATAGATATTATTGTCACCTCTGGTTCCTGACAATAACACCCTTGACCCCTTTATTACTCTGGCCCTTCCATTCTTTAAACTAACCTCACAACCTTCCCTTTCTAGTGTACCTAAAGAAATCAGATTTCTAGTGAGATTAGGAATGTACCTTGCATTATGTAAGTCAATAACAGATCCATTGTTCAAGTTAATGCCAATAGTGCCAAGCCCCTCTATGTCACATGGCCTGCTGTCACCTAGCTTCACAGAGCCCATCTTCTTGTATTCAAGATTCTTGAAGTATGACTTGTTTGATGTCATATGATAAGTACACCCTGAATCCAATATCCAACTATCTTGATATGATTCACTATCAACCACTAACACCTCAGAGCTATCATATCCTTCATAAAAGTCATCCTGAGTTGCATTCACTTGTGGTTTGTTGATGAAACCTTGATCAGTCTTCTTCTTGTTTCTCTCAGGACACTCCCTCTTTAGATGTTTATCTGACCCACAAACAAAACACCTCCACTTTGATGATCTTGACTTTGACCTGCCTTGTGGTTTCTTTCTTTGACTCCTATATTCAGACCTGCCTCTTACCATCAGACCTTCACCTGCATCATCCTTTTCAGAGGTTTTCTTTTTCAATTCTCTTGACTTTAAAGCAGCCAACACATCCTCCATAGTCAATGTTTCCCTTCCATACATCAAAGTATCCACGAAATTCTCATAACTTGGAGGTAACGCAGCAAGAAACAATATAGCTTGGTCTTCATCATCTATTTCAACCTCAATGTTTTCAAGATCAATGATGATCTTATTGAACTCGTCTGAAGCTTCACTTATGTTCTTCCCTGAGGCAATTTGAAACGTATACAGTTTCTTCTTCAAATAGAGGCGATTGGAGAGTGATTTAGTCATATACAAACTCTCCAATTTCGCCCAAACTGCAGCCGCAGTTTGTTCCTTTGCAACCTCCCTCAATACTCGATCTCCAAGGCTTAACACAATAGAACTGTGAGCCTTGTCAAGCATTTCCTGCCAATCATTATCAGAAATTTCTTCAGGTCGGCCTGGTTCTCCACCTAACGCATCCGAAGTACCCTGATACACCAAGAATGCACGCATCTTTAGTCTCCACAGACTAAAATCATTCTGGCCATCAAACTTTTCGATCGCGAACTTGCTGGACACCATTCCTTCAAATTGAAACACAGATAACAACTCTCAATCTTCAATTTGATCCTTCGCCCGAAGAAATCAGCGGATGAAAAACTCTTTCTCGATTTGAGATAATCGGAGCCGATCGGTGGCTCTGATACCAATTGTTACAAAATCGAGATAGAACCGAACGAGAATTGAGAATCAAAATTAAGATGCAATCAATAAGAACTCTCAAAATGTTATTGAAATTGGACTAATTACAAAAGAGAACAATCACAACTACTTATACCTAAACTAACAACCTCTAAACGGTAATTAACAATAATGAAAACAATTTACACAAACCACCCTCAGACAATGAGAATTGTCATAACCAGTCCCTCAACTTTCGTTGACCAACCTTTGACTATCTAAATTGCTTATTTAACAAATTATAATTCAGCTTTTTGTTTAAGTTAGTATTGTAAAAACTAATTATCAAACATAATAGGATTTAAAATCATACACTCTTAAAATAATTCTTATTTATCTATAGCTAGAGTAAATTACTACTTCAGTCATTATGATTTGTGATTTTTAACTCTTTCGTTTTAAAAATAACTTTTTAACAAATTAGTCACTGATTTAGTCCAACGAGTTAACACTATTAACTATTTTTGTTAATAATTGTATATATATACAATCATAAACTCACCTATGGTTTCACGCCCAAGTATAAAAATACCATTAAAAATGTTTTATATTATATATTAATTGTTCCAAGAATAGCTACTATTAATTGTCAGCACAATTGGTTGCGGCTATTACATTGAAACCAATGTATCCGAGCTCGAAACCAGGGAGTAGCAAATCTCCCCCTTATCCCTTTTTTTCAATGTTTTTATAACAAAAAAGCCCCACATCATCTCTTGTGATTTAAATATTTTTTAAGACAACAACCTTCACGAGCTTACAAATCAGTTTCAATTTTAAATAACATATGTATCAATCTTGGAGTCAAATGAAGTGGGTTTGGATTTAATTTTAAAATGACTTGGGTTGGGTTTAACACAAGTATTCCCCATTGACTTCAATTCCTTCTCAAGAAACACTCACGTCACGCCAAACAACCTGAATCACCATTGTCAGTTCAGAGCAAACCTCCTGAACATATAACGATCCCTAAGGCCGACAAGAAACAATTTAAAATTAAACCCAAACCCACTTCATTCGACTCCAAGATCGAGTCAAAACAATATCATAATCTCACTTCTTAAGAAAAACCTTTTCTGCCTTTAACATAAACATCCAATCTTTCACCAAGTTTTTTACTCTATGAAACAAAGATCCAAACTTTAACAAAATTAAACCAAACCCACTTCATTCGGCTACAAGATTGTGAAATAACATTTTTTTAATTATTCAAGTTTAAACAACCTCATCTTTTAAAACTGAAACTGATTTGTAAAAGATCTCCAAGATTGATACAAGTTTTATAAGTGCATTGGGTTTGGATTGAAGCAATATTTTATGTATTATATAATATAGATTTTATTCATTATAAAACAGTTATAAAAGATATGTTTTCGAATTTTAGATACTTTTTTTACCCAAAAAAATTGTAATAATCATTTATATGATTTGTACATTTAAAAAAATGATTATTTATGTACATTTAAAAGTGGTCTTTTTTTGTTATAAAAAACATTGTTTTAAACAACCTCATCTCTTAGAAATTCTTTGTGAAATAACATATGTATCAATCCACTTTTACTTCATTTACTGTAAAATATATACTTCCTAAGATACTTATAAAACTATATTTTCTTTGTTGTATTAGCAATTTTCTGTATTTTCCCAAATGACCGCACCAACGCGCGGTTGATCTCTAGTTTGGTTACATGTATAGCACATGATAGTTATTATAGTCTTTTCTTCCTCACATCACATGTAAAAATAAATAAAAATATATACTTTTGTTGGATAAATTTAATTAACTCTTGTTATTTATTAAAATTGACAAAAAAGATTTTACATTTTTATTTAAAAACAAACTTTTAAGAAGAAATTTTTTTTAAAGATTTTTAAATAAAATTAAAAGAAAAAGGTATAAAAAGTTTTGAATTTTTTATTAGTACGAATGCGTTTTCTTTGAAAATCTTAATGGGCCTTTATGGGTTTAAATGGTTTAGAACACTAATATTTAAGGTTTATTGGATTTTATTAATCCAAGTTATTACTAGTTGGCCAATATTAATCCCAATTAAAGAATTTCCTCACATTAATCCCAATAATTATGGTATTGGAATTCGTTGGTCCCCCGTTAGTTTTCTTTTAACTCCGTTAGATTTTGATGATGTGACGCTTACGTGGACTCCAACGTGGCATCCACGTGTAAAAAACTCATTTTTGTAATTAACTTAAATGGAGGGACTAATGTGTTTAAAAAAAACATTCTTGGATCCACGTTTCTCTAGCTGACGGAAAGAAAGCTCCGACCGGCGATAACTCCGGTCCGGTGGAAATCATGAAGAAACGGAAGAGCAGAATCTTTAGAGAAAATGGTAACTCCGGAAGAGGAGAATCAGGTACATCATCTGCTTGAGTTGTTACATCATCTATTTCCATCTTCTTCATTCTCTGCTTTCCGACCGGAGATAACTCCGGTCCGGTGGAAATCGCGAAGAAACGAAGAGGAGAAAGATGGAGGAAGACAAGCCTCTCAATCACCGCACACAAAAGCCCCGTCTAGTCTCGTTCAACCTCCACTGTGTTTTCCCCATCTAGGGTTCCGCCAGTGGCTGGCGGCAGCGTATAACAGGAGAACGATGGAGGAAGACGAGCCTCTATTAGGTTACAACAGCGGCGGCGGCGTATAACAGGGGCAGCGTCGACTTTTTTTTTCCCGTTAGTGTTCCGCAACTGGCTGGATATGGTGGTTGTAGATGGTTAGGGGTGTAAATGAGTCAAGACAGCTCGTGCTCGGCTCGAGATCGGATCGGTAAAAAGCTCGAACGAGCCGAGCCTAATCGAGCCCGAGCTCAAGCTCGAGCCTGAAATATAACTCGTTTAATAAACGAGCTCGAGCCCGAGCTTTACATTTCGAGCCCGAGCTGGCTCGCGAGCTTAACGAGCTTTTATATTTTTATAGCTTTTATTTATATTTTTATAGTTTTTATTTAATTTTTTATATACATTTAGATATATATTAGTTATATTATAAATAAAATTATAAAAAAATCATTAAGATAATACGTATTTAATTGTATATAAAATATTTAATTATAAATATGTACAAATTTAATTAATAAAATAATATAATAATAATTATAAAATATTAAACGAGCCGAGCCGAGCCGAGCTCGAGCCAGGATAATTTCTCACGAGCCGAGCTCGAGGTTTACAAACAAAACTCGAAACGAGCCGAGCTCGAGCTCGAGCTCTGTTATTTTTAAACGAGCCGAGCTCGAGCCTAGTCGAGCTCGGGCTCGGCTCGGCTCGTTTACACCCCTATAGATGGTTCACGGCGGTGGTTCCACTTACAGACTGACGGGGATGGGGGTGAAGAATTAGGGTTTTTTTATCAATCCCTCCTTTATTTAGAAATTTCAATACTGGTCCCTTAAGTATAGTAACTTTGTTAAAAAACAAATAAAATGCCACGTCAACAAAAAAACTAACGGTGTTAGGGAAAAGTTAACAGGGGACTAGCGAATTCCAATACCATAATAATTGGGATTAATGTGAGAAAATTCTTTAACTGGGATTAATATTGGCCAACTAGTAATAACTTGGATTAATTAAATCCAATAAACCAATATTTAATAAGTTGAGTGAGTAAATTATTATTTGCATCTATGATGTTTGACCACTTTTGCTACCTGCATCCGATTTTTAAATTATTAACAAATCTCACATGAGGTTTGCATTTTGTTGTCATCTGAGTCCTTGGGATTAACAAGAGTTAGATTTTTCTGTTAAGTGGAAGGGTATCTTAGTCATTTCATAAATGAGGGACTGATTCTGTAAATTGATAAATTAATAAGGTTATTAATGAACATGGGCCATTAGTAAAGTTATTTATGAGCTGTTATCAAACCTTAGAGATGCAAATACTAATTTACTCTTAGTAAGTTATAATCAATATATTCTTAGAGAAATAATCAACAATACCGAAACAAATCCATGATTTCAATGGGTCTTACGGGTATTACGTATTACGTTGAGCCCTTAATGGACATACCAAGGGCCCAAGTTGAATGAATAATGTAAGCTTTGACTTTAGCCCAAATACATATTTTGTTGTGTTTCTTAGGGGAGGCGGTATCGTTGGGTTACCGCTGGGCGGTTCCAAGGGGAGCCGGGCGGCTCAAAGGGGCAACCATACCGCCTTGGGCGGTTTCCCCCATGGCTTCCGAATTTTTGGTCTATGCGGCACGAGGGAACCGGGGAGAGCCGCACCAACCCCCACTTGTTTTATCTCATTTGTTTTTTCATGTTCCAAGAGGAGCCGCATGGCTCTTTTTGGCAACCATACCGGGTGTTGTGGCTTGATATGACTTTAAAAACATCAAAATTGAGTTGGCACATGATGATTGGTTGGTGAGCATGGCTCCTTGAAGCCACAAGCGCAACCATACCCCCTCCCCTTAATGTATATCTTTACAATGTATTTTTCTTGATTTTCGAATATACCATCGATACGTATTTTTTATTTTTATTTTTATCAAAGTTTCAATATTCATAACCGAGCCAACGTAACCTCATTAGTTTCTCTTGGCGCACTTAACCATGCTAAAAACCCGCCACTGCATATTTACGTCTTAAAATAATGATTTTTTTTTTTTTTTTTAAATTAGTATACCTCCACAATGCACAGGGAATGGGTATATTTGCTATGAAGAGTGGCAAAATATGAATGACTTTTATTTTTCTCAAACAGAAGATAGATAAAGAACATGTGGTGGCCTCACTGTTAGGCTGCCTACTTGCACACAATCCACACAGGTTTAAATCCTACAAACGGTATATTTCTACCACTTTTAGGTGTTTTTTAGGTTGTTTTTTATGTTTGTTGTGGCTTTCCTTTATTATTTGACTCAACTTTTTTAATAGCATGGATAATTTAGAAAGAAACCGATGTAGTTGCTATAAATAACAAGCTGAAAGAACGCGTGGCAATTCTCGCTTTCTCAAAACCTAGTTAGATATAAAAACTAAATAAACACGTAAACTGTTATTAAATAATAACCATCAAGTGAGTTATTGATCATGTAGTACCAGAGATTTCATTGATCTGGTTCATGGGCATTGAGCAACAAGATTTTTGAAACTTTGAAAGGGAGCTAGGGAGGGAACTTCAAGACCATGGTCATTATGGGCACAAAAGGGCCCTTAGATTCAAGATTGTTTTAAATTAAATTTAATACCTTAACAAAATAAAGTTTTATGATTATGTTAATTATTAACAACAATCTAATCTACTTCTAATATTATGTTATTTGTTGCTCCAAAACTCAAACTATCTTCATCGTTGTAGGTGAGGCCTGCAATTACATATGTGGCTACAATTGAGCTAAAAGTTTTTTTATTAATATATATATAAGAAAAAGAAGAAAAAAAAACATTATATTACAGTGATTAAAAATTAAGAGAATATAAACCTCACACGTTTGACTAGGATTGTGTGTCCTCCTTATACTTATCAGAAAAAGACAATCAGAACATGACCACGAAACACACAAATAATTATTAGAAGGTGAGATTAATTGAAGCAAAATCGATTAGACAATAGACATGGACAACTCATAAATTGATAGTTTATTATCATCCACACATACATATACGTGGATGGAGCATATTATTTAGCAATATAGTACAACAAGTAGTACAATTATTTTTATTCTTATCAATAAATTATTAGGTAAATTGCAAATTTCATATACTTAAGCTAAATTAACTAAGAATTAATTCATTATTGACTTAGATTTATATAGCCATTTATGATAACTTCTAACAGTAATTTTAATCCTTTTTAGCTTTTGGTTTTCAATAGATTTTGTTAAGATGTTACGTTCGTGTCACTTTTTGATCTTTAATTATTTTCTTTCTAAAATATGATTTAGATGGTCCTTCAACGACATGCCAGAAACGGTCGTCTCAGACCATATAGCAGACGCTTGTCCACACACACCGTATAGGGTCTTGTTTCTAAATCCAAATTGTTTGTGAACGGATGTTTGGATTTTGATGTGAACTTAGAATTCAGATGGTGTGGATATAACACACCTTTTTAATTTATTTTTAATGTTATTTATGTATTTGGAAATTTTCTTTTATACCTTTAGTACTTATCATGCATATATAATAATAAGGTTGTTAAACGGGTCGGGTTGACGGGGTCCAACCCACACGACGTGCACCTAAACTCAAAAATTATGTCAAACACATGAATCCAAAAATAATATGAATATTTGACCCGATTTTTATTTTTCTAAAATTTTAGTACTCTAAAATTATAAAATTGTAACTCAAAGTACAATGATTTTAAAAAAATATTGTGTTTATGTTATAAAACCCTAAATCAATTTCGTTTTTAGTCTTTAAAGTTTTGGAAAATTATTAATGTATTATGTTTAATTTATAAAACCCTAAGTCAATTTCCCTTTTAATATTTAAAGTTTTGGCAAAAATACCTATATATGATAAAGTATAATATTTTTTAAAATAAAAGGTGATGACGAGGTAATGTGAAGCCATGAAAATCCATTAATGACAAGGGCAAAACAAGGCCAAGAAAGCCCTTCACTAAGGCAAAGACATAGAAGGAAGAGACAGAATGTCCTCTTCCAAAATATTGATGACAAACAACAAAACCAGAAGGCCAATAGAGTTGATTAGAGCCTATGAAAGAGGACAATTAAAAAGAAGTGGACAAAAAGGAAAACAAGAACCCAAAATTAACCACCAATGACTGTGTATTAACTATTAACCCTTTATACCAAGAGTAAAATGGGTTAAGAAAGAGAAAATGGGCCCAAGTTCGATACTCAAGAAATTGAAGGGATAAGAGAAACATAGCCACCCCACCCCCTTTCATTTGTAGTCCTCCTTGTAAAACAAGATAGAAGGAATATGAGAGCAATTGTGACAGAGAGTGTGTGCGTGTGTAACCAACTAAATCGGTCGGCGAGTCAGGTTAATTTGGAGCCTTAATCATCAATTGAACTTAAAAGGGGGAAAATAAGTTGTTTCGGTCACTGTTACCATCACCATCACCTCATAAGAAGCAAACATTGGGATGGTTTTGTGTAGTACGTTGTGAGGCTTTTCAACGCATCAAACCACGTCCAAATCCAAGTTCATATTAATGAGATATTGAGGTTCAAAGTTGAGGTTTTGCAGCAATGAAGGCTGCGAATATTAGAGAGAAAATGAAGTGAAACTTATCCCACATTGGTTGGGGGATGAAACCAAAAGTGGTTTATAAGGTGTGAACCTTACCAATTATTGTTTCTTTGAATAGAAGACATCCCTTGGACCCTGAGGGTTGTGAACCCTTAACTCGTGCACATGCGTGTGGCGTGGGCGCAATGTGGCGCATTGCCGCTTGAAAGCTGCCTTATTTATTATTATTTAGTTCAACCAGAAGTTGTTCCGGTTGAAGTAGGGGTGTTCAGATTTCAAATCCGATTCGAATAACTTGGAATTCGGTTCAATTCGATTCGAAAATGAGCAGTTCAAAATTCGGTTCGAAATTTCAAGTTCGAATTCGATTATATTCGACGTCTAATATCGAATTAGAATTTGAGATTTTCAATTCGATTCGAAATCCGAATTAGAAATAATTATATATATTTATATATAAATATAATATTCATAAAAATATTTTGAATTAGTTTAACTTATTATAATTCACGTCCTATTTCAAAAGTTTTAAAATTTAAATCTCAAAATTATACCCTGAAAGTTGAAACGTTTCCTTCCTATTCACGATTCCATTTTCTTAGAAAAATATAAATTTTAAATCTTTTGGATGTTTATTAGTTCTATAATTATATAGTCATATATATTTGTACTTTTGACTATAATAATTTAAGTTTTTAATAGTTTTGAAAATAAAATTAAAACATGTTTTTTTGGTTCAGTTTAAAATGAGTTTATTCAGTTGCGATTCGTATTTGATTCGTATTCGATTCGAATTCAAAACTGAATACGAATCGAATCGAATTTCGAATTGGATTTCTATTTTGA
This sequence comes from Deinandra increscens subsp. villosa, assembly GCA_039602395.1. Classification (NCBI taxonomy): domain Eukaryota; kingdom Viridiplantae; phylum Streptophyta; class Magnoliopsida; order Asterales; family Asteraceae; genus Deinandra; species Deinandra increscens. Next base: position 85,190,062 of record JBCNJP010000025.1, on the reverse strand, counting down.
ATTCGATTCGATTCGACGAATCTATTTCAAATTCGAATCCAGGTTTAAAAAATTGAAATTCGAATAATTTGATTCGAATTACTCGAGTATTCTAAATTCGATTCGTTGAACACCCCTAGGTTGAAGTCCACCCGAAGAACAGGTTTGAGCGGATCCAGTTTAGCTGGAAGATAAGTCAAGCTGACCTGTGTGGTCCGGATGGAACCGAGTTCAGCCGGAAATTATTCCGGTTGAAGTTCGAGCAGATAGTTCAACCGGAAGGTTGGTCCGGATACGCGAGCTCGGCCTGAAACAGTTGTGAAAACGCATTTTGAGCTAATTAAGGTAATTCCGCGTTAATTAGAAATCAATTTACATTAAAGACGTTTAATGCAAAGTTTGACTACGAATTACTTTGTTTTATCTCCAAGGCTCCTCATCCACTATAAATACAACCTCATTAGTTGAGGCAAAATACACCGAATTCGCGTAATTCTTCTCTCTTCTCAAACCCCATTTTCTCTCAATAATCATCATCTTGTTCGTCAAGATCTTCAAGTCTGAAGATAATTTCCGGGCTTAGTGTTATCCCAGCCGTACAATACGTTCTAGGCGATTGTACTCAGAAAGCAAAACGGGATCTTCGTTAGACCCGTAATTTGTTTTAAGGGACCCGGGTTTTGACCCGAAACTTCGCCAAGAATTCTTTATGTCTTCTATCCTTTCTCATAAATTCTTTCAAAACCTTTACCAAAAGTTATTTTTATAACTGTTTTCAAAATCACTATCAATATTTAAAACCTTTTGTTGGTTTATTCTTTATTAAATCTTGTTTGTAATGTTCTTAACATTATTTCTCTTGTAATTGTAGTTTCATTTCCTTTGTAATTGGAGCTAAGCTATTTCATTTAAATTCTTTGTATCGTAATTCCTTTATTTCCTTTGTAATTGTATTGATAGGAGTAGAATTTTCTTTCTTTGTATTGTAATAGATTAAATTTCCTTTTGGTTGTAATCGTACGAAAAATAAAATAGTTATTTTATTTTAAATTCATGAACGGTTTTCCTACAAAACATTTCATGGATGAGTAGATCTTAAGCTTAGGTGATGATGATTGATGGTATTAACGTCTTTCGATGAATAAAGGTGGAAACTTGATGAACTTTGACTTAGATCAGGGTTAGAACCGTTATTGTTAGGGTTTTTAGGTACATGACCTTCAATCGACAAAACTTAGGACGAAACATGGGATATCACACGAACATTATGTTTCAGGTGTAACTCCCTGCAAAACGTTAGCCAAGAAATATACGTAAGTGTGAAGTTTCGCGGGTAAGTGTGAAATTTATACATAACGTAGAGTTTGCATCGGTAAGTTTATACGTAACATAGAGTACGTTTCAATTTTGACCTCCATGCAAGAAATATATCGTGAGAAAGTCTATACTTTGCACCTCCATCTCTGACAAAATTCAGAGTCTCGCACGAAGGTTATGGTTTTGCTTAGGATGTTTTACACCTTCCTTTTACACGAATGTACGTTGACACAATTTCACATAGCCTTGCTCAGATTTCTAGGAGACAAATTTCATGCTTTGCTCATAAGGCTTTTGAAGAAATGCTTCTCCCTCTAGTTGACCTAAGGTTTAATTGGAGCAAAAGAATTCCTTTAAAGGTTAAACGCTTTTGGTTGGCGTACGACTCAAGATCGGATTCCTTCCAAGGCTAACTTATATCTGGGGGCATACATGTTGACATTACTTGTGAGGGCTGCAGTTTTTTCGAATAAACAACTGGTCACGTTCTAATCAACTGTTACTTGGCAAGCATTGTTTGGTCGAAGGTGATTTCTTGGTGCAAAGGTCAGTCGGAAAGCTTTGAAACTGTTAAGGAGGCGCTTGAGTTTTCGATGGAATGAGGCAATAACAAGAAGTCCTGGCAAATTTACTCGGGAATCTTTTTGACTGCTTTATGGTGTATTTGAAAGAATAGAAACAACAAGGTTTTCAATAACGGAAGAAAAGGGGTGGACTATATTATGGAGGAAATCAAATCCACATTTTTTTGTTGTTGGAGTTTAGGGGTAAGATGGATTTCTTAGGATGGATGCAATGGGTGCACCGCAAGGTGCGGTGCTAGTGGCGTGGCATGGTGAGGGTGCGGGCTAACGGTGCGGTGGTGGTGCGGCGGTGCTCACTGCGAGCACCAAACACCGCTCTCGTTCCTTCTCTCTTTTTTTTTACAGTTTAACCCCTCATTTATCATTAAACTCCTTCTATGCGGCTGAAGATGAAGGTGGGGTTTTAGGGTTATTTTGCTTTTATCAAAATTATAACTTTAGTCCCTCAACTTTTTTGTAATAAAACTTCTTAAACTTTTTGTATTAATGAATTACTAATTAGTTTGTTTATATAAATATAATTTTTTTTTTAATTTTTTCAAATGCATCTCTTATTTTTTAAGAACTATTAATTAATTTGATTTATTATAAATTAATTTGAGTGAATAAAATAATATTAAAAGTAAAAGTGAGTGGTTGAAAAAGTGAAAGTGAAGTATTGTGATTAAAAATGAGGAGAGTGTGGGGTGGTGATGTGACGCTGAATTGACAGAAAGAAAGTGACAAGAACACATTGTGAACACTCTTGATGTCTTTTTGTTTTGATGTTTCTTGTTAACTTTTCGTTCTACCTTCTTACTAGTTTCTTTTTATAGAATGCGGCCGTTTTAAAAAAAAAACTAATTACCAGTAATCATGTTAATTTTTTTTTTGAACGGCCAACTAAAGCCCCGGAAAATCAGGAAATATTTACACACCAGTTGAGCTCATTCCAGAAAAAATCCACCTCCGCGAGCGGCCGGGTGATAAAACCTGGGAGCTCAGAGATCGAACTTGTAACCTCTCAGTCATAAGTCTCTCCTCATCGTCAATAACCACTAGGACAAGTCCTTGTGGTTAATAATCATGTTAATTACATTGCCATTGATGCAACACATGACAGCAACTAGCTTCCACATGTTAACTTGATGAGAAGAAGTATCTACAAGAACAAAACATGTGGACATAATAATTTTCATGTGATATTTAATTCAATATTTATGATTTTATATGGAGGTCTTGTTAAGCTTCTAAAATAAAACAGAAAAGATAAGCCGGTTTTGGAGAAATCAGTGTGCGTTACGTGTTATGTCTACCTTTTGATATGCTAGGTTGATTATTACACATCAGACATCACTCAATAATATCAATCATCTTATCAATACTACTATACTTTTCTTTTCTATTCTTTTTATTTCAAGGTGAATATATATTTAGAATGAATTCATATTACTCTTTTACTTTTATATTTAACTAGATTTTATTATCCGTGTTATCATAGGATATTATCCGCGTTATCACGGGATATTGTGGTTATAAAAACTAGTTACATAGAGAAAGTATAATGTAAATAAAACGGAAATATAAATAGCTATAAAACAATGTTAAATAATTAACAGAGTAAGTGTTAAGAATCAAAATCGAAAAAAAATATGTAGCAATATTATATACATATTAAAGATTAAAAAATTCATAGCAATATTAAAATTATTTCAAATATATATATATATATAGAAATATATACATATTAAAGATTAAAAAATGCTTGATTTTATAGTGTAATTTAAAAAAAATTATAAAGTGTATGAAAGTTATCTTAGTTTTAAATTGTTGGTGGAATTAATATTTATTTAAAAAACCAACATTTACTAAATTACTCTTATTCACATTTATATTAGCCTAATTGATGACATAAAATCAATCTAAGCCCTTGATTTATTTAATGTACGCATCAGATTTGTTTCCGTAGTTTATAAATAATATGAGGTTTGTACCGAAACCATCCCAGTAAATCATTGCCAAATTGACCTCAACGACATAATATTCGAAATCAGGTTATTTGGCCCAAAATAACAACAAAAATCATGTTATTAGGTCTTCAAGTACATAACAAAAAAAAAAAAAGATAACAAGTAAAAACTATACACATAAGAGTAACACCTCTTGCTTTTCGCTTCTTGATTGTTATTTGATCTTAGCAAAACCGGTATTATTTGAACACTTTCGCACAAAGTGATATTTTAAGTAAATATTATTCCCACTAATATTTTAAAATTAAAATAACCTATATATACTTTTTAATAACAATTGCACCATAAAATTAAATATTTTTTATTTTTAAAATGTATAATATTGCTATATATATATATATATATATAGGGAGAGGATCATTTGAGAACCAATTGAGTTTGAGAACTAAAAAGAACTAATCTTAGCCACTAGTTTATATATATGGAAACCCCCCCATGAATTATAGTGGCCCCCACCTGAAATTAGTGATTGAGATTTAGTTCTCAAAAGTTCTCAAAATAAAAATTTCTCATTTGAACCTAACCCTATATATATATATATATATATATATATATATATATATATATATATATATATATATATTTGAAAATGATAATATTTTTAAAAGGTTTACAAGAATATCATATATAATCGTGCTATTATAAAAACAATACAGTGATGTTATTGTGATGTGGTATTTACTACGAAAATACGTAAATGCTATATAGCTCTATACAAAATTATTATAGCACGGTGTAGTTTGTATTCCTTATAGCAACATGATAATAACATTGTATTATTTTTCTAATAGCACGATTATATAGTAGATTTTTATAAACTTAAAAAAACATATTTAAAAAAGTGATATAGCAATATTATACACATATTAAACATTAAAAAATGCTTGATTTTAAGGTGTAATTTTTTTTAAAATTAATTTATAAAGTGTATGAATGTTATCTTAGTTTTTAAAAAATTATATAGCAAAATTATACACATATTGGTGAACTTAGTATTTATTTTATAACATACATTTACTACATTACCCCTATTTACATTTATATTAGCCTAGTTAAAGATTGATGACGTACATAAAATCAATCTGAGCCCTTAATTTATTTAATGGATGGACCATATTTGTTCTTGTAGTTTATAGATAAAACGAGGTTTGTACTAGAACCATCCACGGTAAATCATTGCTAATTGACCTTAACAACATCATATTCAAAATTAGGTCAATTGGTCCAAAATAACAACAAAAACATGTTATTAGGTCTTCAAGTACATAACAAAAAAAAAAAAATGAACTTAACACTATACACATAAGTCTCCAACCTCTTGCAATTTACTTCTTTGATTTTTATTTGATCTTAGCAAACCAGGTATTATTTGAACAACTCTTGCACAAAGTGAAAGATCAAACCATCTTACAAACCTGTAATTTGATAAATATTCACAAAATTATGTTAAGAAATAAGAAGATAGAAAATACTCAAACACACACCAAAATTACATTTACAATTCTTGAACAACAATGAAAATGTTGGGAGGTCTAGGAAGTGCGAGCTGATCTTAAAATCCATATGAACATATCACCATAATCATTGGTTTCATGAAAGTCCGGATTTTTAAGAATGTACGAAATGTGACTGTGACACATAATTCAAATTAGTTGATGTATTAAAATTAGGAAAACTCAAGACATCATATGTGAAAAAATAAAAATGGATACTTAACTAGTTAAATATGAAACGCAAACACCCATCTAATCTATCTAATTATTATTGTAAACTTACATTATTATCTATCACAAAAATCAAACCCTAAAAGACATCACAAAAGGACCACCATATATCAGTAGATGCAAAAGGATATCCTTGTAGTTGATAACCCCTAGGCATTGTAATAGTTTGGTTGATTTTGCATAAAGAACATGATTGAGCTAGATGTACCACTCACATGTGCGTACTATATTTGGTCCTTCGTATTTTATGTTGTGCCAAAAGTCACATGGGCAGTGGGTCTTGTTCCATCTCATACCTCAAAACATAACAATATTCCATCAATTATCAAATGGCGAAAACACAACATCCTCTATACAACTACTTATAAGTTATAACAATATGATAGGTTGTGCTAATTGGATAACCTATGGTTTAAATAAAAGTAAAATGAAAATAACTAAAATTCAATTTCAAAATCTTTTTCCAATGAAATCTCACACACTATTGTAATCTGTTTTATATTTATAAGTAACAATTGGAACTTAAACTCTTAACTTATAAAAGAAATCCCACCTGGCCACCTATAGAAAGAAAACGCCAATTAAGACATAAAAATCGAGCATGGCCCTTTGGTTATAAATAGAAATATTTACAATTTATCTATAATTAATTTAAGATGGGACGATGAAAAATATATTAGCATTTAGCACCCTCAGTGAAAAACTCTTAATAAAAGATAAATAACTGATGCATTTAAGTTGCTTTTCAATACATATACTGTCATATAGCATTAATTAATGGGTCCTATAAATGACACCTTCATCTTTTTTTCTACCTCTCAATACACGACGTACAGATCTATACGTGATGTGACGTCATACGACCCAGATAGGCCAATCCGGTTTTAAAGGATTTCGTAGTACACCAACAGACTAATGCGATGGTCATAGGACGGATTTCTAGCTGATGCGATGGTCAAACGACCACATACTATCCAGCATGGCAATACGGGTCGTATAGGGTACATATTGAATAGACAATGGATTTACTGGTTGATTACTCGTGGCTATATAATAATTAGTTGTATGAATTCATTTCATACGCCATTTGATTGATTTTCAATTCACATACCATCAATTAGTTGTTTGTTTAAGGCTTGTTTAACCCGTTAGCGATGTTGAGTTCGCCATATTTAGTTGTCATGTACATCCATCCAACACTTGAAAATTCAGCTGGTTTTCTCTTGTGAATATTCGTGAGTTCAATGCTTGGCCTATAGACCTATTTGGGCCGTACCGATCTAGCCGCCAGACAGTGGCGAAGCTTGAAAATATCAAGTGGGGGGTCGAGATCTAATTTTTTTCCTAACGTCAATTTTTGGGTAAATGAGGAGTCGAAACCGGAGTATATCGAAAATTTCTACACGAAAATTATATACCCCCTACATCGCAAAAAAAAATTCGGGGGGTCGGGCGCCCCCTCCCGCCCCTTAAAAGTTGCGCCCCTACCGCCAGACATTTACTGATTTGATACCGATTTAAAAAATTGACCAATATACGGGTCGTATAGACTATACATGGCGTATATGGTCCTTTTATTTTTTATGCATTAATAACTGATTTAGGCTTGTACGTGGGGTAGAGGTCTATACGTGATGTATAAGATAGTGTTTTACTAATTTTTTACGGTCTCCCGATCAAATTTGTCGAGGTTTGTCATATGCTTTAAACTTACAATTGAAACGGCTTTTATCCGAGAGAAAACGATCATACATAATTCAAATTGTTTAGTGTAAAAGTAAACTAATCATGATTATCACCTATATAAAATTCTAGGTTCTTCAAAATCACAAATATCATTTATGGAATCTTTAGGTATGTGTTTGATGAGTTTTTTCTTCAACCAACAAGGGATCGGAAGTGTAATATAGAGATTATATAGGGGCTAATTGGGAATATTAGTTGATAAAGAAGAGTGCTTACCCACTTCATGGTATCACTTCATTTGCTTTTCACTTTCGATGCCGACATATTAGCAAAATTCTCTTTCAAATTTTGTCTTTTGCCTAGTAATCTTGTTTGTCGTATTTTCAGTCTTCACGTTACCAAAAACTAATTGAAACATGTTCATTTTGTTCTCACATTAAATAAAATTTATTTTATTCATAAAATAGTTAAGACGTTTCAAAAAGAACATGTAAACTATGTTTATACATATTATCAAAATTTTTAATAAATTAATGTATGTATTAACACGTTATGAAAAGTATATCTTTATAAGTGTTTTAAACAATATGACATTCATATGGAAAAGAGAGATAATAGCGGTGTAATTTCTTCTCCAATTTTAGACTAGCTTGGTTGAGGAGATAGAATACGAGGTGAAATACTGAAATACATAGTCTACTCTATTATTATGTGTATGATGTATAAAAAAAATGTTTAAATTGTTATTATATCTAGAGGTGAAAGCAACATCGTAATTGGAATCTAAAGTTTAAACTACTATCACCCACCCTTTAGAAAATTGAAAAAAATATATATATAAGAACGCATGGAAATGGAGGCTGGAGAAAAGGAAGGTGTCATTGTCCTTGATAATCATTCACCTACTTATTAAACATAGAATACTCAATATATACATATGGCCATATGGGATATGACTCAAATCGATTATTCAATGATTTGATGATGTGGGTTTAACAATTAACAACTATTCAATTAGCACTAAAATGACATAATAACTCATCCAAATATCCAATCATTTTTGCTATTCGAATATCATTTTTCGTAAAGATAAAAAATCGATACAACATGTTTTCACTTTCTAAACTGCTTCCCATAGAGCTTCGGGAATATTAATTTATTAATGAATATTTTTTGCCTTGATAGACGAACCGAAAAATCATACGGTTGTCGACTTAGAAAATACTCATGTAGTCATGTTGTACGTCGAATTAGGAAACCCACGGTGGTCACAGGGGTTGGACCTAGCATAGGAGTAGGGGTAGCGTTTGCTACCTCTCAGTTTTCACCGCGTAGTGGAAAAACTTGATATCGTCTAGTGGAATTTTTTTTATGTATTTCGTTATTCTTGAAGCGTTTTTTTCGCTAAACGTTACACCTGAAATAAAATCCTGAGTCCGCCACTGGGTGGTCGAACTGTAATAGCTTATAGTGGATGAACCATAATACTCATTCGAAGATGAGTATTTATATGGAGACCGGTAACTAAACATTTCCACTCCAAAATATTTGTATTTTGTATTGACATTTTTAACTGAATTTTAGTCTTAAATAATCAGTCAAATTATTAGGGACTAATTACCAATCACTAACATAAGTCATAAACATATCGGTCTCTGATATATTCAGTGACTGATTTATTAGTATCATATATTATGTATCAAAAACAATATTTAGTTTTTCTAAGGTCCTTCATTTCAAATTCATTCTTTAAAAATAATCGATGCATGAATTTCTTTGTGTGTTCCAATTATATTTAGATCATCAATATATACAACTATTATCACATATCATGATGATGTTTTCTTAATAAAGACGCATATGCAATTGAGATTATTTTATGTCATTTGCTTTTTCAAATAATTACTCAAGTAATTGTATCACATCCTTCCAGATTGTTTTAACCCATATAAAGATCTTTGTGATTTGATTGAAAACATTTCTTTGGGTTCTAAAGCTTCGGGCATTTTAAATCCTTCTAGATTTTCATATAGATATCACTATCAAGTGATCCATACAAGAAGTAGTACCAACATCCATAAGAGCATTTTTAACTTTTTAACTTTTTAGAGACCGCTAATTAAGATGATTATATATTTCTATCTCCTTCTGTCACGTCTTCTTGTGTCTTGAAGTTAGGGATCTCCCTAGAATCAGCATCTCTATCCTCTGTGCTAGATGTAAGGTTGCCTACATCTCACCCTCCCCGCACCTTACTAATAGTACTTTTTGTGTTTTTTAGGTGGTGTTTGTTTTTCTGCAAAAGCTCTTCCTGTCCTCTTCTGTCTGCGCCGCGCAGACATTTAGGTCTGCAGACTGTTTGTTTTCTCGAAGACATTTCATTAAAAAATGTCTGCGCAGGCTCTTCTTGGTGCAGATGTGACCCAGTCACTTCTGACATCTTCTAACATCTTCTAACCTTCTCTTTAAACTGTTTTTACATTAAAAACATTTTAAACAATTTTTTTTTAATTCTTTTATAAAAAAACATTTTATTAAGTCCTTTTTAATAAACTTTATCTAAAAAAAACTTTTTTAAAAGTTTTTAATATATTAAAAAACTTTTAAGAAACTTCTTTAACCACTTTTTTTAAATCGTCTTTTAAAAAGGTAAAAAAACATGTTAAACAATTAATTTTAAAAAATAAATTTTAAAATGTTTTTTTTTTTAAATTAGTTTTTTTTTTAAATTGTTTTTTAAAAAGTTTTGTTTTTAAAAAACGTTTTTAAACAATTATTTTAAGAAAAAATATTTTAAACAATTATTAAACAAAACTTTTTAAACATTTATTTAAAAACGTTTTTAAACTGTTTAAAAAACATTTTTTTGAGCAGTTTTTATAAAATATTTTTGATATTTTATTTAAAAGAAAATTGTTTAAAAAACAATTGTTTGCTAAAATATACGGAAAGAAATAAAATGATTGAATTATGTATAAGTTTAAAAAATGATTTATTTAAATTTCAGTTTATTTTAGCAGTCTGCATAAGTTAAAAAACAAACACTCTTTTTCTTACAGACTGCAGAGGTTTAGTCCACCTCTTCTGCTACAGATGTCTGCAGATGTGGTCCGCAGACTGCAGACATTTTACCTCTTCAAAAACAAACAGCACCTTAGTAAAACTTTACTGGGTACAGTTGTTGTTGTTGTAAGCTAATTAGATATCTAAAGGTAATTGTATCCATAATAGGAGAATATGTTTCTACATAATCAATCCGCGGTTTTTGAGAAAAAAAACATTAATTGTGTCACAAGTTTAGTTTTATATCTTGTAATTTCATTTTCGCACAAAAACCTATTTATACCCTACAGGATATGGCCTTAGGTGTAATAATAATAGGTCCAATAACATTCCGTTTATTAAGTGTATTTAATTCAGCTTGCATAACATCTTTCCATTTGTCCCAGTAATGTCGATTTTGACAATCACTGACAGATTTTGGTTTAGAAATATTATCTTTCTCCATATATCACTTGCTATAGAATAAGTAATCATCTCATCAATATCTTCCATTTCTGATTAGTTCCATAATATATGTGTATGACCATAGTTAATTGACATCTCTTTGTTGATGTCATTCCTATGGTCTATTCCCTTTCCTAAGTCCTTTTCTTTTTCAAGGATTTTTATCTTTGGAACCAATTAGCCTCCCACATTTCAGAAGTTTCAAAGATTCATAAGTAACGTTATTATCTACTTGTTGATTTGGAATCTCAACTCGAGCCGGAGCATTTGGATGTTGCTACCAGTTTATGAGATTTAGTTACCCTTTTTGTATCTATAGTTGCAAACAACAATTGATTTGCAATTTCTTGTAGATCTACTATCTTTTGAACCTCTGTTTCACATTGATTTGTCCTTGGATCAAGATGTAACAACTAGGGGTGTAACGAGCTAAATTGCTTGTGAGCTACTCGAGATCGAATTGATAAAAAACTTGAAACGGGCGGAGCCTTAACGAGCCTAAGCCGAGCTCAAGCTTTGAAATATGGCTCGTTTAATAAACGAGCTCGAGCTTTATATATCGAGCTCAAGCCGGTTTGCGAGCCTTTTATATTTAAAAAGTATATATTATTATATATAAAATTGTGATAAAATAAGTAAATGATATATATATTATTTTTCTATATAAAAGTATAATTCTCAATATATACAAATTTATTTACAATAATATATGAATAAATAAAAATTAATAATGAACGAGCCGAGCCCGAGCCGACTCGAGCTTAAATAATTTTCACGAGCCAAGCTCGAGCCTCAGAAATAAAGCTCGAATCAAGCCAAGCTCAAGTTCAAGCTCTGTTAAATTTAAACCCTTAGTAACAACGAAGGCTCACACTATGTGACATCCTTATCCTGATTTTTCTTTTCTCCTCCTAATGCTGGAAAATTGCCTCATTAAAGTGACAATCAACAAAATGGACATCACTTCTCTTAAAGGTTCAAGATACCTTATATTAGAGTAGGTTGTAACCAATTATGTAAATATCAATGATTATAAGGATATTAGACGTAAATATGTTAATACCTTGATAACCGATGATTGCGTAAATATCCTTATAATTATTAATATTTATATAAGTGGTTACAACCTAGTCTAAAACTTCCGACCTCCACATAATAAAAAAGCGAGAATCTAAGCAATTGTAACTGATCAATTGAGTTGAGTTTCTTTATACATATAATAGGTTAGTAACCTGTATACTACACGGGTTAAATTTAGATTCATAATATTAAATAAATTGGTAACGAAATTTGAAAAAAATAAATGACGTAATTTATTATAAAATTTAATATAAAATATTAATTGATAATTTAAGACATTTAAAAATAAATTTATTATTTTTGACAAGTTGTTGATTGGTTTCCTTAAAAAACTGAAATAATTTTTTTGAGTAAATTTACCAAGTCTACATTAAGTTTGTCAAGTTTTTTGAAATGAAAATTAAATTTGGACAAAGATGGTAATTAGTTTTAATTAATAATTTAATAAATTGATAATTGAATGTGGTTTTTACATGTAGTGTTGTTGACGTGAACACACTAAAAAGAAGACACGAGGCAATCATTTTTACTGCTTTATTAGGATTAGGATATTGTAAAATGTGGTTCACTTTCCTTTTAATATATTAAAAAATTAGATTTTGAGCTGGCTCACCTGATGGCTAGTGTAGTAATGTAAAATGAATATGTCTGATTCTCCACGCGGTTCTCCAGCTATTATTTGACAATTTTTCAAGCGACTTCATTATTCGTGTATCACTGACCTCGCTGCATTCGCAGGTGGTGGCGGGGTGTTCTTGCACAACGCGCTCCTTGCATCCACATCAACAAGACAATCAATTTTCCAAAAACACTCTCCTAGTGGTCCTCTCAAAAGATGTGACACCGAGCGCTTTTTAAACTTTTATCCACTAAATTATCCTTAGGGCATGTGGTATACATGGTGTTATAAAGTAGTGTTATCATGCCACGTGGACGATGACTGGATAACACCATTTCATAATACCAAGTGTGATATACATGGTGTGATGGTGTGGTGTTATAGTGAGCTATTTTATTTAATTAAACAAAAAAAAAATAAAGGAAAAATATGTGGAATTTTTTTATTTGAACAAACCCATCTTTCACGCCGTGTGAATCTCTACAGCAAAGTTCAACGCTAACTCAAAACGCGAAGAGGGGGGGGGGGGGGCGGTGTTCCACTTCGTTTTCCCCTTCAACGTCACCCCATAACGGGGTATACCATATGCCCTTATATATGTGCTTATAAATTTCGGAAAGCATATATCCACATATAGAACTACTATTGTTTACGTGAAGAACTATTATACTCATTATTCATGATTTGAAAAGCAAATTGTTATAATCCACAAATTTAACGTCTCCACATTAATCATTTAGCCTATCACTATATGAGAAACTGCCGCTATTTATGGAGAAACTATTTGGGTTTAAACTTTGTGCAAAGTGTAACATGAGATGTTTATCTTTTATTTTTGTTATCCGTTATATATTTAACTGTCTCATATAATTTACGATATATACCATTCATTCAAATAACCAATAATAAAATATCCAGTGTAAATGCTCAACGATCCTACCTCTACAGATGAGGTAAGGGGTACGAACCTTGCCCCACCTTTTTTAATGTTTTCTCATTTTATTTGAACCAAAAATAAATTAATAAAAATTAAATTTCGTTGTCATCCTGTCAATTCTTCACAAAATAATATTCTCAAACCCCTCGTTACGTAATATTTTGTTAAAGATTAAACGTTTTGAATTATTATTACTATTAAAGTAAACTGCAATGTTTGTCTTATTGTCTCTTAGGTTTTATCAAAAATCAAGTTTTGTTTAAATCAAACCTTTATTAACACCTTGTGCCACCCATGCTTTAGATTTTTAACACATTTCATTTCATAACAGAAGATTAACAGACGGAATTTTTATTAATTTCCTTTACATAATGACTAAACTACCCTTTATATTAAATTACTAAAATCAAAATAAATCAGGTAATTAACCAGGCCCTAGCTTCCAAATCACTGTCGAGGTGCCCTACCAATTTGATGTCGAGGTGCCCTACCAATTTGAAATCCATAAGCCATCTACTGCCGGAACAACACATCAAATAATCTTTAACAAAATGGTGACTTGGTAAGAGTTGAGGGCTGAGGAGACCATGTCTTGGCTAATGACATGAAAATTAAAAATTGTTGGAATTTTGGGAGAAAAACTAGTGGAAAATGAGTTTTTTCACTAAGTGTGAAAATGAGTTTTTCACCAACTTTGGACTAAAATAAAATACAGATAACATAGGTTGCTGCCTCTGTATTTAATGGGTTTGTGTAGTACGTTGTGAGGGCTTTCCAACGCATCAAACCACGTCCAAATCCGAGCTCGTATGAATGAGATATCGAAGCTCAAAGTTGAGGTCTCGCAACTTGTGAAGCTGCGAAAATTAGAGAGAAAAATGCTAAGTATAGCATGTTAACTCATCCCACATTGGTTGGGGATTGAAACCAAAAGTGGTTTATAAGGTGGGAACCTTACCAACTATTGTTTCCTTTAGTAGGACACATCCCTTGGACCCTGAGGGGTGCGAAGCACCCCTAACTCGCACTCGCACGCGCGCGTGGCGTGGGCGTATGAGGCGCAATGTGGCGCTTTGATGGCGTGGGCGTATGCGAAGCACCCCTAACTCGCACTCGCACGCGCGCGTGGCGTGGGCGTATGAGGCGCAATGTGGCGCTTTGATGGCGCACTTTGCACTTCGCACGCTCGCATCGCCGAGAGCCGCCTTATTGTTTTTGGGTTCAACCGGAAGGTGTTCCGGTTGAAGTCCAAGCGGACCTGTGTGGTCTGGGCAGAGAGGTTCAAGCGGACTTGAGTTGAACCGGAAATCAGGTTCAAGAGGAAAAAAAATGGAGCTTGAAGTTCAAGTGGAAAAGGAGCTTGAACTTGAAGCTCAAGTGGAAAAGGAGCTTGAAGTTCAACCGGAAGATCAGTTCTTCCGGAAACAGCTGTTACGCGGAGATTCCTCCGGATTGACAGCTGTAAACGCGTTTGAGCTAATTAAGGTAATTCCGCGTTAATTAGAAATCAATTTGCATTAAAGACGTTTAATGCAAAGTTTGACTACGAATTAACTTTTGAGTGCTCAACAAGAATTCCCACCACTATATATACAGCCTCATTAGTTGAGGCTAGACACACCAGAATTCACAGAATTCTTTCTCTCTTCCTCTCCTCAATAGTTCTCTCATCTTCTTCATCGTTCTAGCTCTTCAAGCTTCAAGGTATTTTCAAGCTTAGAGTTATCCCGGCCGTACAATACGGTTTAGGCGATTGTACCCTGGGAAACAAAACGGTTCTTCGGTAGACCCGGAATTTGTTTTAAGGGACCCGGGTTTTGACCCGAATCCTTCGCCAAAGGTTCCTTGGAACCTTCTCGTTTTCTTAATTAATATCAAAAAGGTTTTCTCAAATCAATTTTCTTTGACTTTCAAAATCCTTTTCATAATTCTCTGTCATTAATTTTCTTCATTCAAATCAATAGAATTTCATTTTCTTTACATTGTAATTTTAATTTGTTTCATTTCCTTGTAATCTTATATTCATTTCTTTGTATTGTATTTCATTTCCGTGTAACCTTTAATCATTTCCTTGTAATTGTTGATAGGAGTAGAATTTCATTTTCATTGTATTGTAATAGATTAGATTTATTTCTTTTGTTGTAATCGTACTTAAATAAAAGTATTTATTTTAATTAAATTTACGAACGGTTCTCCTACA
>JBCNJP010000025.1:84802145-85173920 GCA_039602395.1 Deinandra increscens subsp. villosa | reverse complement strand
ACTAGGATAGAACCCGTATATTATACGGGTTGAATCATTAAAAATATATATAATTGATAATTCATGCATACTTTTTTTATTACCGGAATAACATATTACATTACATTAAATAAAAAACTAAAGTTATAGTTCATAGTATGGTATTGGTGACTTTACTATCTTTATAAAAAATATATATATATATTGGGCATGTCTCTAATTGTATATTTGGAGAATGCAAGATAAACATGATCATTTTTAAAAACAATCAAACCCAGAATAGCGACTAACATGAATTATGAATTGACAAACTTGAGACTTTAAGTGTGTATAGAAAGTTAGATGATTATCAAAATTATAATGAACACATTCTGATTGTTGAGTATAAAAATCTAAATTATAATCAAAAGATTATAATGTTATCAATAAAAAAGATGTTATGTGGATACAAGTTAGAAAACTTACAATTTTATTTATCGCGATGTTTAAAATTTCTAAATTGGATGAACATGGCTCATTTGATATGGTAGGAAAACTATTTCATATTAGATATTATGAACATGATTTTTATCGTTTATGAATTTCTCTATATATAGTACACCCACAACGCAACGCTGACTGAATTTGTAAAATAGTATTAGGTATTCATTAATTGAAATATTACATATGATTTGCTCAATTATATTTGAAAACACACTAAATAAGTGTTTATTGGTATTCTATAAGTTTTTAAATATTTTTATTAAATGAAAATAATAATAGTTAAAATTACTTTTAAAAAAAATAAGATGTAAATTAATATATGATTGTCATAATTCCATTAATCTAAATAGATAAAAATATATCATGATTAGATTTGGGAGAGAAAAACTTTTATTATAATAAATCTAGTGTTGACGTGTGTCAACAATTGTAATTGTTTATTATTAAATGAAAATTATAATAGTTTAAAATTTACTTTTAAATAAAATAAGATGTAAATTAATATATGATTGTCATAATTCCATAAATATAAATAGATAAAAATATATCATGATTATAAAATAGAATATAATTTCCAACCAAAAATAATTTATTATGGAGTAGATTTGGGAGAGAAAAACTTTTATTATAATAAATCTAGTGTTGACGTGTGTCAAAATTGTAATTGTTTATTAGAGTAGGAAGATGCTAATCATAAATTAGTTTTATCATATATTAAAATTGTAATTTGGTAAGCCAGATGATGTAAAGAACCGAAAATCGATGTGTTGTTTAATATGTTCAATGACAAATGTATTTAACGAGATATTTGAGTGTATCCTTTATAGATAGGTTTTGTCTGTGTGCATAATATTTAATAAGACAATTGTGATTGCGTAAGGAGTCGTAATACACAAGTCTTGTGACGTAATTTAATATAAACCTAAGGTAGCGTTTGGTATGCAGGAATAGAGGGTGTAATGGAATGGGTCATTACATTGAAATGAAAAATGACATGTTTGGTAACACATTGGAATTGAATGGACCATTACATAAGGAATGTGGTTCCTTCCATATATAAAAAATTTCATTCCTTAGGGGTGGGGTGTTTTTCTTCCATTCCCTCATGTAATGGAATGAAAAGTTTATTCAATTTAATTTTTTAATTAGAATTTTATGAAAACAAAAAAAAATCAAGAACAAAAAAAATAAAAAAATACGAAAAAATATAAAAATGAAAAAAAATAAAAAAAATGAAAAACAATAATAAAATAAATATAAAATAAAAATATAAAATAATAAATAAAACCAAAAAATAAAAAATAAAAGTAAATTTGTAAATAAAAATAAGAAATAAAATAAAACTTAAAAATTAAAATATTTAATAAAAATAAATTAACTAAAAATAAATTAACTAAAAATTTAAAAATTAAAAAAATTAAAACTAAAAAATTTAAAATATAAATATAAATCAAATATATTATTTTAAATGGAGATATTGGTAAAACTGTATTCGATTACTTCATTTATAACTATCAAACAACACGAATGAATGATTTATTTCATTCTCACATGGTAACCAAACAGGATGATGGAATGGTAATGCTCCATTTCATTCCCTCACCCATTCCATTACCTTGTCCATTCCATTCCACTGTTCATTCCATTACGACATACCAAACAGACCCTAAATCTTAATTGCAAATAAGAAAAAAATGGTACGGTAATAAAAAATTAAATTTCTTGCTATACATTACATTTATGGTAACATAAAATAAACTCATAAGAAATATCCTATGAAAATTATCAAAATATAATCAAATTCAAATCTTAAATTACTTGTATAATAGATTAAATTTATAGTTTGGTAAGTCATCAATGAAAAGGTTTATAAACGGTTTTAATGTGAATAAATATATAAAGTTATTCGGTAAGATGACGTAAAGAACCAATAGCCGACATGTTATTTAAATGTTTAATGACAAATGCATTTAACGAGATATTTTAGTGTATATTTTATAGATAGGTTTTGACGGTGTGCGTAATATCAGATAAGATAATTATGATTGCGTAAGGGATCATGATACACAAGTCTTGTGACGTAATTAAATATAAACCTAAAACTTAATTGCGTATAAGAAAATAATTACTTGCATTTTGTAGTATTCTTTAAGTTGTCTAACAGTTGATTATTCAAATTCTGTAAGCAAAAATATTACAGCTTTGGTACTATGTTTGTAGAAATTAAAAGTTTGGTCCTCCTTGTTTGTTAAACGGAAACATGTTTGAGCCTTTTCACTAATAGACATTAAAATTATCTTAAAACATGTCATCTCCGGTACATCATCATTCCTTAAACACCACCAACCACTACATGTGACACCACCGGTTGAACCAAACACCGAACACCAACCTATTATCAGGGGCGGACCCAGCTCATTGGCAGGGTAACGCCCACTTTTACACCGCCTAGTGGAAAAAAATTAAACGTTTTAGGTATTACGTTATCTCTTAAACGATTATTCCGCTAAACGTTACCCCTGAACTTTTAGTTTAGATCCGCCACTACCCATTATCTAGGCTATAATCAGCTCAGGTCGCCTACAATCTCACCTGCTTTCTCCTCATGAAATGACATCTTGATCTATAGTCGACTCATGCCCCTCACCCTCCCTCTCTCTTTCTCTCTCGAAGTGGTTATGTTATGCTCTCTCATCTGATACGTTACGAGCTCCATGAGTTTTTTAAAACACACGATTATGTAGTTCCAAAACACATAGACGGTGCAATATGTGGTCGGCGACCCTCAAGTCGAATTCTAGGTTTGCACTTTTCATATGGCCAGCACCAGCATTATCATAAGTTCATAACCATAAGTCTCCGTTATTCATCTGTGTCCTTTGCTTTAGGTTAGATTGTAACATTGTGCTTACTATTTGTATAGAATTATTGTCAGGATCGATACGTCCCGCTTAGAGTGTGCGCATATAATGTATATATGTGTTGACCCTCGGGGGCAAAAGTGAAATTGCACTAATTCTAATGTTATTTTACTAATTTCGTGAAAATAACGTTAAAAGTGACGGACGGTTAATCATGCATCATGTGGTGGAGTTGATAGCCGGCCGGGAGACAAGGGCTACATGCATCAATCGGTCTTTGTCCTGATTGCTGAATGTTATGTGCCTTATGTCAAAGGCTTGATGCAAAACTACGGAGCCGGGGGTCTCACTGGTAGCACCCTCTCTATTCCTACGGGGTAGATGTAAGACTGTCTATATTAGACCACAAAATGGTAAATCCGAAAGGAAAATCCGGTCAATCAACAACCTCATTCGCACTCTTCTTACTCATGCTCACTTACCCCCCACCTTCTGGCATCATGCTCTTCAGCACGCAACCTACCTTCTAAACATTCTCCCTTCCAAAGTCAAATCCTACAACACCCCCACCTCTCTTCTTTATCAAAAGCACCCCACATACTCGCATTTGCGAGTCTTCGGGTGTCTTTGTTATCCCCTCATCCCTTCTACAACCATAAATAAACTCCAAACCCGCTCCCTCCCATGTGTCTTCCTCGGATACCCCACGAATCACCGAGGATACAAGTGCTACGACATGTCTACCAACCGCATCATTATTTCTCGACACGTCGTCTTTGATGAGAATATATTTCCTTTCTCGTCCTCTACCCCCTCACCTCCTGACCTATCGTTTCTTAACTCCACACCTCATCCTCATTTGTGGACCTACCCTCAATCTGCCCCATCCGCTTCGGCCCAAACAACTCCACCACAAACCCCCCCCCCCCCCCTCGTCTCCACTCCATTCAGCCCAAAACCAGCCTCCCCCGCCTACGGCCCACTCGCCTACGGCCCAATCGCCTACGGCCCACTCGCCTACGGCTTCCCCACAGCCCGCCGCCCACACGACAGCCCCCACTGATCCGCCACCTACTGCTCCCACTGGTCCGCCACCTACCGCCCCCACTCGCAGCATGCACACCCGTAGCATGTCGGGAGTCTCCAAAAAGAAAATCCCCTTCAATCTTCACACTTCTACCTCCCCTATTCCTCTTCCCAAAAACCCGTCCGAAGCTTTAGCCAACCCCACGTGGCGCCAAGCGATGCTTGATGAGTTTACTGCTCTTATCGACAATAAGACGTGGGAATTAGTTCCTCGCACACCTGATATGAATATAGTTCGATGCATATGGTTATTTAAACATAAATTTCAGGCTAACGGTGATTTGGAACGCTACAAGGCGCGTCTTGTTTGTGATGGCAGGTCTCAGCAGGTGGGCATTGATTGTCATGACACTTTCAGTCCAGTAGTCAAACCCGCTACTATTCGGACTGTCTTGAGTATTGCTCTGTCTAACCAGTGGGACATTAGTCAACTTGATGTGAAGAATGCTTTTCTTCACGGGCACTTATCGGAAATTGTTTACATGCATCAACCCATGGGGTTCAAACATCCGGACTACCCCAATCATGTTTGTCTGTTACGGCGATCGCTTTATGGACTCAAGCAGGCCCCTCGAGCGTGGTATCAAAGATTTACAGATTTTGTCTCCACGATCGGGTTTCATCACAGTCAGTGTGACCATTCACTTTTTATATATCGTCATGGCCGTGATACCGCATATCTACTTCTCTATGTTGATGATATTATTCTCACGACATCGTCGCCTCAGCTCAAAGCATCTATTATGCGACATTTGTCTCGGGAGTTTGCCATGAAGGATTTGGGTCCTCTATCCTATTTCCTTGGGGTCTCTGTTACTCGCACAGGTGATGGTCTATTTTTGCAACAATCTAAGTACGCTAAGGAGATTCTCGATCGTGCAAACATGTCTCAGTGTAACCCATGTGCCACACCAGTTGATACTAATGGCAAATTGGGCTCGGACGCAGGTACCCCAGTCGACGATCCTACTCACTTTCGCAGTCTCGCTGGTGCACTCCAGTACCTCACCTTCACTCGTCCCGATATCTCCTATGCGGTGCAACAGGTTTGCATGCATATGCATGACCCCAGGCTTGGTCATCTGAATGCATTGAAGCGTATACTCCGATATGTCAAAGGTACTCTCCACATGGGTCTCCTCATGCGTGGTTCTCGTGACCACCATCTTATCTCTTATACTGATGCTGACTGGGCTGGGTGTCCGGATACCCGTCGTTCCACATCCGGTTATTGTGTGTTTTTCGGTGATAATCTTATCTCCTGGTCTTCAAAACGTCAGACTACAATCTCGAGGTCTAGTGCCGAGGCAGAATACCGGGGTGTTGCTCACGTTGTCGCTGAGCTCTGTTGGATACGGAATCTTCTTCTCGAACTTGGTCGTCCTCCTTCTCGCGCTTCTATTGTCTACTGTGACAATGTCAGCGCCATCTTCATGTCTGACAACCCGATTCAACATCAACGAACTAAACATATTGAGATCGATTTGCATTTTGTTCGGGAGAGAGTTCGTCAAGGATTAGTTCGGGTTCTTCATGTTCCATCTCGTTTCCAGTTTGCTGACATCTTCACTAAGGGACTCCCTCGGGCGTTATTTGATGACTTTCGCGCCAGTCTAAGTCTTCGGGATCCTCCACCTTAGACTAAGGGGGTATATTAGACTAGATATATATATTGTATATAGTTGAGGGGTCTAGTGTGAAAATATTGTAATTATATATAGATTGTAAATCAATGAGAAAGTCAAGGAATTGAATCCTAACAGTCTACATCTTACCCTACTCAGATCATATCTTAGTTTTGCTATTTTGCATAAATCAATGTAACTGATTCTACAAAAGAGTTCTCTCATATTCAAAATTTTCTCAAATAGATTACTCAAGAATGAAAGAAGAAAATTAATCCAATTTATTTAAAATAATATATTTCGGTTAAAGGTGTGAATAAAACCATAGTTCTATGATTATATATACTATAGGAAACTAGAGGGAGAATAGTTTTTTTTTTCAAATTCTTCAATTAAAACTTTGAGTATGGATGACAAACTTGTTGACGATAAAATATAAATAAATAAATAAAAAGTATGTAGAAGTGTAAGGTTTAGAAAGAAAAAACTAATTATAGAGGTTTAATTAGATATTAACCAATCCATTCTACGTCATCTCCATGATCCCTCGATCGAGAGTTTTCTTTACTAGACGTTTCCCTAAAATGGTAAGGATCACCGATACATGACATTTCACTAATTCAAAGGTCGTGATCACCTTGTACACATGGTTTCGTTAAGTAGGTAATGCTTATCTCTCATAACGTTTCACTAACTAAGATATTGACCATCAGGGGCGAAGCTTGGCCGAAATGGGTATGGGGCCGGACTAAAGGCTGATAGGGCCGGACTAAGTATATAATTTTTTTCCCGGATCGAACGACTATAAATTTACATTACAGAGTGAAAAAACGGACCGGATCGGGGCCCGGTCTGACCTCTTAAAAGCTTCCCCCTTGTCGACCACCTTTTCATAATGAACGCACACACTTCACTTGTGCTTTTTCTGTCAACCATGTATATATCTTCGAAGATCCAAGTAAGCAAAATACATTATTTCCATTCACTCTTAGGATAACATAATCCAAGATCGTCTATGGTTCCTTTAAGGCAATAAAATTAGATTCTTTTTGAAAGATTGAAATCAAAGAGAAAGAGATAGAAAATTTTATTAGGAAAATAAAGAATTACAACAACTAATTGGAGCTTGGAGGCCACCGGCTTTATAACAAACCTAATCAACAAATTAACGGTAATAAACCAAACTAATCTCCCAGTGCTGCAAGCTGCGACCTTCAACAATATTAAATGACACTTTGGCCCCCCATACTTATAATTTGAAGAATTACACTTTGAACCCTCAAATTCTACTACTTTTGACGACCTCATTGCTTAGGAGTTCGATGAAATCATGCAGAATAGCAAAACTATACATAATATCGGGTCGATTTGTCGACAGGTAAAGCAAGTTCTCAATCATATATTATATATACCTTTATATTTTATGCTATTCTTGTTCATATTTTGTCAAATTAAGAGTTGTAGCCATGGGTGTATCCATTGCTTTTACATTTCTAAAATCAAACAATTATACCGTATCTCTAATTTACTTAGCTTCATTGATATATGTACCATCATCATATTGCTTAATTTGTAAACCAAGAAAGAAAGGTAATTCCCCTTTCATGCTCATCTCAAATTCATCATGCATTTTATTTGAGAATTCATCTCACTAATCTTAACATGTTGAACCAAATATAATATCAACATATATTTGTACAAAATATCTCTTTTCTTAACAAATAATGTACTTTTCCCATAGTATAACCATTATTGATAAGAAATGTTCCTACTCTATTATAGCAAGCTCTAGGAGCTTGTTTTAGTCCATATAGTCACGATGAGGTTTTGCAATGTCTTAAAAACCGGGTGGTTGGGAGATATAGACTTTTTCAATAATTGTACCATCTATAAAAAGCACCTCAATACCACTTTTATTATTAGCAAACTTGTGATAAAATTCTGTATGATTTCCTATTTGTAGAGTTTCTGAACAACTTCATCAGACCACCTCAATACCCTTTTTATTATTTTTAAAATTTTTCTGCGCATGTTACTCGGTGTACCCTTTTTCCTAAATCATACTTCCAAAACAACAATGTTAGTAATATTGTCAAAGTCAACGGAAGTCAACGGTCAACAGTTAGGTCAACGTTAAAGGCTTGATATTTGGGTTAATGTTTTGTTAACCGTATGAGAGAGGAAGTTTAGACCTGCGTTATCACAGTTAGTATTCTTCAAGGACTAAATGTGTTAAGCTGTGAAAGTTTGAGGGCTTCGGATAAACAAAAGTTGTTAGTAGCCGTTAAGCTTGTTTATAAGGAGATTAGGTAGCTTTATTTTGGGCACTCTCTGATTTCTCATTTCTGATGTAATTCCTCTTGATTCTGTATTTGTTTGTTGATCGTTTATCATAATAAGATCGTTGATTTCATTTTCTTTTCGATTGATTCTTTTGATCGTTCGAATTCATTTCCGAATTGCAACAAGTGGTATCAGAGCCTGGTTGGCTCGAATTCGGATCAAATTGAAAGGCGATTGTGATCACAATAGCGACGTCAATCTCTATCAGTTCCGATCTCATGGTGAACACAAAGTATGAAGTGGAAAAGTTTGACGGGAAGAATGATTTCAGTCTTTGGCGTGTCAAGATGCGAGCGTTGTTGGTTTACCAGGGGGTGGTTGATGCTTTGAAAGGCGATGCAAATCGACCAGCAGGATATGAAGATGCTGATTGGCAAGAAGTCATGGAAAAAGCTCACAGTTCGATAATCCTGAGTTTAGGCGATCGTGTCTTGAGGGAGGTTGCCAAAGAGGAAACAGCCGCAGGGATTTGGACCAAACTTGAATCATTATACATGACAAAGTCTCTTGCCAATCGACTGTACTTGAAGAAGAAACTCTACTCATTCAAGATGCAATCAGGTAAAAGTCTAGAAAGTCACACTGATGACTTTAACAAATTGATTTTAGATCTTGAAAATATTGAAGTTACAGTTGAGGATGAAGATCAAGCAATCTTGTTGTTGACTTCATTACCTGAGTCATATGCAAGTTTTGTGGATACACTGATCTATGGTAGAGATGATTTGTCGATGTCTGATGTTTTAGCTTCACTTAATACTAGAGAAATTAATAAGAAGGCAGAGCAATCTGATGATGTAGGTGAAGGTCTATATGTTAAGGGAAAGAATGAACATAAGTCCTTTAAACCCAATGTGGCCAAGAAATCTAAAGCTAAGTTCAAACGAAAATGCTTCATATGTGGGTCAGAGAAACATTTGAAAAGGGAATGTCCTGATAGGGAAAAGAGGAAAAGAAATGAGGGTAGTTACAAGGGATCTAGTTCTAAGGGATATAGTAACTACAATACTGATGAAAGTACTGATGGATATGAAAGTGCAGAGGTCCTAGCTGTCACTCAAGATAAGTATAGTGATGTTTGGATAATGGATTCTGGGTGCTCTTATCATATGACTCCTAATAAGTCATTGTTCAAGAAGTTGAAGATAGAGGATCTTGGTTGATGCATAATATCTTGTATATAAATAAATTAAATAAATTCCCTCATTTAAATGCCTTTTAAATTTGAAAATATCAAATTTGGTGCTTAAATCGTTTAATATTTGAATTATATATGTTTTGATTGGGGTTTTGTATTAATATTTGAGAAATATATTAATTTTCACATTATAATTTGAGATTTTTAATTGTGTTTATTAGAATGTGATATTTATTGGTGTGTTTATTTGTCTGAATTTTAGGTGATCGGTGCGATCCGTGGTGATTTTAGAAGAATAACGCTGAAAAAAAACGAGAGCAAAAACGGATGTCCGGATGTGGAAGTTATGAACTAAAGAGAAAAATTAATAATTATAATAACAAGATCAGCAGCTCAGCAGTTGCAGCCCAAGTCTCGCGGCCCAGCATCTAGCAGCCCAGAAGCTTGCAGGCCCAGTCCCAGCGAGCCCAGCAGCGCAGCCCAGGCACCCCAGCTGTAAAAAGAAACAGAAATCGAACTGCAGGTCAGGGGATTCGAACCCCTGACCTCCAGGTCAACCGAGCGAAGTCCCTAAGCCACCAGGCCAGCATGTCCCTGATGTTTTAATTCTGGCTTAACAGTCATTTTATAATCTTCTCTGTCAGGCCCAGTTTCTCAGCCCAGCAACCTGTGCGTGACCAGAACGCATCAGACCCGTTCATTTTTTCGCGTATTTAATGCTTTGGAGGCGCCGTTTTCTTGCATTCTAACACCCCAAAAACCCTAGAAAATCACCATTAAAGATCTGGAATCATCAAGGAAGCTAGGAGGGTCAAGATTAGAGCTTTTGGATTGAAGATTTGATGATCTACACCTCTTCGGTTTCCATTTTCTTTTTGAGGCTTGTTTCTCCTTCCTTTTCTTTGTAAATCTCAGATTATAAACATGTTAAAGGTTGGATTTTTAGTTGTTTTTAGGATGTTTAGTGTCTAGATCTTCTTTTATCACTTGGGTTTGATGAATTTAAGCATGATTTGACTTCTTTGTTTGACTTTTCAATATGACTTGATGTAATTGTCTTTTAATTCTGATTTGGATCCATGGAATGATCATATTTGCTTCGTTAGCTTCTGTTTGAATCTTATGATGTGGGTAATTTGATTTGGATTGAAGAACTTCAACCAATTTGTTAAATTCCTCATTGTTAACCTTTGACTTTTATAGTTTTAGGTTAATGCATGATCCGATGACCATCTACATGATTGTATGATCCAAATTTGGGGCTGATCTTGTATGTATTTGTGTTGAAATTGAGTTGACCGATTCATTTTGCACATTAGGTGGTTGTTAGACTTTGTTTGGTTTGTTAGAACACTTATGACCGTAAGGTTTTGACTTATCACTTCGTGTTTAGCATTGCCTAAGTTCCTAGGATTTCAAATCAGAATTAGTCACGTTTAGGACCTGCTTAGAGAGACCTTTCTAGTGTAGTTCCTTTCGTGTGTGTTTGGTTAGCTTTGACCGAAGTGACTAGGCAATTAGGCGGTTTCATCTAGTTTTCTACCTGGACTTTTATTTGGGATTACCTTGGTAACTAGGATGTGTCTATAGTCTAGGTTGCCTTGGTAGTTATCATATGCGGGGTAGTTGTCATATTGATTAGTCAGATTGGAGGTCAAAGTCATGCTTAGAGGATTCTTATCCGAGTGATATCCGTCTCATTACTGATTTTCATTCTTAGATTCCGTTGCTTTGTTCCTTAGTTGTTTCTAGTTACTTGCGTATCTGTTTCCTTGTTTTTCTAAAAAACCAAAATATTTTAGGTTAAATATTAGCAAAGTTCCAGTATCGAGAGCCTGTTACGCGTCCTTGGATTGATATCCGGTATTTACCTATACTATGCTGCACACGATGAGTATACTTGCTCAGAGCGTGTAGTTGGTCACTTGGGATTTACTGTTTTTAAAACTTGATTATTTTTATAGACCGCATATCGCGCATCAAGTTTTTGGCGCCGTTGCCGGGGACGCGCAGATTTCGAGAAAGTTCGGAGCTAGTAGTTTAGCCATTTTCTTGCTTTCGTTACTTGTTTATTTGCATGTTTCTAGTATGTCTGCTTATTTCTGTGTTTACCTACGTGTTAGTTAGTTTATTAGCTTAGTCTAGTTTCTTTATGTTCTGTTTCTGTTTTCTTTTTCGTTTTTCGTCTGTTTATGCGCATTCGTCGTCGGAGGAGTCCTTTTTCACCGTTGTCCGAGCCTGAGAGGGTTTTTCATAGACTTCGACGTTTGGAGGCATTAGTTGTTCCAGTTCCGATGGCACTTCCGCCGAGACGCACGCTCGCCGACTACGCTCGTCCCGACATCGCGGGGGCGCAACCCAGTGTCATACGCCCACCCGTGGAAGCTAACAACTTCCAGATCCAGCCTCAGACCATTTCCATGATCTTAAATTCTGTTCAGTTCGATGGATTTCCGAACGATGACCCGATGGCTCATATTTCAAATTTCCTTGAGGTTTGCGACACGTTCAAACTCAATGGCGTCACATCGGAGGCCGTTAAGTTGAGACTTTTCCCATTTTCACTTCGCGGCGCAGCGAAGGCGTGGCTTCAGTCCCTCCCGCCTGGTTCGATTACTACTTGGGATGCTTTGACTCAGAAATTCGTTTCCAAGTACTTTCCTCCGTCCAAAGCCGCAATGTTCCGAAACAAGATCTACTCGTTCGTGCAGGAGGACACCGAGAGTTTGTATGAGGCATGGGAGAGGTTTAAGGAGTTGTTGAGGAAATGCCCATCTCATGGCATTGAGTTGCATCAGCAGGTGCAGATTTTCTATGGTGGCCTGAACGCCCTCACGCGCCCGACTGTTGACAGTTCCGCCGGTGGATCTCTGAGCAACAAAACGCCAGAGGAGGCGCGTGATTTACTCGAGGAGCTTGCACTGAACGGCTACCAGTGGTCTACCACGCGTACGAGTAGACAGCCCCAGACTAGAGGGGTTCATCAGGTAGATCCCGTTACAGCTCTCTCAGCGCAGGTCGAGGCGCTATCGCAGATGATGAAAGGGATGCAGACGAGTCAGAAGCAGATGAGCCAGCCACAGGAGACACAACAGCATGTGAAATTCTGTCAGTTATGTGCTGGTCCTCATGATATCACGAGTTGTCCCATTGTTGGTAGCACCGAGTTACCAGAGCAGGTCGATTACATGGCTAGCCAGGCCCACCCACCGCCCAAC
This sequence comes from Deinandra increscens subsp. villosa, assembly GCA_039602395.1. Lineage (NCBI taxonomy): Eukaryota > Viridiplantae > Streptophyta > Magnoliopsida > Asterales > Asteraceae > Deinandra > Deinandra increscens. The sequence continues at coordinate 85,161,187 of JBCNJP010000025.1, read as the reverse complement.
CAGTATAACTACAATCAGGCTTGGAGACCAAATCAGAATTCGGGGTGGAGACAGGAGCCGAGCAGTTCGAACCCACCGGGGTTCCAGCCACGACCACCACAGAGACAGCAGGGTGTTCTACAACCCAGGGGGTAACTAGACAGATCCCGGTTCAGACAGAGGATTCAGGTATGAAGAACCTGACCGACATGGTTTCTCAGTTGCTTCAGCAGAATCAGAAAGCAGCCCTTGACACTCAGAAGGTTGCTCAACAGAATGAGTTGCGTTTTTCGAGAAATGAGCAGGAGATGAGTAACATGGGCACCCACATGCAGAATCTGGAGAGGCAAATAGGTCAGCTTGCAAAGTCCGTGTCCGAGAGACAACCGGGAGGATTGCCAGGAAACACAGAGCCAAATCCAAAGAAAAATGTTAGTGCAATCTTTACCGTGAGTGGCAATACCACTCCAGATCCAGAGCCGGCGGCCACTGCTGAGCCGATTTCCGAGGTGAGTGATGATGAGATAGACGAGGAGATTGAGGTTGAGGTTCCTGGGCAGGTGCAATCTAGGCTAAGCCCAGCAAGTACAGCACGTCCCAAGGAACCGATCAGAGCTTACGTTCCACGCATTCCATATCCAGGTAGATTGAGGCAAGACGAGGTAGAGCAGCATAGGAAATTCATTGATATGTTAGAGCAGCTACACATCAACATTCCATTGGTTGAGGCACTCAGGCACATGCCGAAATACATGAAATTTCTGAAAGACATGCTGAGCAACAAGAAAAAGATTCCAAATGTTCCACAGGTCACACTCACCGAGGAGTGTTCATTGGCCATTCAAAACAAACTGCCTCAGAAGCTGAATGATCCTGGGAGTTTCACCATCCCTTGTACATTAGGCAGTTTGTCTGTTAGAAATGCTCTTGCCGACCTAGGTGCTAGCATCAATTTGATGCCATACTCTTTATTTAAGCAGCTAGACCTTGGCGAACCAAAACCTACTCGCATGCGCATACAGTTTGCCGACAGATCCGTTAAGTTTCCACGTGGGATGATAGAGAATGTCTTGGTTAAGATTGATCGATTTGTGTTTCCCGTGGACTTTGTCATCTCTGGACATGATTGAGGACACCAATGTGCCATTTATTTTAGGACGCCCTTTCTTAGCTACAGCTGGTGCATTGGTGGATGTGCAGAAAGGCACATTGACATTGAGAGTGGATGATGAGGCTGTGACATTCAGTGTCACCGGTTCTACGCAGCACGCGAAACATCAGCATGCCGTTGTGCATCAGATTGAGGCTACAGATCCAGCCCAACATGATACATTTGATGATCAGATGTTTGAGGAATTTGGAGAGGATTGGCTGGCTGTGCCACTCGTGGTTGAGAATGCTGATACTTTTGATCCAGATAGAGATCTCGAGGAGTTGGAGGCCATGCTATATGGAGGGCCAGGTATGAAAATTAAGGAAGAATCATCGCATGTGGATAACTTAGCTGAGAGCATATTTATTGGAGCCACATATCCTTTCCCCGATCCACCTCTGGTTGGTCCGAAGACTTCTAAAACCTTGCACACCACGACAAAGAAGAAGTGTGGGGAGAAGGCGGGTGTTAAAGTGAAGCAGAAAAAGCCACCTGATGTGAAGAAAAAGGCTTCAGTGAATGATAGGTCGTGGGTGGCTGACGTGTACGCCATGTACTTGCGAGATCGACATAAGGGAGTTGAGCCCCTGTTTGAGGAGTGGCATGTGCACGGGTCTGATGAAGAGCAGTATTTGGTAGTGAGGGAGGTCACATCCATGACCCCGGTTGACTTCACCGCGAGGTTCGAGTCCGGCTGACGACTCGTTAATAACTTCAGCGCTTCCGGGAGGCAACCCGAGTACATGTTTACTTTTGTTTTGCTTGTGTCATGCTTTCTTTCTTTTTAGTAGTTCACTTTGACTGTTAGGTAATTTGTTTACATTAGTTGCATTTCATGTTTTTCTTGTTCTGTTTTATGTGTTTGTTTAAGTTTTGCAGGTTTGATGAAACATGTCACGGTCAGGAAATTGCTTGAATCTATCACTTTGGCTATTGCTTCACACGGGTTTGTAGGTAACTCACAGTTTGTGATCCGTCGGGTACTCATTCTCCATTCCCACGGTTCGCAAAGTGTGTTTTCATGAGTTTATTCAGGTTTGGATGATACGAGACCGTCACTTCATAAATGACAATCAACGGTCTGTATCTGGGTTTTTCTCGGGCATGTTGACTTTTGGTCAAAGCGTATCGTTCACTTCATAAATGACAAACAAACGGTCGCTTTTTGATTAATTGTTCACTTTTCAAAACGTTTAAAAAAAAATTCTCAAACTTGCCCGATGTCGAGACCCGATCCGCTTATGACTTTCACTTTGAGGTTATGTTTTCTTCCAGATTCACCACGGGACCACCAAGCTGCCTTGATTCACCGATTTAGTGATTATCCGAGTTGTATTTTTCATTTTGCATTTATTTGTTGACACACAACTCGAGATATTTGTGCTTTATTGATTTATATCTGTTATTGATATGATTTGGTTGTGCTTGGATGATAGTTTGTTCTGGCGAGACGGTTCTGGCATGTTCGTCGAGAGTTGTTTCATGATGCATACTTTGATTGTGGAGGATTTTTTTGGCATTTGTGGATTCAGCTCTGGCACCTGTTCAGTCAAGAGCTGGTTTTGATTCATTTTTCAGCATCCAGACACTGGCACATGACAGTGACAGGGGAGTATTTCAGTTCCCTTTCCCCTTTATGTTGTTTTGTTTAGCGTACATTAGGGACAATGTACGAATTAAGTGTGGGGATGGGGGTCAATTGAACTGAAATTGCTAAAATTGTGAAAATTTTCAAATTTTCTTATCATATCCCCCTATTTTTAGTTGAAATTGAGATTTTTTGCCCGTCTTATTGCACATGGAAGTGGGCCCGTTGATGTAATTCGTGACGTTTTGCTCGCCTATGTATACGATGCTTGTCTCTAGTCAAAACCTTTTCTTCGAGTATCTTGAAAAAGTATTTCCAAGCAAGTGTTTTTCAAATAAAATCAATAAATGGGATGCTTTACTTAGTGAAACTATCGGATGGGGGATTGATAGCTTGCATCATATCGGTAGCCTTTGTCCATCCGTTTCCGTGAGTTATTTGAGCCTAAATTGCATTATATGTTACATTATTTACTCACTTTCGTTTGGTTGAGTGTTATGCCATCATGCGCTTTCATTTTAGAACTTGTGTTGTTTATACGTGTCGAGACCATGAACTAAAATTGGGCATAGAAATGATAGAGGCATTAGGATTACACCCCCTTTGACTTAGCCTTTTTCTTTGATCTTTTCATTTTTCCTACTCTTAACATCTATCCCTTAGAAAAACCCGTTGAGCCTTTTTCCTTCTCGTTTGATTTTCCCACTTTTTGACCCATTTAGCCTTTTGATTAGCCTTTATTTTTGTTCTTTATCCCTTGTGTGAAGAATCCGGATTAGTCTAGGGTTTTGTGTATATTTTTTTGGTTAGTTTCATCAAGTCATATTTATTGTTTAAAAAAAAAAAATGAAAATGATTAAGTGTGATTCTCCTAGTACTCAATCTCCATTCTAGGAATTTATATGAAATTGCAAAAAAAAAAAAAAAAAAAAAGTAAAAGAAAAAAAAAGAAAGAAAAAAAAAAGAAAAAAAAAGAAATAAAAGAAAAAAAAAATGAAAAAAAAAATGCAGAATATTCTAGCTCATTATTGGAGGTCATAGACCTAAGATAAAGCTGAAAAAAATATAGTTGTTCTTAGCTTTTGTGTTCGGGTCAAAATTACCCGACTTTGAGTTACTTATGTAAATAGTTTTTTGTGTTAGTTTGTTTATTGACTTTTCCGGATTTCTAAACACTTCGCCACTTTCATATTCCCATTCCATACCCTAAACCCTAGCCTAACATTACAACCCTTTTGAAAGTCCTCTTGATTTATGTTCGGTTTTATGTTATTTGGTGGAGATGCGATTTCGATACAAGCTTATGATAATGGGGTGCATGTTTGGCCTTGAGTGATTCACTTAAATCGATGATCTTTTTAATCATCTATCCACTAAATTTCACCGAGTTGAGTGATCATTGTGAGGGGTATGATGCTTGTTTGATTGAACCTTGGTGTGTGTGTAGCTAGTAAGCATTTCCATGTTTTTAAATAAACGTCATAATTTCTTGTTGGATTGTCAATCTTTTGGAAAGTGTAAATCTTGAGAATTGGTGATGCTTGTGGGCTTGAGTAGTTGCATTGGGTTGGGTGAGGCGTTGCGTTTTCGATTGGCTTGTAGAAGTGTTGCATAAGATTTTGCTTGAGGGCAAGCAAAGTTTAAGTGTGGGGATATTTGATGCATAATATCTTGTATATAAATAAATTAAATAAAATTCCCTCATTTAAATGCCTTTTAAATTTGAAAATATCAAATTTGGTGCTTAATCGTTTAATATTTGAATTATATATTTTTTGATTGGGGTTTCTAATTAATATTTGAGAAATATATTATTTTCACATTATCTTTGGATTTTTAATTGTGTTTATTAGAATGTGATATTTATTGTTGGGTTTATTTGTTGAATTTTAGGTAATCGGTGCGTCCGTGGTGATTTTAGAAGAACAACGCAAAAAAAAAACGAAAGTGAAAACGGAGTCCGGATACAAAAGTTATGGATTAAAGAAAAAAAAACAATAATAATAATAGCTAGATCAGCAGCCCAGCAGTTGAAGCCCAGTCTCGGCCCAGTGCAGCCCAGTCTTGCTGGCCCAAAACAGCAAGCCCAGCAGGAGCCCAGGCACCCCAGCTGTGAAAAGAAAAAATTCGCTGGAGGCAGGGATCGAACCCCTGACCTCCAGGTCAACCAGCGAGTCCCCAAGCCACCAGGCCAACTGTCCCTGATGTTTTAATTCTGGCTTAACAGTCTTTTATAATCTTCTCTGTCAGGCCCAGTTTCTAGCCCAGCAACCTGTGCGTGACCAGAACGCATCAGACCTCATTTTTTCGCTATTTAAGCTTTGGAGGCGCCGTTTTCTTCATTCTAACTCCCCAAAAACCCTAGAAAATCACCATTAAAGATCTGGAATCATCAAGGAAGCTAGGAGGGTCAAGATTAGAGCTTTTGGATTGAAGATTTGATGATCTACACCTCTTCGGTTTCCATTTTCTTTTTGAGGCTTGTTTCTCCTTCCTTTTCTTTGTAAATCTCAGATTATAAACATGTTAAAGGTTGGATTTTTAGTTGTTTTTAGGATGTTTAGTGTCTAGATCTTCTTTTATCACTTGGGTTTGATGAATTTAAGCATGATTTGACTTCTTTGTTTGACTTTTCAATATGACTTGATGTAATTGTCTTTTAATTCTGATTTGGATCCATGGAATGATCATATTTGCTTCGTTAGCTTCTGTTTGAATCTTATGATGTGGGTAATTTGATTTGGATTGAAGAACTTCAACCAATTTGTTAAATTCCTCATTGTTAACCTTTGACTTTTATAGTTTTAGGTTAATGCATGATCCGATGACCATCTACATGATTGTATGATCCAAATTTGGGGCTGATCTTGTATGTATTTGTGTTGAAATTGAGTTGACCGATTCATTTTGCACATTAGGTGGTTGTTAGACTTTGTTTGGTTTGTTAGAACACTTATGACCGTAAGGTTTTGACTTATCACTTCGTGTTTAGCATTGCCTAAGTTCCTAGGATTTCAAATCAGAATTAGTCACGTTTAGGACCTGCTTAGAGAGACCTTTCTAGTGTAGTTCCTTTCGTGTGTGTTTGGTTAGCTTTGACTGAAGTGACTAGGCAATTAGGCGGTTTCATCTAGTTTTCTACCTGGACTTTTAATTGGGATTACCTTGGTAACTAGGATGTGTCTATAGTCTAGGTTGCCTTGGTAGTTATCATATGCGGGGTAGTTGTCATATTGATTAGTCAGATTGGAGGTCAAAGTCATGCTTAGAGGATTCTTATCCGAGTGATATCCGTCTCATTACTGATTTTCATTCTTAGATTCCGTTGCTTTGTTCCTTAGTTGTTTCTAGTTACTTGCGTATCTGTTTCCTTGTTTTTCTAAAAAACCAAAATATTTTAGGTTAAATATTAGCAAAGTTCCAGTATCGAGAGCCTGTTACGCGTCCTTGGATTGATATCCGGTATTTACCTATACTATGCTGCACACGATGAGTATACTTGCTCAGAGCGTGTAGTTGGTCACTTGGGATTTACTGTTTTTAAAACTTGATTATTTTTATAGACCGCATCTCGCGCATCATTGGTGAAGTCAAGTTAGGTGATGACAGGCCTCAGGTCATCAAAGGGTATGGGATTGTAGAACTAAAACTCTCAAATGGAACTGAGGTGGAGTTGAGAGATGTTAGGTACATACCAGGTTTAGCCAAGAATCTTATTTCATTAGGAACATTTGAAAGTGCTGGTTACAGTGTTAGTCTCAAAGGTGGAAAGGCAAGAGTGATAAAGGGTTCAATGGCAGTGCTAACAGGCACAAGAAGGGGCAACAATATCTACATTCTTGATAGTATTCCAAGTCAAGAAGGTATGGTTGCAGCTGTTGAAGATAAGTCTAAGTCACTGGCAGGTCTTTGGCATAAAAGACTGGCACATATGAGTCATCAAGGGTTAGGAGAGTTAAAGAAGCAGAATACATTGAAGGGACTTAAGAATAGTGATTTTGGTTTTTGTGAGGACTGTGTTATGGGTAAAGCTCACAGGGTGAGATTTAGTAAAGGCAAACACACATCATCCAAGGCACTTGAATATGTGCATGCTGATCTATGGGGGCCTGCACCAGTAGCTTCATTAGGTGGAGCATTGTACTTCTTGTCTATAATAGATGATTACACAAGAAGGGTATGGGTGTATAGTTTAAAGCATAAGTCAGATGCATTTGGTAAATTCAAGGAGTGGAAAGCTTTGGTTGAATCACAAAAGGAGACTAAAGTCAAGAAATTAAGAACAGATAATGGTTTGGAATTTTGCAGCTCAGAGTTTAATAGCTACTGCAGGATTCATGGTATTGGAAGGCACTTAACAGTACCAGGAACCCCTCAACAAAATGGTTTGGTTGAGAGGATGAATAGAACCATTATGGAGAAGGTGAGATGTATGTTACATTCATCTGGTTTACCAAAGAGTCTGTGGGCTGAAGCTGTTTCAACAGCTGTTTACATTATAAACAGGTCACCATCATCAGCCATTGACATGATGGTGCCCATGGAAAAATGGTCTGAAACAGCTGTTGATTATGATAACCTGAGAGTGTTTGGCTGTATTGCTTATTCTCATGTTAGTCAGGGGAAACTAGAGCCTAGAGCTAAAAAATGTGTGATGATTGGCTATCCAGAAGGAGTAAAAGGGTATAGGCTGTGGTGCTTGGAAAAGGGTGGTTCAAAGGTTATTGTTAGCAGAAATGTTATTTTCAAAGAGGACACAATGTATAAAGACTTGGTGAACAAAGTTGGTAATGTACAGGAAAGTTCAAGTAGCTCAGGTATTGGTAATACTCAAATTGAGGTGGAGCCTGGACAGGAGGGTGATCCTGATGGTGATACTAATGTACAAGATCAAGTTGGTGAAGTCCCAGAACAAAGTGAAGAAGGAGATGCTAACAATAATTACAGCATTGCAAGGCATAGAGAAAGGAGGATCATTGTTAAGCCATCAAGGTACAGAACTAATGATAATATTTCTGCTTTTGTTTTTAGTGTTGCAGAAGAGGAAAGCAATGCTGATCCTATCACATATGAAGAAGCAGTGAGTTCTGTTAACAAAGAAAGGTGGGTCAAGGCAATGAATGAAGAAATGGATTCTCTATACAAGAATGGAACCTGGAAACTTGTAGAAAAGCCAAAGAATCACAAGTTGGTGTCTTGTAAATGGCTGTATAAAGTCAAAGAAGGGTTACCAGGAGAACTGCCTAGATATAAAGCAAGGTTGGTGGCTAAGGGGTTCACACAGAAGGAAGGTATAGATTATCATGAAATTTTCTCTCCTGTGGTTAAGCATACATCAATTAGATTAATTTTAACATTAACTGCTGTAAGAGATTATGAGTTAGAACAGTTAGATGTTAAGACAGCTTTTTTGCATGGTTATTTGGAGGAGAAAATTTATATGAGTCAACCTAAGGGGTATGAAGTGTTAGGAGCAGAAGATAAGGTATGTTTGCTGCTCAAGTCACTATATGGCCTCAAGCAGTCACCTAGACAGTGGTATTTGAGGTTTGATGAACACATTGTGGGTCATGGTTTCATTAGAAGTGAATATGACAATTGTGTTTACTATAGAGAGTATAAGCCAGGTGAATTTATCTACCTATTATTGTACGTAGATGACATGTTGATATCTTGTAAAGATAGGCATGTTATTCAAGAAACCAAGAAGATGTTAGGCTTAGAATTTGAAATGAAGGAATTAGGGCCTGCAAAGAAGATTTTGGGAATTGAGATTACAAGGGATAGAATCAACAGGGAGTTAAGGTTAACACAGAGGTCATATGTTGAAAGGATACTTAAAATGTATCATATGAATCAGTGTAAACCTGTATCAGTTCCATTGGCTGCTCATTTCAAATTATCTACCAAAAATGCCCCTAAATCAAGTGCTGAGATAGAGTATATGAAAAAGATACCATATGCAAATCTTGTGGGGAGTCTGATGTATTTGGCAGTGTGTACTAGGCCTGATATTGGGTATGCAGTGTCAATGGTAAGTAAGTTCATATCTAACCCTGGTAAGAATCACTGGCAAGCAGTACAGTGGATTCTTAAGTATCTTAAAGGTACTCTTGAAGTTGGGCTTATACTAGGAAATTTTGCTCATGATGATTATGAGGTCATAGGGTATGCAGATGCTGACTTTGCCAGAGATTTAGACACTGGAAAGTCAAGGACAGGTTATGCATTTACAGTTTATGGTTCATTGGTTAGCTGGAAAGCTTCATTGCAGCATGTAGTAGCCTTATCAACAACTGAGTCTGAGTATGTGTCATTAACAGAGGCTGCAAAGGAGTGTTTATGGCTGCAAGGGTTTCTTGGTGAGTTGGGATTGGAAGAATTTGACTCTGTGGTTGTGTGTGACAATCAGAGTGCAGTGCAGCTTACTAAGAATCAGGTTCATCATGAGAGAACCAAACATATTAATGTCAAACTACATTTCATTAGAGATGTAGTTAAGACAAAACAGATTTTGATTCAAGAGGTAGACACTTTAGATAATGCTGCTGACATGTTAACTAAAGTGCTTCCTAGATTAAAATTTCAATTTTGTCTTGAGTTACTTAATATTGGGTGAATGAGGATCTGGTAGCAGTGAATGTTAGCAGCAGTTGAGCACATCAGGGTGTATAAACCCAGTGGGTCACTGACATTCGATGCTAATGCAAGGCTGCTGTTGATATTCAAAGTTGTTACTTGATTACTTATGCTATTTTTTTTGTTTTCTTTTGAGTTGACTTTGCAATAAGGTGGAGATTGTTAGTAATATTGTCAAAGTCAACGGAAGTCAACGGTCAACAGTTAGGTCAACGTTAAAGGCTTGATATTTGGGTTAATGTTTTGTTAACCGTATGAGAGAGGAAGTTTAGACCTGCGTTATCACAGTTAGTATTCTTCAAGGACTAAATGTGTTAAGCTGTGAAAGTTTGAGGGCTTCGGATAAACAAAAGTTGTTAGTAGCCGTTAAGCTTGTTTATAAGGAGATTAGGTAGCTTTATTTTGGGCACTCTCTGATTTCTCATTTCTGATGTAATTCCTCTTGATTCTGTATTTGTTTGTTGATCGTTTATCATAATAAGATCGTTGATTTCATTTTCTTTTCGATTGATTCTTTTGATCGTTCGAATTCATTTCCGAATTGCAACAAACAACGATAATCTTTTTCTTCAGAAAAGAAGATGATGATGAAGCTTTCATCTCATTGATCCCTTCCTTCTTAGACTCCATTTATGACTATATAGAATATTAATTGAAGTTTTAATAGGGGAGATATCTTGATTTTTAATAATTCAAAGAAGTGTATCAGAGAATATTTAGACTTGAATTACTCTAACAATCCAAGCAAACCATACAAAGATATTCTCTTCTTTGTCGTTAATGGATTGTCCATTCAAATACTCATGTTTTCATTTCCACCTTACGAGCTGCTCGTCCAGAAAAAATGTGTTTTGGTAGAGAAGGTATTTCTTATAAAGAAGGTTTCGTTCTCCCGCTCAACCAATGTTTGAATTACATCTCCACCCCCTTATGTGCACACCGTCCTTGCTGACACATCGACCCGACCCTTGGCTTTAATGTCATAACTGTAAAAACCCCGAACCGTACATACTTCTTGATATGTTCAAATAAGGTAGGAGCATAAACTGAAATATTACATTTTGAGCTAGAAAGATTGTTACTGGTTATTTACTTACTAGTTTATGAATTGGGATACTGGTTATTTACTTACTAGTTTATGAATTGGGATCTATATGCGTATCTATGTTTGGATTTATAAACACATCCTAAGTTGATAAAATGGTAGAAAAAAGATTCTCAGTTTCTTTCAATTTATATTAAACTGGTTGAATAAATTTTATTTATTTTAAATAATTTAATATTTATATATTCACTTTTTATTGTTACAATTTTTGGTTTCTTTTTAAACTTTTTAAACTGTTTAACATACCTTTTGATAAATATATTAATTTAAATTCAAGTAACTCTGTTTGTTTTTAACATTCCTAAATTGAAATTCAAAATTATAATTCAGATTTTTGTTTAAGTTATTATAAAAATTAATTATCAAACATAATAGGATTTTAAATGATAGATTTCTAATATAATTCTTATTTATCTTTAGCTAGAGTAAATTACTACTTCAGTCATTATGATTTGTGATTTTTAACTCTCTCCGTTTAAAAATAACTTTTTAACAAATTAGTCACTGATTCAATCTAACGAGTTAACACTATTAACTATTTTTGTTAAAAATGGTTACATGTATACCACATGATAATTGTTATAGTCTATTTTTCCTCACATGTATCGCATATGTAAATAAATAATAAAATATAATTTTGTTAGATAAAATTAATTAACTCTTTTTATTTATTAAAATTGAAAAAAAAATATTTTACATTTTTATTTTAAGAAATAAACTTTTAAGAAGAGATTTTTCGAATTTTTTTTTTATAAAATTAAAAAAAGGTATAAAAAGTTTTAAAAATTATAAGAATGCGTTTTCTGAAAAATTTAATGGGCCTTTATAGGTTTAATGGTTTAGAACACTAATATTTAATATTTAATATTTAATATTTAATAAGTTATAATCAATATATTCTTAGAGAAACAATCAACAATACCGAAATAAATCCATGATTTCAATGGGCCATACGGGTACTACGTTGAGCCCTTGAGGTTTGCTTAGTCCGATGATCAGCATGCCTCTAACTAGACTAATGGACATACCAAGGGCCCAAGTTAAATGAATAATGTAAGCTTTGACTTTAGCCCATATGCATTTTTTTTTTGTTTCCAAAAATATCTTTTTGTGTTTCTTATATCTTTACAATGTATTTTTCTTGATTTTCGAATATACCATTTGAGACGTATTTTTTTTTTAATTATTTTTATCAAAGTTTCAGTAATCATAACCGAGCCAACATAACCTCATTAGTTTCTCTTTACATACTTAACCACTCTAAAAACCCGCCACAGTCCATTTACGTCTAAAAGTAATGTTTTTTTTTTAAATTTAGCCTCCCACCACAATGCACAGGGAATAAAAGGTATATTTGCTATGAAGAGTGGCAACATATGAATGACCTTTTTTTCTTCAATTTTTGGGCTTCTCTCTATATATTTTCAAACATAAGATAGATAAAGAACATGTGGTGGCCTCGTTGTTGGGCTGCCTACTTGCACACAATCGACACAAGTTTAAATCCTACAAACGGTATATTTCTACCACTTTTAGGTGTTTTTTAGGTTGTTTTTATGTTTGTTGTGGCTTTCCTTTATTATTTGACTCAACTTTTTTAATAGCATGGATAATTTAGAAAGAAACCGATGTAGTTGCTATAAATAACAAGCTGAAAGAACGCGTGGCAATTCTCGCTTTCTCAAAATCTAGTTAGATATAAAAACTAAATAAACACGTAAACTGTTATTAAATAATAACCATCAAGTGAGTTATTGATCATGTAGTACCAGAGATTTCATTGATCTGGTTCATGGGCATTGAGAAACAAGATTTTTGAAACTTTGAAAGGGAGCTAGGGAGGGAACTTGGAAGACCATGGTCATTATGGGCACAAAAGGGCCCTTAGATTCAAGATTGTTTTAAAATAAATTTAATACTTCAACCAAATTAAGTTTTATGATTATGTAAACAATTAACAATCTAATCTACTTCTAATATTATGTTATTTGTTGCTCCAAAACTCAAACTCTCTTCATCGTTGTAGGTGAGGCCTCAGTAATTACATATGTGGCTACAATTTGAGCTAACAGTTTTTTTTTTTAATATTTATAAGAAAAAGAAGAAAAAACACATTATATTACAGTGATTAAATATTAAGAGAATATAAACCTCACACGTTTGACTAGGATTGTGTGTCCTCCTTATACTTATCAGAAAAAGACAATCAGAACATGACCACGAAACACACAAATAATTATTAGAAGGTGAGATTAATTGAAGCAAAGTCGATTAGACAATAGACATGGACAACTCATAAATTGATAGTTTATTATCATCCACACATACATATACGTGGATGGAGCATATTATTTAGCAATATAGTACAACAAGTAGTACAATTATTTCTAATTTTTATCAATTAATTATTTAAGTAAATTGCTAATTTCATATACTTAAGCAGTTAAGCTAAATTAACTAAGAATTAATTCATTGTTGACTTAGATTTATATATATAGCAATATATGATAACTTCTAGCAGTAATTTTAAACTTTTAATCCTCTTTAGCTTTTGGTTTTCAATAGATTTTGTTAAGATGTTACGATCGTGTCACTTTTTTATCTTTAATTATTCTCTCTAAAATATGATTTAGATGGTCCTTCATCGACATGCCAGAAACGGTCGTCTCAGACCATATAGCAGACAATTGTCCACACACACCGTATGGGGTCTTGTTTCTAAATCCGTATTGTTTGTGAACGGATGTTTGGATTTTGGTGTTAACTTAGTATTCAGATGGTGTGGGTATAACACACCTTTTTTATTTATTTTTAATGTTATTTATGTATTTGGAAAATTTATTTTATACCTTTAGTACTTATCATGCATATATAATAAGGTTGCTAAACGGGTCGGGTTGACGGGGTCCAACCCACACGACGTGCATCTGAACTTAAAAATCATGTCAAACACATGAATCCAAACATGATATGAATATTTGACACGATTTTTTTTTTAATTTAGTACTCTAAAATTATAAATTTGTAACTCAAAGTACAAAGGTTTTTAAAAATATTGTGTTTATGTTATAAAACCCTAAATCAATTTCGTTTTTAGTCTTTAAAGTTTTGGAAAATTATTAATGTATTATGTTTAATTTATAAAACCCTAAGTCAATTTCCCTTTTAATTTTTAAAGTTTTGGCAAAAATACCTATATATGATAAAGTATAATATTTTTTAAAATAAAAGGTGATGACGAGGTAATGTGAAGCCATGAAAATCCATTAATGACAAGGGCAAAACAAGGCCAAGAAAGCCCTTCACTAAGGCAAAGACATAGAAGGAAGAGACAGAATGTCCTCTTCCAAAATATTGATGACAAACAACAAAACCAGAAGGCCAATAGAGTTGATTAGAGCCTATGAAAGAGGACAATTAAAAAGAAGTGGACAAAAAAAAGGAAAACAAGAACCCAAAATTTACCACCAATGACTCTGTATTAACTATTAACCCTTTATACCAAGAGTAAAATGGGTTAAGAAGGAGAAAATTGGCCCAAGTTCGATACTCTAGAAATGGAAGGGATAAGAGAAACATAGCCACCCCACCCCCTTTCATTTGTAGTCCTCCTTGTAAAACAAGACGGAAGGACTATGAGAGCAATTGTGACAGAGAGTGTGTGCGTGTAGTACGTTGTGAGCGTTTTCTAACGCACCAAACCACGTCCAAATCCAAGTTCATATGAATGAGATATTGAGGTTCAAAGTTGAGGTCTTGCAGCAACGAAGGCTGCGAATATTAGAGAGAAAATGTAGTGAAACTTATCCCACATTGGTTGAGGATGAAACCAAAAGTGGTTTATAAGGTGTAAACCTTACCAATTATTGTTTCCTTGAGTAGAAGACATCCCTTGGACCCTAAGGGTTGCAAACCCTTAACTCGTGCACATACATGTGGCGTGAGCACAATGTGGCGCTCTAATGGCGCATTGCCGCTTGAGAGCTGCCTTATTGTTTTTTAGTTTAACCGGAAGTTGTTCGGGTTGAAGTAGGGGTATTCAGATTTCGAACCGATTCGAAGAACTTGGAATTCGGTTCAATTCGATTCGAAAATGATCAGTTCGAAATTCGGTTCGAAATTTCAAGTTCGAATTCGATTCTATTCGACGTCTAATATCGAATTAGAAATAATTATATATATATATACTAGTTTTTGATACCCGTGCGACGCACGGGTGGTTTTTAAAAAAATAAATCCAATAATTTAAATATTATAATAAATGTAATTCGATAATTGAAACCCGTGCATCGTACGATGGTATTTAAAAAAATCAAAACTAAAATGTACTAATGATTCTTTATAGCATCTAAGAATTTTTTTCTTAAAAATATCCAGTTAAAAGTTTCAATTGTTCTTCTATAATGAGCCACTTTCACTTGCTAGGTAAAATATAAAAATGATATAAACATTAGTATAATCTCTAAAACTTAAGAGAAAATTAAAGTTTGTATCATACCCTTCTTCAATTATAAAAACAAACACAAAAACAAAACCATTTGATTATAATCGTGCATTCGTGCATGAATAATCTAAGAGTAGTCATAAGTACCACTCAAGGACACCCTTATGATACATATAATTGGAAATTTGTGTAGCTAAACAATAAAAAAAATTATTGATATTAATTATATTGTTATATTTATTTAAGAAATAATTGTTTGTAGAAAATAATAAAATTAAGAATGCAATTATAACGATAATATCTCCATTAAATTCATAAGAATTAATTTAGTTGTTTGAAATTACAATATTTAAGGCTCACTGGATTTAAAATTGACTTTTTTTTCAAATCCAAATCCGTCATTTACGATATATAATTCAATCTTTAAATGTGTTTGACTTTTTTAGAATATAATTAAAGACGTAATTATACATTTTGTAATTAGACTCTTTCTATTTTTTAATAATCATAACTATATTATGAAAGTCAAATTTCATTTATTGAAAAAAAATTGAGCGGGAAAACCATAAAATGGATTGTTGTGGTGATGCCATGTGGCATCCAATCTTTTCATATATATATTATTATATAGATATAGATATAGATATAGATATATATAGATGTATTTATATATAAATATAATATTCATAAAAATATTTTGAATTAGTTTAACTTATTATAATTCACGTCCTATTTCAAAAGTTTTAAAATTTAAATCTCAAATTATACCTTAAAAGTTGAAACGTTTCCTTCCTATTCACGATTCCGTTTCCTTAGAAAAATTTAAATTTTAAATCTTTTGGATGTTTATTAGTTCTGTAATTATATAGTCATATATATTTGTACTTTTTACTATAATAATTTAAGTTTTTAATAGTTTTGAAAATAAAATTAAAACATGTTTGTTTGGTTTAGTTTAAAATGAGTTTATTCAGTTGCGATTCGTATTTGATTCGTATTCGATTCGAATTCGAAAACTGAATACCAATCGAATCGAACTTCGAATTGGATTTCTATTTCGAATTCGATTCGATTCGACGAATCTATTTCGAATTCGAATCTAATTTCGAATCCAGGTTTAAAAAATTGAAATTCGAATAATTCGATTCGAATTACTCGAGTATTCTAAATTCGATTCGTTGAACACCCCTAGGTTGAAGTCCACCGGAAGAACATGTTTAGCGGATCCAGTTTAGCTGGAAGATAAGTCAAGCTGACCTGTGTGGTCCGAATGGAACCGAGTTCAGCCGGAAATTATTCCGGTTAAAGTTCGAGCAGATAGTTCAACCGGAAGGTTGGTCTGGATACGCGAGCTCAGCCGGAAACAGCTGTGAAAACGCATTTTGAGCTAATTAAGGTAATTCCGCGTTAATTAGAAATCAATTTACATTAAAGACGTTTAATGCAAAGTTTGACTACGAATTACTTTGTTTTATCTCCAAGGCTCCCCATCCACTATAAATACAACCTCATTAGTTGAGGCAAAATACACCGAATTCGCGTAATTCTTCTCTCTTCTCAAACCCCGTTTTCTCTCAATAATCATCATCTTGTTCGTCAAGATCTTCAAGTCTGAAGATAATTTCCGGGCTTAGTGTTATCCCAGCCGTACAATACGTTCTAGGCGATTGTACTCCGGGAAGCAGAACGGGATCTTCGTTAGACCCGTAATTTGTTTTAAGGGACCCGGGTTTTGACCCGAAACCTTCGCCAAGAATTCTTTCTGTCTTCTATCCTTTCTCATAAATTCTTTCAAAACCTTTTCCAAAAGTTATTCTATAACTGTTTTCAAAATCACTATCAATATTTTAAAACCTTTTGTTGGTTTATTCTTTATTAAATCTTGTTTGTAATGTTCTTTACATTATTTCTCTTGTAATTGTAGTTTCATTTCCTTTGTAATTGGACTCTAAGCTATTTCATTTAAATTCTTTGTATCGTAATTCCTTCATTTCCTTTGTAATTGTATTGATAGGAGTAGAATTTTCTTTATTTGTATTGTAATAGATTACCTTTTGGTTGTAATCGTACGAAAAATAAAATAGTTATTTTATTTTAAATTCATGAACGGGTTTCCTACAAAACATTGCATGCCTGAGTAGATCTTAAGCTTAGGTGATGATAATTGATGGTATTAACGTCTTTCGATGAATAAAGGTGGAAACTTGATGAACTTTGACTTAGATCAAGGTTAGAACTAGGGGTGTTCGCGGTCCGATTTTTACGGTTTTTGGGTTAAACCGTAACCAAACCGTGAGTTACGGTTTTTAATAATTGAAAACCTAAACCGAACCATTAAAAATTAAAACCGAACCAAACTGAACCGGTACTTCCGGTTTGGTTTCGGTTTGGTTTCACGGTTTAGGATATTTAGGCTTTCAATATAAGTTTAGAATATAAAATTTAAATTAAAAAAAAATTCGAAATCAACTTTATCACATGTGGGAATGAGAATATGAGCTAGTCTACTATACTTGTCATTTCTAATTTGTTAATACAAAATCCACCTCTAAATAGAACGCGTAACCTCCGAAAGATGATGTAAATACTAAATTTCATAATATAAACAATAGTATACTAGATTTCCAGAATGAAAACATGTCTAAATTTTCAGATTACTTATTATTAAACGCTGAAATCCAAAATCTCATTACAAAAACAAGTCAATGTAATATATATATATATATATATATATAGGGAAGGGATATAATGAAAACCTCTCCGAGTTTGGAAAACCGTAAAAACCAAGCTAAAAAATTCGTTTTTTGTTTTGATTTTTTTATGATGATTCTCTAAGTTAAAAAAACTCCCTAAATGCAAAAAAGTAAAAAAAACGCCTAGTAAATTATTTTTAAAAAAATATTTGATAACTGATGTTACATATGTAACAGGGTATTGTTACATATGTAACATCGGTTATAAAATATTTTTTTTTAAATTTTACTAGGCGTTTTTTTTTTACTTTTTTGCATAAATGGGTTTTTTTTAACTTAGAGAATCACCATAAAAAATCGGAACAAAAATCGAATTTTTTAGCTTGGTTTTCACGGTTTTCCAAACTCAGAGAGGTTTTTATTTTATCCTTCCTCTCTCTCTCTCTCTCTCTCCCTCTCTCTATCTATCTATATATATATATATATATATATATATATATATATATATATATATATATATATATATATATATGGGTAAAGTTCATGTGAGAACCATTATCTATTGTAAGAACTTAAGAACCAACTTAAATGAGGGATAATTAAGTAATTTTGTCATTTTTTTTTAATTCCTCCACTACATTTATGGTAAAGATATCTTATTCTCTATTGTACAAACTTCTAAGAACCCAGGAAAATTATTTCAAATAAAGTTTTTTTTGGGTAATTTGATATTTTTTTAAATTTAATTTCACGTATATCCACCCATATTCATCCGATGACTTAAAAAAAAGTCTTTTTTTTTTTGCATGTCCGACTATGTTGCATATATGCAACATAAAACATACAATGTTGCATATATGCAACATAAAACATACAATGTTGCATATATGCAACATAAAACATACAATGTTACATATATGCAACATGATATGTTTCATATGTTTTTATATGCAACATACCATGTTGCATATATGCAACATTTTATGTTTCATATGTTTTTATATGCAACATACCATGTTACACATATGAAACATAAAATGTTGCATATATGCAACATGGTATGTTGCATATAAAAACATATGAAACATATCATGTTGCATATATGTAACATTGTATGTTTTATGTTGCATATATGCAACATTATATGTTTCATATGTTGCATATGTGCAACATTATATGTTTTCATATGTTGCATATATGCAACATAGTCGGATTTACAAAAAAAACGATTTTTGTTTAGCTTTTTATTTTTTTAGGTCGTTAAATTGCCATCATGTGTATAGACATGAAGGGAAAAAGAAGAAGAAGCATAAAAATTATGTAAATAACCTTCATTCAATTGAAATTTAATGGTTCTTACATTAGTTTTTAAGTTCTTACAATAATATTGGTTTGTACTAGAACTTTACCCATATATATATATATATATATATATAGGGAGATGATCATTTAAGAACCAATTTGATTTGAGAACTAAAAAGAACTAATTTGAGCCACATGTTTATTACATGTATCCACCCTCCCATGAATTGTAGTGGTCCACCCTGAAATTTGTGGTTGAGATTTAATTCTCAAAAGTTCTCAAAATAAAAAGTTTTCATTTGAACCTAACCCTATATATATATATATATATATATATATATATATATATATATATATAGGGTTAGGTTCAAATGAGAACTTTTGAGAACCATTCTGAGCCACTAATTTTCAGGGGGTAAGCATTCAAATTCATGAGGGGGATTTCCATATATATAAACTAGTGGCTTAAAATGGTTCTCAAAAGTTCTCAAACCAAATTGGTTCTCAAATGATCCTCTCCCTATATATATATATATATATATATATATATATATATATATATATATATATATATATATATATAGGGAGAGGATCATTTGAGAACTAATTAGGTTTGAGAACTAAAAAGAACCATTCTAAGCCACTAGTTTATATATATGGAAATCCCCCCCCATGAATTTGAGTGGTCCCCCCTGAAAATTAGTGGCCCAAATTGGTTCTCAAAAGTTCTCAAAACCAATCGGTTCTCATTTGAACCTAACCCTATATATATATATATATATATATATATATATATATATATATATATATATATATATATACTAGTTAGTACCCCGGGTAAATACCCGGGGATGTGATATAAAAAGAATTAAACGAAGTAAAAGATTAAAGTTTTTTTCTAACTATTAAATGATTGATCGAATTGGAGTTCAAATTCATCAATGGTGGGTTTAGAAAGTCGCGACTTTGTTTTTTGATTCGTTCACAATCATTCATTGATCAAAACCTAAGCAATATGGATCTAGTTTTGTTAGGTTTTCTTTCACAAACACAAAGCAATTTACGGATCAAATTTTTACTAAGAAATTAAGGAGATATGATGAATCAAAGTTATTATATTGTAAAACAAATATGGATAATTTTTGTATGGAAGAATTTAATTTTTTATTTTTAATTATAAGGTCTTTCCTTTTTGTAAATACAATTTAATTTTTTAATTCAAAAATCTATAAAAATGACACATAAGCTAATCATAGGTGGCATACCTTAAATTGTGCCACCTAGACATAAAAAACTTGTGTTTATTATATAGTATAGAAGATTATTATTTATTATATGTACATGGTCTGGTCCGGTTTTTTACGACCGGTTTTTGATATAAACCGTAAACCAAACCGTTCACAACGGTTTATAATTTTTGAAACCGACCGACCGTTCGTAAAGATAAAAAAACCGACCACGAAACTGAACCGATGACCGGTTTGGACGGGTTCGCGGTTTGAAACCAAACCATGAACACCCCTAGTTAGAACCGTTATTGTTAGGGTTTTTAGGTACATGACCTTCAACCGGTGAAACTTATGACGAAACATGGGATATCACACGAACATTATGTTTCGGGTGTAACTCCCTACGAAACGTTAGCCAAGAAATATACGGTAAGTGTGAAATTTAATACATAACATAGAGTTGCGTTGGTAAGTTTATACGTAACATAGAGTATGTTTTAATTTTGACCTCCATGCAAGAAATATATTGTGAGAAAGTCTATACTTTTCACCTCCATCTCTGACCACCGGCGAAGTATACAAGGGAAGGGGGGGGGGGGGGCGTAGTGCTAATTTTTATGATTTTTTTTATATATTGAGAACCGCTCTCCGGGATTAGGATCCATGACTTTTCGTCCCCGCGACTTTTTGGGTCAAGCTTCGCTAATATCTCTGACAAAATTTAGAGTCTCGCACGAAGGTTATGATTTTGCTTAGGATGTTTTACACCTTCCTTTTACACGAATGTACGTTGACACAATTTCACATACCCTTGCTCAGATTTCTATGAGACAAAATTTCATGCTTTGCTCGTAAGGCTTTTGAAGAAAGGATCCTCCTTCCAGTTGACCTAAATTTAATTGGAGCAAACGAATTCCTTTAAAGGTTAACGTTTTTGGTTGGCGGACAACTCAAGATCGGATTCCTTCCAAGACTAACTTATATCTCGGGGGCATACATGTTGACAGTACTTGTGAGGGCTGCAGTTTTTTCGAATAAACCCATCACGTTCTAATCAACTGTTACTTGGCAAGCATTGTTTGGTCGAAGGTGATTTCTTGGTGCAAAGGTCAGTCGGAAAGCTTTGAAACTGTTAAGGAGACGCTTGAGATTTGGATGGAATGAGGCAATGACAAGAAGTCCTTAGAAATTTACTCGGGAATCTTTTTTACTGCTTTATGGTGTATTTGAAAGAATAGAAACGACAAGGTTTTTAATAACGGAAGAAAATGGATGGACTATATTATGGAGGAAATCAAATCCACATTTTTTTGTTGTTGGAGTTCAGGGGTAAGATGGATTTCTTAGGATGGTTACAACTTTAGTCCCTCAACTTTTTGGAATAAAACTTTTTAAACTTTTTGTATTAATGAATTACTAATTAGTTTGTTTATAGAAATGTAATTTTTTTTTCAAATGCATCTCTTATTTTTTAATGAAGTATTAATTAATTTGGTTTATTAAATATTAATTTTAATATATTTTGAGTGAATAATATAATATTAAGATATTAAAAGTAAAAGTGAGTGGTTGAAAAAGTGAAAGAGAAGTATTGTGATTAAAAGTGAAGGAAATGTGGGTGATGATGTGACGTTAAATTGATAAAAAAAAATGACAAGAACACGTTCTGAACACTCTTGATGTCTTTTTGTTTTGATGTTTCTTATTAACTTTTCGTTCTATCTTTACTAATTTCTTTTTATAGAATGCGGCCGTTTAAAAAAAAAAACTAATTACCAGTAATCATGTTAATTACATTGCCATTGATGCAACACATGACAGCAACTAGCTTCCACATGTTAACTTGATGAGAAGAAGTATCTACGAGAACAAAACATGTGGACATAATAATTTTCATGTGATATTTAATTCAATATTTATAATTTATATGGAGGTCTTGCTAAGCTTCTAAAATAAAACAGAAAAGATAAGCCGGTTTTGGAGAAATCAGTGTGCGTCACGTGTTATGTCTACCTTTTGATATGCTAGGTCGATTATTACACATCAGGCATCACTCAATAGTATCAATCATCTTATCAGTACTACTTTTTTTTTTAGCGTGAATATATATTTAGAATGAATTCATATTACTATTTTGCTTTTATATTTAACTAGATTTTATTATCCGTGTTATCATAGGATATTATCCGCGTTATCACGGGATATTGTGGTTATAAAAAATAGTTACATATAGAAAGTATAACGTAAATAAAACGGAAATATAAATAGCTATACAACGATGTTAAATAATTAACAAAGTAAGTGTTAAGGATCAAAATCGTTAAAAAATATGTAGCAATAATATATACATATTAAAGATTAAAAAATATATAGCAATATTAAAATTATTTCATATATATATATATATATATATATATATAGCATATATATATATATATATATATATATATATATATATAGCAATATATACATATTAAAGATTAAAAAATGATTGATTTTATGATGTAATTTTAGAAAAAAAAATTATAAAGTGTATGAAAGTTATCTTAGTTTTAAATTGTTGGTGAATATTTATTTAAAAAACCAACATTTACTAAATTACTCTTATTCACATTTATATTAGCCTAATTGATGACATAAAATCAATCTAAACCCTTGATTTATTTAATGTACGCATCAGATTTGTTTCCGCAGTTTATAAATAATATGTGGTTTATACCGAAACCATCCCAGTAAATCATTGCCAAAGTGACCTCAACGACATAATATCCAAAATTAGGTTATTTGGCCCAAAATAACAATAAAAATCATGTTATTAGGTCTTCAACTACATAACAAAAAAAAAAAGATAACTAAAAACTACACACATAATAGTAACACCTTTTGCTTTTCACTTCTTGATTGTTATTTGATCGTAGCAAAATCGGTATTATTTGAACACTCTTGCACAAAGTGATTTTTTAAGTAAATATTATTTCCACCAATATTTTAAAACTAAAATAACTTTTATATACTTTTGAAAATTATAATATTTTTAAAAGGTTTACAAGAATATCATATATAATCGTGCTATTATAAAAGTAACACAGTGATATTATTGTGATGTGGTATTTATTATGAAAATACGTAAATGTTATATAGCTCTGTACAAAATTATTATAGCACGGTGTAGTTTGTATTCCTTATAGCAACACGATAATAACATTGTATTATTTTTCTAATAGCACGATTATATAGTAGATTTTTATAAACTTAAAAAAACATATTAAAAAAAATTATGTAGCAATATTATACACATATTAAATATTAAAAAATGCTTGATTTTGTGGTGTAATCTTTTTTAGAAAATAATTTATAAAGTGTATGAATGTTATCTTAGTTTTTAAAAAATTATATAGCAAAATTATACACATATTGGTGAACTTAGTATTTATTTTGTAACATACATTTACTAAATTACCGCTATTCACATTTATATTAGCCTAGTTAAAGATTGATGACGTACATAAAATCAATCTGATCCCTTCATTTATATTAGCCTAGTTAGATTTGTTCTCATAGTTTATAGATAAAACGAGGTTTGTACTAGCAGAACCATCCTCGGTAAATCATTATTGCCAATTGACCTTAACAACATCATATCCAAAATTAGGTCAATTGGTCCAAAATAACAACAAAAATCATGTTATTAGGTCGTCAAGTACATAACAAAAAAAAAAAAGAACTTAACACTACAAACATAAGTCTCCAACCTCTTGCAATTTACTTCTTGATTTTTATTTGATCGTAGCAAACCAGGTATTATTTGAACAGCTCTTGCACAAAGTGAAAGATCAACCCATACCTGTAATTTGATAAATATTCACAAAATTATGTTGAGAAGTAAGAGGATAGAAAATATTCAAACACACACCAAAATTACATTTACAATTCTTGAACAACAATGAAAATGTTGGGAGGTCTAGGAAGTGCGAGCTGATCTTCAAAATCCATATGAACATATCACCATAATCATTGGTTTCATGAAAGTCCGGATTTTTAAGAATGTACGAAATGTGACTGTGACACATAATTCAAATTAGTTGATGTATTAAAATTAGGAAAACTCAAGATATCATATGTGAAAAAATAAAAATGGATACTTAACTAGTTAAATATGAAACGCAAACACCCATCTAATCTATCTAATTATTATTGTAAACTTACATTATTATCTATCACAAAATTCAAACCCTAAAAGACATCACAAAAGGACCACCATATATCACTATATCAGTAGATGCAAAAGGATATCCTTGTAGCTGATAACCCCTAGGCATTGTAATAGTTTGGTTGATTTTGCATAAAGAACATGATTGAGATGTACCACTCACATGTGCGTACTATATTTGGTCCTTCGTATTATATGTTGTGCCAAAAGTCACATGGGCAGTGGGCCTTGTTCCATCTCATACCTCAAAACATAACAATATTCCATCAATTATCAAATGGCGAAAACACAACATCCTCTATACAACTACTTATAAGTTATAACAATATGATAGGTTGTGCTAATTGGATAACCTATGGTTTAAATAAAAGTAAAATGAAAATAACTAAAATTCAATTTCAAAATCTTTTTCCATTGAAATCTCACACACTATTGTAATCTGTTTTATATTTATAAGTAACAATTGGAACTTAAACTCTTAACTTATAAAAGAAATCCCACCTGGCCACCTATAGAAAGAAAACGCCAATTAAGACATAAAAATCGAGCATGTCCCTTTGGTTACAAGTTAAAATATTTACAATTTATCTATAATTAATTTAAGATGGGACGATGAAAAATATATCACCCCCAGTGGAAACTCTTAATAAAAGATAAATAACTGATGCATTCAAGTTGCTTTTCAATACATATAGCATTAATTAATGGGTCCTACAAAGGACACCTTCATTTTTTTTACCTCTTATTATGCGACGTATAGACCTATACGTGATGTGACGGCATACGACCCGATAGGCCGATCCGGGTCGTAAAGGATTTCGTTGTACACCAACAGAGTGATGCGATGGTCATAGGACGGATATCTGGCTGATGCGATGGTCAAACGACCACATACTATCCAGCATGGCAATACGGGTCGTATAGGGTACGTATTAAATAGACAGGATTTACTGGTTGATTACTTGTGGCTATATAACAATTAGTTGTATGAATTCATTTCATACGCCATTTGATTGATTTTCAATTCACATATCATCTATTAGTTGTTTGTTTAAGGCTTGTTTAACACGTTAGCGATGTTGAGTTCGCCATATTTAAATCAGAAGGCACGGATTCCAGATTTGAATGAGGAGTGGACCTTGCCAAATTTGAACAACACAAAACATCTCTTTATTTTATTTAATAGTCGTTAGTTTTTAACTAGATATATAACCATTTTTTTGGAGTATTTCGTATACGGGAGTCACCCTTCGTGGAAGGGCCAGAGGTGGTGCAAGGACAGTCGAATCAGCCACAGCCACCCTCCGCGCGTATACCATGTTGTGTGGCTGGCTGCCGCCACACAAACCCTGCTACATATGATCGCGGAGCAGTCTTTGGATCACAGTCGTCGGATCCAGCACCTCGAGGGCATGATGGCGTGGATGATTGACCGCGAGGTCGCCCGGCTGCAAGGCGCGCATCGGTACCCCGTTTCCACCACCACCCTAACAATTTGAAAACGTTGTTGGCCCGTCCGACAACGCCTATGATGTCGATGATGATGACGATGGTGCTGTCAGGAAGGGCGTTTAGATATGTTGTTTAGATAGAGTTGTACTTTTTATTTTATATATTACAAGCTCATATTTATTTATACATGCAGTCGGATTTTAAAAACTTTGACGATCGAATTTTAAAAAATTAACATGATAAGAAACAAGTTATTAAATTAAAAATAAAAATAAAAAACCTATACACCACGTAGAGGCCTGTCCTCCACGTACATCCATCCAACACTTAGAAATTTAGCTGGTTTTCTCTTGTAAATATTCACGAGTTCAATGCTTGGCCTATAGACCTATTTGGGCCGTACCGATCTAGACGCCAGACATTTACTGATTTGATACGGATTTAAAAAATTGACCAATATACGGGTCGTATAGACTATACATGACGTATATGGTCCTTTTATTTTTTATGCATTAATAACTGATTTAGGCTTGTACGTGGGGTAGAGGTCTATACGTGATGTATAAGATAGTGTTTTACTAATTTTTTTATGGTGTCCCGATCAAATTTGTCGAGGTTTGTCATATGCTTAAAGTTACAATTGAAACGGCTTTTATCCGAGAGAAAACGATCATACATAATTCAAATTGTTTAGTGTAAAAGTAAACTAATCATGATTATCACCTATATAAAATTCTAGGTTCTTAAAAATCACAAATATCATTTATGGAATCTTTAGGTATGTGTTTGATGAGTTTTTTCTTCAACCAACGAGGGATCGGAAGTGTAATATAGAGATTATATACGGGCTAATTGGGAATATTAGTTGATAAAGAAGAGTGCTTACCCACTTCATGGTATCACTTCATTTGCTTTTCACTTTCGATGCCGACATATTAGCAAAATTCTCTTTCAAATTTTGTCTTTTGCCTAGTAATCTTGTTTGTCGTATTTTCAGTCTTCACGTTACCAAAAACTAATTGAAACATGTTCATTTTGTTCTCACATTAAATAAAATATATTTTATTTATAAAATAGTTAAGACGTTTCAAAAAGAACATGTAAACTATGTGTACACATATTATCAGAAATTTTAATAAATTAATGTATTTATTAACACGTTATGAAAAGTATATCTTTATAAGTGTTTTAAACAATATGACATTCATATGGAAAACAGAGATAATAGCGGTGTAATTTCTTCTCCAATTTTAGACTAGCTTGGTTGAGGAGATAGAATACGAGGTGAAATACGTAGTCTACTCTATTATTATGTGTATGATGTATAAAAAATGTTTAAATTGTTATTATATGATCTAGAGGTGAAAGCAACATCGTAATTGGAATCTAAAGTTTAAACTACTATCACCCACCCTTTAGAAAATTGAAAAAAATATATATATAAGAACGCATGGAAATGGAGGCTGGAGAAAAGGAAGGTGTCATTGTCCTTGATAATCATTCACCTACTTATTAAACATAGAATACTCAATATATACATATGGCCATATGGGATATGACTCAAATCGATTATTCAATGATTTGATGATGTGGGTTTAACAATTAACAACTATTCAATTAGCACTAAAATGACATAATAACTCATCCAAATATCCAATCATTTTTGCTATTCGAATATCATTTTTCTTAAAGATAAAAAATCGATACAACATGTTTTCACTTTCTAAACTGCTTCCCATAGAGCTTCGGGAATATTAATTTATTAATGAATATTTTTTGCCTTGATAGACGAACCGAAAAATCATACGGTTGTCGACTTAGAAAATACTCATGTAGTCATGTTGTACGTCGAATTAGGAAACCCACGGTGGTCGCAGGGGTGGACCTAGCATAGGAGTAGGGGTAGCGTTTGCTACCCCCAACTTTCACCGCGTAGTGGAAAAACTTGATATCGTTTAGTGGAATTTTTTTATGTATTTCGTTATTCTTGAAGCGTTTTTTTCGCTAAACGTTACCCCTGAAATAAAATCCTGAGTCCGCCACTGGGTGGTCGAACTGTAATAGCTTATAGTGGATGAACCATAATACTCATTCGAAGATGAGTATTTATATGGAGACCGGTAACTAAACATTTCCACTCCAAAATATTTGTATTTTGTATTGACATTTTTTACTGAAATTTAGTCTTAAATAATCAGTCAAATTATTAGGGACTAATTACCAATCACTAACATAAGTCATAAACATATCGGTCTCTGATATCTTCAGTGACTGATTTATTAGTATCATATATTATGTATCAAAAACAATATTTAGTTTTTCTAAGGTCCTTCATTTCAAATTCATTCTTTAAAAATAATCGATGCATGAATTTCTTTGTGTGTTCCAATTATATTTAGATCATCAATATATACAA
Source organism: Deinandra increscens subsp. villosa (assembly GCA_039602395.1). Lineage (NCBI taxonomy): Eukaryota > Viridiplantae > Streptophyta > Magnoliopsida > Asterales > Asteraceae > Deinandra > Deinandra increscens. The sequence goes on along the minus strand of JBCNJP010000025.1, from coordinate 85,132,977 downwards.
CTATTCTCACATATCATGATGATGTTTTCTTAATAAAGACGCATATGCAAATAAGATTATTTTATGTCATTTGCTTTTTTAAATAATTACTCAAGTAATTGTATCACATCCTTCCAGATTGTTTTAACCCATATAAAGATCTTTGTGATTTGATTGAAAACATTTCTTTGGGTTCTAAAGCTTCGGGCATTTTAAATCCTTCTAGATTTTCATATAGATATCACTATCAAGTGATCCATACAAGAAGTAGTACCAACATCCATAAGAGCATTTTTAACTTTTTAAAGACCGCTAATTAAGATGATTATATATTTCTATCTCCTTCTGTCGCGTCTTCTTGTGTCTTGAAGTTAGGGATCTCTCTAGAATCAGCATCTCTATCCTCTGTGCTAGAGGTAAGGTTGCCTACATCTCACCCTCCCCGCACCTTACTAATAGTACTTTTTGTGTTTTTGGTAAAACTTTACTGGGTACAGTTGTTGTTGTTGTAAGCTAATTAGATATCTAAAGGTAATTGTATCCATAATAGGAGAATATGTTTCTACATAATCAATCCGTGGTTTTTGAGAAAAAAACATTAATTGTGTCACAAGTTTGGTTTTATATCTTGTAATTTCATTTTCGCACAAAAACCTATTTATACCCTACAGGATATGGCCTTAGGTGTAATAATAATAGGTCCAATAACATTCCGTTTATTAAGTGTATTTAATTCAGCTTGCATAACATCTTTCCATTTGTCCCAGTAATGTCGATTTTGATAATCACTGACAGATTTTGGTTTAGAAATATTATCTCCCTCCATATATCACTTGCTATAGAATAAGTAATCATCTCATCAATATCTTCCATTTCTGATTAGTTCCATAATATATGTGTATGACCATAGTTAATTGACATCTCTTTGTTGATGTCATTCCTATGGTCTATTCCCTTTCCTAAGTCCTTTTCTTTTTCAAGGATTTTTATCTTTAGAACCAATTAGCCTCCCACATTTCAGAAGTTTCAAAGATTCATAAGTAACGTTATTATCTACTTGTTGATTTGGAATCTCAACTCGAGCCGGAGCATTTGGATGTTGCTACCAGTTTATGAGATTTAGTTACCCTTTTTGTATCTATAGTTGCAAACAACAATTGATTTGCAATTTCTTGTAGATCTACTATCTTTTGAACCTCTGTTTCACATTGATTTGTCCTTGGATCGGATGTAACAACTAGGGGTGTAACGAGCTAAACTGCTTGTGAGCTACTCGAGATCGAATTGATAAAAAATTTGAAACGAGCGGAGCCTTAACGAGCCTAAGCCGAGCTCAAGCTTTGAAATATGGCTCGTTTAATAAACGAGCTCGAGCTTTATATATCGAGCTCAAGCCGGTTTGCGAGCCTTTTATTATATATAAAATTGTGATAAAATAAGTAAATGATATATATATTATTTTCTATATAAAAGTATAATTCTCAATATATACAAATTTATTTACAATAATATATGAATAAATAAAAATTAATAATGAACGAGCCGAGCCCGAGCCGACTCGAGCTTAAATAATTTTCATGAGCCAAGCTCGAGCCTCAGAAATAAAGCTCGAATCGAGCCGATCTCAAGTTCAAGCTCTGTTAAATTTAAACCCCTAGTAACAACGAAGGCTCACACTATGTGACATCCTTATCCTGATTTTTCTTTTCTCCTCCTAATGCTGGAAAATTGCCTCATTAAAGTGACAATCAACAAAATGGACATCACTTCTTAAAGGTTCAAGATACCTTATATTAGAGTAGGTTGTAACCAATTATGTAAATATCAATGATTATAAGGATATTAGACGTAAATATGTTAATACCTTGATAACCGATGATTGCGTAAATATCCTTATAATTATTAATATTTATATAAGTGGTTACAACCTAGTCTAATACTTCCGACCTCCACATAATAAAAAAGCGAGAATCTAAGCAATTGTAACTGATCAATTGAGTTGAGTTTTTTTATACATATAATAGGTTAGTAACCTGTATACTACACGGGTTAAATTTAGATTCATAATATTAAATAAATTGGTAAGGAAATTTGAAAAAAATAAATGACGTAATTTATTATAAAATTTAATATAAAATATTAATTGATAATTTAATACATTTAAAAATAAATTTATTATTTTTGACAAGTTGTTGATTGGTTTTCTTAAAAAACTGAAATAATTTTTTGAGTAAATTTACCAAGTCTACATTAAGTTTGTCAAATTTTTTGAAATGAAAATTAAATTTGGACAAAGATGGTAATTAGTTTTAATTAATAATTTAATAAATTGATAATTGAATTTGGTTTTTACATGTAGTGTTGTTGACGTGAACACACTAAAAAGAAGACACGTGACAATCATTTTTACTGTTTTATTAGGATTAGGATATTGTAAATATTTGGCTCACTTTCCTTTTAATATATTAAAAAATTAGATTTTGAGCTTGCTCACCTGATGGCTAGTGTAGTAATGTAAAATGAATATGCCTGATTCTCCACGCGGTTCTCCGGCTATTATTTGACAATTTTTCACGCGACTTCATTAGTCGTGTATCACTGACCTCGCCGCATTCGCATGTGGTGGCGGGGTGTTCTTGCACAACGTACTCCTTGCATCCACATCAACAAGACAATCAATTTTCCAAAAACACTCTCCTTGTGATCCTCAAAAGATGTGACACCGAGCGCTTTTTAAACTTTTATCCACTAAATTATCCTTAGGGCATGTGGTATATATGGTGTTATGAAGTGGTGTTATCATGCCACGCGGACGATGACTGGATAACACCATTTCATAACACCAAGTGTGGTATACATGGTTTGATGGTGTGGTATTATAGTGAGTTATTTTATTTGAACAAACCCATCTTTCACGCCGTGTGAATCTCTACGGCAAAGTTCAACGCCTACCCAAAACGCAAGGGGGGGGGGGGGGGGGGGTTGGGGGAGGCAGTGTTCCACTCCGTTTTCCCTTTCAACGCCACCCCATAACGGGGTATACCATATGCCCTTATATATGTGCTTATAAATTTCGGAAAGCATATATCCACATATAGAACTACTATTGTTTACGTGAAGAACTATTATACTCATTATTCATGATTTGAAAAGCAAATTGTTATAATCCACAAATTTAACGTCTCCACATTAATCATTTAGCCTATCACTATATGAGAAACTGCCGCTATTTATGGAGAAACTATTTGGGTTTAAACTTTGTGCAAAGTGTAACATGAGATGTTTATCTTTTATTTTTGTTATGCGTTATATATTTAACTGTCTCATATAATTTACGATATATACCATTCATTCAAATAACCAATAATAAAATATCCAGTGTAAATGCTCAACGATCCTACCTCTACAGATGAGGTAAGGGGTACGAACCTTGCCCCACCTTTTTTAATGTTTTCTCATTTTATTTGAACCAAAAATAAATTAATAAAAATTAAATTTCGTTGTCATCCTGTCAATTCTTCACAAAATAATATTCTCAAACCCCTCGTTACGTAATATTTTGTTAAAGATTAAACGTTTTGAATTATTATTACTATTAAAGTAAACTGCAATGTTTGTCTTATTGTCTCTTAGGTTTTATCAAAAATCAAGTTTTGTTTAAATCAAACCTTTATTAACACCTTGTGCCACCCATGCTTTAGATTTTTAACACATTTCATTTCATAACAGAAGATTAACAGACGGAATTTTTATTAATTTCCTTTACATAATGACTAAACTACCCTTTATATTAAATTACTAAAATCAAAATAAATCAGGTAATTAACCAGGCCCTAGCTTCCAAATCACTGTCGAGGTGCCCTACCAATTTGAAATCCATAAGCCATCGACTGCCGGAACAACACATCAAATAATCTTTAACAAAATGGTGACTTGGTAAGAGTTGAGGGCTGAGGAGACCATGTCTTGGCTAATGACATGAAAATTAAAAATGTCTTGCATATACCGAGTTTTCAATGTAATTTGCTATCTGTTAATCGATTAACAAAGGATCTAAATTGTGCTATAACCTTCTTCCTTGAGTTTTGTACCATGCAGGATTTGAGTTCAGGGACATTGATTGGAACGGGTGACAATGAGAGAGGTCTAACACAAGATGGGGATGAAGGAGAGTGAAAGAAAGACAATGACAACAACCTTTGGTATGTGTCACAAGAGATTAGGACATCTTTCAAATTCTAAATTTGCTCATGTTAGTTTTCTTAAAAATGTTACTCAAAACAATAAAGATATTCACATCAAACCGGATGATTGACTTTTATGCTAAGGAAGAAATCATCTTAGAAACTAGTTGCACATACACAGGAGAGAAACCACCGATATTTGTTGGGAACGGCTCGTGTCTTAAAAATTGAGGCAAATTTTCCTGCAAGATTTTGGGGAGAATGCATCCACAGGACCACTTATGTCATAATAAACCAGTTGCCTTCCAAGGTGATAGGAAACAAAACACACTATGAGGTGTTATACAATGAAAAACCTGACTATAAACTCATGAGGATACTTGGTTGTCTTGCTTATTATAAGAGCACGAACCAAAAGGGATAAATTTAAAGCAAGGGCATAACGACACATTATAAATCTAGTTTACATGGCCTTTATGAACTTTTTGTACTCGTCAACATGTTTTCTAAGTATTTATTACGCTCAAACATTATTAAGAATTAAAATTTTATTATAATAATGTAAGATAATTGTCAATGTGGGACTAGCTCGCTTAGTAGAGGTGTTTGCCTCTTAATTAGAGGTCCAATGTTCAGATATCTTGGGATGGTAAAGATCTTGACATGGGGAGGGGTGGCTTTGTCCCATTGGTATTGACCCAAAAGGATGACTCACTAACCTTATGGTTGTGAGTTCAAGTCGTGAGGTCACTTGGTTTTACACCTGGCCCGAAATGGGAGTGGTTTTCTCGGGGATTAGAGTTTTGGGGCTTTAGTCACTCAAGCACCTGAGAGCGCACGACTATAGGTGTGAGTGCTCTTCTACCCAGAATGATCCAGCAATTATTTCGCCATCCAAAAAAAAAAAAGTTTGCCGTTCATTGAAAATAATATAAGAAAAGACCAATGGGGGACCAAGTCAATTATTCAAGTAATAATAATGTTATAAGTCATGTCTATGTTTGTTATTCAAAGTAAAAATGAAAATAATATGAGATAAGAAATTGTTTTTGAAATTTAAGCTGATAAAAACTCAACTAATTGCGCGTCTATCCGCAGTTTATATCGATCAAGATACACTTAAATTAAAAGAGTTATTTTTCTTCTTTTTTTAATTGTTATTTAACAAACAAAAATGCAAAGAAAAAAAAAACACTTAAAAAGGCACAGACATATACTGTTCAACTGTTATTTTCAATTACCGGTAACCGGACCGTCCGGTTGATAAATTAAACTACTCAACCGCGGCCTCAGTCTATCATTCCACATTTCCGGACCGGGTTCACTCTCACATTCCCTCCATCTAACTTCCACCACCACTATATCCTCCGTCAACCCTTTCACCTCCACCAGCAACGTGAATTTACGATACTGCCCCCCATCAACCTTCACACACCACTTCTTCCTCCTCACCACCGTCAACCTCTCCTCCTCCGCCGCCTCCGCCACCCTCTCAATCACCTCCTCCGGCGCCGCCGTCGACAGAAACATCTCCCCGGCGTCCTGATCTCCGAACAAACCGGACAGATCGTAACCAGACGAAAACGAAATTATATCAAACGCGTTCAAACTCTTCAAATTACCACCGTTCCGGCCGCCGTCGTCGCCGTCCTTCATCTCGAAATGATCGGAGCTGAATCCGCCGTCGTTGTAACCGATTCGGAACCAAGGATCGGTGACGATCTCGTCGACGGTGATCCGCGTTTCTGGATTCGTATCCAGAAGACGCGATAGTAACCGTTTTAGCTCCGGCGACGTCCATCTGGGAACGCGGAACTCGCCTTTGAAGATTTTCCGGTACATCACCATCAGATTCGGATCGTTAAACGGTAAAAATCCGGCGTTGAGGACGTACAATATGATTCCACATGACCAGATGTCCACCTTCGCTCCGTCGTAACCGTTTTTCGCTAAAATCTCGGGCGCCACGTAAGCAGGAGTACCACACATCGTGTGCAGCAAGCCATCTGCCGACTGAGTCGACTCAGCCGAGTCAGCCTGGTCATAATGAGTCACCGCTGATAATCCGAAATCGGTCACTTTCAGGTTCCAATTCTCATCCAACAGTAGATTCTCCGGCTTCAGATCACGGTGATATACGCCGCGGGAGTGACAGTAACCGATGGCGGAGATCAATTGCTGAAAATACCGACGGCTGAGATCCTCACTGAAACGAGATCTAGACACTTTCGAAAACAGCTCTCCGCCTTTCGCAAACTCCAAAACGAAGTAGATCTTCTTCTGGCTCGCGAGCACTTCCTGCAACCGGACGATGTTCGGGTGGTTCAGCCGTCGCATGGCGGAGATCTCGCGTTTCACGTTTACGGTTAAACCGTTTTTCATGATTCGCTGCTTGTTGATGGCTTTAATGGCGAAACTCTGCTTTGATTCAATGTCCCAGCCATAGTAGACCTTGGCGAAAGCTCCGTAGCCGAGAAGCTTCCCGAGCTCGTATTTTCCGAACAGGTTTTTCTCTGCCGCCGGTTGAAATTCTTCGCCGGCGCATTCTGATAAAGTTGGAGTCATGATTATAAGTTGATCATGTAATTGAAACTTTATAGATATGCAGAATAGGGTTTTGTTTAAGTGAAGAGGATTTATCGGATATTCGGATGAATAAAAGTTGGGTTATTGAGTCGGGGTATATATATTGGGTTTTTGTAGGGCATGGATTGTTTTGTTTATTTAAAATCATATAAATTATGATTTTTATATATTTGTTGAAAAGAATACAACCATTGGCATCATGTGTGTGTGGAAAACTAATGGACGTTAAAAAAAGGAAGAAAATAAATTATTGAATCTTTAAATGGTATTTTAATATTTTATGTGAAATGTAAATGATAAATTGGATCTTAATATTTTAAATAATGAATTAGTGGTCAATAATTATTCATAACAACAATTTGATTGGTGTTAATTTCAACTTTTATTTTTCAGCCAAAATAAGCATCATTCTCGTATTATAATCATCTCAATGTCAAATCATTAGAAATTAATATCAAATGAAGTGAACATAAATACATCGATTACTTTCATATGCAACTATAACTGTACCCGAATAAATTGAATTAAAAGGTGAAAAATCAAGGAAATCTAGAAATCTAGTTCATGTGGACCGTCCACGAGTCAATAAACGTTCCATATATAACTCCTGGCCGGGTCGGATACGCAAAACCGGATTTCACATCTGCATCTTTTCTTTACACGATACGGACTCTTCAAAAACCTGAAGCAAGGGAAGATGGTTCGTATGTTTGGATGTCGCGCAAAACACCCAAAGAGCCAAAATTAGTCTCATTCTCTCACTTATCAGTTTGGGAGCACCTCTCTCCAAAATTGTTTGCCTCCAGGCTATTTATATCATCTCGGGAACTCGTCCCACATGAAATTTTAAGATACAATAGTTTAAGGTAAGATTCTGAATACGTTGTGTTTGTTTTAACCTATTCAAACGAGTTCGCATGCTAAGTTTCATTTATTTTAATGATTCCAGTCACCCTCAAGAATAATATGAGCTTGATAAGAGTATTGTGAACTAGCATAAACCCAGTGGTAAGCTTAAATGATGTTGCATGCCGATCTAACCCATTAGTTGTGTGTTTTTGGTTTAGAATTCGGCTTCCTAACCCTAGATCATTACATGCAGGAAGGATTACGAATTTTCAGTGACTGAGGACTAGTGACATGTAATAAGTTAACAATATGTATGGCTTGATTTCTCGTTTCAATCCATCACTAATCTACACACTTAGTTGAGTATTCAATATGACAACTTTTATATAGAGTTGAACATTTGAACCTATTTGAAAAGTATGTACCTTCGGGTAAGATTGGATGTATGGGTCCTAATGACCTAAATGGAACCTTTAGGTGAAAGAATGCATATACACATGATATTGCTTATGCATAAAAGGAATAATGATACATCCAATAGGATAGGATGTTGAAGGCTGATAAGCTAGTAGTTGGTTAGTTGTAATCCATAACATGGCTTATGTACATATCTTAATCTTGTTATAAATGTATAGTTAGTCATGAAGGAAAGTAGTAATATATGTTGTTAAGATGAGAATACAAGGTGGAAATAATTGTTGGCCTTATAAGTATGCTTGATTGTTCATGGGTCAACGGGGGATTTGAGTGCTCATGTTAACTTCTAAACTATGTTGATTTAGATTGAATGAGTTATATGCTATTGTAATCTCATAGTAATGTTACATCAGACATATACCGGTTATAGAGGTGAATTGTGGATGAAAACTCTAAACAAAAGTTGAAAAAGTCAAAAATTTGACTAAAGTCCGGATGTGTATAAAACTGGGAAACCTTCTGTGAGAATGGGTTTGCCGCGCCACCCGACGGCCAATCATAGGTTGGTCGAGACACGCGAGAGATTTGGTCAGGTCCCTGGCGACACACGAGGGATCCCAAAATGCATATTTATTTAACTTTTATTGATGATTTGGACCGGTTTGGGTTGTTGGGTCTTATTGTCATGCATACTAATGTGTGAGCATTCATGGCAGGTTCTCCATCCACATCTCTATAATTTATACTTTTATTGTTACTTTTTATCTCTCTTTCGCTCACAACCATAATTAAATAATATTTTTTATACATTTATCATTACCATTTTCCCTTTCCAATCCCCAAATTTTAACAAATCACCATTTTTTTGTCAAATATGCAGATTTGCTTAACTTTTTATCTCTCCTCTACTCACAAGTCACAACCAAACCTCAAATTTTGTAGATTTATACTCACATATTTTTTACGGAATCTACCGTGAATGCTCTTACTGGAATTTGTGGCAAGTAAAGAGTAAATATGGACAGGTCAAGATCGAGCTGAAGATTTTTGAAGAACCAAACACCTCAAGATGAAACATTTACTTTTTTTTTAAGTGCAAAACAATCTGTAATAGATAGTCATAACAGTACAAGTGGTAGTAATACTTAAAACCGTTGTGGTGATGTTTTGGACAAACTATGTTAACTCGTTTAATGAAGTTATTATTAAAAGTTAAAGAAATTTTCTAGGATCTAAGTTGCAAATGTCGTTTTAGCATGTTATTACGGGACATGTGTTACAAATAATCTTCAAAGAATATTTCTCGAAAAGTGTTATCCACCCTAACTAAGTGTCTATCTGTAGTCACTAATCAATGGATTACTAAAATAACAAGACATCAAAATCTTAGAATTATAGACACTTCGTAGAATTTTAAAGTCTTAAATATGAATAGAATTTTAAAGTCTCAAATATGAAGAGCAACAATTATCTTATGTTAAAGTATTCAAACAAATTAACTACCTATCATTAGAATAATTTGCAAGTTCAAGTATTATCAATGATTGATCAATTAGGGTGGGGGTATGGTTGCCTAAGGAAAAAATTGAATTATAAAATAGACCAATCACGTGTTGACAATAGGAGAGAGAAAAAAATGTAGAATATGATGTTTTGGTGGTGGGTATGGTTGCCTAAAATGAATTTAGGCATACTTGAATTGTTTAAAAAAAAGAAAAAAAAAAACAAAACGAAACGCCACCGTTTAAAGTTCCAATCCTCAATATGTCTCGGCATCAGTCTCGGCAACTAAATGCCGAAAACATTCAAAACTCGCCGATGCCGCAAGTTTGCCGAAGAGGAGGAATGGTTACCGAATAATTGCCGAAGGAGGAGGAGAGTTTGCCGAAGGCTTTGCCGAGGGTACTCCCCCCATCCTTACTATGTAAGTCTCATGCCTTTAAATGTAAAATTAAGATTAAACATGTGAAAAGTTATAAGAATAATCAGAGTATCTAACATGCTAATCAACCACAACCACAACCACAATAATCTCAGATAACATCAAACTATAGTAGATCCATAGATTCATTACTAATCAAGTGGATGAGAATTTCACACTAAAATCAACATAAGTCTTAAGATACGTCAAAATCAAAAGTTAAACCACGATAAAGATCATCTAACCCTAGATGATTGCAAAAGATTAGCTAACCATACTCAGAGCATTTACATCTCGTTCCCCATTTCCAACTCTATCCCTAAATTTTAATAAAACATTTAATATTTCTGTCCATTCCATTCCCCATTCTCATACCACATCCCTATAAACTTGTGAGAAACCAAATCCATATGCTATATATATCTGATGTCCAATATTAATCCTCCATATCTATTATTTTATACTATTTGTGAGTGTACGTGAGCGGTAAAGAGAAAAAATTATAGAAAATGAAATAAAGATGTATTATATAATTGATTAAAAATAAATATATGAAATGAGATGTGAGAGATTTTAAAAATTAATATATTAATTTAGATAGTAGAGTTTTTATTTAAATTATAGGGACGAAACGGCAATAAAACTCATAACCATGATGTAAACAAAAACTAAATCTAGAAAAATAAATAATATTCAAGAATAAAATAATCAAACAAAATTTTGTCGTCAGAGCTCCTTTTTTTTTGTCTAAAAACATCGAAGCCCACATGATATCAAGGGCAGCCCACGTGATGCTTTGGTTGGTTTCGTGAGCCCGCTAGTCAATTCTCTCTTTTTTTTTCTTTCTTTTTGACATGCCTTGGTAAGCCCAAAGAGTCCACAACAAAAGCTACGTAATATTAGAACTTAAACGGTTGAAGTATCAAGTCCAGGACCTAAAAGTTATATTACACGACTTTACATATTAGGCCACCATTTCCTATGCTAAATATGTTGCGTTTAAATAAAAAAGATAAAAATAAACTATTAAGCTGCCATGTGACAACCACCTAAGACTGCCATGTGACAACCACCTAAAACTGTCATGTGGACTTATGACATGTAATCACTATTCTTATTAACTTAATAATGTTAATAACTAATTTACTATACACGTAATGTCACGAAAATAAGACGGTAGAATAACAGATGCATTACTATAACGCTATATAAAAAACAAAAACACAAAAAAAACCTATGTAATAACTTTAAAATTAGAAATCAAAAGCTTAAGTATTGAGTATAGAAGCTAAAATTAGTTAAAATACACATAAAATAACTCACATGAATAACGTAATAAATATAAGAACAAGAATTAGAGGAATCAATATACTCATTGCAAATTCTTATTACAAAGTCAACCAACAACTAACAAAAACAAACATAAAAGCTTAAATTCAAAAATTACATATTCTTTAGGAACAATATGCAAGTCCCTACTTGCTTTTGGACCATAAGAAACTACATCCCATGAGGTTTGACCGAATTGTATGCTTCATTGTGTTGACCCATAGCAAGATTGTACGACAAGTAATAAATAACCTTGCTTGCTTGATAAGGAAATCAAGAAAGTAAATAGGTAAACAGTTTGTAAACAACAGCAACTACAACTACAAAGATGATCTGATGAGTTATGGAGATGCTGTCATTTTTCTTAACTGCATCATTTAAAACTGAAGGTGAGCATTTGAGTTCAATGGAGTATGCTCCCTTATCTTCTTGGACATCTGGTTCTATGTTTATCTCCCCAAATGCAGATCTCAACTCCCCATAGCTCCATTCCTTTACACATTCATTTATTTTCAAACTTGTAGTATATTACTTGTCTTATAAATACATGTCAAAAATGAAAAAAAATAAAAAAAATAAAGGGCGTTTCTATTCCCACACCACCCACCATCACCTTCTGTCGTCTAGCCTTTTCAAACTTTGAAAAGTCAGACGGCAGTTTAGGACAGTTAAATTGTCGTTCGCAATGTTTAAAGAGGCCAGCCGGTTGACCGGTGCAAAAGCAGATAGTTATCTGAACTAGTGTGAGATTAGAAAGATTAGTGATGTAAAAACATATATGTTATCTGAATTTTTCAAACTTTGACTTTTTCAAACTTTAAAATGTCATATGACCATTTGGACGGTCAAATAGCCGTGTGCAGTATTTTAAATTTTGAAAAGGTCAAAGTTAAAGTTTGTAAAAGTTAGACTGTTGTCGTGTACAACACAAACATCTATCTGAATCAGTGCGAGATAAAATGGGTGTTGTAAGAATATGCGGCCCTAAATAAAGGGGTTCGATATATTGGTTAGGAATCACCTGAATTTGTTCTCCGATGATGAAGACAATGGTGTTAGGGTTGGAGCGGAAGGAGAACGGTCCGTCTCCAGACAAGAGACGGAACTCTCCAACCTCTGTCGGGATGTGAAGCCCGAGAGCAAATGTGGCCAAATCGCGTCTAGACCCGTCTGATCCGCCCTGAGTTTGACATGACCTTGGGGTGTGAGGTTGAAGAGATGAGTTACTGTGCTTGAATAATGTCATTCTTGTTTCATTTTCCTTGATTTTCTTGCGAGGCTTCTTGCCCCCATTACGTCCAATAACCTCAGCCACATCTTTTGCAATTGCTTCAAGTTTTTTTGCCAGATTGTCCATTTTCTGTCTGAAAATACACGAAGCTACAAATCAAATCAACACTGGAAAGAAAACCCACATATTCTATCACAAAATTACAATTTGATTTTGCATGGATGGAATTCAAGGAGTTTTTTTTTTTTCGTTTGTAAATCGGTTTTAAAATGGTATTTACCAAAAATGTTTTCAATAGTAAGTTGTTCCATTCCAATCTAATACATTCCTAATGCTGTTCAAAATAAAATAAATAAATAAAATAAAAATTCTAATACCTAGTAAATTAATGATTACAATATTTTGGGTATTTGTCACCATCTCATTTCTCTCCCAAAGGTTAAACTCGTTCACTTTCAATCATTTAGTTATTATTTTAATCTTTTCTGCCAAAAATTTAAAGTTTGATTTTTAATCCTTCATTTATATAAAACATTTATTCAAATAACAAAAACATCTTAAATAATAAAAAGTCAATTAATTATTTAACATAATTCTAGTAAAAAATAATCATTAATTATATTTTTTTTAATGATTTAGCCCGTATAATATACAGGCTTTATCGTAATACAAAATATTTATAGATCTAGTGATAATGAAACGAAGACAAAAAGAACAAACCTAAACGTGTGAAACTGCGCCTCATTTTTAACATGTTTTCGCCTTTCCGCGGCCTCCATCGCAGATCGCGACCACGCAAACTCCTCCCGATCCCCATCGCGGCTCCACCTATCCGCCAACAACCCGAAACAAAACTCCGCCTCAGTAAACGCGGCATTCAGCTCCTCCGCCGATATCCCATGACCGCTCAATTGAAACACGCCAAACTTCACCGCGGAATCCATCATCTTCTGGATCGAATTCTTATCCTTCGATTTGATCAGCCGGTACTCCACATCCGCAATCATCGACCTGTTGGTGTCCCCCGGGAGGTCGAATTCAGGAATGTTCTTGAGTTTGTCGAGCGGGGGATCGGAGCGGGAGGAGATGCGGGAATTGGGCATCGGAGAGGAAGGCTGGGCCTGCGAGGATGACGTGAGGCGACCCCTGATCGGAGCGAGAGCCATGGTCGATTGATTGTTGGATGAAATGGGAGAGAAATGAGAAAGATGATGCATGGGAATTATAGTTATTGCATGGCGAGTTTTGTGGCGTATTGGATGGCACGTCTTAGCTGCATAGATGACTTGTACGTTTTGGTTTGTATGAGAGTTGTACTTTGGGGACTAATGTTTGGTGTGCATGGTGTTTCATTTCTACCGTTGATTTGTTACTGTCTAAATTGGGTTTTATGTGTTTTATTTATGTTAATATTTGTTTAGGAAAAGGTGTTTTTGTTGATTAGAATCTATATTTTAATTTTTATAATTTAAGTAAATATAATTTTTCTATAAATTTACTCATAAAGAGATTTTGTTTAACTCGTCACATTTCATTCTTTATTTTATTTCTGTCACTAATATTAATTTATTATTTTTTGATTTTTATAGATAGTGGATTTCTACATTTAAATAATTATTATTCATTTAATAATCATTATTCATGAAACTCTAAAATTTAAAGATTAAAATAGAAATCGGCATTCTTATGAAGTTGAAAAAATAAAAAGAAATAAATTATATAAATACACGATAGAAATAGAAAAACCAAATCTAAATGTTTAAGATCCTTTACCATCTTTTTATGTTACATAAATGTTACATTATTTTCCCCAATGTATAAGTCTATGATATCAAATGGATACAATGTAGTAGAATTAGATTGAACAAATGGTAAACGTTGTGTTTAGTTAATTGGCATGAATTGAAAAAGAACGAACTTTTGAGTTTATCACAAGAAAAAAAAAACACGAACTATGAAAACTCGTAACATAATAGTTAGGATGGCCAAGTCTATCATGCCCGATATTAAAAATCAGAAATTAGAAATAGAATATATAATAAAGATAGGCCCTTCATATTCTTGAAATTCTTCAAAAAAAAAAAAACAAATAGGTTTAAAGAATGTTCCAAAGGTGAATGAGTCTGGAGGCAGCAGAGACTATGGTCAAGTGACCCGAATAGTGAACCGACACCCAATTACCATTCTCAGCATATACAAATTTGATAGAATTAACACAAAGAATGTTAATATGACTCTTAGGTATCTCTGTATAGCAAATCAACCTAACACACATGATGAACACTCACGAACTCGAAAGAAACAAAGGTGAAACGGAGACACGTGATATGTAGTGGTTCGGTCTAACCTACAACTACGTTGCAACTAGTGATTTTTATTTTTCTGTGCTCAAACCAGATTACAAATATAATGCTAGAATAAATAAACAAGGTTTAGGGTAAAAGTGGTAACATTCCCTTAAACAACTGGGCTAAAACTTGGGTCATGCTAAAAGCCTCCACACCCAACAATTACCTTGGTCAGTAGTGAGATGCAAGGTGGTTCCAGAGTCCATGTACCATTGATTGTCTCTCGAGTATGAGGTCATACATGAAAGGCTCTCCAACTTTAGTGGGTTCATGTTCGTAAGGTAGGCTTTTTGGGACTCTTGAGCGGGGTAGCTGGATCGAGAGGCAGGACAAGGCACTATGGGCTAAATTGGAGCTACTCGTCCAGTCCGGGCTGAGTTGCAAAGAGGGAGGGGTGGCAAATCCCACCATAGAGCCTAATATGACGGCGGATGAGGATCCCATGCATTATGCCCTAACAAGGAACTGAAACTGCAAGATGATGACATCTACTTTTTATTTTTTATCACAAATCATATTTAGCCATTTAGGATAATCTTGAGTCGAGAGTTATAGTGCAATTGATATGAACTTATATGTTAGGCCAGCGGTTATGGGGCTTGATAAAGTGTTTGTGCCGGTGAAAACGCTTCAAACACCCTCAAACCTCGATTACACATTAGACGGAAAACCTTATAATGACCCTCTGACTAAAAAATTCTAGCTCGGTCCTTAGGTCATTATATGAAGAAGACCCTATAATAAGCCTTGGTCTTAATTTTCAACAATAACATAATAGGGGTGAATAAACCTTTTAAAGTAAAAGTAAATGTTGAAAGACCATTTTTGTCAACCAAAATCCAATGTCAAATTCAAGAGAAGGGCTGCGTCACCCACCTATTAGACAACATCAACTTACAAACAGCTTATGTTGACAACAAAAAATTTGACAAAACTTTGTAACATCCTATGCATATGTTACATGCACAACAACCTTTCATATAAGTTACAACCCTGCGATTTCCACGGGTCTCAAAATCTCACTACAGTTTCCAGGCTAGAGTCAACTCGACAGGGGCGGGAAATCATCCTCGTCTTTTAAATGGTACGAGGATTGTGCAGTGAACCTACACGTTTTCAAACAAAATATCAGATGTGAATTGTGATCTATCATTTATTATCAATCAAGAAAACAACAGCTTTTGTGCAGTTTTTTAGGGGAAATGATACATTTCCTATACCTATCCATACCAGAAACAGATCTGGGCCTCTGTGAACCGTCCAGCTGGCGAGCTCGGTTGGGAATTTGATGCCTCCTTCTATGTAACAAAGGCTCTCTTTGTTGCATAGGACGGTTAACTCCTTCAGCTCGGGGAACGAAATTATTTGGGTTCGGGGTCCCGTTACTTGATGTTGAAGTATGATAGCCTTGTCCAGACCGATTCTGAAGAAAAAACACATAACAAAACATGTTAAAAAACTTTGTTGCAGTACCATGCCGACAACAAATCAGTAGCAAATTTATCAGTTTTTAGCGTATTAAATCGAAAAGTTAGAGAATATTAGAGTTACCATATCTAGGAAGGGATTCATGGGGCCAATCGAGTTGGGGTCGTTGGGAATGAAAGGTGGTCTAGACATGAACATCTGGCCTGATGGGTGGAACGGTGGATGGTGAAAACCGTTAATACCGCCATGTTCCGAGGCAATCATGCTCAGCAAAACCGGCGGTGGTGGTGGTGGCGGTGGTCCCATCATTGTATGTGGAGCATAAGCGTAACTATTCCACCCCCTCACACGATCCAAACATACCAAATGAGACATCAAATCTCCGGTGAGATCCAAAGGTTCTGACGGTAGTACTTCCTCTTCATGCACCTCCGACTGTTTAACATCATTAATATCAAGATCACCGTCGTCTTCCGGCTTATTAACTAACTTGGAGTAATGATGAAAAAGATGAGGTGCATAGAATGGTATACTGATAGGATCAGCAACTTCTCCTGCATCACTCAATGTAAGGGCAGAGTCGTCCTTTTCCGGAATAGATATCCGGTTCTCCGGATACCCATTGCTAGAATACTTATTTTCATCATTAGAAGTTCTCGGTTTTCCATTTACCCTTGTGGTAAATGAATTTTCTGCCTGTGAAATGCCGACGGTCAGAGAAGACCTTTGACCACTTCCATGCATTTTTAATGTATTTGAGAAAAAAGAAAGAAGCTCCTCGGTCAGGTTATCTTCAGGAGCCATAAGGATTTCCTTCAGTTTCCTAGCCCCGTAACCTAAGGCGCTACGTATCCGGAAAAAATTCCCTGAACATATATGAAGCAATAATTGACATAAGCTTGTATTAAACAAAATCATAAATGCTACTTATTCTGCTAAGATTTCAATGCCAACTCATTTGGCATTTACGAAGCTCGGCTTTTAAAACCGATTATCTGGTTATAATGACTTCAAGTTGACCTAATCGGTCTTCATACCAGCAGCTACAAAACTGATTATTTGAAAGTAAACTAAAAGTTACCCATTTACCCTTTTATTTTAACATCATTTAAGAGGCTTCAACCATCTAATGTAACGTGACCAGGTATTATTCGAGTAAGGTTGAAAAGAGAGCTTATAATGCAACTCTAATGAGGTTGAAAAATTAGATGCTTGCATACCTTGGCTAACACTACGACCGAGATTATTATGGACATTTAGTGGATCAACAATGTTGAGATGCTTTTTGGAAAACACATCCCCATGCCTCATGGGAATTGATAACATATCAGAACAACATCTAAGGAAACCGACTTTCAGCAGAAGATCATCACTGTTTGGTGGTCTCTCGACTACAGATTGATAAAATAATGACAGTTTCAAATAACAAATATAAGAAAGAAACCTAAAAGATGGCGTAATAAAAGTAGATATAAACTCACCTATGATTCTTGGCAACTCGGATAATCTGACAGGGCCCATTAAACTGATACCATAATTATCCCAATCGAACGTACTGAAATACTCCAAGAACTTATATAGAACCTGTCATTAGAGCAACACAATATTACATTCAAGGGAGAATCTGATAACTAATATCTTGATATTTTGAAAATATGGGGAGTTTTAAAAACTCACTGAGAGAGGACCGTCGATTGTTATATGGAAAACATGAAATATATAGAGAACTAAAGTCTCTAGTCCATATGTTGATATTAGACCAACGTGTGCACCAAGAGTTCGACTCTCGTAATAGCACCACGCTTTAATCAATATTATGCTTCGTTTAAAAAGATGATCTTTCTTGATTACGCGATCCACCTGCAAAAGCAATAAGTGGCAAGGGTTTAGGGCTTAAGATTCAGGGTTATGATGGAATAAAGAGGTGGCGGTCTTGACCTATTTATTAATGGAAGGAAGGTGTCAGAGGTCACTAAAAGTGTAACATTAAAGCATAAAACCTCCTAAATCATTTAGCTAGAAAATAGATTATTGCTGAAGTAATATTATTTTGTAAACATATTGGCACGTTAACTATTTATAGAATACTTTCAAAACTAGAAAAAAGAAGTGTTTTGAGTCAACCCAAGCACATCTGTTTCGACCCTTTAGTGCTTGATACAATCAATTTGCCACCTCAAATGGAATATATCAAAAGGCATAGCATCAACTTCATAAAAGTGTCACCTACCTGCTCAAGAAAACATAGGGTGCAAAGCCCCCCTATTTGATTAACAGATATGTCAACAACTAGATTTTGCACCATGCATTTCACGAGCTTAACCTGTCATCATAAATTCATTTTCAGATCTACCAATTAAAAAAAAAAAAGAATATTAAATTGATCAACAGTGACTTATATGGCATTGCCTACTAAATCCTGTATTTAAGGCAGTGCAAGTAAAAAAGCAGCATACTTTCAATCAATTTCTATTTTGGAGCCACATATATGGGTATATGTTATCAGTTTATAACTAAATAAGGGAACCTGATTTAAAACTAAAAACATTTTTTTCCAAAATAGAAATCGACTGAAGGTATGTTCCTTTTACGAGTGATTTGCCTTTTATTCATTGTTAAAAATTTTATACAGATGGTCAGAAATTTAATAAGCAATTTCTAAAAGTTCTAATCAAAATCAAATTTAATAAACAATTTCTAGAAATGATAATGTGGTGGTATTAAATGAAGATAAAAATAACCTGGGCGCCAATAAGCTGGACATCTTTAACAACAAACTCGGCTGAACCGTTCTTCTCTTCACTCTCAAGTAATGACACAATCTCCTTTATGAGACCGCGTGTGCGTGCACCCACAACGCTTAGATCAATATCTCCATCAGGGAGGTAAGTTTTCAATGGTACCGAGCCATAAGCAAACACCTGAACAAAGTTTGCGAAACAGTTTTCAGTTACTATTGCTTAGTTTTAAGGAGCAACAACTAGCAAATTTTTAGTTTTGTATTATTCAATAGAAAATTACGTCAAAAGGTGTAAGGAAATGGTAATCATAGAAAATGGTATGGTTGATCGTTGGAATTATGGTTTTTTTTTTTTAATTATTCAGTATAAAATAGAAAGTAGAAACTAACTTCGAAATTTCAAATATCAAAATACAAAAACTCATATAAAACTAACTCATCAAACTCTTAATCCTACAATAAAAATGAAAACTTAATCCTATACTCAATATCTCCTTGGGATCTCTGGATCTTGCAAGATTGTGCTCATCAACCATATGTTTTGGTCATTCATTATCTCGTAAATTATTTAATTAGCGTTAAAACTACACAGAAAACATAGTACATCATATTCCTATCTATCGACAGCGGAAAACTAAATACTTTAGATGAGAACTAGCAAACTCCTACAATCGTTACCTCTTGGGTAATTACAAAATATATGCAATAAGCTACAAAAGGGAACCTTCATAGTCTAACAAAAAAACTTGTTCAATTTTTCCATACGTGAAAAAATGACACGTTTTATATTTTTACTCTTACGAAAAACCAAGTGTGCAGGGACCACTAGGGTTATTGAAAACTATAGAATAAAAAATTCTATATTTTCTAGATTTTTAATATGTATGACGAGAAGAGGAGATATTTATTGTTTGTTGATAGAGGCTTCTTGATCAAGAATAGAATGTCTTCGCGTCATAAATGTTAACAAAAACTATACGTGCAAAACATCGAAGAGCCATGAATCATCATTGTTAATAAACATGATTACATGAGATGTACCTTATGAACCCTAAAAGATATAACCCGACGTCATTCCTACAAATATACGATCATAATAGGATATCTTCTTTTAGATGTAAATTAGATACACTGTGATCTCAATAGTAACAAAAGACACGATTTAAGAAGGCGATAGAATTTAGAGTTTCTTGCTTCATTAAAGTCTCCAATGTCCACGCATCTCTCCCTTTCGTCTTACCTCAAATTCCTACGAAACCAACTACCATCGTATACGCCATAACAAAAACCACAAACAAAAGTACTAATCTAATCCTTGATTTTACACCTAAATCCATGAAATTCAATCACAAATCTATGATTCATTAAAATCTCCAATGTCCATGCTTATATCTCTTCTTCCCTTAATTTCCTATCAAACCATCTACCATCATATTCCGTTTCCCAAAACCGCAAAGAAGTAATAATCCAATTCTTGATTTATAACCTAAATCCATGAAACTCAATCAAATAATCTGCTGATACATTAAAATCCCCAGTGTCCATGCTTCTCTCTCTAAAATCCCTATGAAACCATCTACCATTATTCCGCAAAGAAACGTAATGATCCAATCCCTATGATACATTAAAATCTCCAAGGTCCATGCTTCTCTCTCTAAAAACCCCTACGAAACCATCTACCAACATATGCAATTTTCCAAAACCGCAAAGAAAAGTAATGATCCAATCCTTGAATTAGACCTAAATCCATGAAATTCAATCATAAAAACATGTGCTTTCACAACCCTCTATATATGTATCTGTGCAAACATGTATATTACACAAAAGTAGCCACATTTGGGGGGGAAATCATACATAATCAGAAACAATGTGTATCCAAACAAACCCCAAATGAAATTCCATAAATTAACAAAATCAGAACCAACAGATTGAAATCATCTCACCTCACAATGAAGATTATCTTCCAACAATCTCTGCAGATAATTAATCACTGCATCTCTTCTCCCTTCAGTAACAACAGTCGGCTGAAACTTTGAAATTATTCCCTCCGCAGCTTTCTCCGCTTTATTCCACCGCTGAATCCCAATCAAGCGAGGATTCGATTGCGATTCCGGCTCCCATGAACCATCGCCGATCAAATTCGAAGGAATATCAACCACCACGTCTTGTTGAACGCCCATAAATAAAACCCAACTCAATTTAACAAAATCTAAACTTTATTTCGACAAATTCATCACAAACCCATCTTGAGTTCCCCAATTTAGCAGTTCCAAGTTGGTGAATTTGGGGAAAATTTGAGTCTTTTGGGTTGAAAAATTGCGGGATTTTTTAAAGAATTTGGTGTTTGAGAATTGGGAGTAAAGGTTTGACGTGAAAAGGACTCGATGTTTTGAAGAATTCGTCGGGTGATTGGAGGGGGGGTTTGAAACACTCAGCTGCTGCAGGCTGCGGCTGCCCGAGTCTATCAATTGCTTCTCTCTAGTATGAAACCGAAGATTGATTTTAAATTAGTTAGGGCTAAATAATTGGTTTAATGAAATTAAATGTCTTGACCTTTATTAATTTAATATTAAGAAGACTAGATTTATTAACCTTTTATCTACATTTATTTTGTTAACATTTGTCAATTTAATAATGATTAAAGCTAATGCGTTTAGTTGAAGGTCATGTGTTCAAATATAGGCAAGATATGTAACTGGGATTCAAACCCAGACAAGGTTGTAGTTAGAGTAATTTAGTTTGTGAAGTAGTTTAGAAGTATGATAGATTCGTCGTTAAACAAAAACAATGATTAAAGAACAATGTTAGGAGGGTTTGTGGGATTGCTTTTAATTATGACTTATTTATTTATTGTTTTTTAAAAAAAAATACCAATCAGCTAAAAAAATATTTTGGTAAGACAAAAGTGTTTTCCGTTTTGACTTTTTGAAAAGGGTTTAAAAAACTACTTTAAAAAGTCACAAAAACTTTGTCTTTTGAAGTGCTTTTGATTTTTTTATTGCACAATTACTATAATACTCTCATTTAACCTTAAACTTATCTAACTTTATATCCGCCTAACATCTTTTTGGTTATTTTACATATAAAAGTTAAACCAAATATTTTTTGAAAAAATAAATTATTGACTTACTGGCTTTTGCCACCATGAAAGCTAAGCTAAACATTTTTTTTTCAAAAAAAAACTGACTACTTTATAAAAGCAATAAGTCAATAAAGCAGTTTCGAGTTTCAAAAACAAATCCCAAACATCCTCTTAATTCTCAGTTGGAGATGGGAAATGAATCTAAATCAATTGAAAACTTTCTTAATTCAAATGTTATGGGAAATGAATCTAACTCAATTAAATTTTCTTAATTCAAATGTTCATGACATATATATAGGGGTGTTCAAAAATATCCGCATTCAAAACTCTGAATTTGAAATATAAAAAAAAAATGGTAATATATATTGAAGAGTATATCAAACTGTTAGAAACATAAAATAAAAATATGTTACAGAAGTGGAGTTAAAGATTTTATATCTCACGTTGGGTTTTTATATGAATTTAAGATCGAATCCCGGTTAATGAATATGTAAACAGGTATTTTTTAACCATATATGATCATAAATGGATATATCATGAATATGAGATTGGCTTTAGACCATGATTTTATATTACATGTATGAAAATAAGACTGCCTATAAATTTTCAACTTGTTATAAATTCACATATTATGGGTTGTTTGTTGGATTGTATCGGAAATATTTATAGAATAATAAAATACTAACAATAAATACGTTTAGTTATTGCAATTTATAAGATATTATTATCTAACATTCATATCATATTATCATTATCATGTCTATTCCCCTCGTTTCTAAAGTTTTAAACCAAAATCGTTTGAAGAATATAACAATATTTTGATGATCGAATGGTAAGGGCTTAGGTTGTCGTTACAGCAATAAATTGATTAAATATATTTTTTGGTACAAAACTTATTTTAATAGAAAATAGGTTGTCATCAAAGCAATAAATGCTTTAAATACATTTAACAAAATACTTTTTTTAATAAAAAATCTATATACTTTTAATCTTAACTACACTTCTTATATTTGTAGTTGTTTGGGCTATTCATGAGTCGAGTCGAGTTGAGCCAAGTTGAATTCTAAATCGAGCAAAAATTTTGTGTGCGGCTCGGCTTGGTTTTTAACCGAACTAGCTCAGCTCGGTTTTGGCTCGGTTTTAAATAGAACTTTAGATGAAATTTTCAGGTGAAATGGTTCAACAAGTATTCAATGATTCATAAAATGTATGTAAATCACGTCCAATGCATACACTTCACAAGTTTGGATTAAATCTAAAACGTATGTATCTCTCAGTTGGTCAGCTAGCGACGTCCTCTCTATCACTTAATTGAACATGATCATCAGTATCAATTCCACCAATTGATTCTTTGAAAGAAAACATTCTACAATAAAACAAAAAATCAAAATTAATAGAAGTAAAATGAGATGATGCTGATCATAAACTGAAGTAATACGTGTGAGGACTTTGAAGTTGAAGAAGGTTATAAATTACGTGGACGAGAAAAGAAAAATGAGGCAACTACATATCAAATAAATGGATCTATAAGTTTATTTTGGCATGACTAATTTGAATTAAGGGTTTATTAATGTATAATAATAACAATAATCATACTATTGATAACAACAATAATACATATAATAAATAATAATAGCAAGAGCGGTGTTTTAAAAACCGATGACCAGGGGCTAGACCGGTTCGGTTAAGAGCGGTTTTATCTATTTCCAAGCTAAATTACGGAGCGGCGGCTTTTGCAGTTGAACTGGCAGGTTTTGTGGTTGAATCGGACTCGGACCCACATTGAACCGTTTTTTTAAGTAACCTAAAAAAGATAGGGTATTTTTTTGTCTTTGATAAATATATCTTGATTAAACTTATATATATATATATATATATATATATATATATATATATATATAGGATGGTTATAATGAAAACCTCTTTGAGTTGGAAAAACCGTGAAAACTACCACAAAACGATTTTTTTTTCTTCAAAATTTTTGTAGTTATTATATGCGTTAATACAAGCCCTATGGTGAAAAAAAATCAAAAAAACGTCTATTAGTTTTTTTAAAAAAAATATATCAGAAATCTGACGTTACGTCATGTTACATATGTAAATATGTAACATTTACATGTTACATATGTAAAATGCTTTGTTACATATGTAACAAAATCTGTAAATAATTTTTAAAAAAAATTCTCTAGGCGCTTTTTTATATTTTTTTCACCAAACCCATCCAGAATGAATGTAGAATCTATAAAAAAATACATCTAAAAAAAATAACAAATTTTCAACGTCTTTTTTGGCCGGTTAACTTCTTTTTGCAAAAAAATCGGTTCTTAAATTTTTATTTTTTTTAAATTTACTCGGCGTTTTTTTTTTGTTTTTTTTTCATAAATGGTGTTTTTTTAAGTTAGAGAGTCACCATAAAAAAATCGGAACAAAAAATGAATTTTTTAGCTTAGTTTTCACGGTTTTTCCAACTCGGAGAGGTTTTCATTTTATCATTCTCCTATATATATATATATGTATATATTATTTTGGATAATTGTAATTTTTTAGACTTTATTGAAGTTTTTTTTTTCCACATTTGTCATGGTTAAAAGTTTAGAAAATGTATATTATAAAATTATAGGTTTGAATAGTCAATCTGGTTCAACCACCCGGGTCAACCTGGATCAACCGATTGAGTTGCTTTTACACAAGCCCAATCCGGTTCAAAAATCCAGTTTTATAACATTGAGCAAGAGTAATGATATTAATATAATACTAGAGAAATAACATTATTTCAACATAATAAAAAATAATAATTATTAAAGACTAAAAATATAAAATCAAAATTATTAATAACCAGTAGGTTCATCTCCAACATTGGGGTTAGGGTTGGGGACTTGGGGTTACCCAATAGCTCAGGGATTTCTACTTATGGAGGATTTTCGTCTTAGATCGAAACGTCGAATATTGATGACAGTTGAATCCCCTCAAACGGTGACTCGAAGGATATCCGAGTTAGACCTAAAACGTCAAATACTGAAGATGATTAAAATCCCCTCAAACAGAGACTCGGAAAAACATATATCCTTACTTCACTATGCCTTAGAATTCCAATTTCCTAACTTTGTGCTTAAATTTATCTCTTCAATTCTCCATCTACTCAAACCATAACACCTTCATTTGTTTTTTTTTTTTACCTTTAACCCCATTGAAGGACACTTACCCAAAGTAATATACATATTTTTGGATCTCATTGGTTAGCATGATATTGGTAATCTAATGATTCCCATGAAAAAGGCCAATCCAATCTGCAATAAGCTGTGTATAATTTTAATGACAGATTTAGACCATTAACAGACGTCAAACTTGAGATCATTATATGAAACTAAGTTTTAATCAGATTACATAAAAATCCAATGGCATCACATTGTTTCATGTAAATATGCATACATAATTTACACACAAATGACAATAGCAAATCTAAGAAAAACACAAAATCAACAAATTTGACAACAAAAAAAAAATGAATTAGAAGGACATGTCTCTACATCACCACAAATTGCAAAATGCTTTGAGTTGTATAGATATCAAGAAGCAAAATAGTGAAATTCGGTGTTCAACATTTCGACAGCAAAACTATTCAAAAAGAATGCGAGGGAAAAATAAATTATGGCCCATGCAGGTCTCGAACCTGCGACCTTCGCGTTATTAGCACGACGCTCTAACCAACTGAGCTAATAGGCCAATTTGTGATTTAGTTTTGATAAATGAATTTTAACCCGTGGTTAGGGAGTTGCTTTTCCAAAATTTATATGTTTTTTACAAGATAATAGCCTTATTCAGGAATTGTTTATGTTTGATTTTATGTAAATGGATCTTGATAGTTCAGAAAGATAATGTGTGAAAATGAATTGTTATCAATCATTAATTGTTCATTTTAACATAGGAGTTCGAAATGATTAAGTTTGAAGAAACATTAAAAGCGATTTGTAAACTTATACGAGTTAACGGGGTTGGGTGAACCAATTTGTTTAGAAATGATGTAAACTAGATTATATTATTCGCGTGTTGTCGCGGGATAATGTGGTTATATAAATTTGTGACACTGTTAAATTAAAAAAAAAAATACGAAAAGATGACGCAATGACGTAAAATAAGAGGCAATTAAGTATAACACTAAAAATATTAGATACCTAAAGACAAGAGTACGTGTAAAACTAAAACTAATGAATCATTTTATAAAGAAAAATTGGATTTTAATAATAATTATTATACTTGTTGGCCGCTAATAATCCCAATTGAAAATATTTTTGTCACTGATCCCAACTATCTAACTATTTTCTACCGACAACCCCCCTTGAAAATATTTAACTAAGTTAGTTTCCCGTTAAAAGTTTGTGGGTGTCTTGCTTGGAGCAGATGTAGACGATGAAGAGGAACTCATAGGAACTCATTTCAATTCTCAATTTTATGTGTGAATCAAAGCAAATGGTGAATTGGGGAAAGTTCCAGTTACCCTTCAAATGACCAAACGTCATTGTAAATGACTTGACTATTGTAGAATATTCAGGATAATTACACTTACCCTTCAAACGACCAAACGTCCGTATTATGATGCCATTGTGTAAAATTATACTTAACCTTCAAAAGACCAAATGTTGGTTAGTGTCTTTGTAGGTTTAACATCTCACACCCTCGGAAAAAGTAAATGACTTGACTATTGTGGAATATTTAGGATAATTTTCATCCGCTAGATAATATCCATGCTTGTATGTCACTCCTTGTAGTTCAAATGAGGAATCGGGTTCACGTCTCTCTATAATATTGTCCTAAATCGGTGATTGATCCAAAACACTGATGTCGTTGTTGGACCCCACGACACCAGAAAATGTATGTCAAATCCACATGTCGTTTGAAGCAACGACTTCGATCATAATGAAATAATGGTTTTGATCACCACACATAAACCGAGCTATCAACACATTCAGGCAATTGTACCACTCCCAATATGTGCAATCACTGGTAGCAAGCATTCCCCGAAAATCCGATCTATTTCATGGAACTCGTACAACTGTTGAATTTCGCTTTGCGGTTGGTTTTCTTAAACATTTTATCTTTATATACCTTTAGAGAACTTTTTCATGCAAGACATCATCGTCCGACCGAACATCTTCAGATACTCTTCAAATGAATCCTCCAACGAACCATACGCCATCATACGAAAGGCGACGGTGTACTTTCGCACAACAGTCAAACCAATCCTACCCCTAGCATCGTACATTTGTTAGAACCATGGCTCCCCCTCTCAAGATCACTCACTATTCTTAGATATAGTTACTAAATCATACGATATCGTCGGTGAAATTCTTCGGGGTAGGTAGGTCACTCGCAATGGCATAACTTTAAAGGGACACAGGGGGGGGGGGGGGGGGCGCCCTTCCGGGTTTTTCGTCCGGAAGTATCTATTTTCGCGATTTGTTACACAAAATTTTACATGTATTGAGTATCGTCCCCTCGAATGTATTGAGTATCGCCCCCTTGGTAGAATTTTTGAGCCCCGCCCCCTCGAGGTTTTCTTTCAAGCTTTGCCACTGGTCACTCGAAAAAATAAGCAACTACAACTCATGATCAACTTGATGGTCACAGTTGGGGCATGCTCTTCGGGTCAATCTTTGTTCGGCTCGTACGTTTAGACATATTTGACGCCGGCTGACGATGGCTCTAAAGAACATCTCGTCGGTTTCATCGGATGTTAAAGATGATAATGAGTTGGAGAAGTCCATAAAACTTGAGTGAAAGTTGAATAGAGTTGAGAGAATTATTAAGTGAGAAAAATTGACTTGTGAGGTTTAAGCTTGACTTTGCGAAATGCTATGATTCTTTAGCATGAAATTTCATTTTTCTATACTGAAATTGATGAGTTTTGCAAGTTCTTAGATTGACATGATTGAAGCTTGTCTCGTTTCATTTATGGATTTGGTGCTAGTAAACGTAAGCCGAAAGAAGGAGTTCAAAAACCATCGAGGATTAAGCCAAGGGGATCATCTTTCCAATTTCTCTTCATCTTGGCGATGGACTTGTATAATTATTTCATCGAAAAAATGACCAGTTCGAGCCTATATACTAAAGCGGTGGTGGGTGACTGATCGATGCATTTTAGATACATGTTATTGCATATTAATTATATTGAAAATACATCAATTTAAAGATAAAACATATCACTTTCAAACAGCCTCTAAATCTTTGTGTGATACGAAGAAAGTGAGCTAAATGAGAATAAAAATGATCATATGTTAATTCGAAGGGGGAATTAATTTGTTTATCTAGAACAACATTGTATTAGAAAAAGGTGTCTCTTTGTTAATTAATAATATAATTTATGCCATTTTATGATGTTGGTGATCACATTTACACGTGACATCAGATTGCATATTTGGATTTAAATGGTTTTGGCTCATTTACAAATTACAATAAATAAAAATTAGTTCTTGAAGGATCACTCATCAGTCATCATCACGTGGCCGGAACAAAACATGATATTGATGGGCTAAAATGCTTTTGGGCTGGTCCAACGAAAGAAAAAATGACGGAAAAAGAAAAAGGAATTAAAAGGGAAGTCAAGATCAGTTTTGAGAGGGGGATTCATTCGACAGTTTCCAGGGGGTTCGCAAAGTACGAACGGCAGTCCCCTTTGGGGCTGCTGTGAGTAAATCGAGGACAAGGATAGAAGGACGTAACATCGACTTCACTTCGTCACACAAATTTGAGAACAAAGAGGAGTTTTAGTTAACTATTTCTTAACAACAAATCTTGAAGTAGTGACAATATTTGGTTTTGTTGATATGTTTAGTTAATTATTATTTTCTTGTGATAACAATCGGGTGTAGGTTTTAGATATGTAATTGTATTCAACATGGTTTTAACTTTTACTAGACATGATTTATGCTTTAGTTGTTTAAACATGTTGACAATTAGGGTTTATTTCATATTGTTTGATATATGAATGTGTTTGAAAGACATATGTCTCTGGTTTAGTACTCGTCAGTCCACTATCGGTCTTAGAATCGTTAATCATCTTATGTGGTGTTAAATTATATTTATATGTTGATAGTTGTGTAGTACACATCCTAGCACGTGTTCTTATATGGTCTCTGAATCATTAAGTCAACACAGCCAGATTCCTTAGTCTCATAATTGTCTGGTATTTCATATATTAAACAATGTTATGTCTATGTAGTTGTTAGTAAAGTGAAGTCACATTATACTATTGCTTCCTAATTCCAAACTTGAGTTTAGGGTTTGTGTTGCCATTTATTCAATCCGACTTTTGAGCATGTACTAGACTTGAATGTACTCTTATTACTTTTACTAGTGAATACTTTGAGTGTGTTTAGGTGTTTAATGTATTGAGCCTTGTAGGACAAACTATTTGATCACACATCAATGCATTGTCCCATTCATTTGGTTTTTATAACATTGAGGAGCAAGCTGCTATTGATTGTAGAGTTTAGTTTGTTGATGATTACGTTGTGTACCTTACGTTATCTTATTCATTCCGTCTAGAATCGTTGAATCTTAGTTGCATGAATGATGTATTCCTTAATCATCATTTGTTCATATATGTTAAACAAGGCTATGTCTATGTGGTTATTGGCGATGAGGGGAGACTTTGGACTGAGAGGTCACAAGTTCGATCCCTGAGCTCCCAGGTTTTACCACCCGGCCGCTCGCGGAGGTGGATTTTTCCTGGAATGAGCTCAACTGGTGTGTAAATATTCTCTGGCTTTCCAGGGCTTTAGTTGGCCGTTCAAAAAAATCAAATCTAAACCCAAATGTGATTGCTTGTTCTTTCTTGTATTCTTGTGTGTCGTTTGTTCATTTTTCTTAGTTTAGATGCAAACTAGGTTAGCATTTGTTTAGTTCAAACCAATCAAATCTTGAAAGACTTTGTTCTAACTTAATTAAAGGAAAATGGCTTGGGTGTAATGGGGTCTTGGGGTGGCAGATAAAAAGAAAGGGGGACTAGGTATTTGTATTTTGAAAGCTTTTAATATTGCTCTTTTGGTAAGGTGGAAATGGCGATATCATTTTAATTCTAAGGGGAAGGGGTATCGTTGCCACAAGAAGCCATGCCCACTGATGTTAGTCCAATGTGTCGTCATTATTATGCTTGTTTTGTCTTATTTATTTATAATAATGGTTGAATTACGTTGCATTTTCACGGGTTTTCATGTTTTGAGGTACCGTGAGCTTAATGAGCTAAAAATGGAGTTTTTATGAAGAACTGGAAGCTGCTGGTACAGGGATCGAGAATCGAGTGGGAACGAGTGAAGACTTATAAGAAATTGAAGAAAGTTCCTGAGATCCAGATCTGGGCGGTACGCCCAGAAGTGAAGAAACCAGGGCGGTACGCCCTAAAGTTTAGAGAAGCGGCCGAAGTTTACAATCCGGGCGGTACGCCCAGAATCCCACATTTTGGGGCGGTACGCCCCGAATTGGTCGTCAGAAGTTTTAGATTAGGGTTTTGTATTTAAACTTGTTTGTGAAGTTTAGTTGATATCCATCATTATTCCAGACGACCAGAGCTTAGGGTTTTACGATTTTCTCCATTGTTCGTGAGGAATTTGAAGTTTTCAATCATTCGGTAACTATTTTTAATGTAATCTTTCATTATAATCATGTGTGTTTCATTAGCCATGTCCGGCTAATCACCACTAACTGCTTTTGGTGATTGGTTGGCGGAATCGTTCTATGACTAATCAATTGCTAAACTAGTTGTTCCGGAATACTTGCTACCGTTAAACACCCGCATGCGAAATTGTTAAATTTAACTAGTAACCTAGGGTTTTAGTGGTCCACCGTTTATTGATCTAGCACTTTCTTGCGGCAGGACTAATCAGCCCATTAGGAAATTAGGTTATTAGGTCAAGGAAGCAATTGGGGGGCATGTCTATGTGTCACTAGTTAGTAATTAGGTTTGTCTAGATCGGTAGCCAACCAGGATCCAGAAGTGGTTAGATTTGTCTCATTTGAATTTAATCAATTCTTTAGGTTAAAGTTAGTTACTTTGTTAGTTAAATCACCCAACAATTCAAAACAGCTAAGTGGCAAAATAGGTAATTTTAGGTTAATCAGTAATTTTAGTTAATTTAGTTAATCAGTTAATCAATTTCCACATATTCCCTTGGTTCGATAACCCTAGCTTCCACTACTACATAATTAATCTAAGTTGGGATTTGAAACGGTCTGACAAACCGCTATCAAATTGGCGCCGTTGCCGGGGAATTAGTACGCTTTTTGATTAGTTGATTTTTATTTGCATTTTTAGTTAATTTTTCAAAAAATCCAAAAAAACCCAAAAATAGTGTTTTTTATTCTAGTTATTAATTTCTGCAATTAAAAAAAAAATTTAATTTTGTCGAATTTCAGTTTTGGGCGGTACGCCTGGGAATCCTTATTCTGGGGCGGTACACCTTGGGGCTAAAATCACATAAAGTTTTCAAATTTTTGACCATCCAAGTTTCAGTTTTTTCTGTTCTATTGCATTATTACACCCCCTGGAACAGTGCTGCGTAATTCGTTTGCTCTTTTGTGACCGTTTTTGCATGTTTTAGGTGATTGTGCATGCATACGCGGCATTCCCGCAAGACATCCCCGCTGATTTACAATCCGGAGATTGAGAGAACAGCTCGGCAGAACCGAGCAGAGCAGAGAAATAGAAGAACAATGGAGGGCCAGAACCAACATCCCAACCCCAACCCGAATCTCAACCTCAACCCAAACCAAAACCAAAGCCAAAATCCCGACCAAAACCCCAACCCAAATGCAAACCCCAATCCACATCAATACCAACCACAAAACCAACCCCAAAATGAGCCAGTGAACCCCGCCATGCCACAAGCTCAAGACCCAAACATTCCTCCGGGTCAAGTTCCACCATTTAGGGTGCACGGGCACAATTCCTTACCATCTCTTTCTCCTAAATCCTCATACCATGAGGAGGAAGATTACCACTACCGGGTTAGGCAACCAAGTCCACCTCACCAACAACAACCACCCATATTCCGTCGAGTTCCACCACAAAATGCCAACCCACCCCACTTCCGACAAAATCCCGTGTACGAGGATCAAGATTGGCGAAGGCAAGAGGCGCAGTGGGATCAAGACTAGTATGACCCAAATGAAGATGAAGACGGATATGGGTATAGAGAGGAACCGCCGGTTGAAGTTCCAAAGAACAGAGCACGAGCTCCACAGACAAATGTTGCACCACAAGGGCGAAGAGCTTCCCCCAAGAGGAGTTCCACAATTCAACAATGGGGGAGCTTGTCTTCAAACAGAAGGAGGAGTCCTAAGATTGGTAGAAAACCCGCCGGTTCAGGGAGTGGCTAGTCACTTTAAGCCAATAGCCGTTCCAAGTGCATCAGCAGTAGTCACGCCAATCGAAGCTAATAGAAGAGCATTTGAGGTCCGACCTCAATACTTAAACCATTTGCCGGAATTCTATGGGAAGAGAACTGAAGAGCCATATCATCACATTCATAGCTTCGAGTCCATATGCATACATATTGGAGCCACGGGGTTCACACAGGACGATGTCAAGCTAATGCTTTTCCCGTATACAAAAATAAAATTACAACTTTAACAACATTCATTAAAAAATAAAAATAAAAATTACAACTTTTATTAAAAAAAAAATACAAATCTAGGGTTGAGGATTTGCGTTCACCTCCTCCTCGGTTAAAAACACTTCCATTGTGTTTTGGATGTGCTCGGTGATATCGAATCGAAGTTTAAAATGAGTCTCGCTATCTCGTAATTCGAAAATAACATTCGGGTCGAGAACCCGGTTAACCGGCGGATCTCGAATGTGGACCGGTGATATAGCAAGGCCATCGTCTTTGAGAGTCATGTTGTGTATAATGATGATTGCGTACATAATGTTCTCCATTAGCGATTTTTTGATTGGACGGCTCTTTCGATCAACTATTGCCCACTTTTCCTTTAATCTCATAAGTATGTGGAAATGCCTTCACAAAGACCGACCAAGGGGGATATATGTCATCCGCAAGGTAATATCCACGTTTGTACTCTCGACCGTTGCAAACAAATGGCATTCTAGGTGCAACTCCGTTTAGGAGCGGAAACCTCTTCTTGTTCTTCTTGTTGGATGACGTTAAAACATAGGTTAAAGTAATTCATCGCGGCCTCGTACGAATCATCGGAGATGCTTGACGATGTCGGAATCTCGGGTGGTGGAAAAAAGTCTTCTTCATCGTAAAGACTCATTTTATAAAAAAATTGGTAGAGAAAGTGGAGATGAAATGGGAGTTTTAGATGTGGTTTATAAAATATTTTGGTGTGTATATATAGTAAAATTAGAAAACAAAAAAAAAAAAGTGAAAGAGCCGTTGGGCTCAACGGTAAAAAAAAAAACGGATACATTTCGCCGGCTCTCGCCGGTTTCTTCAAGCCGTGAAATCGCGAGAAATGGAGCCAGGAGGAGACGGTATGGTTGCCAAGGAAAGCCACGCGGCTCCCTTGAAGCCGCCCCTTGGAACCGGGCACGATACCGCCCCCCTAATGTCCTTTGGGTTAAAGTGATTAATTTGACCTATAAAATTAAACATTTCTCTTCGTTGGAGGTGGATAAAAGTGGGGCACGTGAAAACGTATTATTAAATGCATAACTACGATATATGTGATATATTTATTACACTTTGTTACGTTACAACCATCACTTAAACCGTTACAACAACTATACCAATTTCGTTTACAACGATTTCATTCCTATTACGTTTTCAACTATCTTTTCTTTTCTATAACGGTATGTTTTGTGTGCTCAATTTCAATTCAAAAACAACTTCCACCTCTCTCCCTCGTTCAACAACTACGACCCATGGCTAACGAACCGAGGTTTTTGAGGAGCACATGGTGGAACCGTATCTACGATGTGGCACATGTCGGTCTACGTATTTTGGCTAACGGATTTACAACAGTGTCAGTTGTCACGATATTGACAAGCGAGCAAGACATCTATATGATAGACCACATTCCGATTGCTAAAGCGCATTATAGATACTCTTCTGCGTTGAGGTTATAATTTGAAAACAATTATACTTTTATGATTTGTGATTTTGACAGCTTTTCTGTTAATTTGGTTTTCTGTTAATTTGGTTATGTGATGGTTTTTAGATTTAAACTCATAGCGGATGCTGTAGTATCAGTTTTCTCTCTACTCTCCTCGATTCTGGTGTACAAGAAGACGAAATGCTCTCGTGCTGATCCCAAACCGTCTTTTCATTTTAATTTGCTTATTGCTGATATGGTAAGTTTGAGCCTCAATCAAAACGTTTAAATGAGTTGTAGTCTAATGGTATTATTAAAGAGTTTAGTAAATGGTTTCTCAAGTGGTTTAGTGTTTCATAATAAGTATAGGTTTAAACTTAACCCCCTTAGAGCATATAGTATACATGCGTGGGCCCACTCACGCCGTTGAACACTACCTCGGGTGTGCGTGATCATCGTTGGGTTGTGTGGCCTGACTGCGTGGTTTGTTTCACGCCGTTGAATGTCAATACGTCACCAACTGCCAAGAAGAGGTTTGTACTTTCCTGTACCCAACTCACATCCCAACTCACATGGGTATACCCGTCCCGTTAGAGTTCTCATTTGAGTCTAGTCACTGCCTATGTGGCTGAACTCACATCCCAACTCAAATACCCTTAGTTGTGATTTCTTTTGCTTTCTACATATGCTTCTTAACTATTCATTAGTAGTTCTAAGGAGGTCCTCTTGGTTACGTGTTGCGTTGTAGAGACTTTAGCTCATCGAGTTATGTCAAAGGCCTTTTATCATATTTACCCTAATCTTTGTCTATATGTTCTAGATCAAACCACTATAAATCATGTGTCTCTGTTATCATCTTTGTTTTCTTATCTGTGTGTCGGTGATTTGCTGTCCATCGATACTTAACGGTAAGTCGTCTACTCTCCTCACAAACTAATGATTAGGGTTCAAGTCGTGTAATGTACCAATTTGGTAAATTTAGTTATCAGAAATAACTAGATTCAGTTGTTAAAGAAACAACCGGTTATTCTAAAAAGTCACACTTGCAGAACGGGTCTAATTAAGAAACCCTACTGTACAATAATGGGATGATTTAATTGCAGGTGATGATGATTCTGGTGATCTCTGGATGTGCGGCAGCAACCGGGGTCGGATTCGTGGCACTAAATGGGATCGAAAAGCCGGGGATAAGTTGGCTTCCAATATGTCATTTGGCCCCAAAGTTCTGTCGGATGGCCACCTTTTCCATTGTATTTTCTTATGCTGCTTTTGGCTGCATGATACTCCTCACTTTCCTCTCAGCATGGAAGCTCAAACTACTTGCAACACATTAAATAATAAGCGGTTAAATATATGGATGATTTCATGATCTTTAATTTATTAACTTATGCTAAATGTATAATATATATTTTTCTTTGTTTATTTTTATGTAAAAACAGTGTATTCTAGCTCTAGCTAGCTTGAATTCTTGATTACATATTATCCAAGGTGATGGAAGAAAAAGAAATGCTAATTATTTGGTGTGCTATATTCTAGCTCTAGCTAACTTAAAAGCTTTTAAGTTATAAGATAACATAGTTTGGTAAGAAACCAAATATTGTATAACGTACAGCTTCCAATACCAAATTGTTGTTTTATAGCCAAAATAAAGTGTGACTTTTTAATAAGAACTAACAACATAAAAATGACAATTAAAGGAAACTAGAACTATGAATCTCAAAGTGATATCACTTAGTTTCGAATCCACTTTTAATAAGAAGCTAAAATTATTTCTCAACGTCATAAGAAATAAAAGTGAAATGGCCCGCCAGGTTGCCGATTCCCATCCCACCAATGTTTTAAAACCCGGTTCGAACCGGCCGGTTCAACCGGTTTGACCGGGAACCGGCTCCCTTTCCGGTTTTTTAATGTGCGGTTTTTTGGGTTGAACCAACCCGCTTTAAACCGGCCGGTTTTCCGATTTTTTCCGGTTTTTTTCCGGTTCAACCGGTTTTCTGAATTTTTTTATTTTTTAACTTTTTTTTATTTTTTATTATTTTTTAAAGTTTAAAACTTATATTTTCTTATGAAATACATATGTGATATTATTTTTGAGTGGATTATAATTATATTTTAACTACTTTTGTTGGGGTGTAGAATTTTATTAGCATTTTTATAAAAATATATATATAAATCCCCTAACCGGTTCAACCAGCCAGTCTAACCGGTCCGACAGGTCGAACCAGTCCCGAAAGGTTTTTCGGTTCAACTAAAAAACCGATTTTTAAAACATTGCATCCCACAACTATATTGTAAAGTGTACACGATAAAAAATACGTATAAACCACCTCAAGGTTGGAATAAATGAAGTAACCAAATTAAATTTAAAGCAACAAAGAGGAACGGGCCTCTCAAAGCTATCAATTCCCTCTTAATATTAAAAAGTTGACACGATAAAGTACATGACAACCACCGTAATACGAATAAAGGATCAAACCATTTGACCAAACCCCAAAGAAGATTTCTTGACTCAAAGTAAAATGGTCAAAGGATACTATCAACAAAACCTTGATAGATAGAACATTAAGGTATTAAGGAACGAGTCTGAAATGCTAATTCTTATCCCAAAGGGATACACTGGGCCGGTCCTGAGAATTTGAATACTCAGGGCGCGAGTCGAAAATTTGCCCCTGTTAAAAACTTTAAATAGTACAACACAAAAGTTTTAACATGAAGAATGGAGTACAATTAGGGCCTCGATACAAATGAATTTACATCCGAAAGATGACTTCAAGACAGTTGGTTTCAAAACACATCTACATTCAAGTTCACTACATTCCAAGTAAAAGAAAAAATATTTGCTTACAAGAATGTTTAAGCATTTTTTGATAGCTAAATGTTGTGGGTCAAATGACCCGACCCGTAAGAAAATGTTGCGGGAAACTCCTTATCACCCGTGAAAACTATAAATTTGACTTCACACATATTTTAAGTTGTTCAACTGTTTGACAAATTTTCTTGAAGATACATAATAGAATCTTGTGGACCAAACAAATACTGATTATGAACAAATAAGTAACTTTAACTTGAAATCCTTCTTGAAAAATAGAATGTTCCAATTTTCATAAAATTTATAATTATCTTGCAAATGATGAAGCTTAACTGGCCTAACCTCAAATAAAAATACAACAAGAAAATTGTTTTGTTTATCGATTAAAGTTGCTTTCTTTTTTATTGAGGATACCTTATTTACTCATCAATTATGGCAAACAATACAACAAGAAAATCCCAACTAAATTCAACATCAATATCATAATTTCAATTAACAAATCAAATCATCAAATCTCATTAATTCATTAAACAAATAAGCAAACCCCGGATCAATTTCATGTCAAATAAGTTTAAAAAAATGCAATTAAAAGTTACCTTCCATGCCAATTGAAACCCTTCGAGACCTGCAAGAAAACTACTAGTAATCCAGCACAAGATGTAAAGTAAAGCAGCCAAATAACCAGCTTTATAATCAAAACAGACATAAAAATCAACGTAGATAGAGTGCAGAAGTGATGATCGACGATCGCAATTCATGTCGTTTCAGTTTCTCCCGTCGTTCCTTATTCCTTGATCGCAAAACATATCCACATAATGACATAAAACCGACGCCCCTTCTTAATTTGATGCATTGAGCTGGAACCCAGTTGGCCCATGCCCAAAGCCGACCCTGGGGATACATAGAACGTTAAGGATAGTTATGCTTTAAGTCAAAGTAAAAAAGATATCACCTCGAATCCATAAAAAGTTATCAAGTGTTTTTATAAACGTCTAACACTTGATGCATGCACCCTTAATCTTAACACTTAACTTACTCTAACTAAACTCTCTACCTCAGAAAGACATATACATCACGTACCGTATCTTCCACCATAATATTATTATAAAGGAAATCATTAAAAAGCTATTAAATATCTTATATTTCTTTCTTTTCCACCATAATATTATTATAGAAATAATATTTACAGCAATTAAATATCTTATATTTTTCTTTCTTTTAGGAAAGAAAAAGAAGGTTCTATGATGTAGGGGAGATATTATTTATTGGTTTCATGAACAACTATCGAAATAACTTTTCGGTCCACTAAAGTACGCTTTTTCTCTTCAAAATGGTTTTTTATTTTTATTTTTTTATTTCAATTCCTTCTCTTTTTTTCTTTTAAAATTGAGAGGCACTTTAAAGTGTATACACAAAAAGATCTAGTCTTATGAATCGGGAGAAAGATTTAACTAAGAGGTTGTATCTATCTAAGAATGCTAAGAAAGGCTTCTGCAGTTTTGCTATGACATGTGTCTATTGATTATTTTTAAAACAAAGTATTTTAGTTTTAGTCATTTTTGTTGACTTTTTATCAAGTTTCCTTATTTTTGTTAAAAATTTCAAAACTTTTATATACGTTATTAATTATTATTTTTTAAAAACTTCTCCATAAAAACAAGTTTTTTAAAAACTTTCTCCATTATCAAGTTCCCACGTTTTTTTTATAATCAGTTTTACAAGTATTGCAAACAATACTTTAACCTATTTACATAGCTTACCCATTAATTAACTTTATAACACGGTTTAAAAGATTAACATTCAATACCTTCTAATTGAAACGAGACGGTGTAGCAAGACCCAAACAACACTCTTTAGAGTCTTCCAAACGAGACTTGAATCTTCCAGCTCTTTTTGGCCTTCAACCTTGGACGAGCATTTGCTCTCTGGGTTTTTCGGAAACAAGCTCCCCCTACCTTTTACACGTTCATTTTGTAATTGGTTGTCCCTTTTAGGGATGCCAGAAATGAGCCTCTACTTTTGGATGGCCGTTTGCTACATCGTCCGACTGCCATTCACTTTCGATTTAATTATAGGGCTAGTGTGAGAACAGATTTGGTAAAGTTCAGATAGAACTATCCTAAAAAAAGGTTTGTTACAATATTCGATCTGGTTAAAGGTTTTTTATGATGACAGTGCAATAATAAGATCGATATTAAACCTAATAGGACAGAAATAATCAATAAGTTCACTTTAGATGGGATAACTCAAAAGTATTATATATATATATATTTACTTTATTAAAGAGGAAATCAAAGATAACTTCAAAGATATTATTCTTAATCTAACACTAAAATATGGGTTTAAAGATGCAACAATCACACGAGTTGCATCCCAGTTGGAGGTGTACATATATTAATGTCATCCAATCTAGTTCTAATTGCACTTTATACAAAAGTGAGCAAGTGTGTGTATATTTATATATAACTTCTCCATTTTTAAAATATTTCACCAGTTAATGTGAAATCTGTAATATCTTCTATCTCATAATATCAAATGCAAAACTTGCGATCCACCTGTAAAAGTGAAATCCTCACAAGATTCGGACCAACAAAAAGCATTAATTGGAATCCATATATATATATTGAAGTTCATCTCAAAACACATCAAACATCTTACAAACTTGCTTCTTACAATCCCATCAATAATCAAACATAAAATATGTCCTCCTTACATCATCACAATCTCACTGTTGGCTCGTTTATCTCCTCTCCACACCACAATGATACGAAGGTTGCGAACACAAATGAGATGAATCTCGTAATTAATATTATTTGGATCATTTTGTTGTGTGGAATAATGGCATCTTGTGCAGTGTTTCAAGCGGCACGTTGTGTTATGAAACGCAGACGTCCATATGAGGTGTCCACTCGAACATCTGAAGTCTCTGGCGGTCTTAAAAAATCGGTTGTGGGTAAGATATCAACACGGGTCCTTGGATCAGAAGTTAAGATTTATGTTAGGGAGTGCAGCATATGCCTTGAAGATTTTGTCGATGGACAAAATGTTCGTGTGTTGCCACACTGTGGCCACGAGTTTCATGTCAGATGCGTAGACAAGTGGTTTGAGTCGCATTCTTCTTGCCCAAATTGTCGTAATTGTTTGCTTGAACAACCTGCTACTAGTGTCGTAGCTATACCACAATCGGTGGCTCACGAAGATATGGTTTGAACATCAAAATAGATCACATGATTTTGCTCTTGTTTTCTGGTTTGAAGTACCATCACATTGTGATTATGAAGAATTGGGTGGCCTTGATGAAATGGGCCGGTACGTAGGAGATGTACGTCGAATGTTACTAAATGTAATGGCGTGGATCGCTTCTGGAAGACGGGGCAAGCGGACCATGGTGATATAGATGACAAGTACCAAAGGGAAATGAAAGGTGATGTAGGAAAATACTTTGATAGTTTTGGTAGTTTAAATCCTTATGGGATGTTTTGGTAGTTTAAATCCTAATGTGAAGTTGGAGACAATCATAATATGACTATTGGTGGATGAGTTCTACTCTAATGTTCTGTTCATATGATTTTGGCTTTCGGGACTAAACTCTAATTTAGATAGTATGAATTGTCACCAACCAAATTTTCCATCATATTATAATAATTATTGACATTTTGACTTAGATTTGGGTAATTTTATAATTAAGAATATGTTGGGAATGGTGAGTATATGTTAAACCCTAAAGTTCAGGGTTGGATAGATAGTGTAAATAGCTAATTTGGGAGTAGAGGGTTTAAATTAGAAGATGAGGATGTAATGTGTAACTTTAAATAAGATCTGAATTTTAATAAGGGGGAGGGGGAAAACATGACAAATAATATATGTGTGTATGTTTGTGTTTCTTGAGTGAACAAGCAAAAAGAAGGAAAAGAAGAAGGTGACTAAGATCAAAATTAGAGAATTGCAGGTGAACTCTTATCAAAGTCAAGTATAGAACTTTGATTAATTTTCTCTTCTAAGTAACCTCTTATTCATCTCTTTCTAGTATCTGTGAATGTGTTCTTTGGTAGTAGATGAGTTGGACCTAAGTGTTAGAATGATGGATTAAATCACTGAAGTTAGATTAGATATAACCATCATCATCATACTCGGTAAATCCACCAATAGCTAAGCTAAAGTAGGATATAAGAAGGATAAGATATAGACAACCATGTATAAATCATTATCTAGGGTAATTCTTTGTTAACTTAAGTTATTTACTCACTAACTAAGACATTGGGAATTTAGAGTTCATAAACTTATGTTTGCGATTTTTACCTAAATTGGGTTGTGTTTATACTATAGTGATTTTGAATGTAGTAATAAGGTTATAAACGAAATA
Organism: Deinandra increscens subsp. villosa; assembly: GCA_039602395.1. NCBI lineage: Eukaryota > Viridiplantae > Streptophyta > Magnoliopsida > Asterales > Asteraceae > Deinandra > Deinandra increscens. The sequence continues at coordinate 85,091,663 of JBCNJP010000025.1, read as the reverse complement.
ATGGATAACTACAAACAAGATCACATTGTCTTTAATGAAGAAATGGATAGGACTAATGTTGATAATGTTGAATATGGATGATTGAATGTGTAAATTTGTTATCTTTATATGTAGAAATAGTTATGCACAAAAGGAGTTTACAGAAATGGCTCAGTGAAGTGTTTATAATTAAATTGATGAGAATCATGAAGCATGTCATCATGGGCAAACCCATTGTTATAATCAACCGAGTTCATTTCTAAATGGTAAAACTAAGGGGTTGTTTGATAGTTGCTAACTGGGTAAGAGCTGACTGGGTAAGAGCCGAGTGAGTAAGGGCTGATTGAGTAAGAAACTTTAACTGAAACTTGGTTGTTTGATAATAGCTGACTGGGTAAGAGCTGACTGAGGAATGTATATAGCTATTTGTTTTTAATGTTTTAAAATTCTTTATAGAAAATAAATTATAAATAAAACAAGGAATTCTGAAAAAAAGCAATACAATAATTTTTGTCGCACGTATTAAAAAAGAAATGAAACACATTTTTTAGAATAAGAAAAAAAAAGTTATTTTTAATTAAATGAAAATACATTTTTTAAAAACCATAATTGTAGCATGGAGTCCTCGTATAAGTAAATTTTATGTAAAAAAAATTAAACCACTCAATGACTCATAATAAGTGGATATACAATAAGTATATAGGTTGTGTAAATAAGTAGTATAGGTTTAAAGAGGTGGCGGTGGAGAGGTTCCAGATGTGCAATTTTTCTTTTTTTTTAATTATTTATTGAAAGAGGAGAATTGGGTTATTAAAGGGAATTTCTCGGTCAGTGATTTAAAGAATGAGGACTCGGTCAGAAGCTAAGGACTCGGTCAGCTGAGAAAAAGTGATAAAACAAACAGACTGACTGTTGACTGGGTCCCAGTCAGACCTGAATGGACCCAGTAAGATATTTTCAAACATGCCCTAAATTAGTAAAGTGAAAGAATGAACCAAACCGGGTCAAAGGGGTTGGATTAGTAGGACTTTAATTAGGTCCATATATATGTACTTTGAATGTAAATGGAACCATCAACCGAGCCCATTAGGTGTAAATGGTATTTTGAATGATAGAAGGTCTTAATAAACCGAATTTCTTTTTAAAATATCACTCTGGATAACCTAATGGCAAAAGGCGTCTCACATGCACCCGCTAAGAGCGGATAATGCTAGCTAGGAAGCCTACGCCCATTGGCTGGACCCAATCCAGGAAAAACCCCCCATCCACGCGAGCGCGGTGCACCAGAAGGAGAAAAACTTGTGGGCTCCGAGACTCGAACTCAGAACCTTATGGCCGTCCTTAGTCTCCCTCTCCCCAATATTACTGGGTACCACTGTACCACTAAAGCAAGCCCTAGTTGATTTAAATAAACTGATTAAACTAAACATAAGGAGAAATATGAATTGAATGTTCCAAAAACGGGTAAATGAGAATAACAAATGTTCATCGAGTCTAATTATAATATGTGTCCCTTGTGTTCACTGAGTGGCAAAGAGTGGCCCAATGGTGGCCATTGAGTCTAATTTGTGTCCCTTGTGTTCTGAAGGAACGGAGACGGTGGATCATTTATTCACGGGTTGCTTTGTGGCTACGGTGGTATGGCAAAGAGTGGCCCAGTGGTGTTTGGTCCCAGATTTCGTGGCTTTTCATATGCGTGACCTCCTTGGGATCCATAATGGGGTGGCTGGGAAAATTAGAAGGAAGGAATTTATCCTTGCTTGGATCGTAAATGTATGTTGGTGCATTTGAAGAGAAAGAAATGAAGTTATTTTTCAGAAAAAGACCCCTCGATGACTCGTATCTTGATGATGATCAAGAGTTATGATGACTTATGGATCAAACGGAGGGCGAAGCTGAATGAGAAAGATTGGGAGGATTGGCGGATTTATAGTTACTAATAGTTGATTATGCTTGACTGAATTTTATAAATTTATGCTTGAATTATTGCTGACATCTATGGAAATTGAGTATGTTTGTGATTCAACTATATATGCTTGAAGGGATATTAATTACCTAATAGGACAGAAATAGTCAATAAGTTCACCTTAGATGGGATAACTCAAAAGTATTATTTCGTTTATCTTAAGTTTTAATTTATTAAAAAGGGCACCATGAGATAACTTAAAGATATTATTCTTTATCCAACACTAAATAAGGTTTTAAAGAAGCAGACAATCAAACGAATTGCATCCCAGTTGGAAGTACCTATTTTAATGTCATCCGATCTACCTCTAATTGCATTTGATACAAAAGTGAATGATCAGTGTCTGAATATTTATATATTTATACATAACTTGCCCATTTTTAAAATATTTTATCAGCTAATGTGAAATCTTTAACAATCCTCTATGTGAAAATGACGAGTTAACTTTTAAATCAATCAGTTTTTATAATATCAAATCGAAAATTTGCAATCCAGTTGGATGAGTGAAATCTCCACAAGATTTGGACCAACAAAAAGCATTAACTTTATGTTTTTATGTTGTATCTGAGCTGTTAAATATTTTTATACTTGTGTGTTGTATGTGCTAGATTGCATGTTCTTCTTGTATGATATTGACTGGGGTTGGTCTATCTGCAAGTCACTAAGACAACCGGGTTATGGGGACTTGGGGCATATATATGTTTAGACAAATCTGACTAAATAGCATCGTCTCATACATAGGACATATATATGTTTAGACAAATCTGACTAAATAGCATTGTCTCATACATAGGACAGCCGCACAATGTTCACACTGATGCACGAGATTCGAACTGCCTAAACTGTAGATACTAACACGCACACATTAAATGTTATTTTTAGCCACTGACCACCCCTCACCAACAACTTTAGTTGTTGACCATTTTAGATCGAATGCAGGTAACTAAAGGCATGTTGCCGTTACTAGGGCTTAAAGGGATAGAAGGTCTAAGGCAACCATTTTGAGAAGACTAGCTTCAGCTTGAAGTGACTAGTCTAGCTTTTCTAGGGAGGAGGTTGTGTTCAATTTATTAGCAAAACCATTGGAGTTACGTATACGTTAATTTGGTGTTGCTCTCTTGAGGTCAAGGGTTCGAACCTTGTCGAATACTGATTTGGTGTAATTTAGTTCGAATATATATAAATAAAGTAGGATACGTAGATGGATGTGTGAGTTGCCGCTAAGAAAGAAAAAGTAAGATCGGATATTAAACCAAACCGGACAGAAATAATGAGTAATATACGTTCACTTTAGATGGGATAACTCAAAGATAGTATTTCATTTCTCTTAAGATTTACTTTATTAAAGAGTAAATCATGGATAAGGTAAAGATATTATTTCTTTATCGAACACTAAAATAAAGAACTCAATTGTTCATCGTACTGTTTGCTTTTTTAAGTTTTTAAAGATGCAGACAATCACACGAATTGCATCCCAGTTGGAAGTACATATTTTAATGTCATCCAATCTAGTTACATCTAGTTACATATTTATATATAACTTCAAGATTCTGAGAAGATTTTATCAATGTGAAATCTTTATCAAATGCAATATAATCAAGCAGATTTCATAAATCATAATATCAAATGCAAAACTTGCGATCCAGTTGGAAAAGTGAAATCCCCACAAGATTTGGACCAACAAAAAGCATTCTTGGAATCCATATATATATATTGAACCTCCTCTCAAAACAAAGCAAACATCTTACAAACTTGCTTCATTAATTCCCTCAAAAATCAAACATAAAGTATGTCCACCTTACATCATGACAATCTCAGTGTCGGGTCGTTTATTTCCGCCCCAAACCACAATGATACGAGCGTTGCAAACTCAAAGGAGATGAATCTTGCAATTAATATAATTTGGATCCTTTTATTGTGTGGATTCATGGCCTTTTGTGCAGTTTTTCAAGTTGTGCGTTGTGTTATCCAACGTAGACGTTCGAATGAGGTGTCCACTCGAACGTCAGAAGTCTCGGTTGGTCTTAAAAAAACAGTTGTACTTCAGATGCCAACGCGGGTGCTTGGGTCAGAAGTTAAGATTTATGTTAGGGAGTGCAGCATATGCCTTGAAGATTTTGTCGATGGACAAAATGTTCGTGTGTTGCCACATTGTAGCCATGAGTTTCATGTCGGATGCATAGACAAGTGGTTTGAGTCGCGTTCTTCTTGCCCGAATTGTCGTAATTGTTTGCTTGAACAACCTGCTGTTACTAGTCGTGTTGCTATACCGCAATCGGTGGTTCATGAAGATATGGTTTGAGCATTCAAATGGAGACAATATTGCTATTGTTTTTTGGTTTTAGTGTGTCCCTCAAAGTAGAGAAAGGGCATTCCCATCCAAATTAATGTATACAAAGAACGATGATAATGTGTTTGTTGATGCATTTTTGAACTCTTATAAGTGTACACATCCATGTTCCGTCCTTGTCGAGCATTCACGGTAGATTCTTTAAAAAATATGTGAGTGTAAATCTGTATAATTTAAAGTTTGGTTGTGAGTGACTATGAGTAGAGGAGAGAATTTTTTTTTAGCAAATCTGCATATTTGACAAAAAAACTAGTGATTTGCTAAAATTTGGGAATTGGAAAAGATAGAAAAACGTAATGATAAATGTATAAAAAGTATTATTTAATTGGAAAAATGGATACTAATAATCCTAACTATTGCCTATTGGCAAAAAATAATCATACTTATATCTTTGTACATAATCAGTCTTATAATTACAACATGTTTTTCTAATAATCTTTTCCGTTAAAAAACTAACCCCGTTAGTTTGTGATGACGTGGAGGACTAATATGTAAACTTCTAAAATGGAGGGACTGTTTTTGTAGTTTATATAAAATGTAATTAAATGAAAAATAATCAAACAAGTCGCCTGGTTCCCATTCCCCACCGGCGCCACCACCACCTCCTAACCCACACTGGCGGATCTGCTGCTGTAGATCACGAGCTCCACCGCCGTACGCGTCCTATCCACTGCCCCATCTCCTGAAAATCATCATCAACTCCTTCCGCTTCTTCCTCAGCCAATTCTTCAACGACGTTCCCTGTTTACGCGAATAAAGTTCCACCGGAGTAAAGTTCCAGGCGGTGGTGGTGGTGTGTTTCTGGAGGTGGAAAGGAATTAGGGATGCTGGAGGTGGAACAGTGGAGGTGGTGATCGTCGCTCGAGGAGTTTCTAGAGGTGGAATAGAGACGGGGTTGCTGGAGGTGGAACGGTGGAGGTGGTGGTCGTCACTAGGTGAGTTTCTAGAGGTGGAACAGAGATGGGGTTGCCGGAGATGGGATTGTCGATTGTGGGTTTCGTCGAAGATGGAGACGGGGTCATTGGTTGCGGGTTTTGCCGGAGAAGGGGGTGTTTTTCTTTATTTTTATTTAAATAAAGTTTACATAATGACAAAATTGGTCCCTAAGGTTTTTTAAATAGAAACAAGTTTGAATAATGACATCATTGGTCCTCCACGTCATCATAAACTAACGGGGTTATTTTTAACGGAAAATATTATTAGAAAAAACAGGGTGTATTTATAAGACTCATTATGTATAAAAATATAGGTAGGATTATTATTAGCCAATAGACAATAGTTAAGATTATTAGTATCCATTTTCCTATTTAATTATGGTTGTAAGTGAAAAAGAAAGAAAAAATAATAATAAAAGTATAAATTATAGTGATAGTGATGGACCTGTTGTGAATGCTCTACTTCTTACACTTTGCTTACTTCCATGATTGCTAACAATCTTTTGATTTTACCTTTGGTTTTTAGTGATGAAATTGGTGTGAAAAGTTTCTGCAAAAGTTCAATGAGGAAGTATACTATAAGGATACTCTGAAGACTAAGGAAGTTGAGATAAGTAGTGAAAATCATAGGAATGAGCAGGTTCAACCTGAGGTGGAGCCTACTAATTCACCAGGAACAGGTGGTAATGTTGAATATGAGAGTTCACATGGTCAAAATGAACAAACTCAGAGTTTAGCACAGAGAAGGTCTAGAAGAGAGATTGTTAAACCAATAAGGTATAGAGATGATGACAATCTTTCTGCATTTGTATTTAGTGTTGCAGGGCAGGGTGAACATCATGACCCTATGAGCTATGCTGAGGCCTTAGAATCAACTGAAAGTAAGAAATGGATTGGTGCCATGAATGAGGAAATGAACTCTTTGTGGAAAAATCAAACTTGGACTTTGGTGGATAAACCTGAGGACCATAAACTTGTTGACTGTAAGTGGCTATACAAGTTAAAGGAAGGAATGCCAGGAGAGCCTCTAAGATATAAAGCAAGGCTTGTAGCCAAAGGATTCACTCAAAAGGCTGGTATAGATTACAATGAGGTGTTTTCACCTGTTGTAAAGCATAAGTCTATAAGGATTTTGTTATCTATTGTTGCTGTGCAGGATCTTGAGCTTCAACAACTAGATGTGAAGACTGCGTTCCTACATGGATATTTGAAAGAGCAGATTTACATGAAACAGCCACCAGGTTATGAACAGGGAAGTAATAAAGTTTGTTTATTAAATAAGTCATTGTATGGTTTGAAACAGTCACCAAGAATGTGGTATCAAAGATTTGATGATCACATTTTGGCACATGGTTTCAAAAGAAGCAGCTATGATTGCTGTTTCTATTATAAGAAAACTGATTTAAACAACTTTATATACCTGTTGTTATATGTTGATGATATGTTGGTTGCAAGTGATAATGTGCAGGAAATAGAGGATACAAAGAAAATGCTTATGGCAGAGTTTGAGATGAAGGAGCTTGGTGAGGCTAAGAAGATTCTTGGGATGGAAATTACAAGAGATAGAGCAAAAAGGGAGATCAAGCTGACTCAAACTAGTTACATAAAGAAGGTGTTAAAGAGCTTCTATATGGATAACAGTAAGCCTGTTTCTGTGCCATTGGGTATGCAATTTAAGCTGTCATTAGGTGATTGTCCTAAAAGTGATTCAGAAAGAGAAGCTATGGCTAATGTTCCATATGCTAATGCAGTAGGATGCTTAATGTACTTAATGATTTGCACTAGGCCTGATATAGGCAATGCAGTTAGTATTCTAAGTAGGTACTTAAGTAATCCAGGAAAAATGCATTGGGAAGGTGTGAAGTGGCTTCTAAGGTACTTGAGTGGTACAAGAGAGGTTGGCTTAGTGTTTGGGCAGAATCACTTAGATAAACCACAGGTTTTTGGATTTGTTGACAGTGATTTTGCTAAGGACCCTGATAAGGGTAGATCAACTACAGGTTACATCTTTCAAGTTTTAGGTGGTACTGTGAGTTGGAAGGCATCATTGCAAAAGGTAGTGGCTTTATCAACCACTGAATCAGAGTTTATAGCTCTGACTGAAGCTGTGAAGGAAGCAATATGGCTTAAGGGGTTGCTAGGTGAGCTTGGGTTTTCAGATGAATCTGCAGTTATAAACTGTGACAACATGGGTGCTATCCAGTTGTCTAAACATCAAGTTTTTCATGAAAGAAGTAAGCACATAAATGTGAAACTTCATTTCATCAGGGATATCTTAGAGCAGGGTAGTGTAAGGGTTGATTATGTGAGTACTTATGATAATGCTGCAGATTATCTCACAAAGACTGTTGTGAAGAATAAGTTTGAGTTGTGCAAACTTATGCTGAGAATTACTTAGTATTATGATATTCTGATCTCATAATCTAAGGTGGAGATTGTGAGGTTAGATTATGATATCAATACACAATTAGGTAGTTAACATGATTGATCATAGTTAGCTTAGTTTAAATCTAGTACATTTGGTATATTGATGCACATTAGCATATAAAAGTTCATTGAACCTCTGATATGTGATGATGTTGAGATATGTCAAGTGTATTAGTGATTGCTAAGTGTGTTGGTCAACTTATGTTGACTTTGTTTGAGTATTATAAAGTTTGGGCAGAAATTGACAGGTTCAGTAAACTTGAAGGTTGAGGGGGTGAAGTTGTCAGAAATGGAACTATTTTCGTTAATTACTGTTAACGGCTAGATTAGGTGGATATAAGTCGAGTTCTCAACCAGAATTGGGGGCGATCTCAATTTCTTCGTTTTCATTTCAATTTCTTGCTTCTTTCATTTCTGTAATCGTTGATTAGTTGATTTCAATAATAATCGATGTTCAATTTCGTGTGATTTGCATTTGTTGTTATCGATTGAAATCGTCATCTGTATCCAATTATTCTCACAATTATTAATTTGTATTGTTTGTTAGATAATATAACCTCACTAGTTAAGACTTAATATAACCTCTAAAACTGAATATAACCTCACTAAACTTTCAAGCAACAGTTAACATGAAACATGTAATCTTTGTTGGATTAAAAAATATGTACGATCGACATATAATAAAATTTGTAATAGAGGTCTTAGTGGAGTTGGTAGTACAACTCCATGATCCCCATCTAACATCAAGTCCTGTTGATTAGGTAAGCAGAACCTTTAATCATCTTTTAGCATCCTTATTGCTTATATGCAAATCATACTTCATTTTGTGATCCAATCAAATTCACATGAACATGACCCGTTTAACTCTTAGACGTCTGTTATCCGAGGGGGACGTTACAAAGACGAGTGATTCTTCACATAAGCTACAACCCGGTTTCAATACAAACGCATTGGTGGTCCTAGCAGCCTTGTTATGCACACTCATAGTAATCCTCGCTCTCAACTCCATTCTACAATACGCTTTGAGACGTTGGCGGGCCTCGTTAGATGCAGAAGCTTCTTCGATGCAAGAAGGTCGTGAAAAAATTGCCACTCCGGAGATTCAAATGGATGTTTTCGGGTTAGTGTCAGATGTTCGGGTGACCGAATGCTCGATCTGCCTAGGTGATTTTGTAGATGGGGAGAAGGTAAGAGTGTTGCCTGAGTGTAACCATGAGTTTCATGTCAAGTGTGTAGATAAGTGGTTGGTTGAGCATATGTCATGCCCAAATTGTCGGCATTTGGTCGCTCTACCACCGATTTAGCAACGGGTAGGTTTGTTAGTGTTACGAATCGGTGTCTCCGTGTGTGTCGCCATGAGAATGTAGTCATTCCATGGGTTTATGTTTTACAAGAATTGAAGGAATCTTCATTGAAGATTTAGTGCAACTAAATGTGGTATGTAGATGAAGGGATGCATATGTATATACTTTTCAATGTTTTGTTTAACCATTTTATATGTTTTTACAACACTTTGCAATCAAATATGTCCTGTTCATATAATCTGGTTCTATGAGAAAATGTGTTGTATAACATTTTGGTCGCTCAAGAATATAATATAACCCGATCGGTGACAATTTTCACCGAGACATTTCAACATTGGATCTAGATGGAATCGTTGTTCGCTTTCGAGCGTAACGGTGTGATCAATTTTGTGATTCGGTGAGTGTTAATCAAGTTATGGTCGATTGAACAGATCTGGTACATTCATTCATATGTATGTCTCGTAGGCTCCGGGGTATCGGCCGTTGAAAGAACTTTTCCGCTAGCCGTAAACCCAATTCCAAAAAAATCTGCCGTAAACCCTCCTTTGGCCGTAAACCATTTGCTTCCCTTTTTCCTTGTTTTGCCGTAATCCTTTTCTAGCTTCTTCTTTTTTACTTCCTTGCCGTACGGTCACTTTAATTTTTTGCCGTAAACCTTTTCCAAACCTTTTTTTCTTCTTCCTCGCATCGGGGTCTTCATCGGGGGTTTGACTTTTCATAATTCATAATCCCCCACATGTTATGAGGACACATTGTGGTTACAATGGGTGGACAACCAGTTGTTGCTCTTATTTACCTCTCTGGTTGTGGATGAGGTTTTCATTGGCCGTGTCTTCTCCTTTTCTATCCAAACTGTTGAGAGCATTCCTCATAGTTGTCGCATGGCTTTTGTCCAGGCCTTAACTACTTCCTTGTGCAAAGTGACAGCTAGGCCGGAGTCTGTTGAAGCATGGGTAACGCTTTTTCTATTACCTCGTAACACGTTGCCGGTTTTGAAGTCTTCTAACCGACAGGAGCGTAGGTCAGAACGTAGAAAATCCCTCAAATTCCTTAGTATTCAACGGGCCTTAGCTGCGTGGGGAGATGGGAGTGGTTCTGCTGAACTCATCATATCGATTTTCCAACAACCCTCTGAGGTGAGCTCGCACCGTGCGGGGAATAACCATAGGCCTGATAATTCTAAGGACAACAACAATGTTAATCAATATTTATGATAAGTTGCAGATGATCATTTTACTGATGCGGTTAAAGTTCTATGCTCTTGGGGAGTTGCACCCCTTGGTGGTGATACTTTGAAAGTGTTAGTGGTTAAACATCTCATCCTACTCCCACCAGCTTTTTCTGAGTCCTTACTATCGTAGCCCCAATTGGTTATGGACGTCAATAAAAAATCCATTTTTTATATAACATAAACTACAAATTATAAAAGCGTTCTAATTGTAAAAATTTAAATTCATTATTTTTAAAAGGAAAAATGGACACTATTAATCCTAACTACTCCATATTGACCAAAAATAATCCTACCTAATTTTTTGTACACTATTAGACTTATAAATTAACCCTGTTTTTACCAATAATTCTTCCGTTAATTTTTTAAACCCCCGTTAACCTTAGCTTACGTGGCTGCTTAGGTGGCTATTTTTTTTTACCGTTCCTTGCTGACGTGTAATGAAATATCCCAAATTCAGTATACAAGCCCTAAGTCGACTAAATCGATCACTTAATCTCACACACTTCCACCGTATACGAACCCTAATCCTCTGATCTAACACCATCAGCATCGTTCCACACTGAATGAACCCTAGAGGGAGACCAAAAAAGGTACTCAAGCTGAATGATGAAGCTGGACCTTCAAATGTGAAGCCAATTGAAAAACCCAAGAGAGGAAGGCCAAGGAAATTACCAACTCCTCAAGCTAGCCAGTCTTCACAAGTCATTCAAGCAACTCAACTTTAAATAAGTTTAGGATGTTTGGGTTGTTTAAAAACTTCTATTTTGGGTGGATGTTTATGTTTTGGATAAGTTTAGGATGTTTATGTTTTGGATGACATGTATTGGATCATGTTTTGGATGGATGTTTATGTAATGAATGTTTTGGATCATGTTTTGGATGGATGGTAATCTATATTTTCGGTTCATGGTTTCTTAACAGGTTTGTGTGACAGATTGGTTCATGGTTCCTTAACAGGTTCACAGTTTGTATGTCAAACTAGTTAATGGGTCATGGTGCAAACATGTTAATGCAGGAAACTGGTTAATGGTGTCAAACAGGTTTGTGCTGGTGCATTGTGTTTCCATAAAGATCAAAGTAGATTCCATTAACTCACAACATTGTTATATCATTACACATGGTACATTCACATCACAACATAAATTATATAAACTAGTACTAATCCTAACAACATAAGCTTCAATTTCCTAACTTCGGACTTCAACATCTTCTTCTCTGCTTCCAGGTTCATCTTTGCAGCTTCGAACTCTCTGTTTTTAGCTTCAAGCATTTCATGATTCAAGTGTAGTCCCAGGGCTTGATCAACTTCATCTTTCCACATAAAAAAGCTGCATTTGTTGTCCTACATTATAGAAAAACAGAAATTGGCTTGAATCATCTCATTAAATTGAAAGTGGGGTTGAATCAATAGCAAATTAGAAAACATACGGGCCATAAGGGACATCCATAGAAACCTTCTCCAGGTCTTGAGGTGTGGTTACCTGCAACCCTTGGAATTGCGGGTAAAACATGGTGGCAGTAGAGATTCCCATCCAATCCAACCTTAAAAAGCTTACCTTTCTTTGAAGACGAAGCAGATGACGCTGAAGATGAACTCATCTCGTCGATTAGGGTTATTGGAGGACAGAGACAATGTAGATTTGGGGATTTCGGACGCTATTAGGGTTTTAAACCGATTGGGGGTAGCTTTTGTTACACATCAGCAGGTGATGAGGATGGAAAATAGCCACCTAAGCAGCCACGTAAGCTGAGGTTAACGGGGGTTTAAAAATTTAACGGAAGGATTATTTGTAAAAACAGGGTTAATTTATAAGTCTAATAGTGTACAAAAAATTAGGTAGAATTATTTTTTGCCAATATGGAATAGTTAGGATTAATAGTGTCCATTTTTTCTTTTTAAAAAATAAAATTATTTTTTGTTGTACCTTAAAGTTCATGTGCCTTAAAATTACTCAATCAGACAATCATGTCTCTACTTAACCGACTTAAAATGGCTAATTATACATCCACTTGGCCATAAACTTTCCTTAACATAGATAATCATGTCCTAAGCGTTAATTTTTTTATATATACACAGGTAGCATGGCCCGTAGCGACTCCGGTCGCTACGGATTTTTTTGCTTAGAATCGTCGATAGTATGTATAATTCGGTAAAAAAAATATTATATGTATTGAGTCGGTTATCACAAAAAAAAAATCATGTATTAAATCGGTCACCGCTAAAAAATAAATATATATAATATATCTAATCAAGTAGTGGGGCTCCATTTAAAAATTATATTTAAACTTTTATGTCATTTATTAATAGAAATTTAAGATGAAGGTTACATTTGATATTTGTTAAAGGGTTAAGTTGAGGTAGGTTTATATTTGATAATTTAGTAAGATGAGGGACTTGAGGGTTATATTTGATACTTCAATCATTTAAGTTAAATGTTGAGGGAAGTTTATATTTGATATTATAGTTTTTATTGTTTTACATGATCCGAACCGGACTGTCAATCCGAACGTAGATTTCGAAACATAGCGATGGAAAAAAAAATGAATCACATAACTTTCGATCACTCCACTAAAAAAACTCAAGCTCCGTCACCGTATACATTTTATGAAAATCAAAATAAACGTACATGATACATAGCCTCCCTTCTAATGCTATTTGTTATGGTCATCTCACACCCCACACACCCCACATCTTCTCTTTCTGCCACATCACACCCCACACTTTCCCCCATCTCACACTTTTATGGTCACCTCACACTTTCCTCACTCAGCTTTTGTGGGAGGGGTCCACAAATATTAAAAAATTAAATATGCACTAAATGTATGAGTGTGGGGGAGTGGTGCCGAGGGTGAGTGTGGTAGGGGAAAAAATTGTGGTGCCCCACACTTGTCTTATGGTTTAGATGTGAGGGTCAAGATGACATGGCATGCCATGTTATGTGAGGGTGATGGTGTAGTGTGACCATAAGAAACACCCTAAGTACATTGGATCCGCGCTTGTCAAACCAACTATGTTCTTATTAAATCAACAAACCGAAAAAAAGTAACATAAACGTTACATAATTCATGTGGTAGTATATTGCCAAGAAAACTTGAAACCCAAACAAACATTAATATGTTTTCTAAACCCTTAAAGACTTACTAAACGCCTTCACAAACTTGAAATTATGCTTTTGATCACAAACATTTTCTGTCCTTTCCATTTTCCTGCGACCAAATATGGGCTTAAAAAGCTTCTTCAAGAGTTTCTGAAACCCCAACCCACGGTGGTGGCAATGATGGCGCCGCCCTTGACTCGGTTCGGCCTGTGGCGGTGGCAGCGGCAGCGGTGGGGCGGCATACCTAACCCCATGAGGCTCAGAAAGACTCCTACCAAGATTAATGGCTTGATTCAATTGTACCTCAAATGAAAGCCTTTCAAATCTGTCCAATAATGTGCTTTGCTCATCTCCAAATCTTTTCAAAACCACTTCTACATCTTCCATTCTTCCCTTTGTTCCCATCTTTCTCACTCCACAATCTCTTCCACTCACATCCTTGTATATATACATATACATAATGTATGTGTATATATATATATATGTATATATTGTGTGTGTGTGTGTGTTGAGTGTTTGTGTGGCTGTAGCAGGATACCTGGATTGAGTGTGATGAAAGGTGGAAGCTTTATGGAGTAAGGTTATGGCTTGAAGGAAGCCAAAGGGATGAAAGGAATTAAATGTCAAATCGAAACAATATTTTAAGTAATTAATGGAATTCAACAATATTTATTTGAAATTTGAAACAAAGAAACAGAAAAAATGGAACTATCTTAAATTTTAAGTCAATGTTTCAGATGAGACTTAAATTTTTTAACTTTTAGTTTTTTTTTTAACGGTAAATATATTTAACATCTACTTGTAAACTACTACTCAACTAAATTATAAAAATGTTTGGGTTTAAACCCAACTAAAAAAATAGAGTCTCTATCAAGTGATGTAGTCTCATGTTTGACTTTTAAACTTTTATTAGTAACTTTAATTAAAGTTTAACTCCTTACTACACCCCCCTAATAAATTCATCAAATACCCAACAATAAAAATCAAGCGAAATTAAACAAAATCAATTGATTATTCATTTTAATGATTTAGTGTGTGTATATATGTAGAGACACATTGACGTATATGAAAAGTTTTTAAATTGTCTAATTTTCTCACAGTATTTAATGCGTCCTTCAAAAACTGGAATTATTTATAGCGTTGGCATGAATTTTTTGATTGAATTTAATTTTGATATCTAAAAACTGATATATTAAATTAAGTTGTATTTGTTGCCAGGTAAACACGATATTTAGTATTTGGTCAAGCTTGTAAGAATCTTGAATGCTCTCAGTCAATGCGATCAAAAAACTCATTTACCAATGTACCAAAATTTCATGTTTTTTTTCAAAAAAAAAAATTCAAATGTTTGAAAGTTTATGGGTTTGTTTTGTGGTTTTTGAATTACAAGTTGGGTCATGGGGTTTTTTCACCTATGGTGAGTTTCCTTCTGATGGGGATTGGAGATGATCGGGTGGGTGGATAATGCCCCCATCAGTGATTCAAATTTGCCGTTCAAAAAAAAAAAAAAAAAAAAAAAATTGTCCGACCTAATATTTGACTTTATGTTCACTTAACTAATTTCATTATGTTAAATCACCAAACTAACCAAGTTTAGACTTTGCAAACATGACCCACTAAAAATATTCTAACTCAAATGACCCACCCAATAGAAAGCTTTCACCTGTCAATTTTTAGCCAATCATAATATGTATCGTGCCCACCACCATCCAATAAATTTTCGACACTTGGAGAAAAAATCAGATTTTTTTAGGTCTTACCCGAACCTGTCCGAGCCTAACACTTGTCCCCTACCTCTTGGCTTGTAAGATGGCTTGGCTTGGGAATTGGTGGCCTGAGAATTACTTTATCCAACCTTCACCCCTACCTCTCCCCTACCTCTTACTTCCCTTACATTTCAGGTGTATATAAATCCCTTACTCCCCTATATATACTAGATTTTAATATATTATTTTATGCACAATTATTGAAGTTGTATTGGATTCATTGATAGAAATATGACAGGATATTCGGCCGCAATTCCCAAGCCACCAAGCCAACGGGGGTTTTTCTCAATCATTTTATAAAAATAAACAACATCACCATCATCAACTATGTCTATTGGATCAGTAAATTTTGACATTTTATAGGAGAGTCTCGTGATGTTACTTATCACAAAAAATTCAGAAATCAAAGTTTTGATATTTAGAAAACTCATATTGAAATTCAAACTTAGGATTATTTTACTACAGTCAAAAGGGATGTAATCAATCACACTGTTGGTAATTGATCATCTCCCTCGACATAAACAGCAACATCAAAAGATGGCATTGTTGAAAAAAAAACAAACACAAAAAAAAATTAAGAGGAAAATTCAAAATATTTAGTAGAAGTGGGAATAAAAGTAAAGAGTTTAGTAATTCAAATTTACTTTAAGTTATATATATAAACACAAACTGCTTGGTTAAGGTAGGGGAGAGATAGTGGGGGGTTGGGAATCGCAACCGTAGCACAATATAAAAATTATTCCTTAAAATTTACTCTAATTTAAAGGTAGGGGAGTGGTATGTGGGGGGGGGGGGGGGAAGGTACTGTAGCTCTCGGAATCATATGGACAGGTGGGAGTAATCCTCAAGCCAAGCCAGTAAGTGAGTCGGCTTCATATGGACAGGTGGGAGGCTCGGAATGGCTCGGGTTACACCCATACCATTTTGACTTTTTCTCCAAGTGTCGAACAGTTATTGGATGAGAGTGGGTTCCACCTTTAGCCTTCTTGTCAGATGGAGGACACGTGGAGGTTGATAATTGGGTAAAAGTAGAGAGGTGGAGGGTTTCTATTGGGTGATATACCTTGGGTCATTTGAGTTAGAATAATTTTGATGGATCATTTCTGAATTTTCAGGGTCAAACTTGGTCATTTTGGTGATTTTCCCATAATTCCATATCTTATTTTATTTGATTTCTAATTCTTATTAAAAATGAAAGTTGATTTGTATACAATATGCGCAATATTATTTGTGTTTAGCATATATGCAGTCATGAAGTCTTTCTATAGGACAAATCGTGACACGTTACGGTCCGATCCAGACATCCAGTTAGCAAGGGGTTCCATGAGAAAAATAGGTGTAGTAGACGGAGTCCCTGAAAGCCATATTTTAATAAAAATGTAAAATAAATAAATAAAGCTCATCCAGTCTTAGAAGCCTAGTTGGAACCATGAACCAATCACAAGCAAAGGGAAGGGGCGCTTTGCTCATGGCGTCGTGGATGAGTTTTGCTCTCATAGCACCCAGGACGTGGTGTAGGGACGCTATGAGAATTGTAATCAAGCCTCACAACGTTCCATTACACATAACCTAATAAAAAATGATTTTGTGACGGTGAGTTTACGTTTACATTCAGTCAATATTAATCATGTCTTGTTGACCTTATATTTGCCAAAGTTTATATGATGATATCACCATACCAGATCTGCTAATTAAGTTTATATAATTTATGAAAGGATGTTTTCTAAACAAAACATATATAGAAATTACATAAATATATATTTAGCTTTTATTAATTATCTACCAAGAAAAAGAAAAGAAAAACAAACAAGCTTAGAGCTATGCTCATGAAGCCAAATCATGAAGCTACTTCATGTAGGTTGCTTTATTCTCACTTGAATGTGGTTTATTCTTTACTTTTAACTTTGAAGGCGACTTATTCTACACGAAAGTACTTGAATTCGATATCTAGGGAATATATATGTTTGATCTTTCTCTTTTTATTACAAGAACCATTTGTCTTATGTTTTCTTGTCTTAAAAGGAGGAAATATTTAGTCTGTCATAGATACTTGTTTGTCTTATGCATGGAAGATGATGTGTGTGCTTATATAGTGTATAAAACAACATATATATACATGTAGATTAAATATAAAAAGTGTTTTTTTAAATAATGTTTTATTATTAAAAACCTCTATTTTGTTAACTTTTTATACAAGATTTGTATTTTTTGTATTGAATTTTTATTTCTTTGTACTGCATTTTATACTGGCACAAAAAAATATAAAATTATTAAAAAATCAGCAAAATTTGTGCTTCTGACGTTTTTAGGCAATACATTATTTTTAGGGGATCTCACTCCTATAAAACAATATATGTGAACCTTGAAATGTGTTGATTTGAATGTTGTTGTGTTACTAAGGAATATATCTATACTATATTATAATACATTTGTACTAAAAAAACTAAGAATTTAAGGGGGTAAAATCATTTTTGTTCATTACCTTATTAGATACAAAAAAAAAAAAAGTAACCCAAAAAGCAATTTATAGAGAAATTAATTTAGAGATGTAATAATATAAACTTTCATTAAACAATAATTAACTAAATTTTAAAATTTATTTTTATTTTATATAACATATAAATTTTCATTAAACATTTAATTATATATGATATTTTACTAATTAATTGTTAAAAAGTTTACCAATGTATGTTAGTGTGTTGTGTTCTTTGCCGCTTCACTTCACGCGAACACCTTACTAGTTTAGGACACCTTACTAGTTTATTTAGTATTAATTAAAGAGATGTGGTAACAATGTAACATGCAGAGAGGAAAAGTGGACAAGGTTATATTACAATGAAAACAATATAATACAATAAAAGAAATATGTATATGTATAGCTATCCAGAATTCCGGATGGAATAGCTAAAAGCTTACTACAAAATAGTTCAATAGCTAATTATTGATAACATCTCCATTCAAACTCACAATGAGAGTTTGTCGCACAAGAATCGAAACCAACACGCCGACAAAGCCTTCGTGAAAACATCAACAATCTGCAAGGTTGATAGAACATATGGAAGGAGATGGTCCCCACCTGTAGATCAGGGGCAGATCTACCCTTTACGCAGGGTAGCGTCTGCGACCCCTGAACTTGCACCGCGATATGGAAAAAAAAATTAGCGTTTTCGGTATTTCGTTATCATAAAACGGTTATTTCGCTACCCCTGAACTTATTTTACGCTACCTCTCGAAGTTTTTTGTGGTTTTTATTTAGATCCCGACGTTAAAACATGATTAAAAGTCTATTAATTAATTAAAAGTTTAAAACCGAACAATTAACAAGTTTGTGCAATTTAAAAATACAAATTAGTTTAGAGGGTAAAGTGAAACAAATAGAGTGAATAAAACCTTTGGAAATTGACACATTTTGGTCCCTCAAATTTTACTTAATGCATTTTCAAACCGAAAATTCTCCGCGCCCTTGGACCCCGCCAGGGGCTGCCGTCCCTTGGACCCCGCTTCTCTTGGGGGCGCTGTCCCCGAACCCCCGTTAGTCCTAAAAAAAATTGAACGCTACCCCTGAATTTTTTTTCTAGATCTGCCCCTGCTGTAGATTATGACATACGAGTGATGTGGCAATCAATCTCAATATGGTTCGTCCGCTCATGGGAACATAATTCTTTATAATCATCATCGCATTTTTGTTATCACAATGTAACGGATAGGCTGAGAAATTATAACCCCATACCCGCAAGAGGTTAGCATAACCAAATAACCTTATGTGTGCTAACATCCATAGTACGATACTCTCTTAGAAAATCTAGAAACAATATGTTTCTTACTTTTCTATGAGATCATTGATGTAAAAATTGGCCAATCGGCCGAGTACATTGGTTAGCAAGCTCGTCTCACTAAAAAGGAAAATGTAGAAAATATTTCATTTGGAAAACTTGATCTTCAAGACTATTACTTTTATCTTTTAAATTAGTTTTGGATGGTATCTTTAGTTCCTTAAAAAAGACACTTTAAGTGATGACTTAAAAATTTCTCCAACTTTAGACTCATTATTTACTTTTCTGTTGAGTTCATAGCCGGGAGCATTAGCATTATGCTTATAGTCTAAGTCAACAGTATTAAGATATTGTTCGCTTTTGTCCCCTATGGATGACCCATCCAGTACTCAGAGTTTTTATTTCACATGATGAGTTGCTCGTTCAGACAAAACGTGTCTTGATAGAGAATGTATCCACCTCTCTTCCTTATAAGGAAGATTTTGTTCTCCTTTTCAGTTAACCAATGTGTGAGTTACATACCCACCACCTTAGGGAGCCTAATGTCCTCACTGGCACACCAGTCTGGTCCCCTAGCTCTGATAACATGTGTAACAGCTTAAGTTAACTCTACCAATATATTGTTTGCTTTTTCCACGATGGATTGCCCATCCAAGAATTCACGTGTTTGTTTTCACCCGACGAGTTGTTCGCCCAAACAAAATGCGTCTTCATAGAGAATGTATCCACCTTCTTATAAGGAAGGTTTCGTTCTCATCCTCAACTAATGTGAGACATACATCTATCTGTCACAGGCCACCACAGCGGATTAACACGGGATGTGACACTCATGAATCATGGATCATACTCATTGATTACTTTGAACGACATTTATTTAAAATTTAAAATAGACGTCACCAAAAAATATTGTTAAAACACCACAATACAAGTACAACTAATTAATTGTTTTAAGTTTCATAAATCAAGACAAGTGATATTTTGCTAAATTGACTCCAACCGTGTGGCTTATGCAAGAAAAATCTTCAAAAGAAAAATGGGTTTTCTATTATTTTAGAATTCTTTTAGTTTTAAACAAAATATAAATTTACATAATTAGTCTCTCATACGTAAATTGGCTAAATTATCCTTTGAGTTAACTAAAAAATATAACTTCATTAAATAAAATGACTCAAATGGTTACAAAATGTAATAACAGTCGATAAAAAAAATATGAACATTCAGACTCAAATATCAAAAACCACCAAACCTTCAGAGACGCAAATAGTAATTAACTTGGTGAATATCGAGTCTTCTGATCAAGTCTTCAAATTTAATTGGTGTAAAGAAGTCCCCATCAAAGTCAATCTTTTGGCATGGCGCGCTATGTTGAATCGACTTCCGACGAAAGAGAATTTGGTTCGGAGAAATATTCCGATTACGTCTTCGACATGTAATCTATGTAATGATGTTGCAGAATCGGCGGAGCACTTGTTCACGAGTTGTCAATTCTCCAATTCCGTTTGGTTAGTGGTGGCGCAATGGTGTAAGATTTCCCCAATTTTTGCTTTTTCTTTTGAAGATATTGTCAACCTTCACAAGAATATCGGGCTTCCTCCAAAGAAAGAAGCGGCGTTAAAGACCATCGTTCTTACGGCTTGTTGGTGCTTATGGCTCGAAAGGAATAAAGCTACTTTCAACGAGTACTCTCCTTCTTTACATAGGGTGATTTTAGACATAAAATTATGGAGTTTTGTTTGGTATGTTAACCGTTGTCGTATCCAATCTCCTTCTTGGGATGATTGGATTTGTTTTTCGTTGTAATGTCTTTTTCCGGCCCGTCTAGTTTCTTGCTAGACGGTGCTTGTGCTTAATAAAGTTGCCGTTCAAAAAAAAAACTCCAATCAGTTTGTTTGTTAAAACCGAATGAAAGAAGCCGAATCACTAAGGATTGTTACCAATGAAACCGATAAAACCATAAAAACTGTAAAGCCACAACCATTCGGAGAGCCTCGTGGTCTTCTTCCATATTCATAACGTGTCAACAAAGAGATACTTCCCACTTTAACCCTATTCTTCTTCACCAACTTCATCGTCCGTCTTCCCCATCCATCTCCCCTCATTCATTCATTGTTCCCTTCGCCTCTCCTCTCATCCACTCCACACAGCTGCTGCACAAAACCAAACCCTAGCAGCACAAATAATGACTAGCGCAATTAACGCATCCACAATCACCAACCCTAACCCTACCGACCTATGCTTAAAGAAGAGACCCCCGCCGGAGGCCTTCTGCCGCCTCCGCCCTCTTCTCCGACCTCGCACCTCCGGTCTTCTCACACTTGCAGTTTCTCTCTCCGATTCTCCGAGAGGCCTACTCCTTCCCCGTTCAAATTCTCGCAACCGGTCGATTTTCTCGTTTGCGGCTTCTCACGAGGACTCGGTGAGTTGAAATTTAGTTAATAGTATCTCTAGATTAGTAATAGTTCTGTAACAGAACATATATTCTGGACATTTGCAATGTCAGTGAGGTCTGGTGTCAGGTTGAATTGTACCTCGTTTCATGAAGTTTAGGGTTGATGAATTGTTTGTGGTTAAATTGGATATTTGTGTGCTCAAAATGATTTCTGTTTTGGAAATGAATTCATTAATGTTTATTTAGTTTGAAAGAGACTAGGAGAGTAAATTGAAGTTGGATTAGCAGCAGCACAGGGGTAATGATGTTTTTTGTTTGAATTTTTAGAACCCTTCAGATATTGAAATAGATGAGGAAACAAAAGAGAAAGGTGAGGAATCTGAAGAAGCCTGGAAGCAAACTTTGGCCTCTTTTAAAGAACAGGCAATGAAAATGCTGAGTGTTTCCCAAGAAGCTTATGAAGAGTACTTGAAGAAAGCTACAGTGGTACTGAAGGAGACCTCGGAGAAATTGCAGATCGAGGCTGATAAAGCGAGTGAAGATTTGAGTGTAATTGCTAAGGAACTTGGTGAGGAAGCTAAAGTGTATTTGTCTGCTGCTGCAGAGAACTCCCCTGAACCAGTGAAGGATATTGTGGAAACCTTTGCTTCTTCAGTTGATGACTTGAAAGATGTATCGGAAGTGCTTGACTTTTATGTTGGTATCCCGTATGGTATGGTCATTCTGTCATGCATTGTTATTTATCCTGCAAAACGGTTGATGGTTATATGACATTGTTCCTAAACTTTAGAGGTGGCTATATCAACCCATCTGTTTATGATTACAAAAAAAAAATGACAATGAAGGTAATGCGGAAAATGGTTCTAAGGTCACATAAAGCGTAACTTTAATGAATAAAACCTCCTAAATCATTTTATTGAAGAAATTGATTTAGTATAGCCTATAAAGTAATCATATTTGGCACCCTAGTAATTTATGATAAAAGTTGTTTAGAACTGTCTTTACTCATTTTGATCTGTTACCCAACTCACATGATGCACCCCACCCAATTTGCCTCCAGTATAAACTCTTGATGTACTTTATTATGTGTGCAGGCGGGCTGCTGACTTTAAGTGGTTTTCTTTCCTTCATGATCACCGGAAGCATCTCTGCAATTAGGTTTGGTGTTATACTTGGTGGAACTCTTTTGGGCTTGGCTGTCTATAGTCTAAGATCATGGAAAAAAGGGGAGTCTTCTTCGGCTGCTTTGAAAGGCCAGTCAGGTTCGTGTAGAAGTCTACTTTTGATTTGTGTAATTCACTTTAAACGATGTAGTTATCTCTTAACAGAAAACAACCTGATGGTTTCTGGTTTTGATGAAATCTAAAAGTAATGGCTAAGAGCAACTTCCATTGTGGTGTAGTGGTAGGAAGCCTGTGTTCTCTATTTGAGACACAGGTTCGATTCTTACGGGCAACATTTTGGAAGGGGCATTGGCGATGAGGGGAGACTTGGGGCTGAAAGGTCATAAGTTCGATCCCTGAGCTCCCAGGTTTTACCACCCGGCCGCTCGCGGAGGTGGATTTTCCCTAGAATGAGCTCAACTGGTGTAATAGTCCCCGGGTTTTCTGGGGCATTCGTTGGCCGTTCAAAAAAAAAAAAAGTAATGGCTAAGAGGTGCAGGAGGTCATCTTTTGAAATGGCAAATAATGAGAATATTTTTTTATTTTTGTGTTGAACATTGAAAATATTTGCATTAGTCTATACTTCACCCGAATAAGTCATTCTCTGGCTTTTGATAACTGTTGTTTGAATTGGATCTGACTCGTAAAGTTTTTAATTTGATATGTTGCTCAAGATGCAGCCTGCATAACCTATGTTTGATTTCTATGTTCATTAAGATTTGTTAGTTTTAGCTTCTTTGAGTTTAATGAACTGTTTATTTTGCAGCCATTGCTACAATTTTGTTTTTGAGGGATCTACGCCTAGTGTTCACGGTAAGAGTCCAACAATTTTTTTATGAATATCTATGTATCGGCATCTATAAATGTGTCTGTACACACACTAACATATTCATATAAAGATGTGTGTATTCTAATTGTCATGACACTGACATCTGTGTCATTTCATCTTCAACAGAGACCAGCATTCACCAGATATATTGCACTGATAATCAGGTTTGAATTATTTTAAGCGTATTTAGATCTAATACAGTCTGCATTACCATTTTTATGGCCTACGATCTTCTCCTGATGACAGTCTTTACCTTCATTTTTCTCAAAATGACTCGCTTTCTGAAAGATAAAAAATCATAAAACAATGGACCAATGGACATTGATTGGATTTGTATAGTTTTAATGTTAGTAAACAAGTTTCTTAAATGCAAACTGTAGTGATGGAATGCTTCATGCTAGCTTGCTGCTTATTATTTCATCAATTTAAGGATGTTGTATAGAGCAAGCTTTTAAGGGTCAATCTTTATGGGGTAAATAAAATGGTAACAGTCATGATAAAAGTACGATTTAACTGAAAGTGTTTGTTCCAGTAACAAGTCAGGGATATAAAAACTTAGATTCTGTAGGAGCAGTGCATTCTTATTTGTGGCAGTCGGCTCAATTACAGACTACAGGTGGCAAAATGGGCAGTTTGAGTAGCATACCAAAATGACTTGGTTAAAATGATCCATATTTATAACAGGTTGAAACAGGTTGGATTTGATCAAAACACTTTTGGCTGAACTTTTCTTTGAATTTTAAGTAAACCAATTAGCGTTTCATACATTAACTATGGATGATCTTTGACCCATTTGATCTGGTTTTATTGTTTTATTTTTCTTCCTAAATTTACGCTTTTACCTGTTTGACCAGTCAGATACAATAACCTATGTTGAAGATTTTTGTTGAAATCGTTCAGAAACACTTGGAGTTTGAACCATGTTCTAGCATAATGTATTATATATCCGTAACTAGCAACCTCTGAATGATGGTTTCTCTTATATGGTTTAAGAATTGAACCATAAGACTGCCATTCTGTTGTTAGATTAACTAATTTAATTTTTTATCCCTAGAAAGTAGTACTGTCATCACATACAATAGAATAAAAAGTGATCAATGAATTCAGAAAGCTTATTGATAAAGTTAATTTATTAACACTATTTTGAGCTGAATTGTAATGCGAAAATTGTCACTCAACAGATTATGTCACTAGTTTTATGTTATTCATTGGAATTTTTGTGACAGTACTATTGTTCTTTTTCATCTTTGTGCTCCCTCTGTCCGAAAAAAGCTTGTTTATTTTGGGATATATTGATTTTTATAAAAGCTTACAGTTTAATCTGGAGGGTTACTGGGTTTATCAAATGATATTTAAAATTATGCTGCAGATTCCTAGATTCTTATAAACTATTCTATTAAGATAATAAGATTGTAAAATTTGGAGGATTAACAAAAGTTAATCTCTCTTCTACTAGAATGGTATAAAACCCCCCATAAAATCTGTATTTTAGTGTTTAAGTGGTAGATATTGCTTAATCTTTTTTTTTCTTTCCATTTTTTAATGTGCAGTGGTGCAGCATTGGCTTTTTACGTCTATAGAATCACATACTCACGTGGGCAGTCAACAGGAGGATCGAGTTTTGGGAGTGAATCCGATAATTAACTCTATGGTACAAGGCCAGTATTTGATCTCCCTCTGTATGTCTCACAATATTTATGGAAAATGATACCTTTCTGTTTTGAGGGCAAGAATATATGTAGGGAGGGGGAGAAAGAGTGTCAGTTCTAACAGATAACCAATTTTAAGTTGAGAATTCAGAAAACTACCAAATATAAGTTGAGAATTGAGAGAACCAACCATGACACTGCACATGCTTTAGTTGTGATACATAGGGTAGTTATGGCATGGGTATGAATTTGTAGCATGACATGAACCTAAACACGAAATTAACAGGTTTGAAAACGGGTTTGGGTCAATTTCAGGTCGAACTCAGGAACATGATTAACCAAACGAGTGAACTTGGTGGGTTTGTGTCATGTCATAAATTATTTCATATGATAAATTAAAATTGGTTATTTTATACCTAACATCAGATTTTATAACTTACCCCGCATTTATTTGTTTTATACATGTGTTATGCAAAAAAGAATTAAATAACTAAAATTTCAGGTTACTTGGGTCGCGCTGTTTAATCTTCGAAAACTTGTGTCATGTTCATGTTAAATTTCCAGGTTTAACCCGTCAACTCACAAACACGACCTCTTTAACTCCTCTAGGTTGTGTAAGTAAGCGCCTCTCTCACTACATCCAATTAGCAATAGGAGTATAATAGTTTGCCGTTAAAAAAAAATTGGAGTGCATTTTAAGGGTAGAAGTAGCCAAGCAGGAGAAGAATAGTTTGCCATTAAAAAAAATCAATTCAGCAGTATGTACAATCATAGTATTAGTTATGTATTAAACACCTCCTATATATTCTAACTCTTAACTCGCCTATTAAAACGGTGCATGATTATGCCTGACATTCTATGTGTGTGTTTCAGGTTTATAGCTTGTGGTTCCGCTGCGTGCTCTTGTGTGATGTGGAGTTGATGTAAGGCTGCTTCAGGTTCAAGCCTGCAATTAGTTTTTAGTTATTATCTTGTTGTTAGTTGTAGAGATTGAAAAAGAAAATAAAAAATGATAATGTGGCCACACAACCTTTGGCTTTTGCACCGTCAACAAGAACTGCATGAGATTTATTCTAAATCTGAGTTTTGACTTTGTTTCCTTTATTTAGTAAAGGGCATCATGACATTAAATTTAGCTTACTGGTTTGTGATCAACATTTTATTTTATATTATTTTATTTTGGTATTTTGTTATGGATTGTAAAATTAAATAGAAAAGCAGGATGTAGTTTTTTGTTTCAGGGTTATAATCGTCGTCACCTCTAAAAGTCAGAAAGAGGAAAAGAACACCAAACACAGTTACATCCCAAGGCTAGAAAAATTGAAAGTACACTATCCCATATAAGTATAACACATGTTTTTGATCTGTTTCGCATCCATAAAAAACCAAACACTTTGATGTCTTCAATGAGCCTGCTTCATCCAATTTGTAGTTGGTTGAAAACCTTCTCGTTGCGAACTTTCTATAGACACCATACCATAGTCATCATCACCAAGTGGATTGCTTTCTTACACTTTGTAAACCCTTGAACAAATTTGTGTAAGTTAATAAGATCCCAAATACTAAATAGATAAAAGGACGGAAAACGGCACCATAGAGCTATGAGCTCCCAAATTGCTTGTGATACATGAGACACGTGTTCTGTCGTTTCACTGTAATCCCCAGAAACGGGATACTGGTGTGTATTTGAATGTTTCTTGTCACAAACTACTCAGCCATACTAGGAGGCTAACCTTTGTCGTTTCACTGTAATCCTCAGAAACGGGATACTGGTGTGTATTTGAATGTTTCTTGCCACAAACTACTCAGCCATACTAGGAGGCTAACCTTCTTCGGTATGAACCTTACAAATTTGTAATGTTTTGATTTTTATGTTAAAATAGAACTAAGAATTATATAGATATGTATTTTAAAACACATGGAGCTACAATAGTGATGTTTTGATTAAAAATTTGACCACAAAACTTTTAGTTTTTTAGATTATTTTTTAGACTAGATATAAATTTTGACATTTTGAAGTTTGACTATCAATTTTTAGAGATTAGACACCAATTTACAAGAATGTGAGTTTTTTTTATCTTAGAGTTTCGCCATGGAACTTTTATTTTTTAGAGTAGACACCCTAAACCCTATAATTTGTTAGTGTATTTCATTACAAGTATTAAATCATAAAGGTATAAGTCCGCCACTACGTTTCGTGTTGACTTTAATTCGGTTACAGATTTTCTTAAATTACAACCAACAAGCTTACAAAAAGTTGTTTTTTTTCCTAGTATCATAGAAGATGTAAAAAAGAAAAAGTAAACTTTATTTTTCACATTTCAAATTTCATGATGTAAGAAAGAAATGAAACAAAAGCAATCTTAATTCATATTTTTGTCTATTCCCCTGGCCCAAAACCCACCCCAACATGAAATTTGACAAAAGAAATCCACTACAACACTACCTAACACTTCAACTAACACATGTTTTTTTTTTTTTATATATATTACTGAATACTAAAATGGTCGTTATCAGCTTACAATCATAATAGATTTAAAAACCCAAAAATGATAAAAATAAAATATAAAAGAAATACAAAAACAAACATAAACAATAACACAAACTAAAAGATTACGAAGGGTTTAAAACATGTATTCTAGGTTTTTTAATATTAAAAAGTTGAAATGGTGTCTCAACAGTATAAAATCCTTGTTTACTATCTCTTTATCTTCTCTCTTATTCATTTCTAACACATCTTATTATGTTTTTATATTTCTTTTTCTTTATCGATCAAGGAAATCTAACAAAAAGATCAGAGATATGAGATTCAACCGTTGTTGATGATTAAAAGAACTCTGAAATGAAGGGGGATCTCAAACCGTCAATGTTTATGGATTCAACAACGGTAGAGAAGAAACATCCGGTTTAACCGAAAGCAGATCATAAACCACAAATCGAACCGGTGTGTTGGATGATTTGCGGTTGGGTTTCAAAACACTACTTAAAAGTTAGTAAATAATAAACCTTAAAACACCATAACTATTATCACGTTGTTACCACTTCTTATTTAACTACTCATTTCTCTATCTATATAACAAGATGGTGACCCGTCCGCGCTTAGTGGCGGGCCACAATTTACCCGTAAGTTTAAGTAAAAAACGTTTTAATAAGGTCAAAGTATAAAACTATAAAAAAGTATTGACCAAAATCGAAAACTCTAAAAGTATAGTAAAAAATGAAAGTAAAAAAGTTAAGGGACATAAAACACAAAAGTCTAAAAGTTTCGAGGACAAAGTATAAAACTATAAAAAAGTTGTGGGCAAAGTTGGAAATATACTAAAAATGAAAATAGAAAAGTTAACGTGTATAAAACGTAAAAGTCTAAAAGTTTCGTGGTCATAATATAAAACTATAAAAGTATACTAAAAAAACAAAAATATAAAAGTTAAGGGGCATAATATGTAAAAGACTAAAGCTTTGTGGTAAGTATGAAACTACAAAAAAATATATGACCAAAGTTAAAAATCCTAAACTTTGTGACCAAAGTTAAAAACAATAAAGTTTATGTGGCCAAAGTTAAAATATATAAACTTTTATAGTAAAATTAAAAAACTCAAAAATTATTGTGACCATATTAAAACTTTTAAACTATTATGACCAAATTAAAAAGATCATAAACTATACTATTTATCAACCAAATTTGTTTGTTATATATAATAAAGATGACTAAAAAATAGAAAAACACAAAAATCATTCTCCGTACATATATTATTAGTTAACAGGACAAAGGACCCACCATTTGGTTGGTTTTATGTCAATTGATATGATTAATAGACGTGACTAAAAAGGTGATTATCATGTACCCCTCATCTCATTTTCAGTTCACTCAGGCTGTGTTTGGCGCGCCATAAGCTAGCTTATAAGCTAGCTTATCAGCTAGCTTATAAGCTAGCTTTTTGACGTTACCAAACGGGGCTTTTTTAATAAGCTAGCTTTTTTAAAGCCCCGTTTGGTAACGTCAAAAAGCTAGCTTATAAGCTAGCTTATAAGCTAGCTTTTGAAAAGCTAGTTGGAGTAGCTTTTCAACTAGCTTTTCAACTAGCTTTTATAATATTTCCAATTTTACCCTTCCCTAACTTATAAATAAATATCTTTATTTACATTTATGACATGTACTTTTATGTCATTTTATATTTTTAAGCTAGTTTATCAGCTAGTTTTTACCAAACGTTATTTTTTATCAGCTAGCTTATCAGCTAGCTTATAATTTATCAGCTAGCAGCTAGCTTATCAGCTAGCAGCTAGCTTGTCAGCTAGCTTATCAGCTAACAGCTAGCTTATCAGCTAGCAGCTAGCTTTTCAGCTAGTGCGCCAAACACAGCCTCAATTTCCACTCTTGAGAGAGATGATTGAAGAGTGTTAGTGGTTTTTAACTTTTTTTTAAAACTACTATTAATCAATTTTAAATTTAAACATTTTAACCATCAACATTTAAAAAGACAAAGTCGTATTCTACATTAATTAAGATATCGTTAGGTTAAGGACCCTTTAGTAATTTCAAACAATTAATTTAGTTAATTAATTAAAAACATAATAAACCAATTAAGAGACCGAAACGTGTCAAAACCACTTTCGAAACTAAAATTTATTTTGAAAACTAAACTACTATATTGGTTCATATATATATTAGGATGTTCTGAAGAAGAAAACAAGACTGTATTTTGTTTCTTCTTAAACTTAATGAGCACATGTTATTTGAGAAAATAAATTTTCAATTAAATATTACACTAAAAAAGAAAACAAATGACACTTTGCAGTGAAAAATCTCATAAAGAGGGTATTAGTTATAGATATATTAGTCATATTTGATATTGTTTAGGGGTATATATTATACTTTATAGATCTATATATAGGGGCCATTGTATTCACAATTGGATGATGAATATACAAAATCTCATTAACCTTTATGGTATCACAGCCTCCAAATCCTCAACCCTAATTTTTAATTTCGGCCGTCAAGTACCCTCAGGCAGAAGCTACGGCTTCCTCTTCTACAAATTCCCGCGCCCTCTTTTTGTTTATGCATGTTTATCCAATCTCGTTTGTTTGTTGAAGTGCTGGCATCACTTCACCACTCCACGTTACCTTGAGGAATATACTTGATTCCTTTAATTTCTTCAACAATTCTAGTTGGTCTTTTTGATATACGTTGGTTTTATTGCCCGAAGAACTTTCTGGTGATATAACACTATTTATAAAAAAAAAAAAAAATCATTCAACAAGGAATATAAAATTGTTCCTTGAAGAGGGATACCGACGGATTATATTTGCATATTTATAATGACGGATATGGCTTATGGATATTATCCATCGGCTCAGACATGGTATATGGACACGGGTGCGTCTACTCATATCACGGCCAATCCAGGTATATTTCAAACCCCGTTGTCAAAATCTGAAATTAGCAATATATTTGTTGGGAATGGCAATACGTTGCCGATTAAGGGTTCGGGTAATGCTTTACATCAACTTTCAAACCAAACCTATAAATTAAATAATGTCCTTTTAGCTCCCGACATCATCAAAAATCTTATTTCTGTTCGTCAATTTTCTCGTGACAACCAAGTTGCAATTGAATTTGACCCACTTGGTTTTTCTTTAAAGGATCTCAAAACTGGCAGACTCCTTTCTCGCCATAATAGCTCAGGCGACCTCTATCCATTCACATCTCCATTGAATAATGCCTTTGTTTGCTTGACTCACTCTCCACATGTTTGGCACAACCGTCTAGGTCACCCGGGCTCCCACGTGTTAGATTTTTTGTCTAATCGCAAATTTATTTCTTGTAATAAAGATAAACTTTTTGATATTTGTCATTCATGTCAATTATCTAATAGCAAAAGGCTTCCATTTTCCGATTCTGTATCTGTTACTTTTACACCGTTCGATATCATACATTGTGATCTCTGGACATCTCCCATTTTAAGCAAAACTGGTTACAAATATTACATGGTTTTAATCGATAACTTTAGCAATCACGTGTGGGTTTACCCCCTCAAATTTAAGTCTGAAACATATCCCACATTCAAAAAGTTCCACAAACTCATTCAAACTCAATTTAATAAATCTATCAAATCTTTCCAGTGTGATTTGGGCGGCGAATTTGATAATCGTGACTTTCAAAATTTTGCTAACGATCACGGTCTCGTGTTTCGTTTTTCATGCCCACAAACATCCCCACAAAACGGCAAGGCCGAACGGATGATTCGTCGCCTTAACGACATCATCCGGGCTCTTCTCACGCAAGCGAATCTTCCACCTCCATTTTGGGTTGAAGCTCTCCATACCGCAACCTACCTTCACAACATCCTTCCTACCAAACGACTCAATTTTAACACTCCCGCATTCATCCTTTATCACCGTCACCCTACGTACGATCACCTCCGTGCGTTTGGGTGTGCTTGTTATCCAAACCTCTCGGCCACTCAACCTCATAAGCTCCACCCACGTTCGGTTCGGTGTATTTTCCTTGGCTACCCGGCTAACTTTCGTGGGTACCGGTGTTTTGATCCTTCCACCGGCCGCGTACATATTTCTCGACACGTCGTCTTCGACGAAGGTGTCTTTCCGTTTTCCGACACCAATCATACTCCCTCTCCCGATCCTTTAGTTCATTCTGATCCAATCCCCTACATCACTCATCCTCCTCCGCCGGCCCACATTCCTGAGTTCCAAACCCCAGCCAACCCATCATCACCTAACACAAAACCCGTTAGCCCAAACCCCAGTCCCTACACTAGCCCAGCCCCCTCCCCCCCAACCCACACATCGTCTTCAACACCTGAGCAACATTCGCCCATTGCTCCATCTCCTATCCCTCAACCTCCCCAAAACGTTCACCCAATGACTACTCGTGCTAAATCCGGTGTCACTAAGCCTATTACGCGTTTGAACCTTTACACTGATAATCCTTTATCACCGGTCCCATCCTCATATATTAAAGCATTAAACGATCCTAATTGGCGACAAGCCATGAACAATGAATTTAAAGCTTTGCAGGATAATGACACATGGGAGTTGGTACCTAGACCACAGGGACATCCAGTTATTCGGTGCATTTGGTTGTTCAGGCATAAGTTCAGATCTGATGGTTCGTTAGAGCGCTACAAGGCGCGTTTAGTGGCAAATGGTAAATCCCAGACTGTTGGGATCGATTGCATGGAGACTTTTAGCCCGGTTGTAAAACCGGCGACCATCCGCACAGTCTTATCTTTGGCAGTTTCTAGATCTTGGCCGATTCATCAGTTGGACGTGAAAAACGCCTTTCTACATGGAGATCTGACAGAGACTATTTTTATGCAGCAGCCTCCAGGTTTTGTTGACCAGTCTGCTCCCGATTATGTATGTCGCCTCAAGCGATCGCTCTATGGCCTCAAACAGGCTCCTCGGGCCTGGTACCAGCGGTTTGCTAGTTTTCTCTTGACCCACGGGTTCAAGAGCAGTGTTTGTGATTCTTCTCTGTTCGTGTATCGCCATGGCGTACACACTGCTTATTTATTATTATATGTGGATGACATTGTTTTGACAGCCTCAGATTCTGGCTTTCTTCGACAGCTGATTACTACGCTTTCCCGAGAATTTGCTATGACAGATTTGGGTGACTTACATCATTTTCTCGGTATTACTGTCACACGTGACTCGTCTGGTTTATTTTTACAGCAGTCTCAATATGCGAGAGACATTATTCAGAGGGCTTCTATGAGTTCGTGTAAACCATGTGCCACACCAGTTGACACGAATTCTAAGTTAAGCGCAGACGATGGGCCATTATTATCTGATGGGACGTTATACAGGAGTCTAGCCGGTGCCTTACAGTATCTCACATTTACTCGTCCCGACATTTCATACGCAGTTCAGCAGGTCTGTTTATTTATGCATGCCCCTCGGGAACCTCACTTTCAGTTCATGAAGCGTATTTTACGCTACTTACAGGGTACCCTGGACCACGGTATTCGGTTATCTATGACGCCAGACACGTCTCTTACCGCTTATTCGGATGCTGATTGGGGCGGGTGTCCAGATTCTAGACGCTCCACGTCTGGCTACTGTGTGTTTATGGGTGATAATCTTTTATCTTGGTCCTCAAAGCGGCAAAGCACAGTGTCGCGATCTAGTGCAGAAGCTGAATACAGGGCCGTGGCCAATGCGGTGGCTGAAGTTAGTTGGATCCGTAATCTTCTGCTTGAGTTATATGTTCCACTTCGCTCCGCTACTATTGTTTATTGTGATAATGTGTCTGCAGTCTATCTCTCTGGTAATCCCGTACAACATCAACGTACCAAGCATGTCGAGATTGATATACATTTTGTTCGAGAGAAGGTTCGCGTTGGCCATATTCGTGTTCTGCACGTCCCTTCGGAGCACCAGTATGCTGATATTTTCACAAAGGGTCTTCCACGTCCTTTGTTTCAGTCGTTTAGAGACAGTTTGAGCGTTCGTCCCCCTCTCGCTCGAACTGTGGGGGCGTATTAGTTATAGATATATTAGTCATATTTGATATTGTTTAGGGGTATATATTATACTTTATAGATCTATATATAGGGGCCATTGTATTCACAATTGGATGATGAATATACAAAATCTCATTAACCTTTAGAGGGGTCTTAAGACCAAGGCAAAAAACCAAGGTCCACAACTAAAACTGGAAAACGGGTAAAAAATGAGCAAAATGTTCATTGAAGATGTTCTTATATTATATAACGACTGAGTGATTCTCTCCAACTCCCTCATAAGATTACCCATGGAAAGATCTTCAATGAAGCACCTTGTGACACAAAAACGCCTTTCCAAGCTGCTCTATCCAATTGCGGATTCAGATATTTTTGCCGAGTGTGAAACCGTGAAATATGAGTTGAGGTCAAATGGATCTAGTGACAATAAATAACGAGGGGTGTATATGACAAAATTTATAAAAACTTTCTGATCACACAAGTTTAGTTTCTTGTAAGATGTAACATTAAGTTAGTTGTAAAGTTAAAAATATAAGTATTGTTATTGTTATATGTTGTCATATTTCTTAACGTATTTTGTCGTCTACACATGAACATGTTTACTTTTGTAAAACTTATACAAATGAAGGCCAAAGATTGAACATGTTTTACTTTTGTAAACTTATACAAATGAAGGCCTTGTAAACGGTGTGAATCCAGAACCTCCAATTAAAAGGATAAAACATCTATTAAGCGGCTAGTCCTACATAAGCTCTATAAAAGCTAGACAGTATGTATGGCATGCCTAACCGCCACTCCCTACATTAAGTCCGACGTGGCTTCAAATAACTGTGCCACCTCACCATGACCGAGGTGCTAGGGTAGTTTTTCTAAAACCAAGTTCATTACAACTTGTAACATGAAACTAACTACACAAGGCGTAGATGACCCGGATTCACACAAGGCAATTCCCTTCCCAAGTTCATCCAGCACACACGATTTTAGGCGATGTCAAGTGCATTATTACCAGATTTAGTATAAACACAACTGCTCTAAAATAGTTGTAATATTACAAACAAAAAAAAGAGAAAAACTGGATGGCTGTTCTTCTGAGAAGTAAATATCTAGTTTAAAACATAAATAAACAACCTTGATCACAGAGATCTTTCTCTTGTCAACCTGAGAACTTTATAAGCTCAAGAAAACATTTCACCTTATAGACGACATAAAGCATGTAAAACCTTAACTAATTTTCTATCTTTCCGCCCTCTTTTACACGTTTCCACGAGTCCCATGAACTTCAATTTCCGCTTGGTTGTCCAGTGGCATATACTGTGCCATGATGGCCCGAATCTCCGAATCCATGTATGTCTGCACATCAAATTCATCATAAACCTTTAAAAAAGTTTGTTAACAGATGCTAGGGCGCATGATATGCAGATTTCGGATATATCAGATTTTATTTCCAAGATTCGAAGGAATGGTTGCTTACCCGGACCCTGTACTTGTAGAATGCATATCCTGCTGTTCCAGAAACTGCCAAACCAAGAATAATGACCCACACGAATCCCCAGCTCACTTCTGATTTACCATCTTTACCTATTTTATTTTTCCGAAACAAATTAACCAATTACCATATCAATACAAATATATTATACACACACACATATACATACAAGGTTAGAAAACTCATGGTGGGCACACAAAACAAAGAGAAGGAGGAAAATTTTAAATGAGTAAATAATTACAGTTTAATATATGCCTATTATTTAATAAGGAAAGAGAAGTGGGAAAAACTTTGTTAGGCTCACAGAATTGTGACACGTGGCGTCCTTGGTTGTTTATTATATATAGAAGATATATAGAAGATGTATATACGGAGATGATCATTTGAGAACCAATTGGGTTTGAGAACTAAAAAGAACTAATCTCAGCCACTAGTTTATATATATGAAAAACCCTCCATGAATTATAGTGGTCCCCACCTGAAATTAGTGGTTGAGATTTAGTTCTCAAAATAAAAAGTTCTCATTTGAACCTAACCCTATGTATGTATTAATAAACATCTTCAAGAATGTATATACTAGAATAGAATACGAGGACTCACTTATACAAGTGTCGTGTTCTCTCATGTAGAGCAAATTACCACTGCAGCTACACTCATAACTACCCCATGTATTCTTGCATTTGCACTCTGGACACTGACAAGCTGTCTTGTCTTTGCATTCATCGATATCTGAATATATAAAAGAACATCTGAATACAAAGCATAACTGAATGAAATAACTGTTTAAGTGGTTCGGAGTGGAAAAAGACCTTCACAACTTTTAACTCCATCTCCCTTGAACCCTGGTGGGCACTTGCAGCCTTTTGTATGGTCATCCTGGAAGACAAAATAAAGTTTGAACTCAATAAGGTTTTACTAAAGAAACAAGAACAATAAGAAAAAGATTGCTCTAATAAACATGTCTGTCTATGCATATATACATATACGCCTCTATATATAATCCATTATATATCGATATACATGCATGCATACATAATACATAAATTGAATTGCATACATTTATGTTCATATATACGTATGTATGTACATGTGTGTGTATATATAATATATGTATATGTAGATATTGAAAGAGAACACTAACAATGCAAGCAGAGTAAGTCCTGCCCAGCTGGGTGCTTTTCCAACAGCCACCATTGTTAACTTCACAGCGTAGTGCTCCTGAAGCTGTAAGATATAGAATGAAAAAACATCAATGTATGTTCCTATAGCTAAGGGGGTGTTTGGATTTGAGAATTGAAATTAACTTGCTAATGCTTGAATAACCATATTATGCTCTGATGATTCAAGTATTCATTTTTTGATTCTCAGTTTCATATGTGGTGCAACAGATATGGTTATTACAGCTTCAAACAACATAAGGACATCCAAACGCTATTTCTTACTACCCATAATCTGATTTCGATTACACATAATCACTTTCAAGAGGCAAGTCCAAACATCGTTTAAATTATTATAAAAGACAAAGATTAAAAATAGAATACCTTCACAGTGTTTATAACCATCACCAACAAACTTCACACCCTGCACAATTGGGCATTCACAAACTCTACCTCGAAATGTATCCTATACCAACCAAGATTGATGTCCATATGAGAAAAACACCTCAAAATTGAATGATAACATAACAACCATAAAATGGGCATGTAAAGTACCCTGCAAGCTGTAACATTAGCAGCTTTGTCCATCCAGCACCCACCATTGTTGTCTAGACACTCATTTGTTTCTATTTCTGTAAATAACATACAACAAAATATAACATGTTAAAACTTAAAAGTGCTCCATAAAATGGAAAAATAACTTAAAGCATGTTCCTTTTACATGCAATTGCCCTAGATATTTAGTTAAAGCACGGATAAACAAAAATATGCAGCCAGTAAAATCCCACTCAAAGAGTAGGGTCCGGGGAGGGTGAGATGAGGGCAAGGCTTACCTTTACCCGAGGGGTAAAGAGGCTAGTTAAAGCACGGATATCTTGGGTTAAATATAACATGTAATAACTGACAAACAAGAAATTATACTAACCATCACTTAAACATATGGCTGGCTCAGTAGTCTCTTCAAATCCTGAGCAAATGGCTTTCAGAACAGCTTGTTTTGCAAGCTTGCCTGAAACGAACAGAATAAACTTTATAAGTACTATCCCAAGGAGGGGGATGCATACATACACATGATACTTTCGGTTTCAGACTACATAACATACCCCTATATTGTCTGTTGTTTATGACGAGAGTTGGCAGTATTGTAACATCCCCACGTGAACCTTTGCCTATCTGGATAATTACAGCATCGGCCACCGTCAGATGTTGAAATTACAAAATCAACCTCAATTTATTTGCTTTCAGTGTGTGCAAATTCTAACATTCTGGATTTTTTTGGAATTAATCAGATGTAGATACCTGTTCTTCTTGCTCGGCCTTGAGGACATGGTTGTCAACATCTGCTTCTGTATCACCAATACATTCATCTATTTTCTTCAAATCAACACCTGAGAATGATAACACAATATCAATCAGCATACTAGGTTTCACCAAGTGCTTAAAGCTACTTTTTGCCAATTTTATTTAGTTTTCGATAATTTTTCACCTTTTTATATAATTATATTATAGGAATGGCGGAGTGCTTAAATCATCACACTAACAATCATTGTTGTTAATATGCCAAAACAGCAATTTCTTTTGTAAGGATTACATGTGGCAATATGTGATTGAGATTAGGGTCAAATTAATCTCTAAAAGAGTAAAAGACTAAAAGGTCTAATGGGTGAAATTAAATAATTAGCTTTAAAAGATATAGGTTGTAAATTGCCCAAAGTATATTTGTAGTATGTAATCATATTTGGATGTAATTAGATTATATATATAATATAATGCAATTTACATATTCACATTTGACATCTAACTGCTTGCGAGGAAAACAATTTGGATAAGAAATGTTTCAGGTAAACTGATATGCACCAAAAGTTCCAAACAAATATACTCGTTCTAACAAAGGGAGCATATGTCAACTTTTATGTGAGCAATTGTTCATTCACGATGAAAAGTCAAGCAAGATGTTTCACGAAGTTTCAAAAGGTAGCCATAATGTATAACGAACTCACCAAGTGACTTGATTACTTCATCTGCACACTCTTTAGTGTACTTTTTATCTTTCATTGGGCACCTAATAGCAAAATCCGTCACGTAATCCCACCAAAGCCAAGGCTTCCCGGTTTCATTCGCCACTTTATGAAAGCAGGCTTGCCTTAAATTTTGAACCACAACATCTTTCCCATCATAACCTTTACTAAAATCTTGCTCAGGGTCCGGAGCACAATATCTTCCATGATTAATACATTGAGATTTGCACTGTTTGCTCAATGTGAAAGCCTCAGGGCAATACCAGGTGATATAATGTGGTGTAAATTGAGTGTACCCTTTTTTCTCAAGTATTTGAGCAGCCCCTTTAAAATCTTTGACAAAATTTATTTGACTATCACACTTAGTTCCACACTCATCATTACTATTTGTCCAAAACTCGTACTCTACACGCTCATCAGGGTGAGGGAGAGCTTCTGTCCAATCGAGTTTAATATTTACCATATCGCCCTTGTTCAAGGCTTTCTTTATTGCGTTCCCGAGTGACATGCTGATGAGGGCAGAAGGAATTGTTATGTTCTGTAAGTAATCTGCATGCATATTTTCTTCTTCGGGCATATCCATGGTGATCAATGGCTCAGGTTTGTCATCTGCAACAAGAATGGCCGCAGCACCGCCTTTTTGTGCATTCCATGCCTTTAGTGTGAAGTAACATTCTGCCATATCAACACATTAGTATAGGTATATTAATACTACAAACCAATTATAGTTATTTTTATGTTCCCTAAAAAAACCGACTACTAGAACTGCAAATAAACCATCAATATGATATGGTTAAGATTTTCATCCAAGAAAGTCTAAAATTAATCAAAGGAACAAACTTGACTAAAGGTAGAAAGTCAGTTTAAAAGCAATTTCTGGTCACTTATTGAGGTGTTTAACCATCTTTAGACTGTTCTATAAAAAAGGTATCCCCTGCATACAAGAAACCTTTTTAATAGCAAAACAGAAGCATATCTAATGGGATCAAAACCCAATAAGTACAAACTGAAACTAGAATCAACAAGAACTAATAATCATATAATAATAATAATAATAATCAAATACAAAATCATTACCTCCACGATCAAGAAGAACAAAGAGTGGCAGACCACCAGCAGGTTCTGATTTCAAAGAGGAATCAAAGCTTTGACATGCCTTTTGATTGGATTTTGGATAACTAACATAACCAGTTAATGTTCCTCCATAATCAGGAACACCAAAATTCCCAATCGCACATTCATATGTACCTTTTAAATTATCAGGTGACGTCACCCTCAAGCTGTTCTTCTCTACTACAAATCTACCAAAACATGATCCACACAGAAACAAAAACCAAACAGATATTATAAACCCTAATTTCCCCCCTTTCATAATTTCTCACTCACACTCGAACTTAAATGATCCAGATCACTAAAACCTAGAATTGATGAGATTTCTGAATCAAATTGATGAAAATAAACTGATCCAGATGAGTGAAGGAATCAAATTCGAGGAGCTTAAGTTAAGATCGTGTAGTTGAGAAACTGGAATCGATACAATTTGAAGTGAATATTGGGGAAAGGAGGAGAGATGAAAGGGAAATTGGAAGTGTATACGTGTTATATGCGATGATACATGCAGCCTCTGGGCTAAATTTAGAACAAGTGTTGCACGGAGAGGAAAGATTCTACAGAAGTAAGATGTAAAAAGATGGAGTTACTTAATCTGCACGTAACTACAAGGGTTGAAGACGAGACTTTTATTAATGGAGTTTAAATATTGGATTAGATTGCACCCTTCAATGTTTTATTTATCTTATGATTACCAAAACCTTCAACAAGATTTTGATTTAATGTTAGGTGTTTCTTAATTTTATTTTATTTTATTTTAACGGGAGTATTTAAAACGTCAAAACATTAAAAACATTAGAGGGTTAAAACAAAATTACAACTCATTAACAAACAAGGACAAGAAAATAAAAACGGGTCAACAAAATAGGCTCCTAGCCATATACACTGGTGCAGCTTTTTAAACAAAATCAAAACTACATCATTGAATCCAATCAATCATTCTCTTCTGACTCTTGCTCTTCGCCCATATGAAGCTTACTGTCTTGTTGCTTACCACTGTAATATCAACGGTAGGTCGTACCCTATTAAAATGCAGGTTGTTCCGAGCACACCAAATACAACTGCATGAAACATTTTCTTCCCCGTGTTATTGCTAGCGATTTTACTATAAAAGTTCAACAAGTCACGTAATGAAAACGCAGATATGGATGTTTCTACTTGTTTGTCACAAAATTTACAATTCAAATTATGGTTTGTGATGTTCCTCCTGGCAAGTTCTTCCATTGTTGGTAACCCGGTCCATCTCTGCTCTCCAACATAATATATAAACGGCACCCATTTGTTCCAAGTAAACTTTAACATAGCACATGGACATGCTTTCTGTGATACATCTCTTTAACACTATTAACCATGAAAACAAGAATGCTATGATGGTGGATTTAGTATGTAACCATCGGGTTCACATGAACCCATTGATTTTCGTATAACTATATAATTATATATAAAAAGGTAGGAGTGAACCCTCATATATAATTAGAAGTGAATCCTAGTAATACATGATCCTCTAGTTTAGCTGGTTCTCGGCGAGTGTTATAACCGTCAGGTCCAAGGTTTGACTCCTAGGTGCGTTCGTATTTTTATTAGGGTTTTAAACCCCCCAAACATAAGCTTAGAAAAGTAGAACGATAGAACCAAGCGCCTCAGCCCTAAGCAGCTAAGCCCCTGCTCATGCCCCCTCACGACAGAATCAAAAACTCGACTCCGGCTCTCCATCTCCTCTGGCGACCCTATCCAATGACGCGACAATCGCTAACTCTCTCACTCCCTTGGTCTTTCACACGAAACAAGAATTTCTTTAGGCTTTGGTTCTTAATTGATATTCATTGAACTTGGTTCTTGAATGGGTTCTTAGTTTGATAAATTTATTGAATTTTGTTCTTGAATGTGTTCTTATATCTGGTGAGTTTATTGATTTAGATTTTATTTAATTATTGTAACTAATTTGGTTCTTGAATATGTAATGTGTTTTTATTTGTTAAAAGTAAATGAATTTTGATATTATGAATCAAGTATAATGAATAGTGAGAGA
This sequence comes from Deinandra increscens subsp. villosa, assembly GCA_039602395.1. NCBI lineage: Eukaryota > Viridiplantae > Streptophyta > Magnoliopsida > Asterales > Asteraceae > Deinandra > Deinandra increscens. The sequence continues at coordinate 85,050,512 of JBCNJP010000025.1, read as the reverse complement.
TTTTCTAAAAAAATATATATATATATATATCAAATCTTGAATCGTCATCTTTTTTTTTTTTTTTAGTAAATATCTGAAAATAGACTTGCATGATCTTTCATATGATCAACCTTACCTGACCCGAACCGAGTAAACCCAAAATTTTAATATTTAGTTGTTAAGATTTTCATCATCGAAAAAAATGAACCTACTAAAAAAAAATCTTGAGTCTGTTTGCGGATAAAGCTTAACATTTAACATTTCCATGTGGTATGTGTTCAAATCCTATTGATAAAGGAAAGTGTGTGTTATATAAGCTCATTATATATATAACAATGAAAATTGGAAAGGAATGGTGATTTTTTTGGTTTTCATAAATTGTCCACGAGGGTTTGAGACTTTGATATTTTCTACCTTTAAACTTTTACATTTTTTTAAGCGGAATAGTAAACTTTAGGTTTTTATTGTTTAGCCACATATATTTCATACTTTTATGTTTTCTACCCTCTAACTTTTAAAGTTTTTTTTTATTGTTTTAAGTTTTGTGGTCTTCTAGTTTGACCACAAAACTTTCACAAATTTTACGTTTTTCTACTTTCGTTTTCACATATGTTTCATACTTATACGTTTTCTACCCTCTAACTTTTAAATTTTTTTAAAAATTTTGTGGTCTTCTACTTTGCCATGAAACTTTCATAATTTTCCGTTTTCAACTTTCGTTTTTAGTATACTTTTAGAGTTTTTTACTTTAACCATGACTTTTTTATAGTTTTATTAGACTGTTACATATATACCCCTTAACTTTTCTACTTTTGTTTTTTAGTATACTTCTATAATTTTATACTTTCACCACGAGACTTTTAAGTTTTTACGTTTTATACCTCTTACTTTTTTACGTTTGTTTTATTAGACTTTTAGAGTTTTCGACATTGGCCACGACTTTTTTATAGTTTTATACTTTGACCAAATTTAAACTTTTCTTACTCTACTCTTGTTTTATAGTATGGTTTTTATACTTTTACACTTTGAATATGAAACTTTGAGATTTTTACGTTTTATACCCCTTAAGTTTTTCTAATCTAATTTTTTTAGTATACTTTTAGTTTTAGAGCTTCTGACTTTTTGACTTAAAAAGACAGGTAAACGGGTGGCCCGTCGCGAAGCGAGGGTAGGTCACCAACTTGTTAGGAAAAAAATGTAATTAGATTTCTTAAAAATCTTTATTATTTATCCAGTTTATTTAATCACATCCCCTAGAGATTAATATAAAAAAAATAAATATACCTAAATATATTATAATTTTTTGTAAAGGACCTAGGTATATTATTATTATTATTATTAGAAGGAAAAAGATCTACAGAAACCAATAATTATTAAAAAAACCAAAAAACCAACCTTTTTTCTCTATATATATTAATAATTTTTAAAAAGAATTTCACCAAGTCTATAAATTTATTAGCTTTATTTATGAGAAAAAAATTTAAAAAATAAAAAGTTTAGTGATTTTTTATTAGTGCATAATGCAATAGTACTAATAGTATTGTATAATGCATTATAATTAAACTACTTAAAAAAAAGAAACTTAACTTAAATATGGGCGTGGTTTATGCGAATAATGTAAAAAACAAAGAGTTGAAATTCATAAACCAATTTTATATTATTGTTGCATAGTGCATTATTAATTTCAAGCTAAAATCCGAATGTTATGTTATTTTAAAAAAAAACTCGAAAATGTTTTTAAAGTTTTATCTTTTTCCAGTATTTTAAAATAACGAGAGAAACATATAAAAAAAGTTTTAAAAAATATTTTTTTTTATTTTTTAATTTTTGTAAAATATTGGTTTTTTATAGAACACAACCCATAATTATAATATAATTATAATTATAATATAGAATAGGAAAATTGGATTTAAATAATCAGAGGTTTTCTTTATTGGCAACTAATAATCTCACATTTAACATTGACATCTGTTAGTCCCACATTTACACTTGTTTATTTCCAATGGTCCCTCCGTTAAAAAGTTTAGCGGAGTTAACGGAAAAATAATGAAAAGTGACGTGGCTGGTGAAGGCCGCCACCGGCGACCTCCAAACCGTCGGAAAATTACTAAAACCACAGAAACACATCCATTCTTTCACTTTAATGTCATTAATCAAGTTAAAAATATTTTATTTCATGTTAAAAATATTTCGTTTCATGACATTAAAGTGAAAAAATGGATGTGTTTTTGGGGTTTTAGTCGTTTTCCGGTGGTTTGGAGGTCGTCGGTCGTGGCCTTCACCAGCCACGTCACTTTTCATTAATTTTCCGTTAACCCCGTTAAAATTTTTAACAGAGGGACCATTAGAAATAAACAAATATAAATATGAGACTAACAAATGCCAATGTTAAATATGAGATTATTAGTTGCGAATAAATAAAACCTAAGATTATTTAAATACAATTTTCCTATAGAATATAATATCATTTCTCACAAACCTATGCTCTAGAAACAGTCAAATCCCAAAATATATTAGCTTTTATTCCTTGGCAGAACATAATTCTACGAAATCTTGTTTGTTGTTTGACTATTTATTTGTTTACACAACGGAATCAATCATCTGTTCTTTGACTATTTCTTCAGCAAAATTACCAATCATCTCTTCACTGTTTCTTCAATCCATGGCCCAACATAATCTTCATCCATAAAATTCAACATCTCTTCTTCGCGCTCTCTCTCTCAAGGTAACACTTTTTGTTCTTCTTCTGATTTCAGTTTCAAAACGTTCATCAATTCCTTTCATTCAACTTCATAGATCTGCTAATTTCACGCGTTTTGATTCCCCTGGTTCTAGTAATTTAGTAAGTATGTCCAGCTTCACTATTTGTGTACTTTTGGTTCATATATGTTGAAAATATATGCCGCTAAAACCCTAATTCTGCTTACTCATAATTAATATGTCTATTGATTGATTATTTGATTGAATCTCATCAGTTTTCCTCCTCTTGTTAGTAAATTGAAACTGGCTATCTGTTATTGGATTATGATCGAAATTCGGAAATTATCATATACATATTTGTTATAATTTGTTACATATGTTCCTGTTGTAATGTGATTCTGATCTTTTTACTTTTATGAATCCTTTTCAGCTTTGTTCTTTCTGTGGAAGCATAATGACAAACCCAAATCCGCCTCATCTACCGAAGCATCTTTCGTGTTTTCTACTCTTTGTTTCTGTGATCCATGCGGTTTTAGCCGCGAATTATGATCCATCCGATAAGTTCTTGCTAAACTGTGGCGCAAATGGTGAAACCAGTGATGATGATGGTAGGAAATGGACCTCAGATGTACGATCAAAGTTATCAGGGGGAAGTTCGATAGCTTCGGATGCCGCTACACAAAAACCTTCTGTTCCCACAACCCCTTACACGACTGCTCGGATATTCGAATCCGAGTTCACTTACAGTTTTCCAGTATCATCTGGTAGAAAGTTTATCCGCCTTTACTTCTACCCTGCAGATTACGCTAACCTTGTTGCCAGAAACGGTATCTTTTCTGTTACCGTTGGACCATATACAGTTTTGAAAAACTTTAGCGCGTTTGAAACCGCCAACAATCTGAACTATGACTTCTTTCATAAGGAGTATTCTGTCAGTACCGAATCCGGGACTCTGAATCTTACATTTACTCCTGCCCCAAACCACCCGAATTCATACGCGTTTATAAACGGGATTGAAGTTCTGTCTCACCCTGATATCTATTCGTCTAAAGGGACTTCTATGATGGTTGGTCTCTCCACTTCTTTCGATATTGGTAACGCTACTGCCCTTGAAAACGTGTACCGTTTAAATGTCGGTGGACAGGCTATTACACCTAGCGGGGATACCGGGCTCTTTAGACCATGGGAGGGTGATAGTCCTTATATATATGGTTCTGACATTGGTGTTTTTGTAGCTACTGATCAAAATCTTACAATCAGTTATCCTTCAGGGATGCCAGATTATGTTGCACCAGTTAATGTGTATAAAACCGCTCGAGCCATGGGTCCAACACCACAGGTTAACCTCGGGTTCAATCTGAGCTGGTACTTTGATGTTGATACCGGTTTTTCGTACCTGGTTAGGCTCCATTTTTGTGAGATTGATCCGAATATAACGAAAAATAACCAAAGGGTGTTTGAAATCTTTATTAACAATCAGACTGCACAGCCTGATGCAGATGTTGTTGCTTGGGCGTTAAAGAATGAGGTTCCGGTTTATAAAGATTATATCGTGTTTCTTCCGGTTGGGAGTCCTAGACAAGATCTTTGGCTTGCTTTGCATCCTAACACTGAGCAGAAACCGAACTACTATAATGCGATCTTGAATGGTGTGGAGATTTTTAAAGTGAATACTAGTGATGGAAATCTTGCGGGATCACTTCCAAATCCCATTCCGAACCAATCTGTTATCGACCCGTCTAGAGTGTTGCCACGCAGTTCAGGTAAATCAAGTAACAAAGGATGGATAATTGGTGGATCAATCGGTGGTGTTCTTGCGGGTATTGTTGTTATTGGTCTTTTTGTTTGTTTACTTTCTCGTAAAAGGAAAGGGCGAAAGACTCAAAACTCGAGTGATCGGACGTCTAACTGGCTACCACTTTCCTTATATGGAAACTCAGACACTTCTGATACTACTGCTAAGACACATGGAAGTTATGCTCCTTCTATTCCTTCAAACCTGGCTCGTCATTTTACGTTTGCGGAGATTCAGGCTGCCACCGATAACTTTGACGAGGCTCGGCTTCTTGGTGTTGGTGGATTTGGTAAGGTCTATAAAGGAGAAATCAATGGTGGAGCGACTAAACTCGCTATCAAAAGAGGCAACCCGCTCGCTGACCAAGGTGTGAACGAGTTTAGAACGGAACTGGAACTGCTTTCAAAGCTTCGGCATCGTCACCTTGTTTCTTTAATCGGTTATTGTGAAGAGAATACGGAGATGATCCTTGTGTATGATTACATGGCTCATGGAACACTAAGAGAACATCTTTACAAGACGCAAAATCAACCGTTAACATGGAAGCAACGGCTTGATATCTGCATAGGTGCGGCTCGTGGTCTACACTATCTCCACACGGGTGCTAAACACACCATCATCCACAGGGATGTAAAAACGACAAACATCCTCTTGGACGAAAACTTTGTTGCTAAAGTGTCGGATTTCGGGCTGTCAAAGACGGGTCCAGCCATGGATCACACTCATGTAAGCACGGTTGTTAAGGGTAGTTTCGGGTATCTAGATCCCGAATACTACCGGAGGCAGAAGTTGACCGAGAAGTCAGACGTGTACTCTTTTGGAGTTGTACTTTTTGAGATCTTAACTGGCCGGCCCGCCTTGAACCCAACGCTTGCAAAAGAGCAAGTGAGCTTAGCCGAATGGGCGTTGCACTGTCACAAAAAAGGCATTCTTGATGAGATTCTCGACCCACATCTGAGAGGAAAAGTTACAAGCGAGTGCTTCAAGAAAGTGGCGGAAATAGCGGTCAAGTGTCTTGCTGACGAGGGGATACATAGGCCGTCGATGGGGGATGTTCTTTGGACCCTGGAGTTTGCTATGCAGCTTCAAGAGAGTGCTGGTGAAGGATCTGTTGATTTGGAAAATGATGAGATGCCGCTCAGTGGAAAGTTAAAGGGATTTGATGACAATGTGACGGACTCGACAAGTACCGGATTGTCGACAAGCATAGGGGGTCAAAGTCTCGGGAGTGAAGACTCGTATGGTTTGACACCGAGTGCGGTTTTCTCACAGATTATGAACCCGAATGGACGTTAGCCGGTTATGCTTTTGGATGTAATACTTCATATTGTGTTAAAAACTTAAAATAGGGGTTCCATATACTTATACTATAAGAGCATATACAATAGTGTCGTTTTTTATTCTACGTGGTGTATAAATTCGTTTTTCTTATTGTGAATGTGGATTTTAGTCGTCTTTTTGGGGTTTTTTTCCTTTTTTAATAATGGATGGTACAATGAGTATCAATATGTTACCTGTTTATGATAACTTGCTTTAAAAAAATGACTAGTCCAATCAATCTAACAATAACAATACAATAATACTCATAAGCAATGTTACGAAAACACATATATGTAATCATTCAAGGGAAGTTATACACAACCACCAAAGGAACACCATCAAAACATTACACAACGTGGTGCGAAGGAGGAACGGGAGATTCAGATTCCACGATACCTCTTATCTTTTTCAGGAGCTCTGGTTTGTTGGCCCCCACAAGCCTATCAATTTGCTCTCCGTCTCGAAGGAAGAAGAACGTTGGAGTAGCTTTTATATCCCATTGTGTACTAAATTCCTGCAGGGAGTCCAAATCGAATCAGCTGCAAAGCTCAAAAGCGGCCACAACAGTAACTTAACTTTAATGCATACAACATAATTTTCATGTAGTGATTAGTTTTAAGATGTTGAAGATTCATTGTTCAAGGACTAGAGAAGGGAGAAGTCTGACTTACTGATAATTCATCAACATCCACTGAAAGAAACATAAGGGTAGGGTACTCCAGAGATAGCTCAATGTAGTATGGTGCGATCATTCTACATGGCCCGCACCAGGATGCGCTGAAGTTGGCAATCACCTGTAATCCAGACAAACATATAGCAGGCAGGCACTAGTTTATAAATTATAATATTAAAATGCGAGCAGTGACTTACTATTTTGTGATCCTTCTTTGCTTCTAACAGCTTTTGATCCCAAGCATCCTTAGTAGTGACAAGCGTCACATTACCTCCAGCAAATTCAGCATGATGATTAGACTCGTCTTCGTCGTCATGATTCTAAAAATATTAGTTGTATCAAATTACATGGTCAGTTAATATGACAAAAACATATGAAGTCCAGCTTTGATTGTCATGTTCAGGAACTTGGCTGACTGTGTGTAATATAGAAAAACTAAATGATTTGATTCTCAAATACTTTCAGTGTCAAACAAAAAAACAAAATATCATTTCCTTTCTTTTTAAGCTCCTCTTTGCCATGTAGTATTAAAAAAGCTTTTTGTATTAAACAAATTAGAGAATTTAAAGTTTTATTTTTATTATCTATAACTTTTTTTTGTTTGTGTTTTCTAGTACTAAAAAGCATTTGTTCCTTCAAGATGTTTAATATGAACATGATACTGGAGAAACACAATGATAAACCTTTTATGATGTCAGAAAATTATGTGAGGTGCAATGTATTTGTTTTGATTAATTAGTTAATTTGGGCATGTATTCATTGATAAAACCAATCAATTAGCTAACTATATAACTTAACTAAAAACAGATTTACAGGTTAAATAGTTTCTCCGTTGAAGAAAAAATGTAACCGATATGATTGATTACCTACTGAATCTATGTTTCAGTTTGGTTAACCAACCATGAACATTCATACATACAATTAAGACTAGTGATGTAGAGGTACTGGTTGTCCCATGAATTGGAGTCTACTAAGGTTGCTGAAAACTGAAATTCAGTGTTTCACTGAAAATATTTCTTCACTTTAAGAATAACTAAAGCGTTGTGCATACCCACCCATAAGACCTAACTCCACATTTGAATAGTCACCAAGAAAGAACTTAAGGCAAACCCGAGCTTTTAGTCATTTTTGCTTTAAGGAGGGTTAAAATTGTAAAAAAGGTCACATTGAGGAACTTAAACTACAGTAGTGTGTCACTATAAATGTACTTGTAATAGGATGTTTTGTTTATCTTTAAAACTGTTTGATCCGGTAGATGCATAGTTAGGTGTGTTATTGGTCTAGTAGGTAGGTTAGCTTAAAAGTTGATACAGAAGTAAAGCTTAATAAGGAAAAATCAACAAAAATAAAAAGAAAAATACAGTCCTAAGATAGTGAGGATGATGAAAATAGGAAGAGATTTTTAATTTATTTAGTAATATTATTCGGGTACCTTTCAGGTAATGGACCAGGAAAGCTTTTTGTTTACTTGCAAAACTTTCAAAAGGCATAGCCTACTTATTTATTGTCAAAGCCTTACACTTATGCATCACAATAACCTCAAAACCACTGGCATATACCTACGCTCACAGGTGCAAAGCCTACACCACTTCACTCAATCAGGCAAAATAAAAAAAAAACTCAACCATGTTGTGTTTTTGAGAATAATATTTATCACTTTATCCCCCGTCAATTATACTCTGTTGATGGGAGTGGATCAGATCAGCTAATGATGTGACCTGACCCAAGGGCCATGACCCAAGTACCCGATATGATCCATTAGCTACTGGATCTTGATTTGCCCCACAACCCAGCTAATAAATAGAAGGATTGGCAAATCTATTACATTTGACTAAAAAAATAATTTCAAATATTTACTTGATTGTTTTAACTGTTATTTATTTATTTTCATTACTTAGTTATATTTTAAAATAAACCATAAATAAATTCAGTTTCTAATAAAGGAATTAATCCAAAAGATCACACAAATCTTGCCGACAACCACTGTCATCAGGCGTCATCGGTAGCCACCGTTGTCAAACATTGCCAGGAAATTCCGTTTAACACCAATGGGAACTTCAACTACAAGTCTACAACTACAACTACAACAGTAAAACTCAGTTAATACTATTGACTTTTAACTACTGTGTAAGGCTATGACTTTAGACAAACTACATAAAAACTGGTCAGGTGTGTAATGTGTTTGGTTATCAACTTATCATTTATCAATCAAGCTATCCTATCATTTATAGAGGTTTACTTTAGCATTAGCTATGTCAAACCTTCTTGTCTTAGCTCGTTTAGTTTAGCCCTTGAATCCATATTATTCTAAACATATCAGTGTATCACATTATACTCCTCTCAACTTTCCTATTAGTCACTCACTGAAAGTCACAACCAGCTCAGTGCGTTTTATCTACCTTTACAACGAGTCCATGGGGAAGGATTTAGGTTACTTTCTCTCACACAAAATGGCTTTAGGGATTTAAGTGTCAAGCACCCTTAATTTTCTCAATAGTACTTATTGAGGTAATTTATTTCATATATTACTGATTACCAGTTTAAAAGCTTTCCTTTCCCCTTATCTTCCCATTTTAATCATTTGCCTAGATATAGTTATGTCTGGCCTACATTTAGTGACGAGTGACTTTAATTCTGAGGTGTATAGATCAGTCTTAGATCTGTCTTGGAGCCTTGCCTTAGCATTGTCTTAGCACATAGATGCTTTTAGGGGAGTGTATAGGTACTTTTCAAGGGGGTTAGTGTTACTTTTTCTTGTCTCGTTGATCGTTAATATGTTGTTACTATAATTTACTTACCACTTTATGCTAGTGGTAGTTTACTGTTGTCATTATTAGATCGTTTTTACGGCTGTTACTTTGATTTCCTTAGTTACATTTTATGTTTATGTTATTTGGATTACTACACTGCCCACATAAAAAAAAGGTTTTGGAGCCAGGGTCTCATCAGCCTCTCTATCCCCTAGGATATAGAAAAGGTTTGCCCTCATCCCACCCTCCCTAGACCTACCAATAGCCTTGCTGGGAATGTTTGCTTGTTTGTTAACTTGTTATTAGGGATTTCAACTTGTAAGATTTCTACAGACATTTGCACGCTTATTTTACCAAGATTTCCAAGTAAATCCTCTCATAGACCAATTGAGAAAAACCTTCAGAACAGCTATAGAAAATACAATTCACTAGATGGTGATGACAGCTTAGCAACCTTTCCAACACAGCAGTCAGCTCAAAATGGAGCAAGGATTATAGTACAGGGTCCGCCATCTAAGATCAAAGAAACTCAAACTAAGATCCACATTCTTGTGTATCCGGTTGGGGAATGGGTAGACTAGGGAAACAAAATTGAGATGATAGACAAAGGAATCGATCGAGATACAGATTCACCACTCGATTAAACCCAAAGAGCTTCCTAGAACTGAATATTGGATACAGAAAATCACCATCGAGATTCGAACCTAGGTTCCAAAGAACACCACTGAAGTTGCTACCTTGAGTTAGCAATGGATGAATTGCAATCTCTCTAAACTAAAGAAATCACAGAACTTCTCTTAAACACGAATTCACTGCCATTAATGATGAGAACTAGAATACATATAGCCATCGAAAACCTCTAACCCACGTAATACTATCTAAACAAGTACTACTACTTAAGCTTGCAGACCAACTAGGAAACCATGGGAAAGACAATTACATTGAAACAAAAACAAATAAACCATGGGTCAGAGGTTTTACCACATGTTTTAAGAGATCTCGTGCTTGATCATATTAGTTTCTGTGTAGCTATGAATCCAACTTAGTGTAGACATTTCTGCTACAGTATTGTTATCATGATAAAATTATTCTGTCTCAACCATGAAAATACCCCTCATTTTAACCTTTTATCATCAAACATTACAAAATATGAATCATCTTACTGCTTGTAATATCCATATATATCATGAACTTTTGGCAAAAGAAGAGCACATAACTGATGACACATAATGCAGACTACAAGCTGAAAATAGAAGTAAGGATAACACATGCACAGTATTCCCATCTTTGTTAAGTTGATTGTCACTGACCCAGGAAAACTCACCTTAGATAAGCACATTCCCATTCTGATGTTTAGAACTCTAGCAACAACGGGTGCACTGTACTCCGCTATATGATCAAAATTTATCATCACAGGTTAGAATATCCTTACATAAAACTAGCACATAATTGATAACACATAACTGATGCAAGTCGGCTGGGTGGCCAGTTTGAGATCTAAACGACCCGGTCAGCCTGCTAGTTTAAACGGTTAGGGCCGGCTTGGAGCTTGGATTCCGCAAGTTCAACTTTTATTAATCATTTACTTTTTCACTTTCAGAAAACATAGTTGTGTATATGTAATGATAATCCTGAATCATCTTTATCATTTAAAACACAGATTATGAAAACTTATATTTACAGGAAAACTGATACGAGTGCAGGAGACAGAGATTTGAGATTCTAATCCTAAATTGAAAATTTCAGTTAACAAACCATCATATAACCATAATTTTCAGAGATCTCATGTTTAGAAGAAGACAAAACGCGCAAACTTAAGTTTCAATCATCTAAGCTCGTAATGAAACAGGCTTCTCACCAACCAAAACCCTAATAAATCATGAAATTGAACCCTAGTAGACTTCAATTACTCATCATCAAGATGCGATTAGGGCATCAAGTTTGTAGCTACGATTAGAAAAGCATTCTATATGATAATCGCAGGAAGTTAAAACCTGAAAACTTAGGTTGATTGAACTTGAAGTAAGTAGCAAGAGTCGTTGAAGTTGAAATTTTAACAGGAGAATAAAGATGAAGTTCCCGACAGCAAATCTTCGCATACCTCAATTCACCATTGATGTTCGCGTCACGGGCTCCCCAATACTTTATTTTGTCCCCTTTTAAGTTCAATAAAATTATTATAAGTTTCGGTGTAGAAATAAATATGTTTTTTTTTAAGAAGACATGAAATTTATTTGAAGAGACCCGTCTAATATGAACCTTTAGCCACCCCGATGTTCTATTTTTATGGGTTTGTAATATTCGTTTAATTTCTTCGTATTGTAATTCCTTTAAGTTGTAATTTACCGATTTTCTATTTTATTTATACAAACGGTTTTCCTACGTAAACAGTCGCTTCCACCTGTTGTTTCCAAGTTTTAAGTGGTTAAATTTGGCCCAAATAAAAGTAAACTTCTTCCCATGGTGGGCTTTGCATGATAGAAACCTCGGATCACAAAGAACTTGATTTGTAGGATGAATAATACAAATAACTAAACATAAAAAAAAACTCATTAACTGCCTAGTTAATAAATTAGAATTTAATCTTGACCTCATGTGACGGCCATAAAGTGTCCAGACAACGGTTACACTAGTATGATACATAAATAATTAGCATTGACTCTCAATATGATACATAATTAGCATTTTTAAACACAATTAGATTAAAAAAAAACAAACAGTATTGTCATTCTAAGAAGCACACAAATATGAAAAGCAAATGATGAAATAATAATAAATCAATCATGGTGTTTGGCTTGAAGACCGGTGATTCTCGTTATCTAACATCCTGATTTCCTCGATCATCCTAACCACTTGATCCATTTTCGGTCTCGTTTCCGGGCTTTTCCCGACACATGTCATGGCTATCTGGAGCATCTGCACCATCTCTTCCTCTACATTCTGGTACTTTATCAGCTCCACATCAAACACCTCCGCGGTCCACTCCTCTCTCACGACCGACTGGACCCACTTCGGGAGGTCCGCCAATTCATCTTGACTCACTGCTGCTGCTGCTGTTGTTGCTGACTGGACCGGTGCTTTCCCAGTTAGCAGTTCGAGAAGGAGGACGCCAATGCTGTAGACATCAGATTTTTGCGTTGGTTTTTTGGATTCGATGACTTCGGGTGCGTGGTAGCCTGATGTTCGAGTGGGGAGAGTAGGAGTGCCCATAATGGGAGCCAAACCGAAATCAGTCACACGTCCATGGTTGTCGTAGTGGTCGAGTAGGACGTTCGAGGATTTGATGTTTCCATGACTTACTTTTCCTGAATGAATATGAGCAATCCCTTTTGCTGTTCCAAGAGCAACTCTTAATCTGGTTTCCCAGTCTAGTGTTCCTGAACCCCTGTTACCTGTATCACAAATAGCATTTTTTCCCCAGTGAAAACAACAAAAAGACATTTTTGGAGAACTTAAGAAATGTAAATGCAAAGACATACCATGTAACAAAGAGGACAAGCTGCGAGATGCTGCACAGTCATAAATCAGCAGTTTTTCATCCTTGGAATAGTAATAAGCCAAAAGAGGAACTAAATTTGGATGTCTTGCTACACTCCCAATAATCTCCATTTGTTGCTCAAACCCTCTTTTCCCAACCACCACTTCTTTCAGCCTTTTCACAACCACCATTGCCCCTTCTCCTAAAACCGCTTTATAAGTCGTACCATAACCACCCTTTCCCAGAACTTCAGCCGATGCTCTAAGCAAGTCTTCCAGATCAAACTTATAAGAAGACCCACCAAAGAAAACTAATTTGTTCTTCCCGGATTCTTGCAGTCCACTACTAAAGTCCTCTTTAGGCGTTTCGGTTATCCCAATCCCTAAGGTTTTCCCTTTACTACCGCTTGTTTCACCTTCTTTCTTCTTGGCGCAGAATATCAGCAGTCCAAGAAGCAGAAACAATAACAAAGAAGAAGACGCCACAGAAATGCCAGCCACAGCACCCTTGCTTAGTTTCTTACTGTCTTTTTGTTGAGAGGGTAGCCTTTGGCCAGGAGGAACTAGCATTCTTGGAGGAGGTAAATTCACATTTCCCGAGGGTAATGGTGATAAAGAAGGTGGTGGTAATAAAGATGGCGATGGAGATGGTGATAGAGATGGTGATGTTGATGGTGAGGGTGAGGGTGAAGGTGATGATGAGAGGCATTGGGTAAGTGGTGATCCACAAAGTCCAGAATTCCCAAGAAAAGATGAAGCTGGAAACTTTTTTAAAGACTCTGGTATTGACCCGTTAAGTTGATTATTGCTTACATTCAAATAGTTGAGGTTTGTCAAATTCTGGATTGAGAGGGGGATATTACCAGTTAACGAATTGAAGGAAAGATCGAGTGTTACAAGCTGGGACGAGAAAGATGCTGGAATATCACCAGAAAACTGGTTTCTGTTGAGGTAAAGGTTGCTTAGAGAAGGGAGTGAAAGAACATCAGTGGGAAGACTTCCATTAAGAAAATTCGAACGAAGGCTGAGTATAGTAAGTGCATCCAGGTTGCCTAGAGTGTTGGGTGGAATGGGGCCATACAACCCGATACCAGGAAGTCGAACTGCAGTCACACGTTTGCCACTGCAACTGACACCGGCCCATGATGTGCAGACCGAAGTTCTGGTTCTCCAGTTAAGTTTTCGACCTTGAGGCACAGAAGCAGCAAAGTTGAGGAGGGCAGTTTTGTCCGAGTTTAGATCAGCGATACTCGGTGGAAAAATCAGAACCAGGAGAAACAGTAAATACAGGTTCATTGTGCAGTTATTAGTAGAATGATGATCATGTACATGAGTCTTCTCTTCTGATTCCTGGTAACAACATAATTGTCCATGAGAACAAAAACAAGCAGAAAGGAATTGGTCTTATTAAAGGGGACTAATTCATAATATTAATAAAAACAGTCCAATTGGCATGCCATAAGAAGGTGTCAATTATTGTACATTAATGAGCTGTGAATAATTTCTTGCAACGTTTTCAACTTGTATACCCCAGAAATTTGTTAAAAATTATATAATTATTGAGCTAATACTATACAGCAATCAGGTTTATAACAAGTTTAATAAAAGGTAAATGACTAAAATACCCCCGTAATCACATCATGTATTTTTTTAATAGCAACTCTCATGCATCTAATCTACTCTAATTCTTACTCTAAAGTCTGTAGTGGGATTTGAATCTCAACTCATAGGGGAGCAAAATCAATTAAACACCAAGATAACATTAGGCTAAATTCAATTAAACACCAAGATAACATTAGGCTAAATTTCATGTCTTTATCCATAGTATAATTATAGCAGTAGATTTAAACTAGAATCATGGAGAGCCTAATAATTCATCTTGAATTCATCAGTAAATTGAAAACTATCAAAAATCATAAACATGGTGTTGGCTTTGATTCATGATTGGGTCGTTAAAACAAGTCTAAACGTGTTAAAAGAGTCAGACACGATTAACACGGGTACTAAACATGAACACGACACAAGTAACTAATCGTGTCATTTTCTTAAAAAACAAACACGGACCTGTTTATAAACGTGTGTACACGACCCAATCTGTTTAACATGATTATTATAACCTATTGAGTAATTCGACACGAAGCAACTCATTAACGCGGTGAGATCGACCAATTTAAAGGTCACCAAATATTACTAACCAATCCATAACAATAATATATTTCATAATAATAATATATTTCAAGAACAATTTATTTAACAAAACGTGTCAAAAATTGTTTGCCCCTATTCATGAAAATATATATATATTCTCCTACATATAAGTTCATATTTATCAGCTGTCTTCAGTAGAAGAATTATGGCCTCTAATATCACTGTTTAAGCAAAAACTTAGCAATCAAACAGCTAATCAAAATAAAAATCAGCTAAGCACATACGTTTTCTCCGTGAAAGTTATCAGAAGACTCAGCAACCTGAAATGCGAATAAACCGGTTAACAATTTCACGCATAAATCGCATCAATCAACGCAATGCGGTTGCAGTTTGCAATCTGCAATTGCAATTGCAATGGCGTCTCCACCTGCCTTCCGAATATCAATGGCTTCTTTTAGGAAGTAAACGGAATCAGAATTTCAAATCTGATTTGTGTCGTACTTTTAGGAGGAAAATGGCGATTCTTCGTGAAGTAAACGGAAGGTTATGTAAAACAAGAACACAGATCTCGATATCAATGGCTTCTCTCTCAGACACAGAGAGAGAGAGAAGGTTGGTGTGTGGGTTTTAGAGAAAAAAAAACAAATGGAGCAGAAGCAACTGCTCTGTTGACGATGGGATGTTGGGGGCAGAGCAGAGCAAATATTGTGGGAAAAGATGCGAGTCCAACTCCTTTTATATTGGGTTTCTTATTATAAAATAATAAAGATATATTATTACAACCAAATATTTACAGTTGTGGCTATATCTATGAAGATTTTACTAAAAAAATCCAAATCGTACGGTCGTTTCACGTGAAACGATCATTTCGGATCGTTTCAGAGGAAACGGTCATTAGAAGGCTCTAATCTTAGGTTTCGTCGTCGTGACACGTGGGGCCGTTAACTGAAACGACCTTAAACGACCGTTTGAACCAAACGACCGTAGAAAATAGATGAATTTAGCAAATGAGTGGATGTCTATATAGCTCATATTTACAAGTCTCTTAATAAATATTCACTAAAAGACCCGATATGCTTTCTATTTTTTTCTTCTCTTAACATTTTTTTACATATTAAAAAATAACATAAAATAAGTTAAATTAAGAGGTTCTAAGATGTTTTACAAAGGCTTGACTTTAATGGTTAAGACGCTATTAAGATGTAGAACCTTTTAATAACTGAAAAAAAACAAACGGCTCTACAACTGAATATGTCTAACCGAATCAGATGTAACATCTATTTCATAGATTCTTTTAAAAACAAACGAGGCTAGTGTAACATTTTAATCAAATTAGACTTTACGTGTCTTGTACTCTTGTATGTGAGTGATAAACTCATAATGGTGGCCACATATACCATTATCTTGTTTTATCTATTTTGATCATGGATTAAATGAGAAATCTATAATTATATTTACTTGGTGGAAGAAATTTAGGATGGTGATTCGAGTACCAAAAACAAAATGAAAGAGAGAATATTCATTGTTAGGTTGTGTGTGTGTTTCGTGTTTGGCATCGGGTTCGATGGATTGATCGGTAACATCGTTGATAAACAAATCATAAGCTCCTCGTAAGCAAAGTGAACAATGTGAATTGGTATGAGAACTAAACACGTGTTTTTGAGTCGATGAAATGAAAACTTCAATTTTAAAGCATGTTTTAGACACTTTGATTGTTGATGACATAGGAAATTCTTAATTAATCGCACTATTGCTATGAAGTCTTTCACTTGTAACAATGACAAAGTTATGAGTTTGTCATAAGCAAAATGAACACTATTGATTATTATGAGAATTGAACATGTTTTTTTTATAGTTTTTATGTTGATAAAAGAAAAACTTATAAGTATATTTAAGTATAAGAAATTCATAAGATAATGATACATAACCTCACTTCAAACAGTTCAAATGAGTTTCATATAGTTTACACCTGAAACATTAATGAGTGTGTCAAATGCATAAGAAAACATGTTACAATAAAATCTGTAAACTTATTTGTATAAACTGTTTAAATATAATTCTGTGTTTGGTATTTTGGTATAACAAAAACATAACACCATGACATTTTTTATTGGAAATATATTTTATAATCTTCACTTAGCATACTTGTTTATTATTATTATTTTTTTTTGTTAGTTTTGACTTTTTGTAATCTAAAGTCTCAACTACTCCCATGAAAATAGACCTAATTATATATTATATTATGCAATAAGGGTATTTGCCATTTTGCCTTGTACTTTAATAAAAACAATAAATTAGGATAAACTCTGAGTAAAAAGACGAAAGAAAACTAGAGTGAGTGAAAGAATTTAGAACTCATAAAAGGGTATATGGAAAGACTTCAATATAACTATATAAGTGAGTTACTATTCTATCATCGTTTTATTTTTAATGCGCATTTGTAAAGCAGATAGATAAATAATTATTGAAATTCATCACGCGTTACTGCCGGAGGAAAGAATATATTAATGTGCTAAAGACGTAAAAACAGAACAACAAAAACACTATAAAAAAACAAAGAAAAGAAGGAAAAACACTCTATCAGAAAGAGACAAAACATAAATAGTGTTTTTAGTATTGCGATACTATTCATCGAAGTTATTATTTATTAATAGGCTGGTAATATAATATCTATTTCATTTTAAAGTAAATATAATTGCAATAAAATAAGAATTATATAGTATATATATTCATTTGATATAAAGAGGCATTTTAATTATTGTAATTCCAACATAAATAATAATAATAGTATGCTTGTCATGGGTAGACATAACTACTCACCCAACATTTTTACACCTTGGTTAAGTAACCCCTGTTTTCTAGATTGTCTTCATCTTTCGTATATTGGGTTTATTACACTTAAATCAAATTATATATATATTATTTAATCAAATAAATGCATCGTTGAAATAGCAAATACGAAATGACTTAAAAGTAACCTTTAATTTTTGTAATATTTTGAATCCCTAACTAGCAAAAATATATATCAACTACACACATTTTCTTAATCATGGTATTTTTCTATAAATTAATGAGTGCCCTTATTTGATTAAATAAAAACCCAATATAGTTTAATAAAATATATAATATAGAGATTAAGGCTAAGTATGATATTAATTTGAAATCTCATTTTTATTAACCTCCTTAACCACAATCTAGTGTTCAAATGCATGGCTGATGGCTTTGCTATTGCATCAACCCTCCTTAACCACATCTTCATATTCTATTTATGGACACCTTTCATTGCATGTATTATACTAGCATATAGGCAAGGTTGGTACACTAACAATGAAATCACATGAGGAAGCAAACCAACACATTAAATCTTTTATCATAAGCGGGATTTGAACCCTCACCACATACAAAGAAAGATTAAGCATTATCCAACACCATAATACCGCTAAGCCAAAGACCAAGCTCTTTGGTCTTGGTAGATTTAATGATGTTACTTTCTATTTTTGAGTCCTTGTTCCTTTTACTTAGTTTGTAAGCAGGGGCGAGGTATAGTGAGTGCCCGGCCGGGCCCGGACCCTACTTGTTTTTTTGCTTTGAAGTGAAAATTTATATCAGTCCAGCTTGAAAAAAACTTTTATATACCTAGTTCGGCTCTATTTATTTTTTGACCCTTGACTTTCGGCCCCAACTAAGTTTCTAGTCAAGCTTCGCCCGTCTGTAAGATACCTTGGCTCAAAGGGCCTTCTCTTATAACTCATAAATAGTTAATCTTTTAGCATGCATATCAGATAAGGATAAAGCATCTTTTAGTATGGGAAAGACAAAGGTTTAAGGTGACATCGGTGTGGGTTCCATGGTGATGAAGGCCGACTTAGCATAATCTTGTATAGCAATATTAGTACTAATCTAGTTGTAAGACTTGGCTTGTACATACTTCATCGACGAATAAAGTTTTAATTGTTGTTGTTTATTGTTATGTTTGTATGATCATGTGCTTATGAGTTAATAAGGCGAGTGACGCTTCAAGTGTAAGATCTGGGACCTCGGTGTCAAAAGAGATCAAAGGAAATCTTTAATCGAATTAAAGGCCACGAAAAATATGGTCCTGTGAAACCACTTATCACCAGACTATCCTTTGAAGACATAAAAGTTATATTAGTTGACATCCATCCATCCAATCTGATATATAACTTTGAATTTATGTGGTTATACCTTTATTGTCACTATAAAACGAAAAAGCAGGGAGAATATCCACCAAATGTATTATATATATGGTTTTACCAACACAAGAATAAATCGAATGAGTCAAAGTTTACAAAATGCACACCCATCACCTTATAATCACCAAAACAAGAATATAAATAAAATTAAAAAAAAAAGGTCATCTTTTTCCGCTGTGTACTTCACTGCTATATTCATCATTCAATTTCCAAAAAATTAAATTAAAAAAAAAAAATTTGGCCTGCCAAAACTTCCCACCTATACTTCAGATTTGTGCCCATGAAATATGTATATGAAGGTGCATATGACACTTGAAGGCAGAGTAGAGAAAGAGAGAATGTGTACATTATATATGCTGGTTTCCGGAAGTTTAAAAGAGTTTGCAAAATGTTTTAACGTCCGGTTTTTGCACGTTTCATTCCGCTGCTGGTGTTGAATGGTGATACGCTGCTGCTGGGACCAGGACTATCTTCCCGGAAATTTGAGTTCAGCATTGCTAATTCACGTAACTGCTGTCTTTTTATGTAATCTTGTGACTCATCCTGTGTATATCATGAGATTTAAAAGACTAGTTATAAAAATAAAAAATAATTCATTCAGATTGTATATGGAATATGATTATTCACATTGTATAAAAACTCATATCTAAAGGTCGAAGGGCATATAAATTACATACAATTATACAAATAACTGCAAACTAGTTTAAAAACCTAAAAAAGAGTACCATGAATAAGAAACAAGTAACAAGCATCAAGTATCACAAGCAATGCATAAAGAGTCACAACTAGAGAGACCCCGGCTTAGAAAATGTACAAAAGAAACATAGATACAAGAAACAACGAGTATTAAGTATCAGAATCATACACAAGAACAAGTAAGACATAAAAGTCTGTACCATAAGCAGATAGAAAGAACAATTGTCTCCCCGAGGCTAAAGTATGAAACATACAGAAAACAGTCAAGAAACAACATGTAAGAAGTATCTTGTAGCTAAAACAACCATATATGTATTGATGTTAATTTTTGCAAACCTTATCTTTCTAGAACTAGAAGTTGACTTTTTAGACTCAAAAGTCAAAGCCAACCTGACTTTTTAGTATAAATTATAAGCACAGCAGATGCATCCTATAAACAGAACAGAGAAGAGGTTCCACAAATGACAGCACTAACTCACTAAGAACATACATTGTTGTGTCAACTCTAACATAAGATGCCGGAAACAAAAGACAAAAACAATAAAATCATAAACCATAGGCCCCTCTTGTAGTCTTGTGCAAAATCTGATAAGCATCAACTTAAAGTTGCACAATAGCACTACAGAGGTGTTTGGATTTGAAATTTGGGTCTCATTATTTCAATTTGAATTGTGATAATTAGTTTTTAATGTTAAGAAACGGCGTATTTCATATTTAACCCTAAAAAAACATAAGCATATCGAAACAATATCTTTTATAGCTCATTTTACATGAACTGAAATCCAAATTTACCAAATTCCACATAGTTCATTAAGTAATGTATGTAATGCAACACACAAGTTTGGTCAATTTTGTCCTGGTTATTTTAGATATCTGGCCTCTAGTATACCTGGCAAAGCAGGAGGGTTGGGCAGGGTGCCGGGTCAGGATGGGTCAGGTCAAGACAAGTCAAATTAAAATGGGTCGTTTTTGTTCGGGTCAAGATGGGTCATTTTAAAAAAGTATTATAATTAGCTATGGCAAAACAAACCCAACTAATAACTTTTGGGTCATTCTGGGTATTTATTTTGAGATGCTGGGTTAGTTCGGGTCGTAAAAAAAATTCAAAACTTTTAATGGGTCTTTATGGGTTGAAGAAAAAAGAAATTAATTTTGTATGAGTCAGAAGCAAATACTCAAACGGGTCAGTACGGGTTGTTAACAGGTATTTTCTTCAAAATATAAAATCATTGTCTGGCCAATAGTGGAGAAGATCAAGGAGTATGGCCAGACTTTGGAAAAATGAATGATTTTGCTTTGAAGAAAATACAAGAGAAACCTATTTTCTTTTTCAACAATCCATACTGACCCATATTTACCTCTACCCATTCTGACCCATACAAAATAAATTTATTTTTTTCAACCCATAAGACCCAAACTAACCCAACATCTCAAAATAAATACCCAGAATGATCCAAAAGTTAATATTTGGGTTTGTTTTGCCAGGTCAAGCCTCAAGTCAAAGATTTATATTAAACTGCATGTGAAGTCAAATGTCCTATTTAAAAGCAGCAAAAAAGGTACCACTGGTTTGAGCAGTTCTTCGATTATTTCTTGGGCCTGCCTCAGCCTAATATCGACCACACTTGCTGGTAAATCTGCCTCGATCAATATGTGAAGGGGTTCATTTAAATGTTCATAACCTGGTCTTCCCCTTAGCTTCTCCTCCTAACCAGACATTAATTTTCAAAACACATTTCATACATATATGCATACATACATATATATACATACACACAAAGAGATTTATATACTTAATAAGCCTCAAACTTATGGTTTAAGAATACCTGTTCTGGATCCTTGATAGATCCTTTTCCTCTTATATAAACCCGACAACCTGTTGTACCCTCTACCCGCTTTAGTGAATTGCCTCTGGGTCCAAGAAGCCTTCCAACAAAGTTAAACTAATATCCAAAGAGATCAATATTAAACTCAGAAGGATAAAGCCATGAAAATATGTAAGAATGGTTTCTAGAGAAAAGCATACATTTGGATAGGTATCAACCGGTATCTCTAACCGCAAAATTCTCCTCACAGTGTATGCACTTGGACTTGCTGGAGCTCCTTGCCAGTCCATTGTGGTTCCCGGTGGTCCACTTAACCTCTGTCATGAAACACAAAACTTTTTGTAAATTTATGATTTCCATGTTAAAAATGCTCATAGAGGATTCTTGGAACTCTACGTTTTGAAGCACTATTTCCTTCAGTCATTTCTATTCATGCTAAATATCTAAATTCGATCATTCAGAATCACATAACCACCTTAAAAATGCATATCCAAACTTCCACATAATCATTTACAGACAAGAGTTGAAGAACTCTTTAACCAAACAATTTATCAACATTTAAAAAATTATGTTCTTGTAGAACCATCACATTGAAGTGTTGAAGAGAATAATTTAAAAAATTAATGCTTAAAAAAAAGATTGGATGTGGTGTGATGGTCTATACTTTCTCTGAAACTTCTGTTCAGAATTTCAAGGTTTATACGATCATAACATGAACCATGAGCATCAGTTTTTAATATAAAACCAAGTACTATCCTTCTATAAGACTTGAAGAATAATGCATGTTAAAAGAGGAGAAAGTCACATACTGAAGTAGATAAATTAAAAGTTCACTGAAGATGGCAATTTTGCTCTTCAGGTTGAAGATATGAAGTGAGAAGCATTGTCTACCGTCTACAGAGCCAATATTGCTAATGCTATAAACCTTCCTACTATGAACTGAAAGAAACTTCCACAAAAAGATGAGCAAAATACAATTAAAGCCTGCTATTTTGAAAGTTACCTGTTTTATATCTCATGATTCATTTAGTATAATTGAGGTGGCAAAACGGATGGGTAGGTAAATGGTAAAAGCAGACGAGCAGACTTGAATCAAAGTGGGAATCCTTTACAAGAGTTATATGATTTCAATCAAATGATTTAAAGAAAAAAAAATATTATGCATTAAAAAATATACTTTCAGCCACTTCTAAACCGTTCCATTTTAAACGGTTTTTCTAACTCAAACCTATTTAACCCTTGACTCCTCAAGAGATAAAAACGTAACCAAAATCAATAAGCACTCGTACGTAAATTCAAAATTGTCACCTATATATATTCGAACGCATTTACATGTATCCTTCTATCAATTTCAACACATTTCCCACAAAATTAACAACAAATTCTCTAAACCAAGTACAGAAATTATAATCTAGACATCTGATTACAAGAGATGTACAAATAAATATAAAGATGTACCTCAGGTGGAATGCCATTCCAGCCACTAATTCTAGATCCAGGAAGATTTGACATAAGATTAGAAGATGCCATAGGGCTTGGACTTCTATGGCGCAGTCTGTCCAGCTCATTAAACCCTTGGTTCGGCAGCATACCCGAAATCCTCAAGATCTCTAGAAACAGCATGAATTCCATGTGATGTATATAACAAAGTAAGAATTTTTTAAATAAAAAGGACCGAGACCAGTATAAAGAGTCTATTGGCGATATAAGCAAACCCGTGAAAGTATTGTTACCGACATTAAATCTAAACATGCTTTGTTAGATTCCACAAGGCACTTGAGACATAACAAACAAATGTACAACCTTAAAGAGTAGTATTTCCAATCAAAGATATTCTTATCCTTCCAAATAATCAGTTTTAATGCTAACTACAGCAAACTGATTATTAAAGTACATATATATTTCGTTGTCATATCTTTACTTCCTTACATAATTAGGATTGCCAATTACGCAACAACCATTAATAAAAACACGCCCAAACAACATCTCCTCAAACCACATTTTATTATGATTCATTATCTAATTTTCATTATTCAATACAATATAATCACTTTCGAAATACAAGCATCCAGTCTCGCGTAATAAGCAAAAGCCTACAGTTGGCATCATGATTTCAGTATAACAAATGAAAGTACCACCATGAAAAACAATATGTTAGTCACTTCAAAATACAACTTTCACATAATGTTAGTTGTTTGGCAATCAAATCCTACTTTCCCTCAACATATCTTGAAGATAGATCAAAGAATACACAATTTACACAGGTTAAAATGCATCAACATTACTCAATGCAGGGCAGAACTTCCATTATTAGTCCAAAAGGATACCAAGGGATCTACATCAAGCAATCATTTTTTCAGAACAAATTTACTTGCACAAACAATAAATTCAATAAAAACCATAAAATTCACAAATTAAGATCTATAGAACTGAACCTTGATTCAATAATCTGCTGCATATTGGAAGAACTTGCATAAAAGGCTGGAGCTTTTGATGCTCCTCCAATAATTCACTCAAGTATTGACTGCAACAAACAAACAAACTAAATCCAATCAAAACGGAAGCATGGATAGATCAAAAGAGAAGGAAGTATGAAGATGAGTTAAGAAAACAAACCTATCGACATCTGGGTTAGTTCTAATGAGTGGAGAGACAGCTCTTGCTGGAGAGAAGTTGGGATTATACAAACCTGACATGAGATATTGTTGTGGCAGCAGGAATCCACCGAAAGAAACGGTGGGAAATGAGTAGGAAAAGGGGGAGGAGGAGACATAAAAAGGAAAAGGGTTTTTGTGCCAATAATACAAAAAGTCGGGTCAAATTCGCCAGGAACTTGTGGCAAATCTTTACTGTACGTCTAGATATGAGTCATATGACTTTTGAGTTTTTTTTACCAAATCAAATCAGTGTTATGGAAAACTTATTTATTAAAATGATGTTTGTAGAAAATTATTTATTAAAATAGTCTTTTTTAGAAAACATTTTGTTCTTACTCCTACCCTTATTTTTTTTCGAACAGCCAAAACATAATTAAAAGCACACACCCAACCATAGCAAGACGCTAAGGCGGGCACCAACAAAAGTTACATATTGAAATTTAACCACTTATCCCAGCTAATACAACACGAGGACCTACGATTAGAAAACCAAAGAAAGCCCCAAGACTTAATTTCCATGAACACCCGGGATATGGACGGCGCTTTATTGTTAAAAATAGCATTGTTTCTCTCCTTCCAAATGCTCCAACAGCCCACCAAAATGATCACCTTGATCGCCTCGGCTTTTTCACGAGCCATGTTCCCATCCCTGTAGACATCGATCAGGTCCTTTACCGAGAAAAGTAACAAGTCAGGGAGCCGACACCACCTCGCCACGAGGTGCCAAATCACACTTCCGAACGAGCATCCCGTGAGTAAATGCACAGCAGATTCGTCGCCCTCGCCGCAGAGAACGCAAGCCACCGAATTAACCGAAATATTTCGACGAATCAGGCCATCTTTTGTTGGGAGGCGATCGAGCAAAGCACGCGAGAAAAACATGTTTACCTTATTGGAGAAGAAATATTTTCATAAAGTTTAACTTTACTTATTAATTATTATTACTCAAAAAAAAAATCACCGGACAAGATCTATTTTTCTAAAATGTTTTAGTTAAAAGTTTTAGTTATTTAATGAATTTTCTTATACCAAAAATTTTTACTGTAATTAATTATTGACTTAGTTTTTGATAAAAAAAATTTAGAAATATACTTTTATATTCTATATAACATGCTTTTTCTTATTTCATTTTTAAAACTATTTGATCAAGAAATTTTCTAAAACGTTTTATAAAAGTTCATTTTTGTTTTCTATTAAAAATATATTTTCTTATTATATTGGTGAACATTATTAAACAGTTTATCACACACACACACATATATATATATATATATATATATATATATATATTTCATTTAAAACTTAAAAAAAATAAAAAATATATATATGAAAAGTAATTTTTAAAACTAAAATTGTTAAAAACTTTTTGGTTGATGGTCACGTATATAATTATGATATATTATAAATATTAATAAGCATTTCATGAAATTTAAAGTTTCGATTAAGACTCTTCTTTTTTAAAAATATTTCCGTTCGGTGTTTTTAATTTCTTTCAAGCTAGTTTACAAAATGGAGCTACGCTTATTGTATATGTTTTATGGAAGACTGTGTTTAACGGACTAGCTAAAAAGCTAGCTGCTAGTTGATAAGCTAACTCCTAGTTGATAAACTATAGGTGATAAACTATCTGATAAAAAATAACGTTTAATAAAAACTAGCTGATAAAAAAGCTAAAAAATATAAAATGACATAAAAGTAAATGTATATAAATAAATTACAATTAAAAAACAAAATATAATTTTTTATAAGGAAGGATAAATCTGGAAATATTAAAAAAGTTAGTTGAAACGCTACTCCAAACTAGCTTTTCAAAAGCTAGCTTATAAGCTAGTTTTTCAAAAGCTAGCTTATAAGCTAGTTTTTCAAAAGCTAGCTTATAAGCTAGCTTTTTGACATTATCAAACGAGGTTTTTATTAAAAACAAACTTTTTTAAAAGCTTCGTTTGGTAACGTCAAAAAGCTAGCTTATGGTGCGCCAAACACGACCCAAACAGAGCTTTTTTAAAAAAAACTAACTATTTTGAAAAGCCCAGTTTGTTAACGTCAAAAAGCTAGCTTATAAGTTAGTATATAAGCTAGCTAACATAAGTTAACATGTGAGCTTTATGTTATTTGAAATTTGTTTCAAGCAAACATTTGGATCCGACCGACTGGAGTGCCCGCGTTGAACCGACACCTCTCAGGAGAAACGGTGAAGCTTAAACCACCAACCCACCATAACTGTTTATGAATTTATGATAATGTATACAGGAGAGCTTCAGATGAGGATAGTACTTTTGCCAAACTTAAGTGAGAAGAGATTTTTGTGTTTACGGGTTGGCAGGTCACACACATGAACCAATTTGGGATGTAGTGCATTTGGTTGTTTTGGGAATAATGTTTCGGCTTTTAAAAAATAAATATACATATGAACTCGACTCGAACCCAAAAATCATTTTACACGTATATTTACAGGTTGACACATTTATATATATAATTTAAAATAAATGGGTTAGACGGTGATGTAAGTCTCACATCGGTGGAGCCACTGGCGGACCTACTAAGGTCCCAGGGGTAGCGCCCGCTACCCCTGAACTTTTACCCCGACGTGCAAAATTTTTTTTTTTATAGGTTTTCGGTTTTTCGCGACCCCTGAAACGAATTTTTCGCGACCCCTGGAAGAAATTTTATGGCTTTTACTTAAAAATATGATCAAAAGCCCCTTAAAAATATGATAAAAAGCTCGTTAACTACCTAAAATTTTTTTTCGGGGGCGCTGCCCCCGAACCCCCGTTAGTCCCCGCTACCCCTGATATTATTTCCTGGATCCGCCACTGGGTGGAGCCGTAGAGGAGAGAACGAAACCTTCCTTATAAAAAGGTGGAAACCTTCTCTGTCAAAACACGTTTTGTCTGGGCGAGCAATTAGTTAGGTAAAAACAAAACCGTGAGTTCCTTGATGAGCAATCCATCATGGCAAAATGAAATAATCTCACAGTTGGTACCAGAGCTAGGAGCCGGGTCAATTTGCCTGCGAGGACATTGGGCTCCCCCCAAGGGGGTGGAGATGTAAGTCTCATATTAGTTGAGGGGATAGATAAATCATCTTTATAAGGCTAAGTGTAGTGGTCACTACAGCCCCTCCAAAATATGGTGTAGTGGATAGATCCTCATAAAACCCCTTAATTATTATAAAAATCATTTCATTCCTCCATTTCATTCACTTCACGGTGTTATCTGGGCAACACCCTTTGGCTGAATTTGAGCCTATAGCACACCGGGGGGGGGGGGGGGGGTGCTATGAGGCCTTAAATTGAGTGGGTAATGCCCACTACGATCGGTCTAAGTAGATGAAAACTTTCTCTATTAAAACGCGATTTGTCTAGACGAACAACTCGTGAGGTGGAAACAAGCCTCACTTTTTAAACGACCATAGTTTAGCATATTAATGGTTTAAAATTATAATTTTAGAAAAAAAATGTAGTGTTTTAGAATTAGAACCACGGCTTTTTCCAGCTCATTAATATATTTTAACACTTTTTTTCAAAGTTTATTATGACAAGAGTATATTTTATTGTTTTCTAAAAGTTACAATGACAAAAATAATTATAAATATATGTAGACGTAGATATATAGATACCAACGGAGACTATGGAAATATGTAGGTGGGTGAGACATGTTAAATATGCCAAATCAACGGTCATATGTCCCCACATCCAGCATGCGACCAATGCTAATTGATGTCGTCTTAGCTGGACTGACAGCATGGCCGACACCTTCGATTAAACGCTGCCGTTTAACTCCCCCTTTCTTCCTTTGGTATCTTATTTGCCGCTATCTCTAAATTCTAACACATCTTTTGTCTTTTTGCTGCTTTCATATTCTTTAATTAGTAACATTAATAAAAAATATGAAAAATAGATTTTAATAATACAAGTTTTACCTTTTAGCGGATAATAATACGAGTTTCAAAACTTTATCACAATAATACGAGTTTTGTGGGTACTGGATTCTAATGATACACTGTTAATTTTTCACTAATGGTGTTAGTCAATTGCCTACGTGGCACCTGACGTGGACTGTTTTTCCTACGTGGCACCTGATGTGGCACCTGCCACGTAGGCAACAGACTAACACCATTAGTAAAAAAAACTAACGGTGTATTATTAGAATCCAATACCCACAAAACTCGTATTATTATAAGGAAATTTCAAAACTCGTATTATTATCGGCCAACAAGATAAAACTCGTATTATTAAAATCCATTTTTCCTAAAAAATAACCAACTTCGACTAATTTTATTACAAAATGACCGGGTAGCGGCTAAGGTGTCACCGTTTTTAGTGTAGAGGCTAAGGCTTAGCCCCTAGTTCTAACGGCTAATGGTGTTTGCGTTTTGATGTGATAACATAGGAAAACACTATTTTATATGACAACAGGTCTTGTAGGTGTAATTTTACATTCTATTTAATTTATTCCTCTATATTATATAGCTTCACAAGTTTTTATTTTCAATGAAAATTCTTAATGTTGAAAAGAAAAAAAAAAAACCTATTCCTCCCATTCCTATTATTTTCAGCTTTAGTTATAGTTTTTTTTACTAAACTCTTTTTAACAAGTTACTATCAAGGTCAGCTGGATACTTGGAGCTGTAAACGAACCAAATGTTCAGCAGAAAGCAAGAGCGGATGGAAGAAGATGTTAGTGAGGTTAGACGCCCACTCAACTAACAGATAGATTGTTAATTAACTAGAACATTTGATTAAGACACTAAGGATTTTATTTTCAAGGGGCCCAAAAGTAAAGTTTGTGAGACAAACTCATTCAAAAAGAGAACTTCTCAACTTATAAAGGGGAGAAACCAATTGATTTTATTTTTGATTTTATTTTTTAAGCAGCTGAAATGAAGCTTAACCTTCAAATATATAGAGAAGATGAAACCATTTGTTTTTATCGTTGAAACAATTTGTAATGTTTGTTCATAACTTCTTTGTGAAAGTTCAAAACAACAAAAACTGTTAGAAAGTTTTGGATATAATTGTAATTCTTAGTAAGGTTCAGGGGTCTTTTGTGTAAATTGTCTAATAAAGTTTGTTAGTGTTAACGGTCTCATTATTGAGAGTTTAAATGGCCGTTAACCCTATCCAGCTCCTGTAATCACTTTTATCAAGTTCTCAATAAAATTCTCTGGTTCTTTGTCAAGTTTACGAGTAGTTTTCGATCCAATTTAGCTTCAATTGGTATCAGAGCCAATTGGTTCTCTCGTAAGCGATTCTGTGTTCATCGCCATTTCTTCCAATTCGTTCCGATTAGGGGATCTCTGATCCTCCCCATTGGTGTTGCAAGATTCATCGCTTATTGACCTCCCCGCGAAGATCTCCAAGTGCGTCTCCTCTACGATCGCGAATTCCAATTCCAACAATCATGGCAGACGCTGGTGCAGGTGGAAATCGGAATCAGGTTAGGGATAACTATACGACAATCCCGCTGCAGGTACCTGTTCTTACCCCCAACGAATTACTCAGTTTGGGCTGTGAAGTTGAAGGCGATCTTCAATGTTCACGCTCTCTGGGAAGCTGTTCAACCTCAGGCAGGAGCGGCTGTCAATGAGAAGAAAAATGCTGTCGCCATTGCATATCTCCTTCAAGCCCTCCCTGAGGATATAATCTTGTAAGTTGCAAACCTAGAATCGGCTAAAGAAATATGGGAATCTATTAAAACTAGGTATGTTGGGCAAGATAGGGTTAAGAAGGCACGCCTACAAACTCTGAGGGCTGAGTTTGATGCCCTGCAAATGAAGGATTCTGAAAATGTTGATGAATATGCAGATAGGCTATTGTCAATCTCAAATAAGTGTGCTGATTTTGGGACTAGAATTGAAGAATGTACTCTTGTGAGAAAATTGTTAGATTCTGTCCCCGAAAGATTTGTTCATATAGTAGCTTCTATAGAGCAATTTGTGGATCTTGACACCATGGTTATTCAAGAAGCAATAGGAAGGCTTAAAGCCTTTGAAGAAAGAACTGGAATGAAGCATAAGGTGTCTAACTCAAAAGAGGCCAAAGACGATCAGTTACTCCTTACTTATGCCCAATGGCAGGCAAAACAAAGAGATGCTAGGCCTAAGAAGAAATGGGATAAGAATGGAAGGGATCAAGGGCCGTTCAGGAAAATGGAAAAAGTGAACATAGGAATGGTAAAAATGATAAGAATCACAGACCAAAGAAAGATAAATTGAAGATCAAGTGTTTCAAATGTGACTTGTATGGCCATTATGCAAGTGAGTGCATAAAAGGAAAGGTCAAGGAGCAGGAATCACATTTGATTCAAGGATCAGATTCTGATGAGGAACCCCAACTCATGATGATCCTGCAAGAAGAAGATGGCAAAAGTGAAGAGGTTCATTTAAATGAACTATCAGTTTACCCTAGTAAATACCATCAAGAAGATAATCAAAAGGAAGTATGGTATTTAGACAATGGTGCTTCCAACCATATGTCTGGAAATAGGAGTAATTTTGCCTTCTTGGATACCAAAATTGTGGGAAATGTGAAGTTTGGGGATGGCACTAGTGTGAGGATCAAAGGAAGAGGGTCTGTCATACTTAAGGGCAAGAATGAACAGCAAAAGGTACTCTCAAATGTCTACTTCATACCAAAACTTAGAAGCAATATTCTGAGTTTGGGACATGCCACTGAGGTGGGGTATGAGGTAAAAATGAAAGGAGAATACTTGTGGTTGTATGAGAAACAAGGAACTTTGCTAATGAAGGTTAGAAGGACACCAAATAGGCTTTATAAAATTTGGTTAGAATGTGGTACATCTCAGTGTTTCCAGGCAAAGATAGATGATGAAACCTGGCTCTGGCATGGAAGGATGGGGCATACCAACTTTCAAACATTGCATGAGATGTCCAAGAAAGAACTGGTGGAAGGATTGCCTAGTTTAGCCACTCATAAGGCTGTGTGTGACACTTGCCTGGCAGGAAAACAAACAAGACAAAGCTT
This sequence comes from Deinandra increscens subsp. villosa, assembly GCA_039602395.1. Classification (NCBI taxonomy): domain Eukaryota; kingdom Viridiplantae; phylum Streptophyta; class Magnoliopsida; order Asterales; family Asteraceae; genus Deinandra; species Deinandra increscens. Next base: position 85,019,292 of record JBCNJP010000025.1, on the reverse strand, counting down.
TCCCCATGAAACCAAATTTCATGCTAAAGACCCACTTGAGTTGATTTCAATAGATCTTTGTGGACCAATTTCTCCCACTACTAAGGCAGGTAACAAGTACTTTATGCTATTAGTAGATGATTGTTCCAAATATATGTGGGTTTATTTTCTTGAATCAAAATCACAAGCACTTCAGTACTTTAAAGGTTTTAAAACTGAAGTAGAAGCCTCATGCAATTATAAACTAAAAACTTTGAAATCAGATAGAGGAGGTGAATTAACCTCAGGTGAATTCAATGAGTTTTGTGCTGAACAAGGGATAAATAGACTTCTCACTGCTCCATATTCTCCACAGCAAAATGGAGCAGTGGAGAGGAGAAACAGATCTGTGTTAAATATGACCAGGTGTATCATGAAGGGCATGAGGGTAAAACAGGAATTATGGGCTGAAGGAGTCTCTCATGCAGTCTATCTGCTAAATAGAACCCCTACTAAAGCACTAAAGTCTGGTGTCACTCCCTATGAAATTTTTAGGAATAAAAGACCTAAGGTTCACCATTTAAGAGTTTTTGGTTGTATTGGATATGTTAAAACTGTCAAGCCAGGATTGAAGAAGTTGGATGACAGAAGTACCCCTATGGTCTATTTAGGTGTTCAAAAGGGAACTAAGGCTTTTAGGATGTATGATGATAGGCATGATAAGTTGGTGATCAGTAGAGATGTGGTCTTTGATGAAGGTGGTTGATCAAGTTGAAATTTTGTTAAACGAAACTAATGAACCAGTTAGATATCAGGATGCTGTTCAAGAGGAGTGTTGGAGAAAGGCCATGAAAGAGGAACTTCAAGCAATTGAAAGAAATGGTACTTGGCAATTGGTAAAACCACCTAAAGATTGTCACCCTATTGGCTTGAAATGGCTCTATAAAATCAAGAGGGATGCAACAGGTAATGTTACAAAACATAAGGCAAGGTTAGTTGCCAAAGGATATGTTCAAAAGGAGGGTATAGACTATGAAGAAGTCTTTGCTCCAGTAGCAAGGATTGAAACAATAAGACTTATCCTGGCCATTGCTGCTCAAAACAAGTGGTGGGTATATCATTTGGATGTTAAGGCAGCTTTTCTGAATGGAGAGTTGCAGGAACAAGTTTATGTTAAGCAACCTGAGGGGTATGAAAAGAAAGGACAGGAATCAAAAGTGTACAAACTAGAAAAGGCACTTTATGGCTTGAAACAAGCTCCAAGAGCCTGGAATCTCAAATTAAATCAGGTGCTTGTTGAGTTTGGTTTTACTAGGTGCAAGTCAGAACAAGCAGTCTATGTGAAAAGGGATAAGGACACTCAATTGATTGTTGGTGTCTATGTTGATGACTTATTGGTCACAGGGAATAATATGGAAGCAGTAGATGAATTTAAGAGGCAGATGAAGCAGAAATTTGAAATAACTGATCTAGGAGTTCTCAACTATTACCTTTGAATTGAAGTAGCTCAAAAGGAAAAAGGTACTTTTATTTCACAAGCTGCATATGCTGCTAAAGTTGTTAAATTAACAGGGTTAGAAGGTTGCAATGAAACTAGGACTCCAATGGAACTAGGGTTGAATTTAAGTAGAGAAGTGGGAGGTGTGGATGTGAATGCTTCTAGTTACAGAAAGAAAACTGGTTGGTTCTTTGAGATATTTAACTCAAACCCGACCTGATATTAATTTTGCAGTGGGCATTGTTAGTAGATATATGCAGAATCCAAAAGAGGCACATCTAAAAGCTGTTAACCATATAATAAGGTATGTGAAAGGAACTATCAGATATGGTTTATGGTATAACAGGTTTGATACAGGTGAAAGGCTTGTAGGTTACAGTGACAGTAGTCATTTAGTGGATAATGATGATGGTAGAAGTTCAGCAGGTCATATCTTTTACTATAATGGGTCAGCAGTTTCTTGGCAGTCTCAAAAACAGAAGACAGTTGCATTAAGTAGTTGTGAGGCTGAGTTTATGGCAGCTACATCAGCTGCTTGTCAAGGTCTGTGGCTGGCAGGAATCTTGGCTGAATTGACTGGAAATTTGCAAAAGAATGTGAAGTTGTTGGTTGATAATAAATCTGCCATATCACTTATGAAAAACCCAGTTTTTCATGGGCGTTCAAAACACATCAATCTTAGATTTCATTTTATACGTGAATGCATTGAAAGAAATCAAATTCTTGTTGATTTTGTGTGTGCAGTGAAAAACAGAAAGCAGATGTCTTGACTAAGGCTCTACCAAGGTCCAGATTTTGTGAAATGAGAATAATGCTTGGTGTGAAAGAGCATGTGCAAAAGGGTGCTCAAGAATGAGCTTTGTAGGATAATTTGGATTCACATTAGTGCACACAAGTTCATTGAACCGCTGGTGTACAATGATGTTGAAGAGTTATTGCTTAAGGCTCATGAAGAATCAGAGTTTTTGATGTTTGATATACTAAGAATTAGGGGGGAATAATGTTAGAAAGTTTTGGATATAATTGTAATTCTTAGTAAGGTTCAGGGATCTTTTGTGTAAATTGTCTAATAAAGTTTGTTAGTGTTAACGGTCTCATTATTGAGAGTTTAAATGGCCGTTAACCCTATCCAGCTCCTGTAATCACTTTTATCAAGTTCTCAATAAAATTCTCTGGTTCTTTGTCAAGTTTACGAGTAGTTTTCGATCCAATTTAGCTTCAAAAACACATTATTTAATTGCTTCTTGCCTTGAATTAGGGGTGAGCAAAAAACCGAAAAAGCCGAACCGAACCGAAAAAACCGACAAAACCGAACCGAAAAAAGCCGAACCGAATAAAAAATCGAAAAAAACCGAACCGAAAAAAACCGAACCGAAAATAATGGTTCGGTTCCGGTTCCACGCAGTTAAGAACCGAACCGAACCGAAAAACCGAACCGTTTAAAAAACCGAACCGAACCGAGGGCATATATGTAAATTAGTGATTTATAAGGGGGCATTATGAAACTTAAAATATTAAAATATTAATAATATTTCCAACTGATTAATTGATTTCTTAATGATTTAGTGATTTTATTGTTTTAATAATTTATAGTTTTATAATGGTTAGTAAATCGTTAATTGGTTAGTAACTATTTCCTATTTGTTCATGTTTCCTACTTAATTAATTGATTTCGTACTGGTTAGTAATTATTTCCTATTTGTTCAAGTTTACTAAATACAGTGAAATTTCCTATACTCTCTCATTACTAACCATATAATAAGCAAGAAAAAAAAACCGAAACCGAACCAGAACCGAACCAGAACCGAAAAAAACCGAACCGAAAAGAACCGGAACCGTTTGGTTCTTATTTTCAGGAACCGAAAGTTTCGGTTTTCGGTTCGGTTCGAGCCAAAAACCGAACCGAACCGAACCATGCTCACCCCTACCTTGAATAATATCATTGTGGCTATCTAATTAATTGCAAGTACATCTAGCATTGATTAATAATTAAAGAATATATCCCATACTGTTTGAATGATACGGTTAAGTACTTAAGTATTCGGTAATATATTTATCGTTTTTTATTAGAACTAGAATGAGTTTTCGAAGCTGTTTGGTTCGTCTGTTTCATTTGTTGCTAAATGAATAAGTTGTCTGTATGGTAAAGAAATGCTGAATCATAATGTGTTGTTTGTTTGGACGTCTGAATGATTGTATAATCAAACAAAAAAAATCCATTTTTTCCTTTAATTTAGCTTGTCCCATATTGGTGTGAGAACAAAACACCAAAATTTTCCTTCATTACCTTGTCACATATTTATGTGGGAATGAAAACTCTATTTTTTCTTTCAAAATAGTTTTTTTCAAATTAGCTTAACATTCAAAATATTCATATCTAAAACAACTTTTTCAGCAATTATTGTGACATTAGACAAAGTTTAACTTAACATTTAAAATATTCATACTTAAAAAACTTTATTCAGCGATTATTGCGACACCCAACTTATAATTCAAAATATCCAACCTATGCATCTCTAAAAACAACAAAATAATTATACTGTGTGTTTATGTGCATTTGCAAAATCAACAGCAAATTAATATTTGTATGTAGGATGTGCTTATGATAGCAAGAATTATATGTACGATGTGCATTCGCAAAATCGACAATGCATTCTGTGTGCATTCTATGTTATGTTTTTATTTTTATTTTTTCTAAATAGTTTTACTTATATTTTATAACAAATAGGACGACCCACGCGTTGCCGCGGACAGGGGCGTACCTACGCTTTCTTCATGGGGTTCAGCCGACCCCCATGAATTTTTCATTTTTATCGTTGTATATATGATTTTATCTTGACCGACACCCAATAAATTTTGTTAACGACCCCCATAAAATCTTGTGAATGACCAAGAAGCCTGTGCAAGGGATCTGTGAAGAAATTATACAGTGACCACCATGGAAGCATCAACATTTTCAGAGAAAGGTTGAAGAAGAAGATGAATGCGTTTTTTTTTGTTTATTTAAAGTTTAAATGATTTCTTTCAAATATAATAATAACATAAATGTTGGAAAGTTGCTTTTTTCCTGACGTGTAGGTATAGTTACTATTTGAGAGTACAACACCAATCTATATATCTTTTTACTTTTTGCAGGGATATAAATGCATATCTAAATATAAGCCTATTCGTAATGGGGCGTTTTTGGGCTCCATAACGCCCTATAACGCCCCGTCCCATTACGCTTAGGCGTTATGGGCGTTATGGACAAAAAAAAATTCTTGGGCGTTAGCTAGGTAACGCCGAGAGAGGGGAGAAATCAAATGATTGTGGGGCGTTATGGGGGCATTATCTACTACACCATAAAGCCCCATAAAGCCCATTGTCCAGTCACCGTCCACATGGCGGATAATGCCCCATTCGGGGCCTTATGGGGCCTTATCCATTACGGGTAGCCTAAATGTATTTGACTTTAATTTTTGTTTTCTTTATAACTCTTTTTCTTATATTATGTTTATTATTTAACTTTTAGTAATGTTTTAAACTTTTTATATTTTCAATTTTTTTCTTTCATTTTTAACATGTTTATGTTTTAACATGTTTATGTCTGTATGTATGTTTATATAATACTATCAAATAACTATATAAATAATAATGAAAGAGATCCAGAATATTTTGTATTGTTATAACATCGAGTTGTTTATGAAAAAGAAATTGATATATTATAAAATATATAAAGGAAATTTTATTAGGATCCTTCAATTATTTTTTTTGGTTTCATCATGAATTTGATTATAACTAAAGAAATCCACTTATTTCGTTTATTTTTAATTTGATTTTACTCTTTTTTTTTTTTTTTTGAACGGCGTTTGGAACTACTCCCCAAATCTCCAATACCCGAGTGAGCCTTCCTGAGACGGGATTGCAACCGTCCATACTGATTTTGACACTCCAGGCTTGGTTCACTCAGGAACACCATCAAGGAGGAAACTCACCACTTGAGAAAAACCCCCTTGAGTCAGGTTTGAACTTGAGACCTCAAGGTCCCCAAGCTCTAACCTTCATCCCCATACCATTGGGACAAATGCCCATTGGTGATTTTACTCTTTCTTTAAGTGGCCTGACCCAACTCAAAAAAAAAAATTAATAATTATCGATAGAAAAAATTCCGACCCCCATAAAATAATTTGCTGGGTTCGTCACTGGCCGCGGAGCCAACCTGTTTAAAAAGTACGGTTAGGGAAGCTATAACATAGGTGACGTATGTTTGCTACTTCCCACCTAAATAACCCGTGATAACATCCAACATGCTAATAAACAAAGTCGTAGCTGCCTTACTATCCCCGTGCAGCGTAATAGTGTGCCTGGCATCCATGGCAGCCTCCTGCTAATCCAACATGCTAATCCAACATCATTGATCTTGGTAAGTATAATAGATTGAAACCAAAAAATAACTAACAAAGAAAAATATAAGAAATTCAAACTGAAGCAGCTAAACATCTAAATACCTCAACACTGATCACTGCCCACTCAAAAGAAATTCAAACCTGTATAATTCATGATCAAACTATATCAACATCTAAAAGGCAGCCCAGATCTTGCTAACCCAATTATCAGCCCTACACTATGCCATTTAAATTATTTGCTTATGAAAACATATTAGAGAACATGTGTGCATATATTTGCTTATGGAAAAGAATAAATATAATTTTGTTATAGAGTGAATTTGAGCTTAACTAACCTTGTCATTCATTTCAAGGAACTTCAGTTTCTATGTGTATATGCAATCCTCATACTCAACTTGAATTAATATGCCCCAATCTGAATAACAAAAACCAAAAACAACAATTAGATAGTCAGTTGGAAGGTACTACTTTAGACTTTGTAAAGTTCAAACTAACCTATATAATTTATCACTCATGAAGAATACTTAGAACACACAAACCGACCAACATAAAAATATTAGATGCTAATGACCTGCATTAATAAAATGAACACAAAATAAAAACTACTCATATGCTAAATGCTAATTTATACAAATAGTAGTTTTAGCAGTTCAACAATACAAAGATCAGGAGAAATAAACCGCATTTATATACAGGATAAAACGTTGTTCCAATACACAACGACGCCTAAACCATAACTCGGAAAGGCTTCAAAACCTTCTTATTAAAACAACACTAATCTCATTCTAAGTTGTTTAGTTAGAACCATATCCAAGTAGATTACAATTTACAGCTAAGCATAGCATCCAAGCCATATAGCTCTCAATAAACAAATCAAGTTGTGGCCGGAATGACGAAGGATTAGCGGTCTTGACACACGTAACGAAACAAACACGCGAACTAAGCTTAACGTTTGATATGTACCAACATACACCAAAATAAGCGCAACGCCTACAATGGCGAAGCAACCTTGCCACACACTACGCTTAATGTGTTTAACGCTTGATACATACGAACAACACACCAAAATAGATGGTCTACTAAGAAGCTCAAACCAATAACGGGAGAACCCTCGACTAAAGTGTTAGGCGGCCTAAATCTAGAACCGTACACCAAAATAAAAACATACATACTATTTAACCTATTGAGATTACCATTTTCTAGCAAATGGTTGTTAATATAAGCCTAGAATTACCTTCTTCAAAAAGGGCTTCCCAAGACGCTGTTATGAATCATAAACTATGGTTTGAGTGTAACTTGCGTGTTTGTCAACCAGCAGGTAGGTCATGGTTGGCTTTGCGTGAGAAGGCTTCCACATGTGCAGCCCTCCGGAATGCATGGGTGCAAGGTCGTTGTTGTGGCGTATCACAGATCCTCCTATGTTGCGCCATTGGTTTCCTGCATATGCGTATCAGCATGATAAACATCATGTCATTCGCAAGAAAATTTATTTAAAAATTAGAAAATATGACAGAACTAAAGTATAAAGCGTATGGTGATGTTTTTTAGCAGCTTTGCAGCCCATAGTAAACGACCCTGAGCGCAGCACGAAAGGGCTGTCCCAAAATATCAGCCTAACCATCTTCTATGTTTTAACTCACACATGCCATAATCATTCAGCTATGCATCAAACCTTATTCGTGGTAACCAACCGGCAACCCTGTCGAATACACGCAAATAATAATCCTTGTGAAGGTAAAAAAAACTTATGGTTAAGGTAAAAAAACTAACAGCAGTATGCTTTTTTAAATAACAGACCCTACAATAAGAAAGAGTTGATTTTGAGTTTTTATGCCCCTGAGCTTGAATAAATCATGGAATGAAAAAAATATCATCAAGAGCAATAATGAATAATATCAGTGTATTATACACATACTGGGTCGAATGGGGCGTTCAGGTCCAGATTCACTCATGACTGCAATTATGAATGTGTGTTAGCAGTGCCAATACTCACCTCACCTAGTATATACCTTTGTTCTCTTGAAAAATGAAAGCCAATGAGGATCAACAACCTGCAAGTTAGAATCAATTCTTGAGAAGCACTGTCTTGATGCATAGAAACAGGAAGAAAAAAAATGTACATATCACTTTATAAATCATAACCAATTCAACAATAAGAAGATTGTTGCACGCACAATTTCATATCAACAAACTTAAACATACCATGTAATATGAATTTCTTACTGAACACCTGAAACAAACAGGAATAAAAAAAATAGTTATTTCTTTTGAAATTTGCTATTGAAATCTTGCATGCTTATGTATTTCCCTTTCCATCCACCTATAATCAGATAAGCATGTCTAGTTTAATATATAAACAGTTGAAAAATGATTTTACAGCATATATATCAAGTGATAGAACCGATTTAATGTTAAAAGAGATGCGATATATTGTTATTCATAAGTTAGTAAACCAAGTGAGTCTCCCATCCAATTTTTCTCCATGTCTGATTGCATTTTCTTATCATGTAAATAGCTATATTATAGCTCTATAAGGTAAAGATTGAACATGCAGATTACATGGGTTGTATAATGGGTCAAATCCACTTTTGTTTAAACAACTTACTTTCTTTGTACATGTCATAAACCGATCAATCCAACGTGTGGTTTTTTAAGTGACGAAATCTCCTATCCGTGTTAACCCGGTAACAAAACTTAAGAATATTTTTTTACCCCCATATCTCTCATTGCATAAGTGGTTTTGTAAGTGACGAAATCAATATATGTTTAATATGTACATCTATCATTTATTAATGATATGAACGATTTAAGAATAAAATTGGGCCGTGCTCATAAATATATTGAATGTTCATGTAAATGGCTTGAGAATACAAACTAAAAACTAAAACTAAGATATATATGGATCTAATATATGTTGATACAGTAAAAAGTATAAAATTTAGTATTTTTTCAAAAAATGATATTACAACACAGCAAACAAACGGGTAATAGTTATGATCAAAACTAACTGATTGTGAGGGGATGTTGCAGAAATATATGAAAGAAACTAAGTCTACAAAAAGGAAAGGATTTAGGAAAACTTCTTAGAACATAGAACAAAACATGAATTACAAAGACACACTCACACACATACCTAGAGGCTTCCAAAATGACGATAAACAATCGTTGGGGTTTATATCCGAGTCAATAGACCCAATTTGAGGCAGTCGAGATCCAATTTCTTCAATCTCTGCAATTATAAACAGATCGGAGCCAAATATTCGAACACCTAATACGGAGGTGTAGCAAATTACGCAAAAAAAAATTTACTTTTTGAAATCTTGAAAAGTTGGAGTTGGGGTTAGGGTTGTGGAGTTGATTGATATGTGAGAAAAGCTGGAAAGCAACGATCAGGACCCTTTAAAATATCACAAACCTTGAGTAAGACAGAACCAAGGCGAAAATCTAGAAAATGAGAAATTAGTCTCGGATCAGACCTTCGTAAACGCATACTTCAGTTTTCATCAACAAAAGTTGATGTTTTTCGCCGGCTGCGATGAAGCTTTGTGATGGAGCGGCTGAGAGGTAGATGATGATATGAAATCCTTCGATGTCTTCAAATCAGATCAGAAAAGCATGTGTAACGCAGTCGAAGGCTACAACCAAAAGAACAAAAGGGAATTAGCCCATATGCAACCAAAGAAACCCTAAAATATTAGGGGAATACCATTGAGGAAGAAAGGTTGGAAAGAGATGTTGTACCAGACGCTTTAATACATCTCCAAAAGCTTGAATCAAAACCCTAGAAATAAACAATCAATACAAAGATTAAATACAAAAAATCCAACCACAAACAGAACGATTAATAAACGGTTTGCCATACCGAGTACGATAGCTAATAAATCCTATGCTTTAGGGGTTGCAAATCATGCATCAAAAGTAGTACATTGTGTGCTTTAGAGGGTTGTACATTATGTTTTAGAAGTGGTACCATGGGTTGTATTTTGTATATATGGGGTAATGTTGTTGATATTAAAATTATTATTTTTATCTTAAACAAAGTACCTAGTGGTAGAATGGTTCATTTCCTCCCTTGAGTGGAGTGGAGTGCGACAACTTTAATGTGTCACTAAGTAAATGTGTGAAAGCCAACGGGGTTTACCCCAATAGCTTCGGGGATCTTGAATTTTGGGGAAATTCGGGTTCGAATCCCTGTTGGGGTGGTGATGAATCGGGCTCTTCATAAATAACATGGACGAGCCGGTCTGAGGCTTGGGTCCGATCCGGGGCTAAGGGAGTTTTACACTGGGATGATTTCCTTCTTGTTAGGGGTGTACAAAAAAACCGTAATCCGAAAAAAACCGTAAATCGAACCGTATCCGTAACCAAAAAAAACCAAACCGTTATACAATTTCGGTTTTCGGTTCGGTTTGTAACCGTAACCGAATTTTTAATTCGGTTTTCAGTTCGGTTATGGATTATAATTTTTATAAATTTCGGTTAATACGGTTAATACGGTTAGTTCGGTTTAAACCGAAAACCAAATTTTTATTTAATTATTATATATTTATATATATCATTTAAAACATTAACCATAATATTCTAACTTGAAACACGCCTTGTCGCCTTCGGCTAATCCTCCAGCCTCCGCCCTCCTGCCTCCATCGAGTCATCGACCATCTTCAATCCTGGAATTCTGGAAGTTCGTCACTTCGTCCTCCATTCTTCCTCTCGAGTTCATTCCTCCAGCACTCCTATCAAATTTGGATATCTTAGTTAATATTTGATTGAATTTGGATTTGATTTGGATACACTTGGTTTAAAAAAGTGTAAATGATATTTGGTTGAATCCGGATACTACGCTTAATTCGGTTTTCAACCAAACCGAACCGAATTGCATATGGATCGGTTTCGATTCGGTTTGACTTTTAATTATTTCGGTTCGGTTCGGTTTACGGATAGACTTTCAAAAATTTCAAAACCGAATTAACCAAACCGAATTAACCAAATTAACCGAAAACCGAACCGATGTACACCCCTACTTCTTGTGTGTGCGTCCAAGGAGTCCCAGGATGGTCCGCTTTGCGAAGCCTTGGCTCTCCCTCCCGACCTTTCTGGAAAAAGAAAAAAAAAAGTAAACGTGTGAAAAGAAGTGACCACACATAGCTTTTCATATGTTGTTTTAGCTCCCATTTTTTTCTTTATAACTATTTAGGTGAAAACAAAAGGAGACGAAGAGATAGATGCTTGTTTGCATGAAGAGTTTTTAGATCAAAATATTTTTGTTTTTTTAATTTTTTCAGCTATCACCTATCGCCTTCATAATATTTTTAGCCTACTTGACCAAAACACGATTGTCATAAATAGTTATATAAAAATTTAGTCCGTAAAAATTTGATATCTTTTAACATAAATAAATATACGAGTTGTGTTTGGTTTTATCAAACCGATACGATTAATGCTCTTGGCTAGTGGGTGTCTTTTGTTTTCTTAGTATTAACTACAATCCATTTCAGACTATGAAAGGCTCTTTCGAACGAACTAAAAAAACGTTTTATTGAGTTAAAACCTTAAATGATCATCTCCCTAATGTTCAAATGGGTAGGTCCAGCCCAGGTTCACATACCTAAACAGGTCGGCCCCAACTATAAGAAAGTTTGGATCGTTTATTATTTTTTTTTTGAACAACAAATATTTATTTACACCAAATACAACTCCACTTTGAAAAACCCATTTGGAAAAGAAAATTTGGATTTTAATAATCCAAACGAAATAATTCGTACTTTGTTTTTTTTCTTACAATGAACCCATTTTTAATCATGTTGGAAATAAATAGACCGTCATGAAATTGACACTAACTCAGTTAAGAAAGTTTCACATTTGATGATTGGACATCACGGTGGCATCTTATGTGACATAATTTTGATGTCTAAAAACTTTCAGAAACAACCATACAAACACAAAATTCTCCTGCAACCGGATAAAAAACATTTCTCCATAATATCAAAACATACAAAAATCCTAAAAAACTATGTGTTTGATTCTAGTTATCAAAAACATACCACATAACATTTCTCCATAATATCAAAACATACAAAAATCCTAAAAAACTATGTGTTTGATTCTAGTTATCAAAAACATACCACATAAGACGCCACCGTGGTGCCCAGTCATCTAAAAGTAAATTTTTCTTAACGGAGTTAATGACATTTAACTACGGTCTGTTTATTTCTAACATGAATAAAAAAGATTCATTGTAGGAAAAACAAATTATTCATTATTTTCGGCTCATATACAATATTTGGGATTATTAAAATTCAACTTTTCTTTGGAAAAACTTTACAAGGGGGTGAAAACCAATACGTTGTCAAGCACAAATGTAAACTGGGAAGATATTTGAAATTTCAACCTGGAGATGGTTCGTGATAGGATGACATAATTTGTTATTCCATTTTATCTTTTGACAACCCACACTTCACAAAGTTGATTCAAGATACACTTCAACCTCGTTATCATCACGGAAGTCATGTTATTCTTAGATGTGTTTATTTGAAGATGTGGAAAGAACCTAAAACATTAATGTTATGATTTGAAAATGTAATTATTGGTGTGAACTTAACTAGCCATGTTGGGTTGGCTCCACATTGTTTATCGGAATCTGACCTTTGTCTAGAGGTGCAAATTGAACCCGGAACCGGTTCTATGGAACTGAACCCGTTTCTAATCAATGCTATAGTGAAACCGGTCCCTACTTGCTTGAAACCGACGGTTCCAGATCTGATTTCTGTATTTTCTCAAAAAGCGGTTTCTATCCAGACCCATCAAGAACCGGTTCCAAACCGGTTATGTTTTTCAGTTTTTATGTTTTTTTTAATATATTTATATATCAATGTAATGTATTTGAACTATTATAAATAAGAAAACACACACATATATGTATATATACCCATGTTTTATGTTGTTATATATCAATCTAATATTATTTTATGTTTGTATATATCAATGTAATGTATTTTAACTATTCTAAATAGAATACATGCATTTTATGATGTTTATTATTATAAATATTAGGATTTTTTTTTTAAAATACTGGAACCGTTTTTTGGAACCGAACCGGTTCTAGTGTACTCTATCCGGTACCTATCGGTTCTTCATATTTACCCTCAAACCCAGTTATAAACCGGTTCCGGTTCCTTAGTGTAACCGGTTCCAGTGGACCCCAAGAACCGGTTTGAAACCAATTCCCGCTCCACTCTTCGAACCAATTTTTACACCTCTACCTTTGTGTTACTCCATACTAGGTTGATCGAGCAAATCATGACAATTGATGAAAGGTACAGTTATGTTTGACATGTTTGGATATGCACACACCGATGATAACTTATTTTATATGTTAGATAATGTAATAGAAGTTATCACAACATAGAATATTATCACTATTTTGTAACACCTTGAATAATACAAATACGGTTCAAATAATAATATTAAAATATCAACTGATCTGTAATGATTTTTATTTTTCACTAGTTGATGTGTTGTACACGTCATTAACTTTTTTTTTTGAACGGCTGCATTTTAATAAACACGTCATTAACTAAGTTGTTCAAGATGAACTCAACTTTCATGTAATAAATCGCTTAAAATAATCTTTTAAAAATATTTTAAGTGTGTTAGTATAATAAACTTGATGTTACTATATTTGATATGTTCTCGAATATTAAGTGATCTAGGCATCTAGTTATATGCTTGTTCATGGGATGAAGATTTAAGAAGATATAGATATTGAAGATTTAATTTCTATTTGAATGATTATCTTATTTTGGTAGTTATCTAATTAATCTTTGTAATAGATTGCTAGATATAGTATCTGCATTATCTGAATCATAATTTTTGTATAAACTAGGATGCTAGCTAGGGTTATAATTTATGAGTCCACATACGAATACTTTGATTAATATACAAAAAGTATGGTTTTCTTGACCAACATTATGTTGTAGTTTTTCTTCCTTGAATTCGTTTGCTCTTGATTAATCTGTTACCGAGCATTGTGAGTTTGAGAGAAATCTTGTGTAGATTCGATTATACCGATCTACGACCATCTTGTCGATCCAGATAAGTGGTATGAGAGTCTTGTTTGTGGTTCTAGCAAGTTCGCAGTCAGAAATCCATCAACGACGATATCTCAATCAAGCAACAATTTCGAATAATCCGAAAGGGTTGAAAATCATAGGTGTTCTAAGGGTGCATCAAGATGATTAAGTGCAATAGAAATCACAATCTAACTCTAATTGCAGAGGTCAACAAGTTAAAAGATCACACAATCTTATACAAGAATTAGAAAGCATTTTGCCCAAATCAACCGCCAGTTGATTTCAAAACCGAGCTAATTCAAATATGATAAATTTTAATTTTTATATTTTTTTCTTTGACGGTTTCATAGTTTGGTAATGCAGTTTCTATAAATTCATTTTCATATATTTTAACACTCAATTTATAACGACTAACTTTTGTGTAATTTCTGAATACACCACGTACCATACATGTTTTCATCTACATTTCAATATTTAAAACCGGGACGTAATGATGTTTTACGCTCCTCCTTACATATTTAAACGCGACAATATCACTGTCGCAACATACGACTCCGACCACATACTTAACAAATGATATACTAATCTACCATGATCCAAGGCTTTCTAAGGTTGGTTCCCTAAATCCAACTAAAATTGATATTCAAGTAATTCAGATCAATACTTACCTGCTTGGTATCACATCTTCAAGATATACAATAGATTTAGTCTAAAAAACGAAGCTAATAATTCTATTGAACGGTTTAATTGGGTATTCTTTGTTTGTTTTTTAAACTAGGGTCTCATTAGATGCAACTTTTTTATCATTCCGATAAAGATAATGTTTGTCATCCTATCATCTTCTCGTGACCCTACTTTATAACTGAGATCATATTCTTTATTATTTATTATTTAGTTTAACCTGATTTTATTGTTATTTATTTTCTATTTTACATCAAAGTTTATACTTGGAGAAAGAAAAAAAATTGAACATGATATAAAGAGCACAAGTAAATTAGTTAATTTAATGATACAACAAAATCATGTGATGAGAGAATAAAGGAAACTAGTGGTGAGTGGTGACTGAGAACAAACAATAAATGACAGGTACCAACGGCACATGCCACCACTATCTCCCAACAAAAACCAAGCTTTGGTTTCTGCATAAATGCACCTCACCCTCCCATTATTAAACACGTATTAAATTATATTATATATTATCACACTCATACTCTTAAACTATTTTAGAAAACAAATTATCTTGATATATTTAGATTTGAACACATAACCTTTAACTAATGACTAAGAGGATATATAAAGTACTCTACCAATTAGACTAGTCTCAAAAGTGTTTGATAACTTGTTTACTTCAATTTATAAATTTACTAGATTTTACTATTCGAGCATTTCCGTATCGATAACGCGACTATAACAAACAGTTGTATTGCTAAAGAATGACGTAACCTCATATTGCGACGAAGATATCACGGATACACAAAACATTTGTATTGCTAGAACGCAGTATAAATAAACGCAGATATGAAAAGAAATTAGAGAAAATGACAAAAAAAATGGTACGTAAATGCAATGGTGTGAAATTAAAACCAATTAAACTTGAAAGAAAAGGGAAACAATGATATAAAAAATTAGAGGCCAAACGCTCAAATGACCAAACGTAGGAGTTAAAAATTATATTACATTGCTCTACCCAGTAAGACACATATATAATTTGTTTTCACACGTTTATCTATCAAATAAACATTAAAAAAATAAAGTGTCACGTGACATCTGACCGACGACGCCACCTGACCCAATCAGACTAGAATATACTATTTACCTCATTCATAATTGTATATATAGATAATTTGTTTCACATTTGACTAATTGAGATTGTGCTATACCGGACATAAAAACTTTAGGGGTAGTCAAGTTGTCATTAGCAAAGAATGTTGTGTTTGATATCGTGAATGAGATGACTACACGTAATTTAACGAAAACTTTGTTGAATATGTATGAAAAACCATCGGCGTTGAACAAAGTATTCTTGATTCGTCAGTTGACTAATACTGAGATTAATGATCAGGGTGTCTGATGAGTGTCTAGTTTGTTATAGTTTAATATATGTAATTATACGTTTTTAAGAATCATAACGTCGGAATATCATTACGTTTCTCTTGTTTTATGTTTGCATGTCCATGGAGCATAATGATACATTTCAGGAGGAAATTAGGAGGTTTAAAGAAGACTAGAAGTGAACCCGAGCTGGGATAAGATAAATCGATCAAGAAATAAATAAATAAGTTGTCCCAGTGTAGATCGCGGTACGCGAACGAGGGACAAAGAACTTACACGATACATGATGACTAGCAAAAAAGGGGAGTCCAGTTGTGGTCTCGGGCGGTACACGGAATATGGAATAAAGCAGGTGTGGTCTCGGGCGGTACACGGAATATGGAATAAAGCAGGTGCACGGACCGACTTATGTCGTAATTTTTTAGATTTCTTAGTTTTGATCCTATTTAAAGTGTTTTAGGTTCTATTTTCGGGGGGAATTCAGCTCCTAGCCGACCAGGCATCCAGGGACGAATTTTACCATTTTGTTAGTTTAGAACATGGTTTTGATGTTTAGAATGTCCAGCTAAACGCTCGGTGATTACCAAAGGTGAACAACTAGTTATTTTATCGATTTGAATGTATTGTTACTCTGCCTAGACCTAATCTTTTAGGGTTTTCTTATTATTATGTTGTGTATTTGATTAATCTAGACAACTTCGTTTTTTTTTAACAATTGCATGATTATCGTCGTTTCTTGGTTTCGTTCTCGCTAGGAGTAATTTGGTGTCGTGTGAGAGTTAATTGCGATTAGGTTGGGTCGAACAATTTAAACAAATTCATGTCTATGTGAATTCTAGAGTATGACTTCTGCAAATTGAATCAACAATTGAGCTAATCGGGATCCCGAGGTTATCACATTTTTCTCAATCATTGTTTACAAATTAAAATCAATTTCAATTGAATTACTAAAATCAACTCAATTAATAAATCATGTATTTCATATCATTCGTTTCTTAGGTTAGCTTGAGGTTAAGTTCAGTTTTTAGAATCATCTGGATTAGTGACAGTAATCTAGGTTAGTTAGTTTAATTAGATAGTTAATTTCTTAAAAGGCTAATAACCACAAACTCCCCTGAATTGACACCCTTACTTGCCCCATCTATAGAGTATGTTTAGGATTATTTGTAACGTGTCACGACAACCCGTTATTAGTGTCTCGGTTATTGCTCACATTAACGAGTTTAATTCGATTTTAACTCGGTTGAAATCAGCTGGGATTATAATGAGATCCAATTGTTGTTCCTTTTATCTTCTTTGTCGAAAACTCGGTCTTGCATAGCGACGGGAGTTAGTTGTGTACCAGGTACTACTAAGTTTACAATTGAAGGTATCCGTGAATTTGTTGTGGACGGAAATATTCGACGGATGAATACAAGGGGGTCTTCAGACTCAGGTTCATTGTTTCATGATGGAGGCAGGGGTAAAGATAATGCGAGAGGGAATAACTGGACTAGAGGTAGAAGTCAACCCATGCATCGACAGGGGTTGTAAAGAAGGAGAGCATTTTAGAAGTCAATGTCCGAAATAGAAGAAAGAAACCAACTATGTAGAAGACTACAAAGACGATGACTCTTTGGTCTGAAGGGTAGAAAACAATGTTGATTTCTGGTTTATGGAGTATGGTGCATCGTTTCATGCATGTATAGCATGGATAGTTTGAAGAATATGAAAATTTGTGGATTTGGAATGTACGACTGGCGAATGATGAAGTTCTTGATGTAACAAGCATGGTGGATGTTGACTCGAAAACTTCAGTGGGAGCAGCCTGGGCATTAAAAGATGTGAGGGTTATTCAAAGCTTGAAGAGAAGACTAATCTTGGTTGGACAGTTGAATGACCAGGGTCATGATGTCAAGTTCGATGGTGGGCTGTGGAAGTTAGGTAAAGTGAACCTGATAGTTGTTTGTGGTCAGAAGATAGGTTCATTATACATGGTCGAGATACTGCTAGATGCTGTTAACCCAGCTCTAGTAAACAACCAAAAAGTCTGGTTCATGAAACCTATTGAAAAGAAGAATGCGACCTATGCAACTAGTCGTGAAAAAGGGTTATAAGAAGTACATATATATTGAAGATATGAGAGCGCAATTTTAAAAATTATTAAAGCCTTCAATTTGGAGATTGTTAAGTGTGAAGGTTTTAGTTAAGTTGACCCAAGTGTTAGGAGAGTTATGTTAAGGCCGCGCTCCACGTTTATCCTAGATCATTTTCCTATATATACTAGCATTATAAAGGTAGTATGGTTTGAGTACAAATAAACAGAAATAAGTAGTTGCAGAGTGAACGTATATTAGTTTTAAATTAAAGCAGAGTGAACGTATATTAGTTTTAAACTGAACCATATGTCGTGTGTCTCCTGTTTTCATCTTTGATTTTCTTCTTCGTGTATACATAAGAAAAAGTATTTACTTTATCTACTATCCATCAGTACCCTAATAAATATATTCTTTTATTTTTTTTAAAGGCCAAAATTTTTATTTTATTAACAATGACTACCAAGGTAATAGCAGAAAAGTTACAACAAAATGTCCAAAATGAAACAATACAACACCATACCTGTTACTTCAAATCGCATTGAAACGACACCAATATATTCTTTTACGTATCTTTTTTTTTAATTGAACAACGACACCAATATATTCTTTTACGTATCTTTTTTTTTAATTGAACAGCGACACCAATATATTCTTTTACGTATCTATGCAATTGAAACTCTTTTTGGAGATTCATTAGTGGTGATTGAAGTTCGTGATTAAGATGGACAACTCACGGCCCAAATTCGCCGGTTAGATTTATGGTGTCAATTATTTTTCTCAAAACGGTGATTGAATCCCATTTGTGCTAACATGTCAAGAAAACGCAATTTACGGAGTCAAATTTTGTTTTCCTTTATAAACAACTATTACCATCGTTTTGTTTTGTTTTAGCCAATTGTATAGTTTTCGGCTGTAAATAAAAACATTTACCTTTGTATTCATAAACTAACACTAAGCATTCACGGTAAGAAAATTAGATTTTAATAATTCAAGTTATTATCAATTGACCAGTATAAATCCCAATTTCAAAATTGGCATACATTAATCCCAATAATTAAGTTGTTGGATTTATTTGACCCCCGTTAAGTTTTCCTTAACTCTGTTAGTTTTTTGCTGACGTGGCTTTTATTAGTCAGTGCTACGTCAGCAAAAAACTAACGGAGTTAAGGAAAACTTAACGGGGGTCCAATGAAATCTTACACCTTAATAATTGGGATTAATGTAGGCCACTTTTGAAATTTGGATTAATATTAGCCAATTGGTAATAACTTGGATTATTAAAATCCAATTTTCCTTCACGGTATGATTTTCATTTTCATCTTTATAATTTATAATTTTATCATTTTTTTTTCTCTCTTTCACTCATAACCACAGTTAAATAATATTTTTTATAACTTTATCATTATTTTTTTTCTTTCTTTCATCACAACTAAACCACAAATTTTAGAAAATCAACAAGTTTTTTTTGTCAAATATACATGTAAATAAAAGATATCGTTATTGATCGATTATAATTGATAAAAAAAGAGCCTATATATAGACTATATAATTACAGTTGACACCCCTATGAATACGAGACTATACGAAATACACATGAAATATATAGCCTAATAGTCCCCCGCAGTTGGAGCGGGAGTCGGAAGACGCTCAAACTGGAGCGAAAAGATTGAAACAGCTGTCTAGGTAGGCCCTTGGTGAATATATCTGCATATTGAGACGAAGAGGGAACATGTAACACCCGAATGTGTCCAATCTGAACCTTCTCACGAAAACGAACAGAGGCCTAGGGCCGGCAGGAGGCTACTCGAATTAGGGTTAAGAGGGTGCCAGGAAAATTGCTCTGATACAATAAAAGATATCGTTATTGATCGATTATAATTGATAATACAAGAGCCTATATATAGACTATATAATTACAGTTGACACCCTCTATGAATTCGAGACTATACGAAATACACAGAAATACATAGTCTAATAGTAAAGTAACTTTTCTTTCTCCTTTACTTATAACCAAACCTCAAATTTTAAAATTTACACTCACAGATTTATAAAAACCTCCACATTATGGTTAAAAATATACACACACCTTTTTTCGTAAATCAACATTTATCGTATAAATAATATATGTAATTTTTTCTCATAAATTAATATTTATTACTGCATTGGTATTACCGTTTTCTCCTGCCTCTGTCGGTGAGTCACTGGTGGCATGTGCCAAGAAACTTCAGCCTCTCATGACTATTTTAGCTTTAATGTAGGGTATATTATATTATATTATAATATATAAAGTAGCATCTTAATCTAATTACATACTTCGATAAAAACATTTCACTAAACGCGTGTAATAACATTAAAAATACAAAATATATATTTCAAAGGTTGTGACTTATAATATATACTAGTTTTTTATCCCCGTGTGTTACACGGGTTAATTTAAAATTTTGTGGTGATGTCAAGTTTCTTTTTTTATTAATTAAACCACGATCAAACTTTTTCATTATTATATAGTATAGAGTATAGATAGATATCATATAGATGTAAACTAATATACTATATTATATATTAAATTAAGTAATAAAAAGGTCCTGTGTCTTTATCCAGAGCCTAAATAAATGTTTAAATGATTCAATTGTTAAATAGAATAAATAATTAATAAGATTAGGATGGTGAAAGATTCCAACAAAATTGGCCCCGTAGCTCAGTTGGTTAGAGCGTTGGTCTTATGAGCCGAAGGTCGCGGGTTCAAGCCCCGCCGGGACCAATACAAACTGAAATAACTTTTGAACAATTTAATATACCCTTTTTAAAAGATGAGATTTACGTGTAAAACAATTCAATATTTCAAAAGAAGCTTACAGGGGTGACTTTTAAAAAAAATATATATAAATACACTCATAATATACGACAATTATGTATTTTTATATCTTTAGTAATTAAATAATTGGTTATTAAAATATTTTGGAATGCAATAAATAAAAAATTTGAAATACAAATCACTTCCATAATTAGGAGAATTGGCGGGAAAAATTATTGAGGATGAATGTGGTGATGCCACATGGCAAATTGTGATGCCAAAAACTTTTCTTTTATTATATATATAGATATAGATACTCTCAAAGACTATTACATCGAAACAATCATGTTATTCCTATATAAAACTATAAAACTATCCTAAGGTATTATAAAAGGAGAGACATATTGTTTTTCACCCAAGAGTACCCAACACAAAAAAAGACTAAAAATAAACACATTTAAAGCTTCATTTTCGTGCCTTACTATCCGAAATCACTACGCAAAGCGGCTACCTATAAGAGCTACAACGGTGTTACTCTGAAACTAATCTGAAATAAAACCCGATAACCATCCCTTCCACCCTAATGCATTTTAAAAATTTAAAAGAAAAACACGTTAAATAACTACCCAAATATATTATTTCAATATACTTTTAATCATCAATGACAATAGATGATGATATATTGATATGTCTTTTTAATTTCACACCGCCTCTTTAAATCACACCCATTTGATCTTTTGATGATATAACGGATAGACACGGATAGACGTCCAGTAAATAATGGGCATCATGTAAAAGATATGAAAACTTTTATTCTAACAAATCCCTGTTTAATTAACTGTCTATAGTCCAATATATTATGTTGATGAACAATAATTCTTTGAACAAGTGGTGTGTAATTATAATTAGATAGTGTATGTATATATACCTCATGATAACTAGATTGTGTCCAAAAGGCAGCCATACAAAAGCTTTCATCTGTTTCCACCGTACCGTTTTCACATCGAAGTCTCCAATCTCTTTGGCACAAATTCAAGAAAATTTCCAGAACCCAAATAACTTCTTTGCATTTCTCAACCCCTTTTCTTTTCAACGAAATTCTTCAGATTTTTCAACTATGTCGCCGGAAAAACCAGCTAATCCACCGCCGTGGGTGTTCCGGTCAACCATCCACTGGTCTTTCAGGGTTCTGATACTAGCTATTGTTCTTGGGCTCATGATTTTCTGGGGCATTGATGGCTTCGAACCTACCGATTTCCACAAAGATTTTGTTACCAAGTTTGATGGCAAAACCGTAAATAGCTTCACCATCACCAATCACCCAGATCTTTCCCCCCACTTCAATCTCACCACCCAAGAAAACACTCCGGCGGAAACCCACAAACCTCCACCGACAAAACAGTTACTTAACGTCACCGGAAAACCTCCAGATCCGGCGACTCTGAACTGGGTTTCTGCTGAGCTGGAGTCAAACTACTCATCGAAGCTGTTAACTCAATGGACGGCTCCCGGCGGCGAGAAATGTAAAGATTCGGCAACGGAAAACATCGTTATCCAGGGTTTGGATAATCTCAACGGGGAGATTGAGTTATCCGCCGGCGAAATCCACGAATATGTCATCCAAACGGTGGATAGCTCCGGCAACCCCCGGTGTTTCGGGGGCGATTATTTTGAAACCGATTTATCCGGTGACAAGTGGAAATCTCGTCCCCCGATTCAAGATTTCAACAACGGCAGTTACTCGTTTTCCCTCCAAATCCACCCCGATTTCGCCGGAAAGTATAATCTCACAATCATCCTACTTTTCCGGCACTACCAGGGTTTGCGATTCTCGCCGGAGCGTTTCGCGTTTGATAAGATTCTCCGTGTGATTCCGATCACTTTCAAGAACTTGAACTCAAACTCGAACTTTTCCGGTCGTTTACCGGAGATTAAACGGTGTAAAAGCTCGGATTTCGATCGGGCCGCGTGGTCGGGTCGGTGGACCCGGCACGGGAGGAACGACGAGTGTCGGATCAGCGACGACGGGCGGTACCGTTGCCTAAAACCGAACTACCCGTGTAAACATCCGTGGTGTTTCGGGTCTTTGGGATCCGTGGAGAGTAACGGGTGGGTTTATTCGACCCATTGTTCATTCAAGTTATTCGACTCCGAATCCGCGTGGAACTGTTTGAATAACCGCTGGTTGTTCTTCTGGGGCGATTCGAACCACTGCGATACGATCCGAAACATGCTTAACTTCGTGTTGGGTTTCGAAACCGGGATCATCCCGCGGTTATACGATATGAACATTACAAACCCTCGAAACCCGACCCAGTCCGTACGGATCACGAGCGTTTTCAACGGTCATTACAACCATACGGGTAACTACCAGGGGTTAAACTCGCTCTACAACGACGGTTACCGTGAGTATTTAAAAAAGTATTTCTCGGGCGAGACTGTTCCCGACACGTTGGTTATGAACTCAGGGTTACACGACGGGGTTTACTGGCCGAATTTGAGGCGGTTCATGAAAGGGGCGCAGGATGCCGCGGCATTTTGGGCGGGGGTGATCGAGGGAGTGAGGGGGAGGGGGGTGGCGGTCCCGGTGGTTATTTACCGAACGACAGTGGCGACGGGGGGATATGCGCGGAGATTGGTGTTTAATCCGAACAAAATGGAGGTTTTTAACGGTGTTTTTGTGGACAAGTTGAGGGAGTTTGGGTTGATTGATCATGTGGTGGATCATTTCGATATGACGTATCCTTGGCATTATGATAACCGGTGTAATGACGGGGTGCATTACGGGAGAGCTCCGGCGAAGATGCGGTGGAGGGACGGTGAGATTGGGCACCAGTATTTTGTTGACTTGATGTTGTGTCATGTGTTACTGAATGTCATGTGTTCGGCAGAAGCATAGTCTGTTATTTTTTTGTATATTATTGTATTGTTTTTGACGGTTTAGTGTGTAGTTGAGGTGGTAATGGTAACACGATGAGGAGGAGGAGATGGTCATTCTTTATTAGTTTTATTACTCTGGTAAATCCGGAATTTAAATAGTTTGTTATTATACTGTTTAACGGTGCAATGATGTTTTTTTCTTCTCAAAATAAAGTATGTGATATGGACCACATATGAACCTTTCTTTATGATATGGTTGATAAATGAGTAATGATAATTGTATAACCGTGAAGTTTTATTTAATAAAAAGAATACGAGGTATACTCGTATAAAAAGAAATTTGTTGCACCATTGTAATTAGTTATAGGAAAATTGGATTTTAATAATCGTTATTATCAATTGTTCAATATTAATCCTAATTTCAAAATTGGTCTATATTAATCCTAATTACTAAGGCGTTGGATTTTATTGGATCTCAGTTATATTTTCCTAACTCTGTTAGTTGTTTGCTAAAGTGGCATCCTACGTGGCTTTTATTAATCAGTGTCACGTCAGCAAAAAACTAACGGAGTTAAGGAAAACTTAACGAGGGACTAATGAAATCCAATACATTAATAATTGGGATTAATGTAGGCTAATTTTGAAATTGGAATTAATATTGACCAATTGATAATAATAATTTGGATTATTAAAATCTAATTTTCCTTAATTATATCACGTGAATAATCCTTCTATATTTTTTCTTTTTCTCTCTATAAAATTCAAACCTATAATTATTCAATTGGAAAGGACACTTCCTTCGAAAAAACTCATCTTCCACTTTCAACTAGTAAATGTGACATTTACGGTTCATTTTCAATGTGACATTTACGGTTCATTTCCTATCCTCGGCTTATAATTTATATATTTATTATTATTATTTTTTTTCTCTTTTTCATTTATAACAATAATTAAATAATAGTATAATACTTTCTATACTTTTATCATTACCTTTTTTTTTAAAACCTCAAATTATAAGGATTTAAAAATTCTTTTCTCAAATATAGGGATACATAATACCTTTTTTTTCTCTACTAAAAAGCATTTACAACTAAACCTTAAATTTTAGAGTTTACACTCACATATTTATATAGAATGAGATTGTTATTTCCAAAGTCCTTATGCTCACATTAAATTTGAACCATTTAGTAAATCTCTCATGCATCAAGGATCACTTTTAAGTGGTTGAGGAATCAAAAGATATTAAAATGGAGAGATTTTGGGTTTAAGTTTTATTTTTGATAAAAAATTATGGGCTTGAATTTGGGCCAGTGAATTTTCTCATCTATGATGGATTTTCTCCTGATGATGATGATGGTGGTCGTTAAAAAAAAATCTCTCATGTATGGAACTTAGACCATCACATATGTAATGCGCTCTTAAAGACTCTTAACTATTTAGTCACCTTACAAAACTCCAACTTTCCCCCTCATCCCTACAAGTATCATTATTCTTCTTAATTTTCATATCATGACCCATCCACTACTCATAATATTATTTTTTTTTAAAAAGATAAAAGTAATTTGAGGCCTCACAATAATCTCTAAAGCCTACGCGCACCGTTGCTAACTACATGTTTGGATGACATCCACGTCAACAAATTAGGAAAATGAATTCCGCTATGGAGGTGGTCTTATAGTCTTCTCCAAAAATGTACAAAATAGTCTTCTCCAAAATATGTACAAAGATTCTTTTTTTGTGTACCGGATGAAAAGATGACCCAGAAGTCGTGGTCATTTGGTTTCAAAATATCTTCATTCTCTTTTTTTTTTTTGGATTCATGCGAGATTGAAGTGTTGCGGACTTGCGGGAATGTTAAAAGTCACACAAGAGGATATTGACATCTTCAAAATCAAGATGATTCGTGTGCAACTATTTTCTAAGCCCTAAAAGTTTAAAGGGATGTTTGGTAACATTTGTGCTATTAAGTGCTAAAACAGTAAGTTGTCTGATTAGGTAAGAGACTCTTAACCAGGTAGTACTGAATCAGTAAGTGCCGTTTGGTTAGATCTCTGAACGATTGTATAAAATGACTATTTTACCCCTCTTAACTAGTTCTTTCTAAATGAAATGTATTTATTTGATCAAAACTCTGAGTGATGAATTATTATGAAAGAAAAAAACAGAATGGGAGAACTTAATCACATAATCCACATGTAAATACTTGGATACAATCGAGATTAGCCGGATTACAAACCAGTAATAGCAGTTTTCCTATCAAAATTCAAACGAAAAATGACAAGATCTAAACAAATTTGGAAGAGACTAGATCACAGACTTGATAGGATATCATCATAGGTGTTTACATCCATAATTTTGTCAAGATAAACAGTGACCATTGTGGCCACAAACTGTTGAGTACAATCCCCAATTACTCTCCTAACTGTATCATCAGATACTACATCGACCCATTTCTAAAACGTTTAATCAATTCAAAATGAGTAGAGCTGCCCATATGTAAGTTGGATATCTTAATAAACAAAATCACAACCCATACTTATAGATAACTGAAATCGGTTGCATTTGAAAGTTTTTTATAAACGTTTCCCGTATCAACAAGATGATTAGGGAACACATAATTTTCACCAAGCTCTAAGAGCATATTATCTCAAAGGTGTAATGTTGATTTTTTTTTTAAATGGTGTTATTTGAAAAAGGTAAATGGTTTATGGGTGTGAATTTTTTTGTATTTCGTAAATGGAATGTTGTTCTTCCCCGTAGCAACCTGCCAAAGTTTGCTACTGGCACCGGTAAAGTTGTTAGACTTTGCTACTGCCAGTAACAACGTTTGTTAGACTTTGCTACTGTCACTAGCCTTTGCTACTGTCACTAGCAAACTTCACTGACTTTGCTACACCTAGTAGCAAACTTTCAGAATTTGCTACTCCGAATAGCAAATTTGACTAAGTTTGCTACACATAGTAGCAAACTTCTAGACTTTGCTACTTACATTAACAAACTTGAAGTTTGCTACTTTGACCAAGTAACTTCTCACTATTCCAGTGAATATTTTTCTTTGCCATCGATTAGTCTTCCATGGCTAAAAAAAAATTTGCTATACATAGTAGCAAACTTAAATGAAACCATAAAGAAGATATTCTCTATGTCTAAATTTACTTTTAAATATACATACATAAAGTCTAAAGAGAATATGTAATCATTGATAATATCTATATTTAAATATTTATCTAATTGGAGTTTAACAATATAAATTTCAACTTATTGATAGATAATAATTTATATTTTCTCATAACGAATATAGTTGTGTAACATAACTTTTACATAATAGGCTTAACAATTTAAGTGTTTGATTTCTAATTTTAACGTTGTGACGTAGTCTTACTGTATTTGCGATTGAATCGTTTGAGTTTAACAAAAGAGTTGGTGTTATTTTAGTGGTGTAATATATACACATAAATTTTCTTAGGTATAATAGTATAACATAATTTTTTGTTTAAAACATTTTATTAATTACATTTTTTTATTTCTATTTTTTACGTATCATTATATAATACGACGATTTTATATATCAAAATTATCCGTGTAACAATACGTAGATAGCAAATCTAGTTATTTAAGGAACCTAGTCATATTTAATTAAAGGGGCATTTACATATATCCCCTTACTAAGCCATCTAATTACATATTTACCCATGCATAAACTTTAATTACATATATCCCCTTTTCCACATGAAATTACCCATTTGGCCTTTTGATTTAAAAAATAAAATAAAATCATCAAAGTTCAATTTTACATTTACTTTTTGCAAGAAACCCACATGAATTAATAAAAGAAAAGAAAAGAAAAGAAGCAACCCAGATCAGAAAAACAAATGACGGCATCTTCTCCGGCGATGGTGACGACGCCTCTTTTCCGACGACGGGGGCCTATACTCCTCTCGTTCTGCCGAGGTGGTCCGATTGAATCCAAGTTTGCCATCTAACTCTTCACCACCACAATTCTCATACTCGTCTTCTTTGTATCCTATGTCGTGTTGGGGGGAGGGCCACGTTCCAGCAGATGAATCTGATTCCCGATGTGACGGACCCTACGATGTTAGATATCGAAAAGTTCGTCGTCGATGCGCACAACAAACAGGATCACGTGGATCTGAAGTTTGGGAAAGTCGTCAAAGGAGTGCGCCAAGTAGTTGCTGGAATGAATTGTAACGAGACGATCACGGCGTCGGCTGGAAGCGATTATAAAAGTCATGCGGCTTTTGTTTGAGACAAACCTTGGGAGGAATTTAGGGAACGTTCAAATATCCGATCGTACATCAAGTTATTCGATCGTAAGTCAAGTTTGTTGTTTTTGTATTGAATTTTGTGTGTTCAATTCATGATTTTAGGGCTTTATTCTTCTGAATGAAAAAGAAGAGACTAAAACAGTACATCAAATTCATGTTGTTTTTGAAAAAAAACTAGAATATCTTTTTTTTAATAAAGAGAAAATATATAAATATTAATAGGGGTAAAATAGTTATTTAATAAATTATTTTAAAAGAATTAGATAAATATGTAATATATATAGTTTAATGAGGGGATATATATAATAAATCTTTAGGCTTAGGGATTATTGTAATAAAGTTATTTAGTAAGGGGATATATATAAAAGCCCCTTAATTAAACTGGTTGAAAAAAAAAACCCCTAAACTTTTACACTAAATCACACATATAGTGAAAAGCAATTCAGGCAGCATCCAAACATCCCCCACCCACACAACTACACAAGAATTTACATCAAGTTTTATCGATCTAGAGAGAGAGATGGGTCGATTCCAGTGGTTGGAAGCGGTGCTGCCGTTAGGAATCATCGCCGGTATGCTCTGCATCGCCGGTAATGTTCAGTATACCATCCACAAAGCTGCTCACGGCCGTGTAAGTCCACCGTCTGTCCTTTTTTTCCGGATCTTCTCCGATCTTCATTATCCTTTCGCTGATTCGTTTGCTTTTTTGACATCATGTTTAATTGTATGGCAGCCGAAGCACATCGGCAATGATATGTGGGACGTCGCGATGGAAAGGCGGGATAAGAAAATCGTAGATGAAAAGCTCTCTCCTGCTAGCAGCTAGGGCTTCTTCTCCTTGAGGTTCGATTTCTAGTCTCCTGTTTACAAAGTAATTGTTACAGTTATACGGGAGCATCCGGCAATAGCCAATTTGGAAATTTTAGGGTTTCGTTTGCTGCTGAGATGAAAATTTAATCACGAGAGCTTAAAAGTAACAATACGATTGGGCTTTTGTTTAGGGTTCAGCATTGTGAAATTGTAGTGTTGCGAATGGCTCCAATTTCTGAGAAACGAAATGATATTAAGTAATACAATTGAGCACAATCGTTCTCCTATCATCACTTAGATTCCCTCTTTCGAAAGGGGCTAAAAATGCTATGAATTTGTGGGAGAACTTTACAAATTGTCTACTAATTTCCTTTGTGGAGAGAACAAAATAATCCAACTTATGATTCTATACTATAACTTAACACCCCCACCCACCCACTCACAAACAAACTACGGCTATTGGAGGCCACCTGCACCTGCTAACCCCTCCATATTCTAACAAGTTCTATTGCGTAAGGTCAGTCTAGATTTTGGAGATCCTTTGGTTCTTGGAGACCAGGGTATGTACTTATGTCATGTTATGTCACTGGTACTACAGTTGAATGGTAGGTTGTCTCGAGGTTTAATGAGAATTTAGGGTTTTGGCTTGTCTATTAATAAGAATCTAGAGTTTTATTCTATTGGTTGTTTTAGTATAAGATTCTCGTTTGTTTAAACTATTAATCTAAAGGACCAAAATGTAGTGGTTTTCAGGAGTTGAAAAATGAAGTCTTTGAGAAATTTTATATTCATGTAGGCCGATTTCGATAAAGATAAACCGACTATTTTCAGGTGCCTATCTTTTCTATTAAATTGACTAATAATGACTCCTGTTCCACACTTCAGTTAGACACTTTTTTCATTTAAATGGCTGAATGGCTGAATGGCTAGCCAAGTTGTAGTATTTGTCAAGTATATGTACTTGTTGTAACGAAATAAGAAACAACCCACGCTTTTAACACCTGGAAATAAAAGATTACAACTTTTAGACGACATTTTCTTTTTCTTTTTTGTCCATGATTGATTTCATTTCCCCATTTCCCCATTTTGTTAGCTTTACAACCCTCCTTATGATGTTGACAAATTAAAACTCACATCTAGTTCACATTCTAATGCCATTGTCTCCCCTTCAGAATAGGATAACTGGTCTAGTTTCCAATTGAATATGTTCATCTGTTCATGTGTTAACATGCACACATGAGTAAGAATGAATTAGAATTAGAGAAGAAATGACTAGGAAGAGGTGCAATTCTTCTTTGATAAGGTTTGGTTTGATTCATGAATAATATTATGATGCTGGTGAGCTTTTTTTTCCCAGTTAAAGAAAGAATGTAGGAGTAATTGAGTATTGATGATGACCAATATCTTAATTGACGCTGTATATGTTAGGAAGCTGTGCTTACTTTTTAATACAGAGACTAATGAAATAATCAAAATTTTAGTTACAGAAAAATTATAAATAAACAATAATCATGAAAAAGTCAACTGACGTGTCAATGGAAAGTATCATCTAGGTTGAAGTCATGGAGAAGGGAAGTTGGGAGTTTTTTGATGTTATAGAAGGTTACAGGGATAAGATGGATGTATTGTAATTTTCCCCATATTATTTGAAGGAATGATATTTCTTAATGAGTTGTTCATTTCATTCTGAAATAGTAACCAATTTTTTTTTTTGTTACTCTATTGTACTAAGAATTAAGACCATTTCTACATTTCATTCCTTAATTCATGATAAAGTCATTAATACTGCATTTCACGATTGGTTTAGAGAAGAACACATGGACATAAAGGAAAACATTAACATACTTGAGCAATTTCTTTTCCTTTTTGATGCATATTTACTATTTTTTATAATTTTCGCTATTTAATTATCTAACTTAAACTATGATATTCTTGTTTAAGGTGGGTCTAAAATAACCATGATGTTCATATCAGGAGTTCAGGACTGTCTTCCAAATACTTTGCATACTTGTCCCCTCATATGAAGTCACCCATGTTATAAAAGCCAACTCTAGCCAGACTTTTAATAACCGGATAACATCATACTTAATCTAAAAGTTACAAAAAAGCATAATATACATAACTATTGCATTATTGATGGTGCAACTCATATATGATGTACCAGTGATTGTGTAAGCCAAATCTAAATATCTCAACATATATGCATATTCATTCTATATGGTCATAAAAAATTAAGAATGTTACTTTATATAGTTCTTGGTTTGTCATCTAAATTTTTTAGTCTTCATCAAAGTACTTAAAAAATGATCATCACAAAACTAATGTTAGTATATCTTTAGTTAATTGTGTAATCAGAACCACTGAATGAGTAGATGGGTTTTCTTTGATATCAAATTTATGAGTAGGTTTGTTTTCTTGGCTAACACAAGCACACAAAAGAGAGAATTTTAAAGTGGTGTTTGCTTTAAAAGAGGGATTTTTTTTTGTTTCACTCCCTATCAAAGTTGGCTCAACAAAGAACATAAGCATGAAGTGTGTACTGCAAGAATCTAAAAATATTGAAAGGTCTTTTTGGTTTCCAGATCAGCGGTTCGCTGATCCGGTTTTGACCAGTCCGCTTACAAGCAGTTCAATACTTAATAAATCGCTGTAGTAGTTGGCTCCCGGTTGAACCGGCTGGTCTAGTCCTGTTTTCCAAACTGATTAGGCGATTAGTATCTTATTGCATAAACATAGGCACTTTGTATTTTCCAACAACATAAATGGAGTTTAAGAGGGTTAAATTGTGATGGCTTACAGCATAAACATAGTCTGTTAATTTGAGTTAAATAGGTACGAAATGATTATAAAATTCATGTTATGTTTTTTATAAAAAATCTGACATTTGTTTGGTTTGCAGGAAGCTTTGGCAATGTGATGCAAGGAATAAGGGGGGGATTATGGAAGCTTTAACAGCCTGTCTTCTTTTTATTGTTATGAGATTTTAATTTTGAATAACAAAATTTTAATTTGCGTGGAAATTTGCAGTGGATTTAAAGCAAATAATTGAAAGGTTGATATACTTTTTCAATGTGTGTTTTTTGTTGGTGCCAGTGAAAATGTGAAATTGATATATGTGCATGCTGCATTACATGACTGGACTGTACAAACTTTAACTGCATCGAGCATTAAAACACTTCACCCTCTCTCCCCTCCCCACTCACAACATGTTTGAGGGTGTTGTTCCACCTTATTGTGGGTGCTAGGGGTGTTCATCGGTTCGGTTTTCGGTTAAAACGGTTTAAACGGTTCGGTTAGTTCGGTTAAATTTTATTTTTTTTCCTAACCGAAAACCGAACCGAACCGAACTTGGAAATTGACTAACCGAACCGAAACCGAACCGAACCGAATTCGGTTCGGTTACGGTTAAAACCGAACTAACCATATATAACCGAATTTATCCAAATTTAACCAAAAGCACTGCAACTTGCAATTTCCAGCCTCCAAATCTTAGGTTGAAACAAAATAAATCATTCCAAACAAATTCAAAGGACCAAAATAAATCCATCCAACTTGAAACAAAACCCAAGGAAACATAAAAGAAATAACGAGGCATCTCACAACAACTAGTCAACACATCATCAAACAAAGTATAAAAGTTACCAAGAGAGAACTCGATTAATGGGCAAACAAAGTATAAAAGTTTCCATCTGGATCTGACTGAGTTTTATAAATCGATCCCTCGAACAACACATCATCAAACCTGAGTTTGAGAAACGAAAGAAAAGATAATCGAAAGAAAAGTACCTGATGATGATTGAAAGCTCTCGAAATTCGCAAAGTCGCCGGCGTGAAGGAAGGCGACGGGGAGGAAGGCTACGGGCGAGAAGGAAGGTGACGGGGAGGAGAGCATCTGAGAATCTGACCAGCGAGTGGGAGGGAGGCGACTAAACTAAAAGTTAGGGTTAGGGACAATTTAGGTTAAACTTGGTAATAATTTTATATAATTATATAAATAATAAAACATATATTAATATTTTTCGGTTTATTCGGTTCAACCGAATAAACCGAATTAACCGATGTTTTTTTAAATGCGTATCCGTAAACCGAACCGAAAACCGAATTTTTATTACGGTTACGGTTACTAACCGAACCGAAAACCGAAATTTTATTACGGTTTGGTTTTTTTCGGTTACGGATACGGTTCGGATATCGGTTTTTTATGGATTTCGGTTATTCTGAACACCCCTAGTGGGTGCTCTAAGGCTGCAGTTTACCTGACTAGGGGTTTTCATCTCTGGTTTGGGCTAGTTTTGATAAAAATAAAAAAAAAAGTTGGGCGCTGGGTGTGTTGTTTGATTCAAAACACTCAAAAAGGCTCTTTAGTCTAAAAAAACCTCGATTTGCAAGTGGCTTTGGAGTCTGGTCAATCAGAAGCTTCTTTTGATGTTTGATCGTCCTCAAACAACTTAACTATTCTAGATCATTCCTATAGCGAGAGACCAAAATATTTGGGAACAATTCTATCTATGTCAAGTGGTTCAAACAAGACAACGCAAGAAATGTGATAAAATTTTAAGTTGGAATCGAATTGGACTTTGGACAAATATTTGCAAAGAGGTGATAAACGTTGCTACTGGAGGTTAACCGCAACAATGTTGAAAGGTGTATGTAGGATAACATATTTCTTATTCACTATGATTCTCGAAGAATTTAGAAAATTTGATATTTCGGTTTGGTGTAGGGGTGTAACAACTGCCCTCATCTCTAAATTGCATTGACTTGAGTACATTTAACAATGGAGTTCTCTTATCCACAACCAATGCGTTCAAAGCGCGCTGATGGTATTTGAGACATGGTATTCCTTATGAACTAAGAATCTTTAATGTCCATGACCAATGTGAGATTTGCCTCGATATTACAAACACCCTTTTTGGACTCATCGCCCTTGATAAGGATAGCCCCAATATCCTAATCAGGGGTATGCGATTTACCTAAGGTGTCCCCTTGTGTCCATAT
The DNA here is from genome assembly GCA_039602395.1 of Deinandra increscens subsp. villosa. NCBI lineage: Eukaryota > Viridiplantae > Streptophyta > Magnoliopsida > Asterales > Asteraceae > Deinandra > Deinandra increscens. Next base: position 84,985,484 of record JBCNJP010000025.1, on the reverse strand, counting down.
GACATTATGAGGAGCTCATTGTGTATGCGGAACACAGTCTTTGGGATGTCTTGCTCCTCCACTTTCAATTGATGATAACCTGATCTAAGATCAATCTTTGAAAACAAACTCGCTCCTTGCAATTGATCGAACATGTCATCAATTCCAGGTAACAGGTACCTATTATTCATTGTCAGCCTATTCAGTTCATGATAGTCAATACACATCTGCATACTACTCGTCTTTCTTCTACACAAAACAAAACCAGAACACCCGAAGGAGATAGCTTGGTTGAATAAAGCCTTTATTAGGAAGATCTTGTAGTTGCGCAATTAGTTCTTTCATTAATGACGGAGTCAAATGGTTAGGGGCCTTCGCGATGGATTGAGCTCCGGGAAATAGGTCGATTAGAAACTTTATTTCCCTAATGGAACTCCAGGACAAGTCACACATCACGGGTACATATTTGAACTTCCTCGTTTCGGTTTTGCCTAAGTAGATTGAGGGGTGATCTTGGCCCTTGATTAATGATTTCGATGTATGAGATGAGGGGAGAGTACCACGTGGACAATGAAAACAGGCCAGGGAAGTGTAAATAAGGGAGTTCTTGTCTTTTTTCAAGTTTCCCCATCGTTTTTAAACGGTTATAACTTTCTTATACGATATTATTATTATTATTTTATAAAATGCACCATAAAAGTAGTCGCTTTTTTATCTTTAGTTTGAGCATAAGTTTGTGAAATTTGAAGATTTTTTTTTTGGGCTAGGGGGGGGGGGGGGGGGGTTGCCGCACTGTAGTACTAACACAATGCAATATTTGACATTCTGCTGGTACGAGCTCTATATAGTTTTTTTTCTTTCTTTTGAGTTGTTGTGGTAACGATTTAGAGTTATGTTGACTTGTAGACCGTGGATCCATGGCTAATTTTTTTTAATCTTGTTGGTAAAGTTTAAAGTGTTATAACTAGTTAACTTTGTTTTATAGTATTAACTAGTTATACCAACCCCTGCATTACATGAGATGTCATAAATATTGTATAATTATTAACTTCGTATATAATAATTATCATATTTTTTTTAGCATTAGTTTAAACGTAAACATATAAGATCGAAATAATGCAACTTTTTAGGCATACACTTTTAAGCAAAATAAAGAAAAAATTATTAATAACAATGTTAGCCTGTTAGGCTCTTTCTTTTCATCAATGACTAGTTGTTTTCTACACTTTTAAGCAAAATTAAGCTCACTGTGTATTTGAACTTCCTGTAGGAAAAAGATCAAATAGCAACTCTAAATATTTTGAGAACTCATGAAAACCATCAAAATCATTATTTAGATATATTCATTTATTATAAAAATGTACACATATGCAAGTTTACCATATTTACACACACACGAGGGTATGGAACGGGGAACACAACTCACTAACACAAACACTGATGATTTTTTTAACCCTAATTGTATGTAACTAAAAAGAAGTTAGCCATCTTTACAGTTGTGTTCCAGAGGCAAATGTCGTCAATCCAATCGGTAAATTGACACCATTTTTAGATATGATGCTCCTAACTCATATATATTTAAACTAACAGGAGGAAATTTTGATCAGAACATCATAGGTACTTCCAGTCCTAAAGAATTTTTGTCGATTTTCAATGATCCAATGGTCGGATCATCACGACTTTTTAAATTGTAGCTTCTTAACGCATATATCTATACTTACCTAAAGGGTTTTTGGATCAGAGGTCTGGAAGTATGCTTTTATATCTGATCAGTTTGTAGCAGTTTGAGAATATGAAACATAGTAATGTTTTGGCTTTCAAATGATGTTCTAACCTCTAGATGATGGCATGTAAAAGGATTTTACATGGATTATGATGACTAAGGAGAACCTGTCACGTTTAGGTTCGTAAAAGTTTTGTTAAATACGGTACATGTTGGTTATGCTCGAGAATTGGGTTAAACTGGATATAAAAGTTGGGTTTTTGTGAGTATTTATAATGTTTAATTGATGAATAAAATCACTTTTGGATTAAAAAAATGTCTGGAAACAAAACTCGTTTGAAACGAGCTCAGAATTGTTAAACTGTCGAGAACAGTTTCGATGTACTCAATATGCGGATCGTTTGGGTGTTTGCTGATAAGGAAACGGTTCGTATTTTTGTGTTGGACAAATTGGACTAAATCATCTATGCGGATCGTATGTGAGTCCAATAAATAACATTGGGCGGTCCGTATCTGTGTAATAGTTAACCCTGGTGTTGACTGATTTATGCGGGCCGTCTATGTGTGTAGGAAAGATTCTAGCAGGTTCGTGTTCTTTTAAAAAGTCAGCAAAGATTATGACCTGTCTAAGTGGACCGTCAGTTTGTTCGCTAGAAAGTGTGGACAGGACAATCAACTAAAGTTTGGATCGATTAAAGTGGATCGTATATGACCATTTGATAGAAAAAATATAATGATATATTAAACCTGTGTATGTTTTAATTGGACTTTTAACGTGTCACCGAGGGTTTTTGACTTGTAATATTATGATAAGATATACGAGGTTTTTGATGGGTATGTCGGATTTTGCCCGACAGTTAAGTCGAATGTGTTTGAACAGGTTAACACCTACAATCACATACAATAGAGATCTAGTTGACTACCGTTTCACTAAGTCCTGCTGATAGTTATATGGTGAGCACACAACCTAAATCTCTGTTTTATTAAATGTTTTGAGGCTAAAATACTAGCTTGTTAGTCAAATATATTTTGTAAATATAATTATGATTTATGTATTATTAACAATGTACCACGCCTTGTGATAATTACTCGTAGGTTATAGGCTTGGATAAACCATCAAGTAAGATAAGATAGATAAATGCATGACTTATATGGATATAGATGACTCCATGCCATATTAAGAGAACTACGCTTAGTTGTATTCTGGACGAAGTCGGTTCTTATTTTAGTGACTGTCATTCGGGTCGGCTATATTTCGGGTCGGCTATATATCAGCCTTTAACCCTCGTGAGTTACTAGTCGTAGCGCTAAGTGACATATATGTTAAGTGAACAAGACACACACTTTTGCTAATGCAGACACATACTCTACACCAACAGGGATTTGGCGTGGAGTAATCACTTTGGTGTTGTATTGTAACTCACCATGCATACTATATTTAGTAAATATGTAATTGTTGATTGTCTGGTAGTGTCCGGTTATGACTCATCAACATTATTGTTGACGTATTTTAAGTGTATATTTTAGGTGTTTGAAAGACAAAGAGTTATAATTGTGTTTAGCAGGTAGTAGCAGTTCATCACTTGTGATATTGTGGATCGTCAAATAGTGTATGTATGATGTATAAAAGATATAAAAAATGAAGACTTTTATTTTAAGCATCCACGGACGTGATGCAAGATTTAGACTGAAGATTACTACTTATGATTGTAGTGCATTTTCTACGATTAATTGATTATATTAGTCATGTTTATTTATTTGTGCCTTTTATACTTGTTAGAGCATATTCCTATGCTAACGTTGTGTCTCGTGTATTGTATCTAGTCAAGAGCTTCTGTGTGAGTTAGTTAGTCATCTGGCCGGATCAGATGATCCGCCGGACCAGTTGATACGGCGGACCAGATGGTCTGCTGGTGGTCCGCTGCCTTATGACTAAGTAACTATAAATAGTTCGTGTTAGAGAGAGTTAGTCAGTTCTGTCATTTGCAACATCTTAACTGTGTGTAAACTGAGTGTGTTTCTCTCTCTACTTGTAATCTCTAAGTGAATCAATAAAGCAAAGCTTTATTTACATCTTGTTGCTATCCAATTACTGAATCATGCTGTAGTAAGATCATCTCGTGCTTTATCAATACTGTAAGTTGTCGATGTAACTCTTCCGTTGTATAATTGGTTGTATAATCATACAATTTGGTCTCGCGTCCTGGTGGGGAACTCGGGGTGTGACGAAAACTGAACCACTAACACCCCTACAGGTTAGTACTAAAGGGTGGTTGTTTTGGTCATGTTACTACGAAATTTTACCAGAAAAGTGATTATGTAATTAAACCAGATGAGGGATGATATCAATGGGCAATTGTGCTATAGAATCGGAGATCATCCGGATGTATATTAGGAATCACATTTTTATCCATAGAAATGGTCTGACAACTTGGAGCAGAAGGATTATTCTCAAATTAAAAAAAAAGACAATGTTCACTTATTGTATGTTTTGGCGTTTAACAATAAATAAGAAACAAGAATATTCACTATGCAAGGTTGATTTGTTTTTTTAGACAACCGGTTTTTTAAACATGATTAACTGTAAGTTGTATTATCCAGTTAATAATAAAAACAAGTCGACATTATTAATCTGACATAAAGATGGTAAACTTGACAAGTTAACTTATACATATTATTTAATAACAAGAAAAGAGAAGCGTAAAAGTTTTTTTATTAGCTCACAAAATCATAACAAATAGCCACCTAACTTATTTATTTACTATATATATATATACAGAAGATTTTATTTACTTGTGGGATGTGCCTTGCTCTTCCTTTGTTTTTGTGGGTGGTTGAGCACTGCTTTTGGTGGACATAAAATGACCAAAATACATTTTATTAAAAAATAATAAACTAAAATAGAAATGAAAAACCTAAAAAGTAAAAAGTAAAATAAGAAGTAGGAGTAGGCTTGGCTAAGGAGTATGCAAAGCTCATGGCTTTGGCTTGCATGGCGTCCAAGTTTTCTTTGCGGGTTGAAGATTAAGCAAGAAGGGATTAGGTTGATTTGGTGATGTGGATACAAGTTATGTGGGGCCCACTTCTTTAGTTTTATTACTCTATTTTTTATTTTTCTTTTAGGTTTTACATTTCTATTTTAGTATTTGTTATTATTTTTTCACAAAAGGGCATTTTGGTTATTAATTGAAGAGTGGTTGAATAATAACCTTGCATACTTGATACTTTAGACCCATCATTGAACTTTCTCAAAGTTGGAGGTCAAAAATGCAATATATGTCATCCATAAAGACCATAAGTACTGTAATTAACTCTTCGAACGACATCTATCACACGCATCTTTTTAATCATACTCTTAAATCTAAAGCCGTAAAAAGACACCAGCTATCCGTAGTGGGAGCTAGCCATATGTCCGTTATAGCGCCCATATGACGCCAAAACACCGCTACAGCCTTTTCTTAACGCCCCTCCCCCCTCAAGCGCTATGAATGTCACGTCCATCCTCCCCTTCTCTTTCTTTCTCCGATTGGTCCCGAATTTTCTTCCTTTTTTTTATTAGCCAGCCTTTTGTTTTTAATTTTTTTAAACAAAATGATTAATATTATAAAACGCCTCCCGCCACAACAATTTTACACATATCATTGCTGACGGGCTGTTACGTGTCGCAACATACGTAAAAGAGGGCCTTTATTACTACAGATAGCATTACTGAACATATTGGTACCATTAAGTTTCAAGCTCTTTAAAACGTTATATAAACAAAAAAATATAAAGTCAGTGAGCTTTTTCTGAGACAAAAAAGAAGACGGTGGAATGTTACATAAATGATTGGCATATAGTCGGCAGGCAGGCATAGGAGGAAAGATGATTCCTTTTGGCAGGTACCAGAAATAAATAAATAATACCAGTAAAGAATCTCAACGTGTTGGCTGCTTTCTTTGACTTGTGTGTTTTCATACCCATTCATCCCTTCACACACACACTTACTGCTATACCACCAATTTCTTTATAAAAAAAAAGAGTGTCTGGTTTTCAGACTGTGTGAATGGGTATCTAGAATTGATCCATTAAATAAAAACGGCGTCGGATCTATGATTTTTTTTTTATCAATGACATCGTTTGAATAATAAAAAAATTTATTAAAAAAAAAACGATTTTGTTCGTGTCACATGACACCAATAAGCTTTGCGGAGACCTGCTCCGGAGTCGCCAAGAAACAAAGAAAAATTTAAGTCTTTATTAATGTCAAGTGCATACTTTAGTGTGGAAAAAGTTGTATAATGATTTCAAGACCTGGAAGAACAAAAAGGAAAACGACAGCCAAAAGGGACAGATTGGGGTCTGGACAGATATTTTATAGGGTTAACACAGGTGTTTATCAAAAATAAAATCATAAACATGAATGGTTATATAATTTGTACCTGTATCCACAGATTGTAATGCAATGATTGATGCCAAATGCCTAAAGCAAAAGCAATTCAACAAACTATGTTTGTTTAATCATTACAACTTGGCTTTCAAGATCAAGAATATGTAAAGCATCACTCAGCTACAACTAAAATCTTGAACAAAAATGGATTTAGACTGCTAAGAAATATTCAAACTTTATGCGAAATAATCATATTTTATTCACTGAAATGCTTCACAAAATTTACCATGAATAGAATCACTCTTGACTAGACACCTAAAATGCACACAACAAATCATCAAACTATGAACAGCTTTTGTGAGATGGAATACGTAATTATTCACACAAGAACCACACACGTTACAGCCACGACTTTACCAAAGAATGAACCAAGATGTGGTAATTGGAAGAATACCTTGCATTGATTGAGCAAGAATATGAACTTTAAGGCACGTATTCGGTTTCCAAAGTTGGCTGCGTTCTAGTGGTTGTAGCCGTTGGTGCTTTCGTGTTCCCAACCATGGTCATATGCAGTACCTCACCACCATCTGCAGCCTTTTCCATTTTATGCATTTTCTTCCTCTTATTCAATCTCCATACCCAGAATATCAGCAAAGCCAACAACAGAAAAAACGCAACCCCACCGGCTACAGACCCAAAAATAATCCACCCCCTAGAACCGTTCCCTCCACCTTCATGATGAGCTGGCGGTGGCTGCTCGACTGGTGCAAGCGATGGGGCTGTGGATTCGACTACAATAGAAAAATGCCCTTGTTCAAAAGTCACACACTTATTGCCAGACACCACATTAGTGAAGTTTTTCCGACCATTTAAATCAAACCACACACATCTTGCTAATGAACCATCAGGCACTGGTTTTAGTTCTGTGAACTCAATCGAGATGGGCTCTTCAGAGGCAGTAATGTTCAGTTCCTGGAGGTTTGTAGCTGATAAGTTTGACGCATCATACGCAAGAAGGCCCAATATTGGAGCTAGATACATGTATCCAGGCAAAGGGTAATACGTCCCGGACCAATTTCCGAGGTTTTGATACACCAAAACTAGCCTCTCCACATAAGGCTTTTCAATGACAAATTTTGGGATTGTGAACTGTTTATACATTGGAACACCTCTAGTAAACAGGCTACCACTTCTAAGCCTCATTGCAGATATCTGAATTCCGGACAAATTCGAAGGCGGAACCCCATCGTAGGGAATGCCAGTTCGTGGTCGAACAAACGCACGATAAGCATAGTCCTGGAGGATAGAATCAAGAGCCCTAGCAGGTGTAGTTTCAACACCAAGTGATTGAGCTTCAGTTTTTGACCACCAAAACAGCCAAATCAATATAACAGGCATCGTGAGACTTCGAAACTGAAGCCCCATCGATGCATAAATTTGCTGAAAATCAGAATGAGTTGCACAAAATCCTTGAGAGAAACGATACAAATATGCAGATTTGATCCAAATGAGAAAAGAACTGGAAACCTTTTACGAAATTGTGTAGTAACAACACAGGGAAAAGAAGCTTCAGAATCGCAGACCGTTGTAATTTCTAGAATCTGATTCTCTTTGTAAACAAACGGATAACTGAAAAGCAAATAAAGCAAGCTTCGAGTGACTTTTCCGAGGAATTAAAGCATTCATCCAACACTTTCAAAGCAAATAATCCGCTACCGAAACCCTAAAATCTACAGAACAATGTGGATTACATAACAATCGCATAGAAAGGGGGAAATCGAAGGAATGTACACGCAATTCGAGAGAATGATTACCTGAACTTTAATCAAGCCTAATTCGACCGATTTACACCGAAATAAACCCTAAATTTCAGTACAAACAGTTAAGCCAATCAATCAACAAGCAACAGATATCGCTTCCTTGAGTTTATCACTCCTTCATATCATCAAAATCTATTTCCAAACAGGCGCATTTAGCTCATTTCGCCCAATTACAGTCCAGAAAACCCTACGAAAGCTGTTCAAAAGCCAGAAAATGCGAGAGCGCATGAGATAGCGAGAATTGTTAAGCTCAGAGATGATGAAAAGATGAAGAGTTTTGTTGGAAATCGATGCGAATTTGTTGATGAAATGGGTGAATGTATGAACAGAGAGATAAGCTAGGGGAAATGATGAATGATGAATGGAAGAAAGAGAAGAAGGGGGAAGACAGGGATGTAATACACAAAAACACGTATGCGTAGGTGAGGAGGTAACAAATACAGAGTGTGTGTGTGCCCAAAATGCACTTTGCCGATTCTCATATTTAATTCACTAGTTGAGAAGTTATATGTGTTTATCCCCTTTGCCTTTGATACTTTTGGGTTCCTTGCGTCGGAGGCGGTCGATTTCCTACGACGGGTTCAACGGGTCGTGCACAACAATTCGGCATCCCCTAAGACTCATAACTTTGTTTTCAGTAGAATTGGGTTTGCCATCCAAAAAGGACTCGCGGCGCAGCTTGTTGCCCGCTTACCCGCCGCCTCTTTGTAATTTGTTGTGTTGGAATGAAATGACACATTACTAGCAAAAAAAAAAAAAAAAAAAAAATTCACTAGTGGTGTTGTATTACTCACATATTTGTTTATCTAGTCTAAGTGATTGGGATGAGATATCTAAAAACATTAAAAGTTGAGAAGTTATATGTTTTCTCACATATTTGTTTATCTCCGAGTCATGATAGAAGACTTGGGGAAACCCAAGTTCGATCCTTGAGCCACTGGGTTTTATCATTAATTCGTCGTTATGTTTATGACGGGCGGTTAGTGGGTTTTCTCGGGAGCTGATGTAACATTAGGCGCATAAGTGCTCCGTACGGCTGAGTTATGCTAGCTAACGATAGCCTTTTGCTATCGGGTCACTCCGTAAAAAACACCTAAACAGTTTCTGTTTGTTAACCGTTTAAAAAAAATACCAATGACCCGTCGTAATCCTGTTTTACAAATAAAAAAAAAAGTTAAAGAGTTCTGATTTTGCCTCGTGGCGATCTTGTGATTGTTTCGAGAATATAAAAAATTGTAGTATATTTTCTCGAAATCAGAGTTTGTAGTGTATGAAATGTGTATTTATGATTAAAAGGTTAAAAGTAAAGGTGTATTAATTTTAGAAAATCTAGACACCGTTCTTAAATCAAAGGTGACCAAGAGTTTTGATTTTAAGACAGATTCTAGGTAGGTTAGTTGTTTTTTTTTTTTTTTTTTTAACATGTTGCTAATCAAGTTTACCAAAAAAAAAGTTAATCTAATAACTTCTATATAATTTATTATTATTTTAAAGATTTATTATAAAATAGAGAATTTTATTATATGTATTGTTATAGTTTTTTCAAACAAAAATTAACGTATTACGCAATATTATGTATGTGTTATGTATACATTGTTACGTGATTTTGAAAATTATACATGTTACATAAATTCTATATGATTTTATATAATTGTTATGCGGTATATATTGACCTTTATATCCTCACACAAATTACATGTGTTGTAATCTACTTTTGTTGGGATCAATACCATGCAATAACGTGGTGTTTTTTGCTATGAACAATGCCACCAACATTGTAGCATCCTCAGTCGAATGGTGTGTGTGATCGGGTCATGTTTAAGAAACTTGAGGACATTCAGAGTAAAGGGGTTGAGTACTTTCCTTTGTGAAACACACAGTATTTATAATTATTATAATACAAGGTTGTTTTTATGTAATAACCAACTAACTGAAATAACAAGCTAATAAAGAGAACACCCTTTCTCTCTCCCAGGCTTATTAGTTTGAGTTTCCAAAAGGCAGGATTTAGGATTTTAGTTCATGTGACATACTTGGTAAGCCAGTTTAACATGTCTCTGTGAGCCTCCTCAGCACTCCTCACAGCAGATTCATCATCCTCACTGTATCTTGCAGCCCATCCATGACCAACACCTTGGAATATCTTCACAAAGCTCTCAACCTGCAATTTTTATTCGGATACCGAGAATTATATTCATTATTAACATTTAATACTCGAAGAAACCAAGGTCCACTAGATCATGGAACTTACTTCTTGATTTTCGGATAAAATCTCCCCATAATGTCTGACTTCTTCTTGTGGGCACAGTTGGTCAAGCTCGCCTCCTAATATGGCAATTGGAACCTTCACCTCTGAAACAACATTTATATTTATAATATCTTATTTAGTGAAAGCTGACTCGCTCACATAAATTACTAATTACCTAGCACATATCGCATTACTTTGGGTACAAGCCTTCTTTGTATGATTGCACCTTTTTTATTTGTTTTTTCTTAACTTCTTTTTAGTTACATACAATTAGAGTTAATAAAAAATTAAAATTCCATATTCTTTATTACAAAAGTGGTTTAATGGTGCTGTAACATCACACATTTCTCTTTACGTGCATTACCACATCTAAAAATCGAGACTAATTTCCTTCGGAGTTCGACTCTACAAGGTGGGTATACGAAAAGATTTTAGTTTTATTTCATAAACTTTGGATGATGTTAATTTCTTCTGCGGTTTAACAGGCCACAGCACGCATAGGCACCTACCTTGTTGAGGTTAAAAGGTGACAACTTCAATGTTATGTTCAATATCTAACGTGTCAAACACATAAAGTAAATTTGAAAAAAGAAACAAAATGAGAACGGCTCAATGGATGAACGGGTCAGCCCAAGTGTTTTTAGTGCATAAAACTTACATTTATTCAAAATATTAGATTCGCATTGGAATAATATAGCATTTAAAATCATTATGACACCTAATGTTACAAATAAGTTAAGAATTTTGGACAAAAAAATTCACGTCAACCCGACCCGACCCTTTCCATGTGCGACGGATCATACAACTCACACATCTAAACACATATAGGAGAAACAAACCTTTAACATCGATGTCTTTCAAGCGACCAGGGTGCAATATAACAGCAGCCTTAATGTCATAATATTTTGCCAGTTTAACAACCATCATTCCTGCGAAAGAAAGAATGTCAAAATACAGTACGCACACAAATTTTGAGAGTATATTGCTTTTGGTACCAGAAAGTTAAAATCTATCTCCCTATATATGCACGTATATATACATATATATAGGATAGTATATATATCGCATTAACAATGCAACATTTACTTTGTTTATGCTGTTAATTAAAACAATCTACTTATCCATCATTATTGTTACTAAAAATTGTGGAGATAATTTGGGGATTTTTATTTTGTGATTGTTGGTCAACTAATTCTCGCAAACCATATGTTCACACATTGCAATTTAACAACAAGGGGGTTGGAGGGAAGCACCTTACCTCCCCAGCAAAAACCTGCAGCCCCTACAGCATACACCCCTCTGCTTTTAAGTTCAGCAATTATCTTCCTTGCATTTTCGCAACCTTTTTCCTAAAGTCAGATTATGCATCAAAAGTTATTATCATTGAATGAAACAAATTTTATGATTCCTTCAATTTGATGAAATGAATCATGATAAATTTATTTGGTGGTTAAAAATATATAACAGAACTTACCGGAGGGTGGTTATTTAACCAATTTGCACGAACTTCTGGAGGACTTGTGATGTGGATACAATCTCCAAAGAAGAAGTCAGGAATCACAACCAAGTACCCAAGACCAGAGATTTTGTCAGCAAGTTTCCTGCATAAGTGTAAATATAAGTAGAATTCAAGGCTAGAATAAATATAAAATTCTCAATCATACTCGTATGAAAACACATTTGGCAAGAAGTTGTCTCTGGCTTTAACAAGAAGGCCTAAAACATAACTCTTGCAAGGCAGGATATATCATCTGTTTGGGGATATAATAAACTATTGTTTTGCCATGGGCATTTGCTTTACACCAAATGACGTTCCTCTAAACATGGTTACACGTATCTATACGCATCTGATTCGTAATAGAAGTCATCAGTCCCATTGATTGGTATTGAATATTCATTTACATACAATTGCATTCGTTTGAGAACAATTTCCTCCTCAAATGCTCAAAATGCCATCCATATGTTATGATACAAACCCAAGAAAATTAATCTGCAATTCTGTATACATATTACAATTAATGGGAATAGTGCTTCTTCTAACTTGCTCACCTGTTTGTTAGCCCTGTAACTACTAGTCTGTTTGCATCCTTTTACCATATTGCGAACTTATATTGTATGCTAGAGTTAGTTCGTGACCTTTATCAGCACTAGTGTTTGGTTGCTTGCTTTTACTTTTCGCTGATTGTTCCTTGTTATATTCGTTGTTATTTATATACTATTGTATCTCTTCGAGCCGAGAGTCTCTACATGGGCAGCCTCTCTATGCGGGTTAGAGGTAAGATTTCACCCTCGTCACACCCTCCACAGACCCTTTCACCGGCTTTGCTATGAGTGGGATTATTTCTGGGCTTGTTCTTTATGTTATGTTACAAAGTACAAGTAACAGCATCTCGTGAGATAGTAGCTCACTTTAATTCTAGAAAGAAACAGATTGAATGAGATAGCAGCTCACTTCAAAATCCATGGAAAATATTGTGTGATAAGATCTCCAAGAACATCCTTTATGTCAATCAAAGAAAATGAAATGATTATATGGCATTCTTTCACCATTACCTCAACATAACTCCTTCATAGCCTGCATACATGTTATTAGACATAAGACCATTTGAGTACTTTCTGTATTTCCGGACAACTGATCATTCAAATTTTGACCTTTGAGGTCAACCATAGGTATGTAAGAATCAATAGGATGAATAGCTTTTAAGGTAACAAATACACCAGACAATTTTGAGTTCGAAAATTTCAGAGGTTGAAACCAAAATTCTATGCTAATTCAATATTTCCTTTTTTGATATCAATTCAATCTTATTAAACAACTAATCAAAAGTGTTTACAGATGCTGATTGTCCCTATTTCTGTCACAGGTCAAAACCTAGGGTTACAATTAGGAAGGAAATGAAAGTTTCGTCAAAATTAAAAGCGAGTGGTGGGTAATCAGCAGTAAGATCATACCGAAAGCATCTGAACCGATAAGGATGCCGCGATTTGAAGAGCGATCGCCGGTAATATAGGATTTGAGGCCTCCGATTTCTTCGACGCTCCCATTTCCAAAAGCACTGTTCATCACCGGTGGATTCGCACAGCATTCCGGCCCCGACATCCCTCTAGATATACGACGAGTATCTACACCGTAATTAGTTGCTTAATCAATGTTAACGAGCCAAAATCTCTTTTATTCTAGAATTAACTAGGTTCTTTTACCAGATCATCTCATTTCTTCGTTTTTTTTTTTTGAACAGTAACAACTATATCATTTCGTTCCCCGTTTCTTTTATAAACCGTAAATTTGGATCAACGAGGGACCTTAAACACCATCCCATCATTTCATCCACCTGATCAATTCATTTCCACGTGGCATATTATGTTCATATGGTGATGGGATTAGACCTATAAACTTATTATAAATGCATAGGAAGAAAAATAAAGATATTATGAAGAAATAAAAGCAATAAGAAATACTATAGATATTTTGAGTAGTGGTTCTTTTCTTAAACAAATATGTGAAGAAATTCCAAAAAGAATGTGAAATAGTGATATAAATGATAGTTACTTTTTAACACATTTTACATAATCCTAATAAGGAATGATTACTACATATATTTTCTTTACTAAGCAGAAGCAATCAGTGGCGGATCTTGAAAAAAATTTCGTGGGTGACCGAAAGTTACGTGACCAAAAAATATATATATAACTAACGAATTCGGGTCGGATCAAACCAATATATATATATAAGTAACGAATTCGGGTCGGGTCAATCCATTAGAACAAAAAATATTGAATCCGGGTCGAGTCGGTTCAAACAAAAAAACTATAAATGAGTACCCTTATACTTTGTTTTAGTTACCAAAACAACCCTAAACTTTGTTTTAGTTAAAATAAGTCATTTAAGATCTAATTTTTGATATTTTTTTAGTAGATACATAACGTTTATAAATAATTTTACGTTGGAGACTGACTTAATACATTCAATATTAAAAAAAAAATTAGTGGTGACCAACTCAATATATATAAAAAAATTTAGTGGTGACCGAAACGATATATATAAAAAATTTCTTCGTAAAACGCCTATACTCGGTACCTCGGGACAAAAAATCAACAGTGACCTCGGTCACTGCTGGTACCCATTAAGAACCGCCACTGGAAGCAATCATTAAAGCTCCAAAACAATTTATTTATCTAATAAAATTACGTAGGTGTCATCTCGCTCACACCACTGATATGAAGAGAGGTATGGACATGTGAGTGTGAGTGGTTTTTTTTTATCTTTATTAAATATATATTATTAAATAGGGAGCTCACCTCCATCAAACCGGAAACTCAAAGTCCTGAGCATGGTCACGCCCTAAGTCCTCACGCCACTCTTACGATAATGAGGCATGGTGTTCCATGGCGTGAGAGAGCTCAAGTCATCTCTCACACCGAAAATACCCCATGCCCTTATTGTAAAAGGGGTCAATATCTATATAGAGGATCCTAATATGCATAATTAAGGGATTTGGACGAGTCAAATATAATGTTGTGTGGTTTATAGGAAATCTTGGGTGGTATTATGAATGGCACACGTCTTGGATCGGACAACCAAAGGAGTTGCGAGATTTGTGTTGTTGTAATTATTAAATTCAGTTTAGTTAGTTATTTAGGATGTATAAATGTTTCGTGTTGGGTTGTTTGGATATTGTGTCATTTGAACACTACATATACATCAGGATAAACACCGTTGTATAAGTAGTGGATTTAAATTTACAATTACATTGATGAATGATTTTACATAGGTGTTATTTCGTAAGAAAATTGAATTTTTAGGGCATGGTGTGTCATTAGTTCATAAAATTTGGGACCATTATTTCACACACATTTTAACTCTTTTAGGCTATGTGTAATCGGGCGTGATAAGCCCTCCTTGCCCAATATAACGCCCCACATAGCGCCCCTGGGCACCCCCCCGGGGCGCCATGTTGCCTTCTCCCCTCCGTGAGCGTGATGTGAGTGGCGCCCCTCCCCCTCCTTTCTCATTGGCCATCTTGATTTTCACCAGATTTGATTGGTTTAAGTTTTTTTCTTTTAAATAAATATAAATAATAGGGTAATAATTATAGGGGGTTATGGGGGGTTATGACTACACCACTTTTCTTATAACCCCCCTTTGATGAGTCAGCATACACGTGTCGCATAACCCCCAAGGGAGGGGGGTTATGACTACACATAGCTTTATAGTCGGGGTGTTTCACTCGAATACATAAGTTTCTAATTATATGGTTCTTGAATTTGTGATTATTTAATCTAAGAGCTTTACGAACTAAAAACCTATAAAGAAGTTAGAAGTCGGAATCGAGGCGGACGACGTTCTTGACGTTCTTGGAGGGACTCCTCATATTTCTCGGAAGGAGTCAGATCGAGTTTTTTTTATATAAAAATAAAAATATATAAAATTATATATAACTATCTAATTAAACATAAATATTTTCCAAATGACAAACATTATAAAGTCTATTAAAACATGTAAATATCTTTAGAAGTTCTAAGAATTTTATTAGTATTTTAATATTGACAAATCTAAATGGACTAAAGAAATGAAAGGGTGATGGTTGCATACTTTAATATAGTAAATTACGGGAATCGTCCATGTGGTTTGTACGATGTTTTACATTTCGTCTTTCGGTTTCAATTACGGCTATGGTCCATATATTTGTATTTTTGTAACACCTTTCGTCCTGAGGTGTCCGTTAAAATTTTATGTTAAGTGAATGTTAAATGGTCCAATGTTAAATTTTTTTTAATAAAAGTTGGTCATTCAAAATAAATAAAAAAAGTTCTTTAATTTACACCTAAAATTGTGATGCTTCATCTGGCTTCATCTGCTTCATCCTAAAATTGTGATGCTTCACTAGCTAACTAAGAGGTTTTTTATTTTTATTTATTTTATTATTGGCTTCTGATAGTAGATTGATTAGTTAGTTATTTTCGTTATATTGTGTGGATATATAAGTTATGTGAAAATGAGGTTGAATTGTAGGTCATACATGTTAAATGGTCCAATGTTAGTTTAGTGGATATATGGCCTTTTGAAGTGCCTTGCAGGTTGGAAAATGAGCATGTAAGTTTAGAGGAGTCAAGATGTATCGTCTCTTCAATTCCACTGCTATCATACACTCCCCTAGAACCACTTACCACATCAGTAATGTATGTTT
Organism: Deinandra increscens subsp. villosa; assembly: GCA_039602395.1. Taxonomy (NCBI): domain Eukaryota; kingdom Viridiplantae; phylum Streptophyta; class Magnoliopsida; order Asterales; family Asteraceae; genus Deinandra; species Deinandra increscens. Next base: position 84,969,157 of record JBCNJP010000025.1, on the reverse strand, counting down.
TAGACAGTAATGTTAAAGACGGATGCATAAGCACCCGAACAATCAATCAACAACGAGAAAGCAACTCTTCCTAGACAAAGGTAAGTAATTTCAACTTACAAACAATACTCCTAATTAAACCACTCTAGACATAATTAAACTAACATTGAAGCTGGAAAATGATAGAGGTCAGCAGTGAAAACAAAGGGATCAGGTGCGAGGACTAACGCGCAGGCAAAAGATAAGTGGCTTTTGAAGAAGCGAAGCAGGAAAAACATGGCTAGACAACTTTTGAACTACCTTTTGTACATGTTGTATATATAGAGCAAAAAACTTACATTTAAATAGCTTGCAACCTTTTATATATGTGAGGTTAAAGCATTATTAACCGAAGTTTACAAGTTCAGGGGGGCTGGTTGTATTTTTCAGAAACTCAAAGGGTGGCATGTGTCTAATCACCTTAATGTTTCGTTAAGGGTTGTTAGTGATCAGTTTTATATGTCTGTTAGCTCCTCTGTTAGGTTACGGATTCATCTTGTCAATTTCTTTTTGTAATCATTTTCTCTCTTTCGAATTCTGTAATCGTTGTAGATTTCCATTTGAAATGAATCAATCATTTGGTTGAATTGTTGTTTGAAGTTACCAATTTCTTCACAATTGGTATCAGAGCTCGTGTGGCTCGAAATTGGGGCAGATTTCAATTCAATCTGAAATCGGCGAATTGCAATGACTTCTACAAAGTTCAACATTGAGAAATTCACTGGCAAAAATGATTTCGGTTTGTGGCGTGTCAAGATGAAAGCATTTCTGGTGTATAATGGCATCTCCAATGCGTTGTATGGCGAACCAGGGAGACCAGATGGAATGGAAGATAACGATTGGCAAGAAATCTTGGATAAGGCTCATAGTGCGATTGTTTTGAGCCTTGGGGACAAGGTATTGAGAGAGGTAAGCAGAGAACAAACGGCAGCATCAGTTTGGGTAAAACTTGAGTCATTGTATATGACCAAGTCATTGGCAAATCGTCTCTACTTGAAGAAGAAGTTATACACATATAGTATGCCTGCAGGAAGATCAATTGAAGATCACACAGATGAGTTTAACAAGATGATCATTGATCTTGAAAATATTGAAGTAAAGGTTGAAGATGAGGATCAAGCTATATTGTTTCTGTCATCTCTACCAAGTCATTATGAGAATTTTGTGGAGACTTTGTTGTATGGCAGAGATGAACTATCAATGGAAGAAGTTCTTGCAGCCATCAATTCAAAGGAATTGAAGAAAAGAAGTGATGATCAGGAAGAACATAATGAAGGCTTGTATGTAAAAGAGAAGGCAGGCCAAAAGGGTTACAAAAGGAAGGATGCAGGCTATAAACCAAAATCAAAGCCCAAACTGAGGTGTTTTATCTGCAATTCAGACAAGCATCTGAAAAGGGAATGTCCAGAATTCAAAAAGAAGAAGTATGACCAAGGAAATAAGCCCAAGAAAGCCAATTATGAACCAGATTCAGATGGTTATGAGTCTCTTGATGTGCTTGTGGTGGATCAGAAGCAAGGTGGAGATAATTGGATCATGGATTCAGGATGTTCTTTCCACATGACTCCACACAAGGAGTTCTTTAAAAAATTGAAGTATCAAGAGATGGGCACAGTCACCTTGGGAGATAATAGGGAGTGCATCATCCAAGGAGTTGGAGATCTGGACCTAAAGCTAGAGAATGGGTCAATCTTGGAGTTACATGATGTCAGGTATATTCCCATGTTATCTAGGAACTTAGTTTCCTTAGGTACTTTAGAAAAGGATGGCTGTAGTGTTAGCTTGAAACAGGGTAGAGCCAAGGTTATTAAAGGTTCAATGGTCATATTGTCAGGAACTAGAGGTAGGAATAACATATATTTGTTGGATGGAAGTGTTACTTGTGTAGTAAATGCTGCTGTTAGTGACAGTAGTCAGGAGAAACAGTCTATGCTGTGGCACCACAGGTTGGGACACCTTAGTGATAAAGGTTTAATTGAACTTAAAAGGCAAGGGTTGATTGCTGGGATAGGGGAAATTAAACAGGTGTTTTGTGAGCATTGTGTTCTAGGTAAGGCTCATAGAGTAAAATTTGCTAGGAGTAGCCATAGGTTTGAAGGAGCATTAGATTATGTTCATTCAGATTTGTGGGGACCATCTAGAACTGAGTCTTTAGGTGGAGCTAGTTACTTCTTGTCTATAATGGATGATTATTCAAGAAGACTATGGGTGTATACTTTGAGACATAAGAATGATGCTTATCAAAAATTTAAGACATGGGTCACTTTGGTTGAGACTCAATCTGGTAAGAAACTTAAGAAACTGAGGACTGATAATGGATTAGAATTCTGCAATAATGAGTTTGATCAGTATTGTAGTTCTAAGGGAATAGCTAGGCACTTGACTGTTCCTGGGACACCTCAACAGAATGGGGTGATTGAGAGAATGAATAGAACACTTCTGGATAGGGTCAGGTGTATGTTAGTGAGTTATGGGTTGCCCAAGAAGTTTTGGGGAGAAGCAGTCACAACTGCTGCTTATCTCATAAATAGGAGTCCTTCTGCTGCTCTGAATATGAAAACTCCTATGGAGGCTTGGACTGGTAGTAAACAGGATTATAGTGATCTAAGAGTGTTTGGGTCACTGGTGTATGCACATTTGAAACAGGGCAAGCTGGATGCTAGGGCTATCAAATGTGTGTTCTTAGGCTATCCAGAGGGTACCAAGGGGTATAGGCTTTGGAAGTTAGAAGGGGATGGGCCTAAGGTGTTTGTAAGCAGAGATGTTACATGTAGAGAGGATGTAATGTACAAGGATACTCTGGGAAAGAGTATTGATATTCCTGAGAGCTCAGGGAGTGGGTTAGAAGCTGGTGAGAGGGTAGTTATGGATATAGGTTCAAGCAGTAGTGGTGTAAGGCAGAATGCCCTTGATGCTGGGACTAGTGATAGTAATGTAGAGAGTCAGGTGGAGTCACCAGTAGGGGGTGAACATACTCAGGAGGTAGGAAACTATCAGTTGGCTAGGGATAGAGTTAGAAGAAGCATTGTTAAACCACTCAGGTTTAGAGATGATGAGATGACTGCTGCTTTTGTATTCTTAGCCGCTGAGGAAGAGAGTATGTATGAACCTATTACCTTTGAGGAAGCTTTGTCTAGTAAAAATAGGAATAAATGGCTTGAGGCTATGGAGGATGAGATAAGTTCACTCAAGAAAAACAACACTTGGGTTTTAGTTGATAAGCCTGAGGGTAAAAGGGTAATTGCTTGTAAATGGTTATATAAGCTAAAAGATAGTGGTGAGGCTGGTCAACTTAGGTACAAGGCCAGGCTTGTTGCTAAGGGCTATACCCAAAGAGAAGGAATAGACTATCAGGAAGTATTCTCCCCTGTAGTTAAACATTCATCTATTAGACTGGTGTTATCATGAGTGGCAATAAAAGACTTAGAGCTAAGGCAGTTGGATGTAAAAACAACATTCCTACATGGTGATTTGGAGGAAGAAATTTACATAGATCAGCCTAAGGGTTTTAAGGAAAGAGGTCATGAGGATAAGGTTTGTAAGTTGCAGAAGTCATTATATGGGCTTAAGCAAAGCCCCAGGCAGTGGTATAGGAAATTTAATGATCATATAGTAAGTCAGGGGTTTGTTAGGAGTCAATATGATGCTTGTGTATATTACAAGGAATATGAACCTGAATCTTTCATTTACTTGTTGCTTTATGTTGATGATATGTTGTTGGCATGTAGTAGTATGAGAGTAATTGAGGAGACTATAGCTATGCTGAGCCTTGAGTTTGAAATGAAAGATTTGGGTGATGCCAGGAAAATAATTGGTATGGAAATCTATAGGGATAGAGCCAATAGGATTTTAAGGTTGACTCAGAGTGCTTATATTAAAAAGCTGTTAAGAAATTATGATATGGAATCTTGTAAACCTGTTAGTTCATCTTTTGCTACTCATTTTAAGCTATCAAGTAAGGATTGTCCTGATTCTAATGAAGAGATAGAGGAGATGAGTAGGGTCCCTTATGCTCAAGTTGTTGGTAGCTTGATGTATCTCATGGTTTGCACTAGACCAGATTTAAGTTTTGGAGTTAGTGTTGTGAGTAGGTATATGTCAAATCCTGGTAGAGCTCATTGGCTTGGAGTTAAGTGGATATTGAGGTATTTGGCAGGAACTCCAAATGTGGGATTGATTTTTGGAAAGGGAGTTGTAGGATTAAATAGAATCCAGGGGTATGTTGACTCTGATTATGCTAAGGATCCAGATAGGTTCAGATCTGTGACAGGGTATGCATTCTTGCTATTTGGAAATTTGGTCAGCTGGAAAGCTACTCTGCAATCTGTGGTGGCATTATCAAGCACTGAAGCAGAATATATGGCACTCACTGAAGCTGTGAAGGAGAGTTTGTGGCTAACTGGCTTTGTGCAGGAGTTGGGAGTGCAGGTTGAAAGATCCAAGGTATGTTGTGATAATCAAGGGGCCATTGCATTGGCTAAAAATGGAATCTTTCATGAAAGGACCAAACATATTAATGTTAGGTTCCATTTCATAAGAGATATTGTGGCTGATGGGAGAGTGCTGCTGGAGTATGTAAGCACACATGAAAACTGTGCAGACATGTTTACTAAGGCTCTTCCTGGGTCAAAGTTCTTAAAGTGTTTGACTTTAATGAGTATAAGGTAATTTGAATCTGATTGAGGGCCAGGGGCAGTTTGGTAAACTGACACCATGTTCTTCAAGCTCATTGAGCCGCTGTTGGCAGGTGTTAATCAGTTGCTAAAGTGTTTGTGGTGATTGTCTCAGATTCAAGTTGCTTACTTTAATGTTTAAAAAGGTGCATTATTTAGGTAATAATGCTTGAAGGTGGAGAATTGTGAGGTTAAAGCATTATTAACCGAAGCATTATTAACCGAAGTTTACAAGTTCAGGGGGGCTGGTTGTATTTTTCAGGGGGGCTGGTTTCGTTAAGGGTTGTTAGTGATCAGTTTTATATGTCTGTTAGCTCCTCTGTTAGGTTACGGATTCATCTTGTCAATTTCTTTTTGTAATCATTTTCTCTCTTTCGAATTCTGTAATCGTTGTAGATTTCCATTTGAAATGAATCAATCATTTGGTTGAATTGTTGTTTGAAGTTACCAATTTCTTCACAATATATAATCAGTACAATTTATGAATACCTAAAACCTTTTGAAAATTTAGCAAACACAAAGAAATGAAAACTCTTGGCACAACAACGCACGCAGACCGGCCCCTTTCTAGTTCAGCACAAAAGGAAAAGGGGAAACAACTCTATTCAGTTTGCCAAAATTCGTGATGATAAAGTTGCTAGAGAAATTTGCTTCCTGTTGGGCTTCTATCTCGGACACAAACAATAGGAGGAATATACGAATTATGAGTCTGATTATTACGATAGTACTCAAAGAGATAGAGTTGTCAAGATCAATGATCGAAAAGTCGATATGTATCTTGACAATACTCAGTTGGTCGATAAATATGTGAAAATGGGCGTTTTGAAAGTGCAGTGGTGATCCAACTCTGAGGAACATAGCCTACGCCACCTAAGATGGCCTAAGGGCTAAGGCCTTTGGCTACTGCCCTATGCCATTCGATGGGCGTAGGCTACTCCCAGTAAGAACCATTTTGTGGCCTTTTCGTTTAATGTTGTGTTATATTGTGTTTTATCTATTCTAAATCGTATGTAGTGGCATAAACAATGATAAATGATATTGGTGCTAGTTAAAGGCCTCCAATGATTGATTGATTCTCTTGAAGATCAAGTCCCCGAATAACCAAACAAGCTCGTTTGTTAACTGTGAACTAAAATCCTTTTTGTACAACCTTTGTTGAAGCTAACCTTTATGAATGCTTTTGAATTGACATGAGATATCACAACTTGTGTTTTGGTTGTGTAAACTTAAGTCTTGTGTAAAACAAAATGCTGGTCTAGTCTAATTATGTTTGTTTCTGAATTAGACGCTAATGTTGGGTTACGCGCCCTACGGAAATGACCTCAGGAGAATATCTCTTTAAAAGTCTAAATAAATCTATAGGATCAATAACCCTTCCAGTGATAATTAGTCGTCTTGCGTCTCTATTAAAGGAAGCATCATGAACGTCGCCAAACTTATATACTAACCTCATCATCTTGCGGGTTTCATTTTCACTAATAAATCCAAGATTCAGACGAACTATCTGAAAAGGGAGCAAACAACAAAATTGAGGGATAATTTTTAGAACAAATATCAAGTTAAGAGTATGAAAATACCTAACAAATTTAATTTAAATATATAAGGACTATAAAAATAAAACATGTAAATCTAAATCTTTGTACCAGGAAACAAGTAATATTTAACCTGGGGAGGTCTTAGGTTCAGACCTAGACAACTATAAATATTTAGACAATTAGACCCAGTTTAGGAGTGGGAGTATTATACATTACCGTTTAAAACAAAAGTAATATGTAATCATATTTCATGTATTTGCATGCTTTTAATCAAATATCCAAACGCTTAGTGCAATAAATAATCCTCTAAAAAAAACTCAAAGAATTAACAGAATTGGAATTATAAAAACCCGTTATCATTTTGACGGACAACCATTATGACAAGAAAGAATAAAAACTAAATTAGTACTGTTCCCATCCCAAAATAATTGTTCACAGACACAATATGTATATGAAAAAAATATTATTCACAGAGAAATAATTCCCATTCATGCCCAATAGGATTAAGGTATATACGTACTACTCTGATGACTGATTTATAACTTTTCATCCTTGAGTGACGAGTTTTTCTCCATCCTTGTGACACTGAAAATTGGGATATTACGATATTTATCATCATTTAAAGCTTAATATCAACTAAAAACATGCTTAAATAGCTCCATGAGGAACAAACCTGGATAGTGAACATGATCACCAAACAACAGTTTTAACCAAATGGATGTCTCCATCTTGTTAACATCACGACGGCAAAGATAGTAGCCTCCTGCACTCACCTCGAACTCAGACAGATCTCCGTTAATCATTTCTTCCCTTTCCATCCTTGACTTATTTTCACAGATTTCTTTTTTCTCCACTTCACCATCTATATACACAAGGCTGGCACCACACTGGCTAGCTATCATCACTCCTTCCTCCACAATAATCTCCACCCGGACTTCATCACTATCCTCTAACATGCTTCCAATCGGCCAATAGCTTAACCACGCAACATCTTCATCATCTAAGGGATTGCAATACACCACGGGGTTGTATATCCAAGTAAGATTCTTGGTTGTGTTGCTGATTTTGGCCAACAAAACCCACGTGTCTTTATACTCGGATCCAGATTTTCTGTATATGCAACTTATATTCAATCCTTGGATCCTGTGTTTCTTTGAATTCAAAGGCACACAGAAAGATAAGACTGCAGATGATGACATATACTCGTATGGCGGCATGTCTTGATGCTTTATACCTTGCAGATAGGTGCTCATTATACCATATTCATACAACACCTACACCAAATAGAACTAACTTAGTCATAAATTTAACAACTTGCAGGTGGGATATGTGTGCGTGTGTGTGCATATAATTGCATTTGGAAGATTTGTGAAATAATAACCTGGGCACGCTGAGGTCTGACGTAAGCAATATGATCACCAACCAGGTGTACCTTATGATTTTGATATGCTTTGATCCATTGCATGTGACCAAGATCTGCATCATCAACTTTTGCTATGCATATTAATTTAAATAGGCCTTCAATTTCAGACAGTTTGTAACACTGTCCATATTCAAACGTGTGCAGACTGAAACGACCTGATTCGAATGTTATTCTCTTCAATGATTTAGACCCATTTATATACAACTTCTTTAGTGTACTTGGCATACATGGGAGATACTTCAGTTTGCAATAACTGAGATCCAAAACAATTAACGAGTGGGGTAAGGGAAGTAACGATTGTTCTGGAATATCTCCATCAATATATAGATCTTTTAGCCTTTTCAGTTGATTTACACACTTCTTGATCGACAAAGTCTTCCATAGTTTGACGCACCCACTCAAGTACAAATTAGTAAGACTCTCAAGATCTCTTATGGATTTACAAAGATGGCTTAGACAAATACAATACCGCAGCATCAAAGTCTTAAGTTTAGGGAGCTGGTAGAGATTGCAGATGCTGACAAGTTTGTGACAACCTTCAAGTTTCAGTACCTTGAGTGAACTAATAACCTAATCCAAGAATAACAAGTTTACATCATGATTGTACATTCAAATAAAGACAAGAAAACTAAAAGGTCATGTGATAAACTAAACACTGAATTCCTTATACCGTGGGCACTTTAAACTTTTCCATGTCTCCATAACTCATATCTATAACCACCAAGTTGTTACTCAACAACCCGGAGGGCATTGTTTTCAAAGCACATCCATACCAGCACAGCCATCTTAACTCTGGAAAATTCTTATAAGACCCGGTAAGTTTCACATATTTGAACTGGAGTAATTTTAGTTTGTCCATCTTTGCAAGTGAACTTGTCTTAAGGGCTGATGCCTGCAGTGAAGCAAATTAATTAGCATGCCGCATATCATGACTTAAAAGAACAATATATACATCATACCACAAAAGCATTAGAATTGAAGGAAAAGGCCCTTTTATTTTGCTTACAATCGTGACTTGAGAGAACAATATATATCATACCACAAAAGCAAACGGTAAAATCAGCACATGAAAGAGACATCTGAATGTTTCTCTTGTCATAATTGGTCATTTAGGCTAGCTACTGGACTCGCCAGGGTTTAGAATCACTAACCTGGCCAACTAACCACAAAACAAATAAAAGCCTAAAAGTAAACATTATTTGCTAATCCTTACAACTAACGACAAAACAAATAAAACAACAAATTTCTTTTAACAACAAATAAGTGAGGAAAGAAATCACAAACTTTTTCTTCTTTCATTTGGTAAGGTTGTAATAATCCTTTCTAGTAGTAAGGAAAGAAAGAAAACATAGGCATATGGTGAATGTGGCTCCTGTTTTCAACATGGTTGAAGGTAACGCTTCTAGTTGTTTATTTAGGCAGATTTCATTCTAGTTATAAGCAATAGTATATATATACCATGAGAAACATTTTACTAGAAATGAGAAAACCGTTATTTTACTAGGAAGGAGAAAACCATTATTTTACTAGGAAGATATCTACCCTAATCGTAAGTGCTATTAGGGTCTAAGCAATAACATATACCATCTCCATCATCCTGTTATGAATGGGGTTTCTAAAAATTGAAAATTCGTGACGAACGTAGTTAATCTTCAGGACCAAGAAATCTTTTTGCCATATTGATGCAAGGAAAAAATCACTTATTCAAGAAATTCACTAAATATTGCCAAGCACCAAACGATAATTTACTCCCTTTTCTTACCTTTGTTCTCATCTCTTGCTCAACATTTAGCAAATTGAGTGCTAGACCTTCAATTGTATCTGAACCCTAACATACAAACAGACAAAAACATGAAATTAGAGAATGTGAGTTGAAATAAAAATGTCCTAAAATGGAAAATAAGCTTAAAAATAAACATAATTATAAGCATCATACATCTCCTTTTCTCAACAGGCGATAAGATTCATCATCAAGCCAGACTCTACTATGTTCTGCAGGATGTTTGGACTTTTCACGTACTATATTTCTCCCCATATCTTGGAGCAGTTGGTGCATCATCAGCTTGTTTGTATCAGGTGAAACGGTAAGAAGAGATCTATTAATGAGGGTCATGATCCCGGATCTTGCATACAAGTCATCCTCCAATACCATTACATCGTCTATACTTTCACCAACAAAGAAACAAGCAATATCAAGAAACAACTCTCTATGAACGTCTAGTGGTAAGGAGTCATAGCTCTTTCGTAGCACATCTTGAATTTTAGAATCCAGAACTCCTTTCAAAGACTTCAATGAATTCATTCTGTCTTTCCAAATTTCCATCCTGCTGTTTCTTTTACTTGGGTCTTCATCATTAAAAAATAGCGAAGAGCCTAATACTTTAAGAGCCAGCGGATTTCCTCCACAGTATTGTGCTAGTTGTACTGCAAGGTCCTTAAAATCATCCAACGGACTTTTGGATCCAAAGGCATGCCAACATAAAAGCTCTAATGACTCAATCTCATTCAAGTGTTCGAGTTCATGCACCAAGAAACTCCAAGATATGGACCCAAACCATGCACCTATATCTAGAAGTCGTGTTGTTATTATTATCTTGCTTTGCATAGGAAATGCCCTTGTTCCAAGTAAAGTGCTTAACTCGTCTTGGTCATCAATGTCATCGAGAACAATAAGCACCTTTTTTGTTTGCAAGACCTCCTCGATCTTATGTGTACCTTCAGCAACACCAGATATCTTTATTGTCTTCCCCCTCAAAACATCTCCGAGAAGCTGTTTTTGTAGCTCAAGCAGACGATGTTTGTAGTGTTTTCCAACCTCCTCAACAAAACTGCTGCTTTCAAAATCTTGCTTGTTTAAGTTATAAATGCTCCGGGCAAGTGTTGTCTTGCCAATACCCCCCATGCCACAAATTGCTATGGCATTGGATTGCTTAGTTTTCAACAAAGAACTGATAGCATTCAATCGAGTTGTCATCCCAGTTAAATGGGCTGGAATGCTCAATTGTTTCAAATCCAGTGCATCCCAAACTGTCTCAACTATTTCTGAGATAATGTTTGTCTCGGATCTGGAACTAAAGAAGTATGAAAAATAGCAATAAAAAACATTACATTTCAACTTTTTACTGATGAAATGGAAGGCTAGATAAATGATATGGCTACAAGGAACATGAAAGAACAAAACCAAGAGTCCACCTTAACTTTTTTTGGCAATGTTTATGATTTGGCGTAAAGTTACAAAAACTACAGTACTACACTAGTCATTCTTCTTCAAATATATACTTTTAGGCTTGGAACTTCTGATTTATCCAACAAAGAAGTTTTCAAACAACAAATTGCTAGCTGATTTGTATAAACACTAAACCGTTTGGTGGTCAGATACTGCTAGCAATTTGTATACAAATCAGCTAGCAATTTGTATAAAGACTAAATCATTTATTATGTTCTAAGAAAAGAATTTTGTTTGTATAAAAGTGAGTAGGTTAAATTTAATATATATAGGGTTAAAAAGGATTCCTTCACACATAGTAATCAAAATTTCTAAGTGTTTCACTAATGTTACTTCAAAAATTTGTCTCTCTAAAGGCACTCAACTTTCATTCGGTGTACCAATCATGTGTAATTTCTTTATAAATGTTACAACACAATAAAATTAACTTATGCAAATAAAACATATATGAATGTTGGTTAATATTCGGTGACTAATTTCTTCACATTTAAGTTAAACTAAGTCAATAAAGTGTTGGAACTATATGCCCAAGACATGACATATATATCAATGTTGCCATTGACATATTATCCCTAAAGGGTCATACATTAAGCAAATTTAGGCGACCCACCTTGTTAAGATAATATTAAGTATTGTTGCTAATTAAAACAATGAATACCAATTATTATAACATGATCATTATAACATGAATGGGGAGAGAAGTAGTAGCATATATACCCTGAAATAACCACGCCGGTCAAATTAGACACCTCTGTTAGTGCCGCCTTCCACCGCGTAACGTTATCCATTGTCCATTTTGATCCATCTTCTATCTCTATGGCAAAACTTTTTTGTTGGCTTCTGACATCTGATGCCTCAACGTGATAAAAAACAGGTAAAACGAAACGGCCGCACTTCCTCCTCCTTTGATCGAGGATCAACCAAAGCTCATCAAGGCACCATCTAGAATTCGCATAGTTCTCAGACAATATAACTACGGAAGCCCTAGATCTGATGATCGCAGCCTCAATTTCAGGCTTGAGTTCTTTACCTCTGCCGATTTCATCGTTATCTCTGAAAGTGCGAAGTCCTGCTCGGATAAAGGCGTGATAGAGATGATCGGTGAAAGCATGACGAGTGTCTTCACCTCTGAAGCTCAGAAAAACTTCGAATTCGATAGGATCAGCATGATGTGGAGCCAGTGGAGATGAAGAAGACGAAGCAGGAGAGGCCATTGAAACTGATGGACAAGATGAGAAGTTGAGAGATGGAGTGAGGGTATTCACTTTTTATGGTTATCTCTAGGATTTAACTTTCCTTTCTAAATTTATATATATAATAATATCCTTTTTAAACTCTCACAAAACATTTATATAGTTTTATCTGTATCTTTATTATTTTTTAAAAATCTCACGCTATCTCATTCTCACATTCAATTATATAATACACCTTTGTCACTAGTTAGCCTAGTGGCAAAGGTGTATGACCCCTTAAGAGGAGGTCTTGTGTTCAAGTCCCACTTGTAACAAAAAGAAGAAAAAATTTGGGGTTACAAGTTGGGCCAGGGGGTTTTCTCACCAGTGGTGAGTTTCCTCCTGATGGTGATTGGAGATGATCGGGTGAGTGGTGTAATGTCCCCGTCAGTGATCCAAATGTGCCGTTCAAAAAAAAAAAAATAATAATAATAATAATATAAACTAATAAAAATAAAGATAAATCCATCGGTCATTTAACCAAATGGTATATATAGACAATGTTGCAAAAGACGCTAGGCGGTACCTAGGCGGTCGACTAGGGAATTAGGATTAATCGGCCTAGGCGGGGATTAATCGGTCCTAGTAAATTACAAAGATTTATAAATTTTCTAAAGATTATATATTGTAATATGTCAAAAAACTAAAAATACTTCAAAAACTAGTAGTAATAAAGACTTCTAATATAAATATATAAGTGAAAAAAAGAATTTTTTTTTTTTTTATTTAACCCGCCTAAAACCCGCCTAGCCGCCTAAAACCCGCCTAGCGCCTAGCCGACTTTGACCGACTTTGACCGACTTTTACAACCCTGTATATAGATGATGAAAAGTTATGAATTCGATTCCTGACCTCGACATGTTTTCCATCCAACCGCTTATGGAGATAGTTTTCTCTAACAATAGGCTTAATTGGTATAAATAATATTTTGGTGAACGTTAAAAGAAATAGAAATAAAGATGAATAGTAAACACCTGTTAACTTATTTAATGTTTCTTCTAATATCAATTTGGTTTTAAGTAAATCTCAATTAACTATATTGACACGACGGCACTATGATCATCGTTGACTATCGTCTATCTATCGATGTATTGGTCCCGTTTACTACTTTCTTCAAATTCAAATGTCAAAATCCGTTTTAATCAAAAACAGCCCAAGACGAGACGAGTTGTGCTCAACTCGCAGCTCAATGGGACGAATACGAGCCAGGCTTGCTTGTACATTTTCAAGCTCGAGCCCAGGCTATAATGCTTGGTTGACTTTGCTCTTGTCCTAATCCTTTGCTACACAATGTGTTTTTACTACAGAACATTTTGAATTCAGTTCACAAAAATTCACTGACTTCATATCATAAAACTGTTTCAACTTGATAGAAAAGACCATTAATTATTTGTTAAACCGGCCACCACATCAAGCTAGTTCGCCTACTAAGTACTAAGTGCCACAATGGTTCATGGAATTCTTCAATACCGAATCATTATCATCGGTTTCAGGAGATAAAGGTGACAATGGTGAGACAGAAAGTGTCCTGGAGATTTGTGGATTAACTTCTGCAACTTCTTCAATACCCTCATCCAAATACACAACATCTTGCATACTCAGTTTATGGTATTTGATTATCTCCCTCAAGCAGCTATTCTCACGTACATAAACCGAGTTCTCGTGGGCCAGACGAGCCTTCTCCGCCAAAAGCGTCTCAAGTTGCAGACGAATCTGATGATCATATCACCTACAGACATTAGACCGAAAGACGATTAAGTGATCACATATGATATAAGTGAAGTAGTGTTACCATGTCATCGTCTGCAGGGTGGTCTCCTTTTTCGCTAGCTTCGCGAAGCATTTTATTTTCTTCTTCTAGCTGAGAACCTCTTTCTTTCGCAAATGCTAGATCGGCCTTTACAGTTTTGATCTCTCGAAGAAGTAGTTTTGCTTTAGCAGCTGTCGCGATCGCCACCTGTCATCCGGGATAAAGCTTTTTGGTTCATTATGCAGCTGGTTGTTTTAAGTAAATGATAGCAGTATTTGATCTATGAGTGAGTTCAAGGCTATATTTCTTATTTAGGACCCAACTTCTAAAATTTCTAAAATTTTAAATGATCCAGTAGGGGTGATTATGGGTCAAAGGATCGGACCAGACCTAATAAGTAAATAGGTCGAAATTGTCATTTCTAAGATCATGAATATACAATAACACATTCGCCTGCTTACATCACGAGATGCCATGAGTTGATGCTCATGGGATGTCTGTGGTTTTGCAGATAGCATTTTACCATCTTGCGATAGATTCTGCACGAAAAAGTCATCATGATTCGGTTCAGTTTTCCTGTTCTGCAACTTGGAAGTTTCTTGGATATCTTGAGTTTTCTTGTCCATATTGGTAACCGGTCCCTAATAACAAATCAAGAAACATATCAGTCCTTGAAAGTTTCTTTAATATCTTGAGTTCTCTTGTCCATTTTCAAATGCCATCATATATTATAAACAATGACGAATTTAGGATCTCTTTTAAGTAAGGGCAAAAAACTGGTTCATTAACGTATGATTGGACTATGAATGCAACTACACATTTGTCTGCTTACATTACGAGAAGCCATGAGTTGATGATCATGGACTGTCTGTGGTTTTGCAGATTGTATATTACCATCTTGCCGTAGGTTCTGCGTGAAAAAGTCCTCATGATTTGCTTCGGTTTTCAGGTTCTGCAACTTGAAAGTCTCTTGGATATCTTGAGTTCTCCTGTCTATACCAGTTCCCGGTCCCTAGTAAGAAATTAAGTAACGTATCAATCCTTGTATTTAAGGTCTACGAAACGATAATGTTAAGTTAGTATGCACTAATATACAAACAAACAAACATGAAACTAACTAGCAACAAATACAACCAGAAAAAGTATTATGGTCGCAGCACAAAATGTAACAATTAAAGAAAAAAAATGATGGTGATGATCACCTTATATGATGCAAGAAACCATAGAAACAATTTGGTATTATCTTATAAATCACAAAAAAGGAAACAAGTGGCGTAATCATGTGATTCATAATATCATAGCAGGTTGATAATTAACAGATCGATGGAATGCAAAAAATAATCAACCTGGGATGATCGGTCTTGAAAAGTGGAGTGAAAGGGCGAATTGATGTAACCAGAGGAGGACAGAGGAGAATCACGATGAGGATCTCGGTTCCTCCGAGAGGCCACCGGAGACGACGGGGCGGAGGAAGAGGAGGTGGCGGAGGCGGTGTCATGATTAGGAGGAGCAGCTTCTTTGAACGTGGAAGACCTAGAGATTCCGTTTCTTCTACGGCACGCCATCCCTTCAACCAATCATACGAATCACAAAAAAGACGACGAGGACGGAGTTGGGGAAGAGGATCGCCATGATCGGAGCTCGATGGGTGTAAATAATGCCGTCCGTACGGTTTTTTAACAAACTCTCCGAATCTCAAGTTAACCGTTACATCATCACTAAAACATATTATTATAATAATTATTATAATAATATTTCACTAAGACGTTAGCAGAAACACGACTAAGACACTTTCGGTCTTTGTGGGGTACGAGATTAATCTATCAGAGGGGTGCGGTAGACTGGTATAAAATGAAATTGCCGTTTCAAAAAAATATATATTTCACTACACCAATCAAACAAGTAAAGCTATGGTGATTGTGGCATAATTTTGTAACGGCATTTATGTTGTGTGCAACCAATGTTTTAAAACCCGGTTCGAACCGGCCGGTTTGACCGGGGACCGGCACCCTTTTCGGTTTTTTAATGTGCGATTTTTTGGGTTGAACCGACCCGCTTTAAATCGGCCGGTTTTCCCGTTTTTTCCGGTTCAACCAGATTTCTGATTTTTTTTATTTATTTTTATTTATTTTAACTTTTTTTTTTATTTTTTAAAGTTTAAAACTTATATTTTCTTATGAAATACATATTTGATATTATTTTTGAGTGGATTATAATTGTATTTTAACTATTTTTTTGGGGTGTACAAGTTTATTAGCATTTTTATAAAAAAATATATATAAATCCCCTAACCGGTTCAACCAGCCGGTCAAACCAGTCCCGGAAGGTTTTCCGGTTCAACTAAAAAACCGGTTTTTAAAACATTGTGTGCAACTAATATTAGGTTTTATTATAGTTTTAGTAGCATTTAGGTTTTATGCCACTAATATAGATTTTAGTGGCACTTTAATTGTGTCACCCTACCTAACTTATCTTTTTATGGATTTAAAATGTGTCACTAAATGTATTTCTTTAAATAATAGAAAACAAAAAATTTCAATTACTCAAAATATTAAAATGAGGTTTTTTCCCAAATAGGTGTAGATAAGAAAATTATTTACTAAAATCGGTGTTTTAAAAAATATTTACCAAAATAAGTATTTTTAAAAACATCATTTCACACTCCTATTCTTATTCGATATAAAAATTTCTATTTAAAAATGAAAACGTTTATAAAAAAAATTATTTTAGATAATTGAAAGTATATACATGTATATATTTACGGAAGAAGAAAAAAATTATATATATACTAGCTAGCAAGATTCGCGTGTTGCGCGAAGCAGTGTAAACTCCTTCACCGACGGGTCAATAGCTTGAGTTTGTGGTATAATTGAAAACGTCCGTATGTAGGTGTTAAGATAAGATCACATGCCTTATTTTATTACCAACTCGGTTTCTTAGATAAGACCACATGCCTTACTTTTCTTGGTATGAGAGAGTAAACAGACATGAAGTGGAAAAGGCGACGCCCCCAATAGTTATCGCTCTCACATCAATGAAAATAACAAACTACTTAGGTACATTAAGGATCCAAATTACTAGTTAAGAGAGCACACTACAACTCTCATCAACTGCAGCTTATATGTATGATAAATTTGGGGGCTTTGCTCTTATATTAGAAAGATAATGTGTTTTCATTATCAGATATTTGAAATTAGGAGTTGTTATAATTGCAGGCGAATAGCGGGAGACTGTCTCTTGGTATGACGCCTAAAACTTTAAGGATTTCAAACATTGGCGAAGCTGTACCCAAAAATTTGCGGAGACGAAAAGTCACGGATCCTAATCCCGGAGGCGGTTCTCAATATATATAAACAAAAATTAAAAATCACAAAAATTAGCAATTCGGCAAAAAAAAAAACCGAGGGAGGCAGGGGGGGTCCCCTTCACCACAATTTTTCGCCCATGGTTCCAAAACAGGGCGAGATGCTTGTCCGTTCATGGTTCACCCCTTGACATATTCAAGGATAACAATAAGGATGCAATATTATTATAACTTTTCGTCTATGGTGTTTTGCTTTATATTCATGTGACATGCTAACTGGTTTGTGTTTTGAAGCATGCTTTTCAGTTAATATAAATCAACAACCATCACGCAATTTATTCCGTTTGATACTATCAGCTGCAAATTTATTCCATTTGATGATTTCATTGCAAAGACAGAGGAAGAATGAGTTGTTGGCAGGCAACCGAGTATTCTCACCAAAGGGCTTTTATATTAAAACTGTATATTACGTGTTGTTTTTTCATTTAGTTTTGTTGTTGCGTGTTGCTTTATTGGATAACAAAATGTTTCTGATCATCCACTCATATGTGACATTCAAATGTTGTTATTATATTGCTTATTTATGTTTTCTTTTGTGTTTGTTGTATTTAATTATTTATGTGCTCCTTGATTTTTTTTTTGAACGGCTGAATATTATTAGAATAGCAAGTAGCTACAAGAGGCAAAGCCAAAAGGCATACCAAACACCACAAAGACAAACAGAACTACATATGAAAATTAAAATTACACCAATCCACCCAACCAACGCCTAGATCTTTTGCCCGGTTCGTTATCCAAAGAAACGAGAGGACTTTTGTTTCTCCAAAGATTGTTTCAATGTGAAAATGTTTCCTCTTGTGGACTTTATCATTCCTAGCCCTCCAAATACTCCAACAAGCCACCGAAACGATTGCTTGATAGAGCTTTTTCTTCTTTGAAGACCCGTCGATGAACATGTGATGATTGATGATGTCCTTGAAAGAGAAAGTTAAAAACGGAGGCGAATTCATCCACCCTGCAATGAGATCCCAAATTTTACACACCGAAGGACATGAAGTAAAAAAATGGTCAATCGTGTCTTCCGAAACAAGGCAAAGCGGACAAGCAGAGTTTGGAACGGGGATGCCACGACGAACCAAATTAGAGAACGTTGGAATTCTGTCGAGAGAAGATCTCCACATATGGATATTGACTTTTATTGGTAACCAAGCATTCCATTTCCAATTTGTCCCAGCCCCAACTGCCTCACTATTATGGAGCATTTTCTTCACCATGCTAGAGTGAAAGTCTCCCTCCCATGAACCCAGATTAATACCAGCAGTAGATAACGGTCCCTCAATTTTTGAAATAGCTTTCTGTAGAGGCTAGATTATGAGGCTTGTAATATTAAATAAGTTGGGCTGGGCTTAGAGGGTTTAATTAGGATCATAGGCTAATTTGTTTATTGTGTTTAGGCTAGTTTATGATTGGGCTTGGGTTTACTATTGGGTTTATGATCCACAAGGGGCCCAATAGTAAACCCATTGGGGTGCCTATATAAACCCCTCTAGTCCTCCTCATTTGGGGTGCTTGTTTATGATCCAAGGAGGGAGGCCATAGGTGTTTATGATCCAAGGAGGGAGCCATAGGTGTTGATGATCATAAACCCTTGAGAGATCAGTTTACGATTGTAAGATTTTGTACCCGACAAGTTTTCTTGTGTGCAAAGATCAAGCTTTTATTGTTCTATCATCGTATTCTCGTGTTCTTCTTCTACTATTTTCTTGAATCAATCTCTCACGAGGATTCCGCACTCGTGTTAGATCTTGATATCGTGTGTTTCGGGAGTTTTCCGGACCTACAATTGGTATCAGAGCCAAGAATCATCGATTCGAGGCTCACACGATATAGATTCAAGCAGGTTTTCAAGTTTTCTGGGCTGTTTTCGAAGATTTGAAGGAGTTCCAGGTGATTACGATCACTGTTGCAGCTGGTGTTCGTCAGTTTTGGTGTTTGCGATCAAGTTTTCTGGGCTTGTTGGGGTTTACGACAGTTTCTGTTGAAGATCTTCATCATTTGGGACGTTTACGACATCAAGAACGAGTCTTTGGGTGTTTACGATTCGTACTTTTGACGTTTACGACATCAAGAACGAGTCTTTGGGTGTTTACGATTCGTACTTTTGGCGTTTACGACATTTCCAGATCGTATTCAGGGTTTACGACTACGGAGTCGTAATCGGGTTTATCGTAATCAGAGTTTACGATTGAGCCTATCGGAAACGGAGTGTACGATTATCGGAATCGTAATCGGAACTCGTAATCAGCGTTTACGAGTATTTCAATCGGAATCGGGTTTGCGATTTACTTTGGATCGTAATCAGGGGTTTCCGATCGTAATCGGGACTGTTTTATCGTAATCAAGACTTTGTGAACGTTTGGACTTTAGTTTTAGGTTTCCTAAGCTTTAGTAATGGATTCGGTTGAAGAAAAGAATATATTTGAAAATGAAGCTATGGAAGCAGACCACACCAAGGAATGTTCTAACCCTGTTTGTGATCGTATAGTTACTACTCTTAGACAATATTGCAAAAACTTTGAATCAGAATTGTTTGAGACAAAGTGCGAGAGGAGTTCTTTTAAGGGTAGATGGCAAAAGAACGAAGAGAAGGTTAAAGCTCAGAAAGTAGATATAGCAAAATATAGGAACCTTGCAACTGAGAACGCCTATCTGTATGACAACGCTAAGTTAGAAATAGTTGAGCTAAGTAAGCAGATAGATGACCTGAAGCATAAGAACAATGAGATGCAGGTTAAGCTTGATATGAATCAAATGAGGAGCAAAAGAATGCTTGATGCTGGAAAGGAATTGTCACATGCTGTTGTGACTGGTCAAGTTGGGAAACACACACCTGGATTTGGATCAGAAAAAACTGATAAGGCCTTGGCTGCAAACAACATTATTCCTCCACCAGTTCCCAGAGACATTATAGGAATACTTCTTAGTGAGGATCAAGTTGAACGAACTAATTCAGATTATAAAGAAGCTGCTCCTCCTATTGACAGTGCCTTGGTTGGAACTACACCATTGACTCAAGAGGAAATAGACAACGAGGCAAACATGACATATGGTGAAGGGAGAATAGAGGATGTATCAAGAGATGATGCTGAGTGCCAGGAGTATAACAGATGTCATAGCTCCAAGTCTGATGAAGCTGGGGTAGAGTTGAAACCATACCCTAAAATTGAAACCCCATGCTTCAAAGTAATTGACGAAGTAAAAAGGGAAAAAGTGATCTTGACGACACGGCCTGAGGGGAAGATCTTTATGACATCTGGATCGATGTTTGACCAAGAACCAAATGTTGGGTATGACTTACCATCGTTCACCTCCAAGTTCAAGGGACTAACTGATGGAGTGATCAGTGAAGCTAAAGTTGAGAAGCCAAAGATCACCATTAAGCATCCGAGTATGAAGCCAACAGCTGGAGTGAAGAATGAAAAACTCAAGGGAGTAACTGTGTCTCCCATTTCTTCAGTTGGATCATGCAGTTGCTGTTGTAATTGCAAGAATGGTGCTTCAACATCAAAGAATCAAGGAAGCACAAAGACAGAAAAGACAGGTTCGACACAGGCATCAAGGAACCAGCCAAGAGTCAATCTTGGATCAGCAAATGGACCAAAGAAGCAGACACAGAGCAAACCAGCTCCATATCAGCCGCCAAAGTCAAATGGGTACACGTCTGACTTCTATCTAAAGAAGCAGACTTGCTTTAATTGTGGCATCGCTGGTCATATTGCTAGAAACTGTCTTTATCGCCCCTATGAACCCTATTATCCGAACACTCAAAGGGTTTCATCTCAGGAGTCTGTGAAGTCTAAGCCGATGATGGTGCAAAAACCTAAGGCAATGAAGACTGTTACTCCCAAGGTTAAACCCTCTGATCAACATTGGGGTGCTGCCAAAGCTGAAAGAAAATCTTTAAATCAAAACAACAGCTTTACAAGTTACCAAAATTTCCAAAAACAGGTGAAGAAACCGTTTTCAAAACAACCAAAGTATGAAAAACCCAAAGTTACCCCTCCCAAGGTAACTAAAACTGTTTTGAAAAATGAATCTAAAACGAAGAAGGTTGAAATACCTAAGGTCACAACTCCAAAGGTGACTAAAACAAATGTTAAATCACCTGGAACTTGGAAACCAAAGGCTAATGCAGCTACAACCGAATCATCCCAACTTCCTGATTTTTCAAAAGGAATGTTTTTAAAAGAAGTTTCATTCATTGATTCCTCAGGTGTACCCAGAAAAACAATGGCATGGGTACCACTGGCTAACTAATCTCTCACTCTGTGCAGGAACGATCATGGAGGATTATCACTAACGTTTTTATTACTAATTTGTTTGTTGATAAGTGATTGTTCCAGGCACAGTTTAGGAGACGTATCTTCATGTCATGTCAAGTAATCTATAAATAGAAGGTATGTCTCATTGAGAGGTAAAAGGTAAAATTCGGCATGAAAGGTACTGTTCTTAACTTGGTTGTGTGAATGAAGCGGCAAAGGGTGTTTTGAGTCAAACCAAATTTCCTAAAATTTTCACTTGATTGATTAAGTGTTTGACTTCAAATGCAATGAAGTGTGCATGTCATGAAACCCTATTTTCTAAAAAAATTTCAAATCAATACTTTGAAAGTTAGCTTGGCCAGATGTGTGTAAAGTCATTTAATTTGTTTGTGTGTTTGTGTGTTTTATTTTGTTAAAAAAAAAAAAAATGATGATGTTCACAAAATTGTGACATTAAAAATCAAAAATCAAGGGGAAGAAATGTAAAGAAGATGAAAATGTTTGACCCCTCAAAAATAGTGTGCTTTTCAATTTTTAATTGTTTCTTGTTTTTGAGAAGTTTAGGGGAAGTAAAATGAATGTTCGGGTTGGAGATGGCTGACACGCGTAAGGCGGAAGTGAAAGGCAAGCTCCACGGTGATATGCTCGGTAGGCTCGACCTAAACTTATGACCTCCAATGAAAGTGCAGTGAACTTAAAAGATATATATGTTTAGCTTCCCATCCTAGGTTGCATGGTTTAAAAACCTGAGTCCCGACAAAAACGGGTTGAGAGTGGTAATTATACCTAGTATTCACTCTCTCACACGCCATGTTTATGCTATCTTGACAACACCATAGAGCAAAAGAAAATGAAAAAGAAAAGAAAAAGAAAATGAAAAAGAAAAGAGAATAAATAATCACTCAGTTGGTCTTCTTTGCGTGCTTAGCGGCCGACCTGATCACCAACTGCTGGTTAATGAAATAAGTGGTAGTCATAACGGTGTTGCATGGTTCCTCAAGTTGGGGGTTTGTGAATCCTCAATAAACTCTGAGGTTGGGTAGGTTTTGCTGTGTACGCTTGGGTGTGGGGACAATTAAACATGACGGTAATAATGTACTATATTAAGCATGACGCATTCGGTTGGGATTAAACGGGTTTGAGTTTAAAGCGGACAAACATACCGGCAATCACCTGGACTAGTTAAGTAACTGAAGCTGAAAAGGGTTCCTCAGTCAGATTCATATGGTTTGATCCCTTGTAAACTTTCTCATGTTTGATATTGGTAAGTATTTGTTTGTTTTTATCTTTCGTGTGTGAGTCGTTAAGTTCTTTTTGTTGTGTTTTTGTCTTGGCCAGGTTGATTTGAGAAGTCAAAATATGTTTTTCATGGGCTTTAATGCATGACAATATGCCCCCGACAGATCTTGCCAAATTTTTAGGGGAAGGAGTATGGGATAATAAGTATTATCCGAAGGGAACTCGAGGATGATACTTATTATCTAAAGGAAAAGACTTCCTCCGACAGATCTTGCCAAATTTTTAGGGGAAGGAGAGGGGATAATAAGTATTATCCGAAGGGAACTCGAGGATGATACTTATTATCTATTGAGAAGACTTCCATAATACATAGTATCTGAAGGGAACTCGAAGATAATATGTATTATCTCAGGGGAAGTCCTTAGCTGAGGGGAAGTAATCAGCTAAGGGGAAGTCTTTAGAGGTCTTGGGTTCAGGGGAAGTTTTATAGAAAACCCGTAATCTATATTAGGGTTTTTGGTTAAAATTATGTTAATTTGAATCAACTGAACAGATGATAATTACCTTCTAACCCAAAGACCAGTCATCAAATGTCTGTTGGTGTATATTTTTTCAAATCTGTGTCAGATAGGTTGATGATAGAAAGATGCCGCTGCTGCTCAAAGTTAAAGAACCAGCCGGACAAGACTTCCATCTGAAAAGCAACTGTTCAGGGGAAGTTGTTGGTGTCTTTACAAGTTTCCAAAAGCTTCAAAAGAGCTTCAAAGAAGATGTTCACATGTTTAGGGGAAGCTGAAGTTTTCAAGTCGATCTTTGATGAAGAAAATGATGCAGATAGCAGTCAGAGTTCATGAAATTTGAAGTTCAACAATCAAGGTCTTCACAGTTAAAGGTTTTTCAAAATTTAACCTCTAATTGTTTTGAAGATTCAAGACAGTTACCGAAGATTCAGCAAGAACCAGTTCTTTCAAAAGAAGCAAGTCATTGAGAATCCTCCATCTCATTAACTTGTTCATTTCAAGAAGTTCGAGCTGTTGCTGATCAAGAGAAAGTCCCAAGTGCCCGTCATGAAACCCATTGAAGATTTCTGCGGAAAGAATCTTCATCAGCATCTATGCCAGCCAGACAAAGAAGAAGAATTTCAAAGATCGAAGACATTTAATATCACAAGCCTAGGGGAAGATTGTAGAGACTAGATTATGAGGCTTGTAATATTAAATAAGTTGGGCTGGGCTTAGAGGGTTTAATTAGGATCATAGGCTAATTTGTTTATTGTGTTTAGGCTAGTTTATGATTGGGCTTGGGTTTACTATTGGGTTTATGATCCACAAGGGGCCCAATAGTAAACCCATTGGGGTGCCTATATAAACCCCTCTAGTCCTCCTCATTTGGGGTGCTTGTTTATGATCCAAGGAGGGAGGCCATAGGTGTTTATGATCCAAGGAGGGAGCCATAGGTGTTGATGATCATAAACCCTTGAGAGATCAGTTTACGATTGTAAGATTTTGTACCCGACAAGTTTTCTTGTGTGCAAAGATCAAGCTTTTATTGTTCTATCATCGTATTCTCGTGTTCTTCTTCTACTATTTTCTTGAATCAATCTCTCACGAGGATTCCGCACTCGTGTTAGATCTTGATATCGTGTGTTTCGGGAGTTTTCCGGACCTACACTTTCCAACAGCCCGGAATAGATAATTTGACGGGAATATCACCCCAGACAGTGGACGCATTAGCATGAATGGCAGTGATAACCCGTCTCCACAAGCTCGTATGCTCCGTGTTGTATCTCCACGCCCACTTAGATAAGAGTGCTAAATTTGCAGCCTTTAGCGATCCCACTCCCAAACCTCCCGCCTCTTTAGGAGACAAAATGGTATCCCAATTAACCCAATGAATTTTTTTCTTGTCGGCGTTGCTACCCCAAAAAAACTGTCTACGGATCCTTTCCAACCCTTCGAGGACGTTTAAGGGTGCCCTAAAGAGAGAAAAGGATAACTCCTTGCCATTATGTCGCTGAATGTTCAGTTTTTTTTCCCACGTCATATTAATAATTATATACAGGTTAAACGACATACAAGTTGCTACTAGAGTTTTATTATGACCTTTATGCTAGTGATAGTTCACTAATATAATATTTGTTACTTTTGAATGGTGGTTGTTTTCATTTTCATTGGTCACATTTCATGTTACTTGGATTACTATATTATGCACATAAACAAAAGGTTCTTGAAGTCCAGCCTCCAGGTTCTTACCGGAGCAATTAATCCGTCTATCGTGAATTAGAGTAAATGTTTGTACTCATTAATAAGTAGAATTTTAATGAATATGTTTATTTGTTATAATATTAAACATTGTGAAGCACGTAGAGAACTAAGAACTTATTATAAAATGGTGTGTATTTAAAAAAGTAAATAGTTTATGGGTGTGAAAAACTTTGTATTTGGTAAATGGGTTGTGTGTTATTTCAAGTAGTAAACTTGATTGAGTTTGCTACTGGTGGTACTAGCAAAGTTGTCAGAATTTGTTAGTGGCAATGGTAAACTTGACTGACTTTATTACTGCCAGCAGCAAACCTGACTGACTTTGCTACTGCTAATAGCAAACTTTCAGACTTTAACTACCAATAGTAAAATTAAAGCTTTGCTACTTTGACCAACTTTTATCACCTTTGCTCAAAGTAACAAACTTTAAGTTTGCTACTAGTATAGTCTGAAAGTTTACTACTAGCAGTTAGCCATGTACAAACCGGTTAACCGTTGATTAACCGGTTAGGAAATTAATCGATCTACTAGTAGAAAATAACCGAAATTAATTGATGATCGGTTAATCGAATCGGGTTGTAATCGATTACTAGGCAAAAAAACTCTAACCTGTCTGATCGATTTCGGTTAAAACCGAATCGATTATTAAATCTTAACCGATTATAATCGGTCAATGCCAATTGCCAAGAACTTGTTACAACCGTGACAACGAACCATTTTTTTCCCATTTGACATATCACACAAATCAAAGAGGCTAAATACTTCTTTCAATCGGTTGGTTGGTTTCACTCTGTAAACAGTGAGTGGGGCTACACTTGCGGATGAACCGGTAGGGGTACTAGGTTGAGAACATTAGGTTGACATTGTTGAACTCGACTGAGAGTTTGAGAGCAGAGGAGAAGGAGATGAAGTCGACTTACGAAATGAGTGGGAGCATAGCAGAATCGATTAGGGCCTTGGGGGTTAGGGTTTTTTGTTAATCGCTGAGTGAGCGCAAAGCAGAATCGTAAGTTACGGTCTTACGGAGATGAAGACGATTGGGGGTTAGGTTGACTCAAAATCGATTTGGGGTTTTTTTGGGCCTGGAACAATTAGGATAAATATGCAATTAGACCTGGAACAATTAAGATTTATTAAATTGGTTGCTCTTTTATTACTAACCGATTAATCAATTAATGATCGATTCTTATAATCGGTTTTAAATAATCGATCCCAAATCGATTTCCAGGACAAAAATCTATGATCGATCTCTAACCTACGGTTATTCTCTAACCGTAATCGGTTAGAGAATAATCGGTTAATTATCGGTTTCGATTTCGATTAATAATCAGTTTCGGTTCGGTTAATCGATTATTTTGTACATGGCTACTAGCAGTAGCAAAATTAGTTAACTTTGCCACTAGCAATAGTAAAATCTGGAAGTTTTCTATTGGGAGTAACAAAGTCAGCAAAGTTTGCTACTGTCACTAACGAATTTAGACAACTTTACTACTGTCAGTAGCAAACTCAGACCAGTTTACTACTGGTAAAAACAAACAACCCATTTACCAGATACAAAATTTGTCATACCCATAAACCATTTACTTTATTTAAAACACACTATTTCTAAAAAAAAAAATCAGAGAACTAAACAAATGTGTGGATCAAATCCTTCATCTTAGTGACACATAAATTTAATTTAGCCTCTCCTCCTTTATAGCTTCTCTATTCATTTCTTTCTATACTTGGACATCTAACATACGATCATCCGTACCCCCTCCACCTCAATTTCATTACCAATAATCACCCCATGAACCCACCATGATGATCTGATTAATTTAATTATCCAGTCGATCATGGAAACATCTACAACCGATGATCATGAACAAAAGAAGATCCTCCTTAAATCATCCTCCTCCGTTTCCAACTCCTTCCGCCTCCGCTCTCCATCTCTCAACTCGCTACGCCTCCGTCGTATATTCGACCTATTCGATGCGGATCATGACTCGTTCATTTCGGTTGATGAGCTTAGTCGTGCATTGGTAGTCCTTGGCCTCGAAACCAATGTTAGCGAGCTTGATTCGGTGATCCAATCCTATATTCAACCTGGCAACACTGGGCTCACGTTCGATGATTTCCAGGCGTTGCACAAATCGTTAGGGGAACTGTTTTTCGAGGATGCTGGTGGAGAAGATGATGAGGGTGGAAACTATGATAGCGGCAAGCAGGAGGAGGCCGATCTGAGTGAGGCATTCAAGGTATAGAAAATGTATCTCACTGAATTGATTAAGGGGTCTGATACATATACCACCTGAATTCTAATCTGACTATCATTTTGGACCATCGTTTGATATGTTGCACTTGGTCAAACTTTGATTTTTTCAACGTTTGACCAAGTCAAACTTCTAAAACGATGTCGTCTAATATTTTCATAGTTTGATTTGAGTAGGTCAAACATTGAAAAAGACATAATTTGAAAAGTCAAAGGGTCGTCCATTGTGTTAGTGGACGCCCGTACAACTTATAATGAAAAGACTATAATACCCCTGTCAAATATAACATACAGTCTGTCTAATACAAGGTGTTTGATGAAGACGGAGATGGCTACATATCTGCGACCGAGTTGCAGACGGTCCTTAAGAAATTAGGGTTTGCGGAGGCGAGTGAGATGGGACGGGTGGAGATGATGATATCTTCGGTTGATCGAAACTCGGATGGAGTGGTTGATTTTTCTGAATTTAAGGACATGATGAAAAGTGTTATTGCCCTTAAATAACTCTTCTTGATTCACTTTTTTGATTAATTTGATTTGTAAAGATATATTGATACTAGAGATCGATGCACAAAAGGCTCAAAGTCACGATGAACCAGTTTGGATCGGCCCCAGATGGAGAGCAACACATCTTGTCCCATTGTTTTTTTTATTTTATTTTTGTTTTGATCATGTTTATAATAGTATATCATAAAACATGTTGTACGTATTATTTTTTAAGTTGTTGAAGAAATAAAGTTTGAATTGTTATTATCAGATGTCTACTGATTATACACAGTACACACACTGATATATCATACCACAAGGTTTCTCTATATTAAAGTGTAATTAGTGACTATTTAACAACATTGTCCACAGTTGGGCCGGGAACAATACCCCAAGTAGCTATTTTACGAAGGGCAGTAATTTCTTTTCGCATTGTGCAGTGAGCCATATCAGGTAGTATAATATTGTTCCAGTTGTCTGTATTATGGGAGACAAATGCTTGTATGAAAACTCGCAATCAATTTTAAGATCCCGGGTTTTGACCCACCACCACTAATGTGTTCAGTTGGTATTAATATTAGTATTAATGTAGCGTGGTTGGAGCGTGGACACTCAAGAACATAAGTGTCAAAGATCTTAAAGATTCAAGATGACATATCATATCCCACATCCAATATTTCAAGATCCTTTGGGTTGTGCAGTCTTAACGTTCTTGTAACGTTTTATACTTTGTTTATTAGTTTTTTAACGGTAGTTATAATTGCACCATCTTTGACCATTCGATCAAGAAGAGATTTGTTCGGTATTTAATCCACATAAAATTTGTTGCTTTAATTTCTTAAATGAGAAGGCATGGGTGTGTGTTTTTGTTCTCAAATTCCTTACTGTCACACATATGATGAGTTTTAATCTAAGCAGAGGGAGCGTTGAGCATGTACGGGAAGTGCGACGGAACAGGGCCTCATATTTTAGGGGGTCCATAATTTTTAAAATTTTTATATATAAATTAGAGGATATGAAGTATGAAAAAATAATTTTCTATTAAAAATGCTAGTAGATTTGCACAATTATCAGTTAACTACATAGAATGTCACTAATGTCATTTTAAAACTATAATTTTCTTATGTTTATTGATATTATTTTCTGAATTTAAGAACCTTTTTAAATTTGCAATTTTTTTCCAAATGGAGCCCATTTTTTTAGCTTGAACAAAATCTTCAAATCCTCAGCTCCGGCCCTGCTTCTAAGGTTAGTTTTCGGGGTCTTGTACTCGGAGATAAAATATGATGAGGTGGCCAGAGGCCGTTAGTGATCCAAATTTACCGTCAAATAGATTTAGAAGCTAATTAAATGAATAATTAAGTTTTTTATTTTATTAAAAAATTATATATAATTGATAACTCATGTATACTTTTCTTATTACCGGAATAACGTTACGTTATATTAAATAAAAAGCTAAAGTTATATTTCATAATATTGAATTGGTGACTTTACCCTATTTATCAAAAAATAATATTTAGAGCATGTATCTACTTCTATATTTAGAAAAAAGCAACATACGCCTGACCATGTTTATAAAATGGTTGTTTAAAAAACAATCTAATTAATTTATGATTTGACAAACTTGAGATTTTAAGTTTTTTTTATAGAAAAGTAGGTGAGCATAGAGTTTCAACAAGATTATGATGAACATAGTCTCATTGTTGAGTACAAAATCTAAATTATAATAAAATATTATAATGTTACAACGATAAAAAATGTTAACTCGGTATACATTAGATAACTTACAGTTAAATTAGTCATGATATTTAGAACTTTTAAATTGGATTAACATCGATCATTTGATATGGTAGAAAAAACTATTTAGTAATGGATCTTATGAACAGGATTTTAGTCAATGAATTTCTTTATAAAAAATATCATCCACAATGTTGATTGAATCTTTAAAACAATACCAGGTATTCATTTATTAAAATATTAAATAGCATTTACTCAATTATATTTGAAAACACACTAAATAAGTGTTTATTGGTATTTTATAAGTTTCTTTTAGTATTTATTAAAATGAAAAAAAAATTATTTATAAACATAATTTAAATTTAAAATAAGATGTAAATTAATATATAGTTGTCGTAATTATATAAATATAAATAACTAAACGAAATTATATCATGATTATATCAAAAAGAAATTATTAGTAGTAAATTTGAAAATAAAACTTTTGTGTGATGTTCATAATATATGTAAACAATTGTATTGGTTATAAGAGTAGGTTAATTATTACAATTAACCGAAAATAAAAATATGCATTTACGTGTAACCCCCCAACTGTTACCTACTTCCATTTAATTCCCAAAACTTTATTCAACAACTTCTATCCCTCATATTTAATTACACTTTGAATTTTAAAATCCGAGTCACCAGAAAATGGAGGTTGAGAAAAAGGACGTACCGCGAGTCACAACCACCGTCGCCGGCGACCGGAACCGCCACCGAAAACGCAAACGCCGGAGATGCATTTGCTTATCCGTAATCGCCGTCGTACTTCTCCTCGCTTTAATCATCCTCATTCTAGCTCTCACCGTCTTCAAAGCCAAAAGGCCGATCACCACCGTTAACTCCGTCGCGATCAAAGATCTCGACGCCTCCGTTAGCCTTCTTCCGCCTAGGGTTTCGTTAAACGTCTCACTCGACCTAGACATCACGATTCGAAACCCTAACAAGGTCCGTGTGAAGTTTCGAAACAGCTCCGCGATTCTCCTCTACAAAGGTGAAGTCATCGGCGATGTTCCGATTCCGGCCGGTGAGATCGGCTCCGACGGTACGAAGCAGTTGAATCTGACGCTAACGGTTTTCGCGGATCGGTTGCTGACGAATACCGACGTTTATGCGGATTTCATTCGCGGTAATCTGCCGGTTTCTACTTCCACTAGGATCTCCGGTAAGGCTCGTGTTCTGAATTTGTTCAACATTCGTATCGTCTCGATTTCATCGTGCGATTTGGATATCAGTATTTCGGATCGAAGAATTGCAAATCAAACTTGTCACTATTCGAACAAAAATTAGGGGGATAACTATGACTCTATGTTATGATGTATAAAGTTTTGGATACAGGATTTTTCTTGTAGAATTTTGATCTTCTTCCACTTACTTCATGATGTACCTGTTTTAGGTTTTGATGTTACTTCTTTTAGATTTGAAGTGGAATATATTTTGTATGTTTAATTATTAACCAAGTAGGTATGAATTTAAGTGTTTTTTTAAACGACAATTTATCTCAACGGTGTGTCGTGATTGGTTACCCTGCTTATAACGAGGGAACCCGGGAGCGCTCCCCATTTGTACTATCGGACAGGAACCGGGCAAACCCGTAAACTCTTTCTTATGATTCAGGATCAAGCACAAGACCCAATCACCTATTGTCCACCAATATCTCACAAAGTACTAGGGTCTGTTTGGTATGAGGTAATGGATGAACGAGGGAATGAAATGGACAAGGTAATGGAATGGTTGAAGGAATGAAATGGATCATTACCATTCCAACATCATGTTTGGTTACCATATGGGAATGAAATAAATCTTTGTTTCGTGTTGTTCGACAGTTAGTAAAAACGAATAATCGAATATAGTTTTACGAAGATTTTCATTTAAAATAATATATTTGATTTATATTTATATTTTTTTAGTTTATTTTCTTTAACTTTTATTTAATTTATTTTTAATGAATTTTAATTTTTATGTTTTATTTTATTTTTTATTTTTATTTGCAAATTTAATTATATTTGTATTTTTTATTATATATTTTAATTTTTATGTTTTATATTATTTTAATTTTTTTTCATTTTTATTTTATAATTTAATTTTTTTTAATTATTGCTTTCATATATTTTTTATTCTTGATTTTTTTTCATAAATTCTAAGATAAAAATCAAATTGAATAAAATTTTCATTCCATTACTTGAGGGAATGAAAGAAAAACACATCACACCTAAGGAATGAAAATCTTTATAAATGGAATGAACCACATTTCTTATGTAATGGTCTATTCCATTCCTATGTGCTACCAAACATGTCATTTTTTATTCCAACGTAATGACCCATTTCATTCCATCCTCCATTCCTCCATACCAAACGCTACCTAAGAGTTTAACCGTTACACCTAGATAGTATTATAAGTGTTTAATAGATACCGAATTGGAGATTCATCTATTCCTACTTTTAGTACTATGGGCTCCCTTTAACGGTATTTTACGGTTAAGGTTCATTAAGATGTTGCAAGTTCAAAGCTTATAATTGTCGTATAATAAAGCCATTCAAAAGAATAATACCAATATCTAATTTGCCTAATAGAGAATTTGAAACCCCTTCTTCTCAAAAATAGATCAAAGCATTTATCACAGAGCTGTTATGCAAGACATGGCATAATAAATAAGTAAATAACTATTATTTTTATAAAACTTATATGGAACATATATACAAAATAGCATATATATAGATGGCTACATTTGGAATTTGATTTTTTTATATCGATAAAAACGTAGATAACTAAATGGGTTATATCATATATCATAATTCTATTCTATTAGTCTAAAACTAATTTTTTCCATTATCATATCTATCACATTTAACTTTGACTTTTGCAACTTTAAAAAGTTAGATGGCTGTATGAGATCGATTAAATAGTCGTCCACAACATGTGAAAAAGTTGACAACCCTACGATAAAACCCTATGAAACCGTCTCGATCAGATAATATAGTTTAACCCTTTAATTAATTAATTAGATCTCTTCAATCATACATTCATACATCCAAAGCAAGAGTTGACATAATAAAGTACGTGAATAACAATTTTACTCCTATTAAAACTTATATCAAAACATATGAGAAATCAAGAACACATTAGAGGAGTGAAAAACGGCCTGCTACATATGCGATCCAGAACAACAACAAAAGCCATAACAAGTTGAGGGTCGAAACCAGGCTTCACCATCAGGCTAAACACCTCTTCGCTCAAAACCATTGTACTATTACTGCTACTACTAATATCACCGCTACATGTTCTCTTCCTCGTAATTTTGGCGGTCACTTCTCCGCTAGCGGTGCTTCTGATCTTGCAATTACGATTCCAAAATGAACCCTCTATTCTGTAATCCGGTTGCATGTGATCATTGAAGAAAACTTCTGCCTCGCATTGTGCTTGCTGGTTTTCGGTTCTGCCGAATACAAACAAGCTTGATGATGGTTTCCGCATCGCAAATATCCTTTTGTCCTTCTTTGATGCTCCGTTTTCGTCTTCTCTATATATACATCCGTTCCACTGGCTTTGAAAACTAAAATTCTGAATTTCACAATATGCATTATTGTAAACAGTCTTTATAGTATTTTTATCTTTTACTAAAAAAAAAATCTATTTTGTTTATTTTAATGCAACTATATTTGAATATGATTTGAATATTTATTGACACATCATCAAATCTAATCTTACACATCTATATCGACAAAGCAAACCAAACCCAAATATTATAGCTGATACACGTCTTAACTTAAACCGTCGTTTAAAATTGCTGTAATAATAGATTGTCATGTGACGTGTGTATATTTGACCGCATGAATAAGGATTTGCTATTAAAACACGAGGAAAATCTGATCCACACACCACTCTTATGGTCAAATCACACGGTTGTCCAATAAAATACCAACCAGTCTTTTAAAGGTAAGGGTCTATTTCTGACAACCTTAAAACGATCAGTCGTCCAACGAATTATCAAACGAACGTGTAAAACACAAGAGGGAGACTTTTTCTAAAAAGCATAAAGCAAAAGTCCGTCCAATGTGTTTCCGATGGGTGGCGTTTGTATGTGACGTGAGATAAGATTGCAGGTGATATGGGATCAGATGACCCCATAAATATAATCAAGAGACATAACTAATTAATGTCACCTGGGGTTTGAGTGTTAACAAAGGTTGGCCGGATCCGTCCATGAGCACCAGGGCGGCGCCACCACCGTCACCATTTCTTCCGCCACCGTTAGTTGCAAGGGATGAACAAGACCAGCCATTTTTCCTGGAGTAGTTGTCGACACGAAAAGCCAAACGTCCATGGTGATCATACACCGTGAACCCATCGGTGCCTTGGAAGCTCATGCTTGATCTTTTCCATACGGTAAGAGTGGTGTGTCTCGGACTCGAATTTACTGCAACCGGAAGTGAATCCTGCGGATCATGGTTATCGCACCGGTGCCGATGTGAACCGCTTTTGTTCTCTGAAGATGGATGAACTCTAGACATCCTTGTTCGTTATAATTACTCTTGTATCCGGTGCTAGCAATTATTTAGTTGTTGCAGGTTATCTATTTTTGGGAGATGGATTCAATGCACACTAGTTGGACTACATGAAACATGTTTCTCTTATATATCGACAATGTTAACTTTTACAATGTTTTCGTTAAAGGGTAAAATTTAATAGGTTTAATTTTGAGTTGTTTAGGAGTTTACTTTAACAAATTTATCTAATTTTGGTTTATGTTAGGAACTAGGAAATCAGTTTTTGTTTTTTTTAGTAAGTTTAAAGTTCTATATATACTTTCTAGTGAGCCCGTGTCTATTTGTTTTGTTTTTGCGGTGTTCTGATACGAGCTCGGCAAGGCGTTTGCCCTCCCCGCCTGCGGATCCTAGCGGACGGGGTGTGACAGGTCAAGAGGTGCAAATAAATGAGAACTGAAGCTCTCAGTTTATAGTTGTTGATTTGAGGGCCCAAATCTTGTTTTTACGATTCTAACTTCGTTACAACTCGAAATTTACCCTTTTTTTTCCCACGTTCCTCATTTTCAATAACATATCACCTCCGCTAGGTTTCCCATCATAATATTCATAAGACCTGAAGTTATGGATCCAATTCCAACATCTAAACTCGACACTTTGTTTTACCAAAACTTCTTCGTTACCCATCATTTTCTCAATCCACTCTCACACATGCTTAATACACATTATAATTATCGACATACAACTGAAATGATAAACATAAGGTTTGAAGATATATACATGATGGTTTATGTACAATGTCTGTGAAAAATAAGTTGCGGTAATCTATTGTTTTTTCTTTCTGCTATTCTAATATAGGTATTAGTGTTTTATTACCTGGTTTTGTGTGTACAATATATTACTGGGTTTTGCTTGCGCAAGGAATAAACATAATAGAAAGTTGTCTTCCCTCTGCATTTTTTGTTCTCTTAACTATGAGTGAGCATTATTCATTTCGGTTTTTGACTCTAACCGAACCGAAAACCGAATGGTTCGGTTCCTAAAAAAAAACTAATCGGTCTTGTTTTTTTTGGGGGTTTTTTCGGTTTTGGGTTTTTTATTTTATTTTTTTATATTAATAATATGTGCTTAAAATAATTTTAATCTTTAAATGTCTAGTCTTACAAGATAAATAGATAATAGTCATAAGTAAATAGTGTCATAACAATTAAATTCAAAAGGTTTTTAACACTAAAGATTTTGACCCCGATCTTTATCATCTTCGATAGTAAACTTTTTGTATTTTGTTTTCTTGATTATCAAATCTTCAAAAAATACATATATAGTAAAAACTAAAAAGCAAAATGCAATAAAATTTTATAGCTGGAGAATGTTTCAGTTTATGCTCCTACCTATTATCTGGATATATCAAGGAGATAGGATTCCTGATTATTCAGAACTTAATCGAATGACATGTACTGGTCGTTGTAGTCTCAGATATCCGGGCATTCTCGATGGGATACATCTATTCAATTAAATTATGAATCAACTCACATAAGTGGGTTATCAGGACAAACTTGCAAGGGGGGATGTTTGTTTACACTCGGCATACACCAAAAGTCAAATTTTAACACCACCTTCATACCGGAGATTAAACACACATATAATTGTCCTATGATTAGAATGGATTTCCAGACCCTACCCTTTGACTGAGATTTTCTTTTAGAAGCTACATTATGAAATGAGTCTAAATGTTTTATGGATAATACTATGCCATGATGTACGCGTTATATCTATGTTATGAATTGTGTGGTAGTATCTGTTGTTATTTCCCCTTAGTTGGATTTCTCGGGTCATTTAGGTTAACCCCCCTGGTTAGATTGCCACAAGGCATATATTTGCAACTTCATGGCTACTAAGAAGTAGACTTAGGTCTCATATCATCTAAACTCACTAAATTTGGTTTTAGGGAGGATATGGCGTATATGTTTGCAACATGAGAGAGAGCACGGGGCACGCACCCGTGTTTTCTTGACTGCTGGTTGACCTTAGACAAGACTTAGTATTTATGAATAACACGTGTATATTAAAACTGATAGAATTTTTACAGGACTCACTAGCTACGAGTCACCAACAACTTTGTGTTGTTGATGTATTTCAATTCATTTTGTAGGTAAGTAACTCGACATTCAGGTAGCATGTCACGGGGTGATATGCGGGTTGTTGAATTATAATGTCATGACTACATGCTTCTTATTTTATCTCATTCGTTGTACAGTCTTAGGGTATATATGGGACCCCTCTGGACCTTGTAGTGATTTTAATGTGCCTTTAATAGGCGAACGCATATGGGCTACAATAGGTCCTTGTCACGACTCTCTGTTTGTTTAATAGAATTGCATGTATATTTGTGTTTATTAGTTTATATGTTGCTTCCACAAGATCTCATACAAACAACCGGTCCCACACTTTCCCCGCATCTAGAAGGGTGCGGTGTGGGTGTGACACACATGTATGGAATAGTCACATGACGACAAAATTATGACGTAATTGCAACTACCAGACGAAAAAGGAACCACCATGACGTAACATTTCATCTCACAAAAAGGGTGTCAGAAGCATGTAATGCCTGTCAAAAACCGAAATGAGGCAAGATAGAGTCCGGAATGCTCTCCCTATGGGGCTATAACACCCCATTGAGCCTTGGGCACAAAGAAATTGGGTCGGGTAAGAGGCCTCGTGCACAACCCAAACGTACCATTTGTTTCTGTTATGAGGTGACATCAAGGAAATGTTCAAGGAAAAACTATTGAACTTCTCTCAGCCAATAAGATGTGGACACTTGGCTATGAAAGAATGTACGAAAAACATGAACCAATGAGAGAAGATGAGTCACTTTCCAATTAGTTAGTGATGTCACGACGTGGACCACCCCAAATATACTATAATAGATAAAGTGTAAACCCTACAAATATATACAATATCACAGGGGGCAGACTTACTGAGAGGGTATGGGTAGCGCCGCTACCTATGAACTTTTAATGCGATGTGTAATTTTATAATTTTTTTTACGTTTTTGGTATTTCGCTACACTTGGAAATATTTACGCTACTCCTCAAACATTTTTATGGTTTTTATTTAAATGCTGACATGTAAATAAGATCAAAATGCCGTTAATTAATTGGAACCGAACAACTAACATGTTTGTGCAATTTAAAAATACAAGTTGTAAGTTTAAGGAGTGAAGTGAAACAAATGGAGTGGATAACATGACTACATCGACCTTTGGAAACTGACACATTTTGGCCCCTCAAGTTTAACTTAATACATTTCCGGACAGAAACTTCCGATGCATTTCTAATGAAGGACTTTTGTCCAAATTTTTTTTTTTTAAAAATTAGCCCCTCAAATTTAACTATACCTACAACTCAACCCTAGCCAGAGGCTCCGCCTCTTGGACCCCACTTTTCTCGGAGGCGCTGCCCCTGAACCCCCGTTAGTCCTGACAAAAAAAAAAATTGAAACGCTACGCCTGGAATTTTTTTCTGGATCCACCCCTACAATATCATCTTCACAATTATATTGTACTTCAGTGGAGATCCATAATGCACATGAGCTTTACCCATCACATGTATTAAACCTTAAAATCTATATAATATTTTACAAATTATTTGTTCAAATGTTTTACAAGTATCTGTATTATTGTTGTGTATCCATCGTATTGCATGAATACCCATATTATCTTGAATGAAATATTCACCTTAATATAAAAATATAGTATTTGGATAATTACTAACTTTAATATAAAAATTTGTATTTGAATAATTTCTTATTAGATAATTGTTTATTAAAAGTTTAAACTAAATAAACCCTAATACAGAAAAATTTAGTATTTGGATAATTATTTGTTAAATTTTTGACTTAATACAAAATTTTATGATGATGACAAATGATGTCATTTTTTACTAATTAAAGTATGATTAAACTTTTTTATTTATTATATAATATAGAATATAGAATGTAGAATATAATATATATATATATATAGGTTTGGGGTAAAATACATCCAGCAAAAACGCTACATCTATTGCGGATTCATCTGGGGCGTCCATCAAGATCATCCAACAACCAGGATCTATGGTGTTTCCGCCTATGGTGTTTTTTTCCGCCACCGAAAACACCATAGGCGGAAACACCATAGATCCTGGCTGTTGGATGATCTTGATGGACGCCCCAGATGAATCCGTAATGGATGTAGCGTTTTTGCTGGATGTAGGCTAACTCGACTCTATATATATATATAGAGAGAGAGAGAGATATAGACAGTGGCGGACATAGGTAGTGGGCTACGGGTTCGCCCGACACTCATGAATTTTTTCCGCGGTGTGCTATTTTTTCGATTTTTTACGAACCAAACCCCAAGAAATTTTGTGACCGAACCCTATAGAATTTTTACACCGACCCTCAACATAAAATATATATATATATATATATATATATATGTTTAAATCTTTTTAAAATCACTAATAATTAATAATCATAAATTAGAAATCTATTCAAAAAACTACACAAAAAAAACATTCTATATATGTAACTATATTAATAGAAATTAAATAAAGGCCCACTTCTAATGTTCAGACCCCAAAAAAAAATAGAATTGTTGACTTGGGCTTGTGGT
This sequence comes from Deinandra increscens subsp. villosa, assembly GCA_039602395.1. Lineage (NCBI taxonomy): Eukaryota > Viridiplantae > Streptophyta > Magnoliopsida > Asterales > Asteraceae > Deinandra > Deinandra increscens. The sequence continues at coordinate 84,930,519 of JBCNJP010000025.1, read as the reverse complement.
CCGTGGTCGGTCGCAGAAGAAACAAAGAGCGGGAGGATTGGGATTTGGTAGTGTCGGCGACCGTGCGATCAGCCATTCAGCCGATCAGAATTTCGATCGACGGTCGACGGAGCCCGGAGATCACACGGATCTTCGATCGAAGACGTTCGCTACTGTCCGCCACTGTAGAGAGCAAGTTTAAGTGTTTTGTAATTATTTAAGTTGGGGAATGACGAAGTTTGTTCTAACTTTTTTATATTATTGTCTTGTTTTGTAATTTTGTTATCGAATGCCGATTGATCCATCACCGACCCGACCCGAACCGAACCGAAACGGTCTAAAAATTATTTGTATATAGGGGGACGATAGAAAAGACAAAAAAATGTATATAGGGTGGACGAACAAAAAAAGATTTACACACCGTAAAATTCCGAACCTCATAAAAAAAATTCTTGAGTTCGCCGCTGGATATAGATATAGATATTATAGATAGATAGATACAGATTTGTTAATTGTTATTCTTAAATATTAAATTAAAGTAATTATATGTATTTTCTTTTCTATTTTTTAAATACATATGTATACATTTAAAATTTAAAATTTCAAATCCTAACCGACCCAAAATTTACATATCCTTAACTTATTATACATCATTATCTTTATCTCTATCTTCGAGTACAATTGAAAGTTAAATTAATCAATTTTCTCAACCAAATAAACTTTTTTTCTAAAGTATTTAACAATATCTCTACTATACTTGTTTTAATAAAATTCATTCATTCAACCGGAGGTAAAACCGTAAAACAACACAAAGACGCCGTCAAAGACGTGGTGACGAGGGTCATACCCCAGATATCCGGCCGTCGCCTCCCACCGCTTAACACCCCACCCATCTCCTCTCCTTCCTTCAACTACCTAACTAACAAAACGAGCCCTAAACTTCCAATCAAATCTTTATCACCTGCAACCACCAAATCGCCCTCATCGGAATCACTCAATGGCTTCCACAAACGGTCTAGTCCCGATTACCAGGGCTTTCCTCTCGTCTTACTACGACAAATACCCCTTTCTTCCTCCTATCTCCTCTGACGTCACTCGTCTCACCGATGAGCTTTACGACATGTTCAAACACCTTCATGATCCTTCCTCTCCTCTCCCCCAAGGTGATTCTTTCATGACCCAATTCTAATTCCTCGTTTAATGTTTGATCGTATGCTTCTATGTGATGTGATCGCTAAGTTTGTTAATCCTTTAAAGTTCGGGTTTTTTTAAGAGTTGAAGTGAAGACATTGCTTTTTCTTGACTGAATGTTGCTAGATTTGGGATCATAGAGTAAATACTTTACTAGTTAGAGGTATGTGTACGAATTTAGTGTTTGATCTTATGCTTCTAGCCTTCTATATGATCCCTAAGTTTGTTTATCCTTTAAAGTTCAGGTTTTTTTATAGTTTAAGTGAAGACATTACTTCTTCTTGTCTGAATATTGCTAGATTTGGGATCATAGAGTACAGAATTTACTAGTTAGAGTCAGAAATATTATGTCCATTGTGTGTGTGTACGAATTTAGTGTCTGGATGTACTTTTGTTGCTTGAAGTTGTAGTGACAACTTTTGATGGTTTAAGGTGTTTGCAAGTGCAGATTATTCAAGAAGGTGAAATAAGTCTATATAAGATATCTTACTACCATTAGATAATAGTTTTTTTTGTGTCTGTCTTGTTTGGCTAATTTTGTGTTTTGTAGTATGGTATGTTTTATTTTTATGTTTTCTGTTGTTCTCTTTTGGTATGTTCTGTATTCGGTTTATTTCTAGCTCCTCGCTGGTTGTTATAATGAAATCCTCTGCTGTTAATAAAAAAAAAAAAACAGATAATAGTTTTGTTCAAGCCTATCATTTGAACTCACATAAGTAGGTTATCCAGACACACTTGCAAGGGGGAATGTTTATCTGCATACACCAAAAGTCAAGTTTTAATTATAGATCTGTTATATAATACAACAAATTGTTGAGGCAATCTTTTTCTTGTGATTTCTGATGCTTGCTTTTGGAAAGGATTATTTTTCTTCTTGTTGTAGGTTTAGCTTCTGTTTGAACACCTCATTCATATGGGAGATTAAATAAGTACAGCACACACATATAATAGTCCTTGTGATTAGAATGGATTTGTGATAGTGAATATGCTGGGGCAGTAAACTTTACTAGGTTTTTAGTTACCAACCTGTAGATCATTATGTTTCAGGGGAAAGATTATTGGTTCAAGAAGCAGAATCTGAACCACCACATAAGATGGACGAGAACATGTGGAAGAATCGGGAACAGATTGAAGAAATCATGCTCTTGCTTGAAAGTTCTAACTGGCCGAAAACTGTGAGATTTTAATTCTTATTAAATCTTGTCTCATTTGTTATTAATATATATCACTTTCATGTTAAAAATAGGTTTTGGGGTTGCACACATGTTCAAATCCATACCTAAAACATGAATGTGATAATTTCGACCCATTCACTTTTGAATGGGTTGATTTTGGTTATGTTTTATCTCTAACGGTTGAATAAAAATGTTTAGCGTAAAAGGGAACAGTTTAACTGTGTCGAAAGTGGTCTAACATATATTTTGATCAATAAAACCTCCTAGATCTTTAGATCAGCGTTGAAATAACATGATTTTATGTGCATATTTTATACACTAATATATATATAAAGAATAGAAAAAATTGGGCAGAGAGTGTCTTGGGTCTAGTGGTCTACCCAACCGCACCAATAATTGCTCATTTTCATCGTTTATAAGCCCCACTCATTTCCTCACCTCTGTTAAAATGCTATGTTGCAAGTCATCTGTATGTGTTTTGTGTAAGGGTTGGACGCAATAATTGCATGTTTTTAGAGCTATGGAAGTGTTTCACTTATAGATAATTATGCGGGGCTATTAGGAATCTTTATGTTTCGGTTGTCAAAACATTATCTTGCCATTTAGGCTGCATTTATTAACATCCTTGATCATTCACTTTATATTTTAGAATTTTTAAATTAAGTTTTATAGTTTGTTGGTGTTGGCAGCTTCAACAACAGTCCACGCCAGGAGATGTTGAGCTGGCTCAAGTTCTTAAACAACTAAGAGATAAGTTCGAAGGCGCACTAAAGGTGGTGGAATCCTTCCAATCTAAAAATTCTAATAATATCTTCAACACAGGTAAATAATATATTATGGATGAGTGAGAACATTTTGTAAATATATTTGTAAGTATAAATTTGTATCCAGATAATTTCACTTTTAGCCTGTTCTACTAATTTGACAAGCTACATGACCCAACTATGTCTATGATCAGAGGGTGAACTCGACTATTGATTTAGTTTTTGTATTAATGATGATGTTTATGGATGCGTATGTAGTTATGACGTACATGCCACAAGATTTCCGGGGTACGCTGATTAGACAACAAAGAGAGAGGTCAGAGAGAAATAAGCAAGCTGAAGTTGATGCTTTAGTAAGCTCTGGTGGGACCATACGCGATCGATATGCTCTCCTTTGGAAGCAACAAATGGAAAGGTATCATAGTTATATTATAACTTGTTCTTAATCTATTAGGTTTTATGTCGTAAATTGCAGTTTTGGTGAATTTCAACCCCTTCTCTTTTAAGCTATCTATATTATATTATATTTATTTTATCCGCATTACCCGAATTGGTCCATTTATAACTAGATGGTTGGAAATTGCCACTTCTACTTGTTCTTGATTGCTAGCCTGAGGAGTTTGAAAGATCTTGTTTAGTCACTTAATCAAGTCAAATGTGCTGCTATGTATTATGTCTAATAAAAATTTTGTGGACAGGAGAAGAACATTATCTCAGCTTGGGTCTGCAACAGGTGTCTACAAGACTCTTGTGAAATATTTAGTGGGAGTACCACAGGTATACCATTGGTTTTTGTAGGTATTTACGTTCATATTTTTTCATATATCTTGATATCTTGTTTTTTTGCGGATAGATTTTATAACTTAATTTGCCCTTGTGTTTTTCGGCAAGGTACATTAGCATGAGTCACCTTAAGTTAGAATATGATCTGTTCTCCTTTACTTGCTGCAGGTTCTGCTGGATTTTATTCGACAGATAAATGATGATCATGGGTATGTTCTCCTAATCCACAAGAGTTGACCATTCAGATTTGGCTCATGCATGTTCTCTTTAAAGAGTGACAATATCGATCCTTTCTATATGGGTCGATTCGGGGTATGTTGTATCTCAAACGGGTAGCTTGAAAGTGAATCGGTCACACAAGGTCTATTTTTAAAGGCTAAAGCCTTGTAAATCATATTATTCGTACATGAAACTTGCTATATATAAAAGCTAAAATTTGTTTTTGGAGCGATAATGTTTCGGGTCAATCCTAACCCACCGTGTTTAAAAGTTGCATGTTTTTACCTGCAGCATAACAAGTTTAACTGCCCGTTTGAACACCTCTAGTTATCTTAGTTGCCCTATATTTGAGTACGAAAAAGGTATCTAATATTTTACCAGGCTAAGCTGAATCACTGTTATATTTAGGCCCATGGAAGAACAGAGGCAACGTTATGGACCACCTCTGTATGCCTTAACAAAAATGGTTCTTAACATTCGACTTTTTCTTTCTTTTTCTTGGCGGCGCTTTGAGGATATCAAACTGTGAGTATTGAATAAGTTATTTGTTTTTTTTTCTCCCTAATGCAAGCAGTGACGGTTAGTTTTATAACATATACACGATTTGGTTATCTTTTTGGAAATTTCTACTAAGCAGGCAAAAGAAACAGATATCCATCTTGGAAGAAGCAGTTGAAGTATATGTGTCTGAGTTAGAAAGATTTCTTAACTTCATAGGGTAGGTTGCTTCTGTATTCTATTCTAAAGATGAAAAAGGAACAAAATCCATGTGGACAGGTGCATTAATAATTACTTATACTATCTACATTTGTTTCACAGGGAGGTATTTGCAAATTCTCCGTTTTTTGTCACCGCAGATGAAGCAGGTGCATTAGAAGGAAAGTAAGTGCATAAATCCCTTTTTTGTTATTTCTTTCCTGTGAACGAGGAAATGGACATGCCAGAACCTTTTTTTCTGTAAATATTATTACACTACTAAATCTGTTTTGTGCAGTAAAAATGATGGATATAGTGAAACAACTGTTGGTGCAGGGAAATCTCATGAGGTATGTTTAGCCAATTACTTGCATATCTAATAGTCATGCTACCTAGATGGGTGGGTTGGCAACGGATCAAAACATTTTTAGGTGAAGACATCAAACAAGTTTGTTTTTTGTTTTTTGTTTTTTTTGGGCACGGATTTAGGTTGAATTAACAGTTAGGAGATAGTATGATAGTATGCATCAAATATAGACTTTGATCGACTTTAATCACATTTTAAAATTAATTTGATTTTTGGCTTGTTTTGCTTATGGTGGAAAACAAAGATAAAATTAGTTAAGAAATCAAAAAATCAAGAAGAAAAGAGGGCCTTTTAGGACCCGTCCCGCCATCCCTATTCAATTATGAGTTATGACCCAAAACCATTTATATCGGGTATCCTCTTCAGGTGCAAAGTCATATTTTTTTTAGTTTTGGGGCCCTCGGATCAGATATCTTAATTCCAAAGCCCAATATGTTTTTTCTGCAGTTACCTTTTACTACATGTTATTATACAACTTAGTAACAGACAATGTGTGCTTTCTAGGTTTCACTGACGGTGGAGACGGTAAATTCTTACATTGCTTGGGATTTTTCCATTTTACAAGGGAAAATAAGCACGGTAATTATCTGATATCTTTGTGGAGATGTATTTAGAAAGTAAATTATCTATTTTCTTTTGCCTGTTATTCATGACGTTCAGATCTTGGTAAATAAAACATTGTTCATCATATACTTACTCCTATTCCTCAACTGACAATAAGTACTCTGAAATTGCACATCCAAACACGTCCACATAGCAATGTGAAATTAATATATAAACTTGTCAAGAAATAGCAAATTGATCTTTAACAACTAACTAGAATTGTAGGCTTCTTGATGTTGCTTTAATCTCTATCCATGACTTTAGTTGGAAACATGTTAATTCTTGTTGTTGATATCCCTACCAATTCTGAACTTGAATCTCGCCATTTAAAAGAAAAAAACCAGTGTATTTTATCGTTCATAATATAACATTGTATATGTTTAGGGGTACATGCAAGTGGGTGCACTGTCATATATATAAATAAATAATCCTAAACACAGAGTATGTTTTGTTGCACTTCACTTTAGAGTAAACATCTTCCCAGTTGTAGTATTTGTCCCCTAGTTGCTGGATCTGATGATGTAGAATGCATATTTCTTGTAACAGGACATTGGGTTTTGTGTGGAGCACACTAGTTCTTCTGGACACAAAACAGTAAGTACAATTAGGGAAGTCGTATACTTTTTCACATCAGTGTTTACAATTATTTCTCTGTTTCTCTACCCACAAAAACTGCTCTTCTGGTATTTATTTCTGCTGCATTTGGTCGTGCTCATTCGAGTAAATTATTTTAGCTGAGGGGGGAATGATTCAGAGTTGCTCGAATTGTGTTTTGTAACGCATGCGTCATTCTGAATTGTTGTTATTCAAAAATTGGACTATTACTCTAATAATATTGTTTTTGTAAATTGTAATCATAATCAACGCATTAAACCTTCATAAAAAGATGGACAAAAAGTGTTGGTGGTGATATCTAAGCCGTTTTTGTGGGTATGTGGACAAAGAATTGTTCTGCGACTTGTATTTTCTACTGACGACTTATTTTTCTGTGTAACAATAAGCTTATCTTGCCCTACCGGCGGTACGAGTCTGACCAAGTAAGTAATGTGTTGCAGGAAATTATTTCTCACTTTTAAATTCACAACAGAAACTCACTGCAGGATATATCTTTTGCAGGGTAACTTCTGCGCCGTCATGGCTGGCAACTACAGACTTGTATGGGATAATTCGTATTCCACGTTCTTCAAAAAGGTTGGTTGCTACTAATTATGAAAATTTCCTGCGCTATGATCATGTGCCAAACGTTACTTAACAAAAACTCCTAATCTCAGATTCATCTCTTTTGTTCTTGGTAACCATGAGAACCCATCAGGGATAACTCACCGGCCCCACTAATACCCGGCTACCTTGACGTAAAGCACAGTTTACGGCTTTACGCTTGGCAGCTGGCCTTCATGGGTTAGAGCAGGAAACTAGTGGAAACTGGATTTGAATGGGGAATCAGGCGCGTACCGTTGTGCCATCCCTTAAGGGTTAAAACTTTAAGTTCTTTTCAGTCAAAATCGAAGAAAGAATACATCTAAATTCAATTATTAAATTTTAAATGAGATTATTAACTTGTTAAAAGCATTAACTACAACAACAGCCATATCCAGTAAAACTTGTTAAAAGACAAGTGGTTTTGTAAAAAAATATATGTATACATATCACATACACACATCTCAGTCTTTATCAATCCTTTCTCTAGAACAAAAAGTTCCTTTTAGGTCTTAAATGTTCTAGTCTTTATAAAAATTGTTTTGATTAAAATGGAAAACAATTTATCCATAATGTGTAGGATATAAACCGACTAATATCTAAAGCTTTTCGTTCTTTCTTTTGACTGATGACCATTGTTAATCCTGTAATTCTTATGTGGCCTGTGGTTTTGATGTGATTAGCATTGTATCCGTCAACATATAAGCTTTCAAGAACTTGATGGGGTCACGATATATTAAAACGAGTGTGGTTTTTACCGTTGATGTTGTTGAATATTTGAAACAGGCACTTAGGTACAAAGTGGATTGTATACCGCCTGTTGTGGAACCAGTACCATCAACAGCAGCTGAAGAAGAATAAAAGATGTAATTTCAAACTTTATATGTGTATTGTGTGACAAGTGCATTGCTTTATTTTATTTATATGTGATTAAGAGCCTTGAAATTTGCAGTAGATGGTTGTAACGTTGTTATGTTTGTAAGGTGAGTTGGTGTCTTCCGTGAAAGATGTGTGATGTTATATTTATAGATACAAAACAATTTACATGAGGTCTATACATAGAATAATATCATACATAGACGTCATTTAGTATATGATAATTATATAAGTAGTCTAATATACCCTATCAAGGAAGGGCGGAGAATGACCTGCACTTTGGTTTGTAAAGATATGAATCTTTAAGGTGTTAGTGGCTTTGTAATTTTGAAATTTGTTTAAGGTAAACTCTACAGGAAGGGTTCTTTGAGTCACCTCTCTAAACAAAAACAAAATCAAAATCAACTTCCAAATGTTTAGTTCTTGAGCTCAAGATAGATTATATATATATACAATAGGAATTGATGGTAAATAGTTAACTTTTACTTTCTTTCATTTGGACCACAACATTTTCTTAATTTTACAGTTTTGGTCCACGTCTTTTTTTTTCTTTTATATACTTTCACCACTATTACTTTTTAATTTAATACTTTGACCACGTGACTTTGAGAGTTTTACCTTTTATACCCCTTAACTTTTATAGTTTCATTTTTAATATATTTTTTTATAGTTTTATACTTTAACCACAAAACTTTTAGACTTTTACGTTTTATGTGTCCCTTAGCTTTTCTACATTCGTTTTTAGTATAATTCTTATAGTTTTATACTTTAACAATGAAATTTTTAGACTTTTACGTTATATCCCTCTTAACTTTTCTACTTTTGTTTTTAGTATACTTATACAATAGGAATTGATGGTGAATAGTTAACTTTTACTTTCTTTCATTTGGACCACAACATTTTCTTAATTTTACAGTTTTGGTCCACGTCTTTTTTTTTCTTTTATATACTTTCACCACTATTACTTCTTAATTTAATACTTTGACCACGTGACTTTTAGAGTTTTACCTTTTATACCCCTTAACTTTTATAGTTTCATTTTTAATATTATTTTTTTATAGTTTTATACTTTAACCACAAAACTTTTAGACTTTTACATTTTATGTCCCTTAGCTTTTCTACATTCGTTTTTAGTATACTTCTTATAGTTTTATACTTTAACAATGAAATTTTTAGACTTTTACGTTATATCCCTCTTAACTTTTCTAATTTTGTTTTTAGTATACTTTTAAAGATTTTGACTTTGACCACTATTTTTTTGTTGTTTAATACTTTGACCACATTAAAATGTCTATTACTTAAACTGGCGGGTAAATGGGTGTCCCACCGTGAAACGTTTTATACTCCTTAATTTTTCTACTTTATTTTATTTGGCCACGACACTTTAACTTTTCTACTTTCGCTTTTAGTATACTTCTATAGTTTTATACTTTCACCACAAAACTTTTCAACTTTTACGTTTTATACCATTTAACTTTTTTTACTTTCGTTTAGTATACAAATTCAACCCGCAGCAACGCGCGGGGAGGGCATTACTCACAAGTTATAATCTTTTGAACTTCTTTTTGTGAATTTTTGGTTTACATTTACTTCTTTTGTTATTTTTTTATTTAAATTTACTTAGTAATATTTATTTTTGGACAATAAATATTCATTCATTAACCTGGTAGAGTCGTATAAACACGTAATTGTAAACCGACAATTAATATACAATTTGACACAACACTTTTAACTTTTGCAAAGCTTTCGATTGTTAGGTATACGTTCTATAGTCAGTTAAACTTACAGAAACTTTGCAACTTTTACGTTTCAACATTTGAAACTTTTTTAACTTTCGTTTAGTGTCGAAACTTCAATCGTTCAATCAACTCAATGAACTTTTACATAACTTCAATTGAGTTTCACCCCAAAGAAACGCCGAAAAAATGAGCATACGACTGTTACTAAAAGGTAAAAAGCATCGTTATCATGAAACAATATGACTCAAAAAAATACTAGAAAGCAGAAGGAAGAACAGAATGAAACTTCAATAAATTCAATCGGAAATCCCGAGTATGACTTTAAGACACCTAATGTTGTCAAATTGAGACAATTATGCCCAAATTGAAACCCGAAAAAATATGAGAACTTTATTGTTTTACAAAAAGCGAAGAAAAACATCCACTATAAGAAGACAAGAAAAGACAATCAAGCAAAAAGAAAAGCTCAAGGACATAAAACTAAGCATGAGGAAAAATGACATGAAATAGGAGAAGCTGACCAGTGAGTGAGTTCTAATCTATAGTGAAAATCCGATTCCAATAATATGAGTTGTAACTCATTCGCGAATAATAATACGAGCTTTCAAAGTTGACTGACAATAATACCAATTAATGACGTTGCGGCTGTCAATAATGAAATGCCATTAGTTGAACCCTTTATTGCGTTATCAAATATGCAGACATCAAGCTTTTAATGAGTCACAAACATCTCACCGTAACGACGTATAGAGCTAGCAATGTGAGACGACATTTCAGAGTCATTAAGGAAGAGCTCAAGGATCATTAGTTGGTATTATATGTTAGCCAGACTTTGAACGATTCGTATGTATAATTCGACTAATGAGATTAGAAGTATGTTATTAATAGGTGTGTGAGTTATCTGTTTTATAAAAAGATAAAAATGCTCGAAATGGACGGACCGGATCAGATAACTGAGACAATTATATAATATATTATCATATCTTTTTTTGTGGTCACTTTTGCCACAAAAGCCATTACATACAAGTTGAGAACTTTCCCAAGATAAAAAAGGCATATCTTTTCTTGATCCAGCCAAAAAGCAGATGCTCAATGCAAAGAATCAAGTGAAAGCACCCAATATTAAACTATAATATTATATGTATATTTTTGACACTTGAGTGAAGTTGTAAGTTGTAACTTGTGATATGCACATACAATGCACTTGTATCCTTGTGATCAAATCATCTACTTTGATCTAATCTAGAATATATCCAATCTTCTTGTATCAATGATTCCCAATTTATGGGCTAAGAATAGGAACTTCTAAGTCAAAGTCAACCATGAGCTTGTTGAGCTTCTTATTGCTTATTCTTTGTGGCACCATCCTGCTCTCCCCTACTGTAATACTGCAACATCCCATAATTTTTTACTCATTAGTCATAACTATAATTTTAGACAGGTCATGTAACGGGTCAAACGGGTTGGGTCAAAACAATAATTGCAAGATTGAACTAACCTGGGTGGAAGTGAAGATACATCCGGGGGTAATAAGATCTTGGCAAGCTTCACAGCATCCTCGTTACAATTAACGACATGATTGAAGCACAAATACCGACCATAAGCAGAGACATCTTCAAATACACAAATATGAGAATCCACCAAGAATTTGAGATCAACGGTAACAAAAACCCCATCCTCATACATCTCAGCTGCGCCTTTTAAGTACGGATGCGTGACGGTGAGATCAGGGCTCAGCAACAATCCTGCATTTATGGAAACCATGCTCACCCCTCGGTCCATGGCTAGTGCCCAAGCTGTCTTTTCCGCCAATGTTTTCGATAACCCGTGCCATAACTTAAACTTCTTGCAGAAAGTAACATTGCTCCAGTTTCTTTCATCAACATCTGATGATGATGGAGTCGAGTCACTCGGGTCCTGCCAGATTACGGCTGTGGCGGATGAAGTGAAGACAACTTTGTCAATAGTGTTGGTTTGGGCACATGCTTCCAATACATTATGTGCTGCCCTTATCTCCATTTCAGCCATTGATTCCTGCATTTCATGAAAATACAATACATGTATTTAAGCATTTTGTCCCCAAAATTAACTTTTTTATCTTTAAACTACACACACAAATACTAAAGTAGAAGCCTTTCTTGCCTCGCTTCAAAAGCCCCATTTTCGGGCGCACTTTCTAGCCCTAAACAAGCCTCGAATCAACTTAAAACAGTCTAAATCCCCTAAATTTACACTAGCTTTTAGAGCATTCACAGAACTTCTTTATATCAAACCTTATCCTTAAATTTTTAAAAAATTTTAAGAAATGCCAGTTTTTCTTTCATACATAATCATCTTAATATGTAAATCTTATCCTTAAATTTGAAAAGATAAATATAAAAAATAAAGAATGTGATTTAGAGTTTTTTTTTTTAAAGTCTTCAAATTTTATGAATAGATGTGTTTTTTTGGGTAATTTATAAAGATAAGAAAGATGATAAAGAACCTGCTTTGTGAATGCTCTAAAAATGATACTTTTGACAACTATGGGTGGAAAAAATAAGAGAACATACATCATAAGAAGACTGATCAGAAGGAGGTTGAAATGAGTAAAACAAGCCATAGCATCCATCCAAAGCTTCAACTATACTGTGGTAATCCAATGGGTCTGTGTGAAATACCCTCAAGTTGTCACTTTTTCCACCCATAGACTGCATCTCAACTGCCCAATCAACCAAAACCAATTTAGAACCATTGACTTATTTCCAATCGCAATCTCCTCCCAAATTAACCAACAATTAGGTCCAATTAACCAATAATCGGCTCAAATTAACCAACAATTAGTTCCAACGATTAGTTCCAACAATTAGTTCCAATGATTGAATCTAATTAGATAAAAAGAAAGAAAAGAGAAAGCAGAAAGAAACGAACCTTGGTGGTTAATTGCAGCATGGACGAAATAGCCTCGTTGAAGAAGGCGATGAACAAGGGCGGAGCCGAAAGATCCGGCAGCATCCATCACACAAACTCGCTTGAATGAAGATGAAGATCCATCGAATTCATCTTGAAGCGGTGCCATTTTGACAACAAAATCAGAATAGAAAGTGTCTGATTGTTTGTTTGTTTGTTTGTTGAGTGTTGAGAGGGAGTTATAATGGAGATGAAAGAAGAAAGAGGGGGCGTCGTAATATAGGGGGGGAGGGAGGGAAAGAGAGTTGGGAAGGAGGTAGTTAGCATTGAAGGAAGAGGGGCGAATTGGACGGCTGTATACCGTGTATGCCGTATGTGGTGATGCTAGTTTCTTCGGCTGTTTCTTATCTTTCTTCTTTGCAAATTATTAAACTTTTTTTTTTTTTTTTTTTTTAATGGTGTTTGAAACTACCAAATTCTCTAATATTCGAATGAGTTTTTCTGAGGCAGGTTTGTAAGTTGCAACCGTTCATAGTGGATTTGACACTCTGAGTTAGACTTAGCGAGAATCACCATTAAAGATGAAACTCACTACTTGGTTATTAGTCGCACGTTATAATGATTGTAAAAGAATAAATAAACGCATTTCAAAAAGACTCATTTTATATATATCGCAACATCTAAAGCTTAAATTATAAACTTTGTTATCTTTTACCCTGAAGTAAAGACCTTATGATCGTTTAATAAAAGCTATCAAGTCAACATTGTTGCTATTTTAGTGTAATTAAGGATTGACTATTGATTGATCTGACTTTTAACTTATATTGGTCGGGTCGGTGGTGCGGGGTAGTGCACGCCCGTATCAATAAAGTTAAGAGGGATCCAAGGGGGCAACGCCCCCTTGGTGGTTGCCCCCTTGCCCCCTTGGTGGGGGTTCGGGGGTAGCGCCTCTGAGAGAGCGGGGTCCAAGGGGCAGGTCAGCTTGGAAATTTTTTATTCTGGACGATTTCCTTCATTTAAACTGCACTAGAAAATTATTTTATCCGGAAACTTAATTATAAATTTCACAGGGACCAATAGTGTAATTTTGGTAGTTTTCCAATTACAGGTAACTGCAATTACGCTCCTTCTCTTATATTGTCGATCATCACCAGAAAACAGCTTACGGTTCAAAATTCTATCTCTGTAAAATTCTTGAATTCCTCATGTTCATCTCGATCGTATCCGATTGATTTTCTCGAGTGAACCACGAGAATATTTAATCTGAAAGTGTATCACGATTTCAAGATTATCCAAGTTTTCTAACAAACATAACTCTAATGGATATTGAACAAATAATACAATACTATATTTAATTAAGATGCTTATACAGTTGTTTGTTTGTTGAATATAACTCAAAAATAAAAAGTAAAGCTAACGCATAGTTATTATTATTTTTTTGTTAAGCATTCGTAGCAGCAGCTTCCCCATCTCCTTCATTATAATTTATATTTTTATCATTACTTTTTCTCTTTCTTTCACTCACAACCACAATTAAATCATATTTTTTGATACCCTTATCATTACCTTTTCTTTCTCTTTCAATCACATCAAACATCAAATTTTACAAAATCACTAGTTTTTCCCTCGAATTTAAGGATGAACAGTAACTTTTTCTCTCTCCTCCACTTACAACCACACCCTAAAATTTAGGGGTTACACTCACAAAAAGGATTCTATTGTGAATGCTCTTACTTTGCTATGAGAATTTGAAAAACACAATTCTGTGGATGTAAATAATTGTGGACTTAAGTTTGTGGATGTTAATTAGTTGTAGAGTAATTATTTGTGGACGTGATTTTGTGGATGAAATTATTTTTTTTGAAAATGTGGAACGTGGGATCTAATTTGGCGCATGGAAGGTAGAAGTTTACTTTCCATTTCACCCTTTTAATCATAAATTATGACATGATATTGATTCTTGGGGTAAAGATAATGTGAAAACTCGTCCTTAGTCTAAAAATCTAAAAATCATTTAAAGTAATTTAATATTTAATTTTTAATATTATCACTATCAAACTCCTCCATGTTTCATATATTTATGACACTCCTTTGTGTTGCACACCCCCACTCCCCCCCCCCCCCCCTTTGTGTTGCACATATACTACCACCAATCCACACCCTAACTTACCCCTCACCCTACCGCACCCATCACCCACTGTGTTGCATATATGCAACACAAGAGTATTGCATATATACAACACTCACTCTCTCCCTAATCCCCCCCCCCCCCTGCAACACAAGAGTATTGCATATATACAACACTCACTCTCTCCCTAATCCCCACCCCCCCCCCCCACCCCCCCACCTCGTGTTGCATATATGCAACACTCTTGTGTTGTATATATACAACCCCCACTCCTGATTATATCCTAACATTTCCATGGATCTTTATTCTAATTCCAATCTTTGAGATACATCGTCTGGACCAGTAACATGAAACAGAACTTTGACTATACACTTTATTAAAAGTATATGAGGTTTACTAATTTTAATTTCATGTATCTTCTCATCAAGCTATGTGTAGTCATAACCCCTTGAAGAGTACATAAAAATTGGTAATAACCACGTATATAAGGTCAAGTACGACTCAAGAGTAAGACCCATAAGTGGAATCGAACACCAACCCGCAATGTAGTAGAAAAATGTATGGTTGAAGTGAAACATAAACACAACACACTCACACATGACATTTAGCTAGACAAGCAACCAAACATGAAGGAAATGGGTAGACCTTAAAACAATTAAACCTAGAAGTCCCTAATTTTAACTCTACGTCGCCATAATCCCTTATCACTGTTTATGTTCTCAGAAATGTGCAAATCTAGCAAAACATGTCTAATATGATACTTCCACATTAGTTTGGGCCTACCTCTATTCCTTTACCCCTCAACTGTGAGTCTTTCCAGCATGTGTCATTAACGCTCTCCTCCTCACATATCCAAACCATCTTAATCTCCATTCCCTAATTTTATCAGAGATACGAGGTACCCCTATTTTACCTCTACAAGCCTCGTTTCTAATTCTGTTCAACCTCGTGTGGCCACACATCCATCTCAGCATCCTCATATATGCCGTCTACAGCTTTCGCGCTTGAGTTTTCTTGATTGCCCAACATTTTATGCCATACAACAAAGCCGGTCAATCGCCACCTGATAAAATTTTCCTTTTAATTTCACAGGGAACCTTTTGCCACACAAGACACTACTCGTTGCCCTTCACTTACACCACCCCGCCTGCACACGATGGATAACGTCGCTGTCTATATCTCGCCACTCTGGACAAAAGAGCCTAAATACTTGAACTTGTCTGTTTGCGCTGCCGGTACCCCTCCAATAATCAAGTGGACGTCCTCCCCAGTGTTAATCCGGCTAAAGTTACAATAGAGGTATTCGGTCTTAGACCGACTGAAACGTAAGCGTTTCTACATTTCTACTCTAAGGAAACCCATGTTCACCCTTGGGACCCTTTTTGCTCTTAGACCGACTGATACGCCAAGGGGGTAATGCCCCCTTGGAAACCCATGTTCGCCCTTGGGGCTTCGCACTCTTGAACTTTGTTGTTTGTTAGTTGGCATTTAAAATGAGAATAGTCTTTTATAATTGTGCATTATATATCTGTCAGTGATTCAAATTTACTGTTTAAAAAAAAGCTAGTATCCATTTTTATTTTCTTTTGATCTTATAAAATCCCATCAAATAAAATAAACTTGATGAAACTAAAATCAGTAACCAAACAAATGTTGTGGCTGGTCATACAACGTGTTTACCTGAACTTATTAATGCTCTTTTTCAACAAGACAACCACATTGACCGATAGTATTTATTAATCAAGAATTTGAAATATGGTCGTATGAATGGATAAAAATAAGAACTTCAGGTTAAATTTTAAATATGTTATTAGCTCCTATAGGCAATGTTTTAAAAACCGGTTCAACTACTAACCGGTGCTCATACCGGTTTTTTAATCCCCGGTTTTTTGGACATAACCGAACCGTTTCAAACCGGGTGGTTTCCGGCTTTTTTTCCGGTTTTTCCCGGTTTAACCGGTCCGGTTGAAACCGGTTTTCTGACTTTTTTTTTTGAACTTTATTTTTTGAATTTTATTGTTATTTTTTAATGTTTAAAACCTATATTTTCTTGTAATATACCTATTTGGTATTATTTTTAGTGGATTATAATTGTATTTTAACTATTTTTTTTTTGTGTACAAGTTTATTAACATTTTTATAAATAAATATATATAAATCCCCTAACCGGTTCAACCGGTCCAACCGGTCCGACCGGTCCAACCGGTCCCGGAAGGTTTTCCGGTTCAACTAAAAAACCGGTTTTTAAAACATTGCCTATAGGTATTTAAAATAGTAATATTTTAATTATTTATAAAAAAACAAGAGAAGAAATAAGAGATATGACCGTCTAGCTCGTCAGGGGTCGTATAAACATGAGGTCCATGTTAAAAAAGAAATGACTTTAAGGAGATAATTTAACGGTGAAATTATAACTTTTCAACTAAAAAATTATAAATTTAAATCTTACAATATACCTATGTGATAATTTATCAGTTTTTTAACAACTAAATGCCTAAATCACCCCATGTATTTTCTTGTAAAATTTGAATTTTACTTCTTGAGAATAAGAGACAAATTTGACAAATCCCCTAACCAACTCCGCACGCATAAAAAAGCTGACCGGTGGATACAACCTCTTTTTTTTTTGTTGGGTAGATTGCATGGACAAGAATGTGCAAACAGAGTCAAATCACATGCGTACACGTGTTTCAGGGTTGTCAGCTGTCAAACAGGAGGCAAAAAAGACATAAAAATACAGTTGGTATGGGACCCACTGCTTCTTCCAGAAACCTTTTAAAAAAGGTCAAACGGTTGACCAGCCACGTCATCATATAAAAATACAGGTAGGAAGGAATTGAATGCCACAACCCCTCACACACGAAATAGTAATACAGATGCAACCATATTGTATGGCGAAGGTTATCCATATTCTTTAAATTCTAGCTTCCAACAATCTTTAAAACCCTTACCAGCATTTGACCTAACACTATTTTTATACCAAATTGTCAACTTATCATTTGCTATCCAAAATGTTTTGCTATTCAAATGGATTGCGATGCAGTTAGTTGTCCGTTTACCACTTTACCTGTCATTTTATTATAAACTGATCGTTCATAAATAAAGTGAAACCGATATTCCTACTAAAAAAACTTATCATTTTCATATTCATATGCACGTCTAGTTAGTATTTCATATTAGTTTTTTTATTTATTTTTCTCACATTCAGGCTTTATCTCTGCAGATTCATCATTTCGTACATGCAATCCATATTAAATATAGTTTCATATTAAATATATAATACGTAACAAAAAAAATAGTACAATTAACTTACGTAGTGAAGGGCGGAATTGGATGGATGGGGTCACCAACACTCCATATAGGACGTGCTCCTGCTGTTAGGCCACGAGAGGCCAAAAGAAACTCACGCTGCTGAGAGCCTTAGATTTGATTTCTAACCCTAAAATTATATTGTGATACTAGGGAAGTAAACAAATTAGCTTGCTCGGCTCGTTTATCATAACGAGTTAAAACGTTGACATCAAATGCGCTCGGCTCGTTTAAGCATTTTGAGCATGAGAGACTTTGAGAGAACAAGGAATTTTGGCCTTAAATATTATTAATGCGGTTTAAACGTTTTGATTGTGGATTAAAACATAGCTTTAGGACGGGACTTTGTTGTAAAGATCTACGATACAAAACGAACTATATTGATTGATACGAGAAATCGTACGAAATCACCTAGTCCTGAAACTGTTGGAATTTTGAGAGAAAAACTAGTGAAAAATGGGTTTTTTCACTAAGTGTGAAAATGAGTTTTTCACCAACTTTGGACTAAAATAAAATACAGATAACATAGGTTGTTGCCTCTGTATTTAATAGGTTTGTGTAGTACGTTGTGAGGGCTTTCCAACGCATCAAACCACGTCCAAATCCGAGCTCGTACGAATGAGATATCGAAGCTCAAAGTTGAGGTCTCGCAACATGTGAAGCTGCGAAAATTAGAGAGAAAAATGGTAAGTATAGCATGTTAACTTATCCCACATTGGTTGGGGGATGAAACCAAAAGTGGTTTATAAGGTGGGAACCTTACCAACTATTGTTTCCTCTAGTAGGACACATCCCTTGGACCCTGAGGGGTGCGGCACCCCTAACTCGCACTCGCACACGCGCGCGCGGCGTGGGCGTATGTGGCGCTTTGATGGCGCACTTTGCACTTCGCACGCTTGAGAGCCGCCTTATTGTTTTTAAGTTCAACCGGAAGTTGGTCCGGTTGAAGTCAAGGCAGACAGGTTCAAGCAGAGTGGAGAGTTGAACCGGAAGAACAGGTTCAAGCGGACCTATGTGGTCCGGGCGGAACAGAGTTCAACCTGAACAGTGGTTCCGGTTGAAGTTCAAGTGGAAGTTGAACCGGAAGAATTTCCGGGTGAAGTTGGAACGGACCGGAAGATCAGTTCTTCCGGAAAACAGCTGTTACGCGGAGTCTTCCGGAATGACAGCTGGGTAAACGCGTTTTTTTGAGCTAATTAAAGTAATTCCGCGTTAATTATAAATCAATTTCCATTAAAGACGTTTAATGCAAAGTTTGACTACGAATTAACTTTTGAGTGCTCAACAAGAATTCTCACCACTATAAATACAGCCTCATTAGTTGAGGCAATACACACCAGAATTCACATAGAATTCTTCATCTCTTCTCTGTTCTCTCTCTTCTTCCATATTTATCTCGTTCGTCGAGAACTTCAAGAACTCGAAGGTATTTTCAAGCTTAGAGTTATCCCGGCCATACAATACGGTTTAGGCAATTGTACCCTGGGAAACAAAACGGATCTTTGGTAGACCCGGAATTTGTTTTAAGGGACCCCGGTTTTGACCCGAAGCCTTCGCCAAAGGATTTCACAATCCTTCTTTTATTTTCTCTAACATCTAAAACTTTATCAAATCCTTTTCTACCTCTCTGTCTTCATCTTCAAACTCTAAAACCTTTTTCCAAACCTCATCTTATTTTATCAAAAGTTTTATTATTTAAAGTTTCCTATTTATTTCTCTGCATTTGTTTTTCCATTTCCATGTATTGTATTTCTTTATTCTTTGTAAGTGTATTGTAACGTCTTTCTCTTTTCTTTGTATTGTAATAGGAGTAGATTGATTTTATTTCCATTGTATTGTAATAGTGTAGTTTTATTTCTTTGGTTGTAATCGTACCAAAATAAAATATTTATTTTATTTTAAATATACGAACGGTATTCCTACAGAAACTAAATTCATCGAGGTAGTTTTTCCAAACTTGATAGCTAAGGACTAAGTTGTAACTAACCGCCTATGCCTGCAGTCCTACATCCTAGAGAATTTGAATTTGCATAGAATTTGAAAGTTAATATTTATTAAATCAGACTAATATTGAAAGTTACAAGTCCATCACATTTCTGATGAGCATCAGAGCATGTGTGTTACATCTTTCAACCATTAAAAGTCCAAAAGAGTATGTTAAAGTTTGAGAATTTTGACTATCAAGTATCAACAAGTCGGGATCTAGCTAGATTAAAGTAATTATAATAATTCCTGGTCATGCCATACAAATTAATTTCCAGAATTAAATTATGTTCATTTGGTCAAAACATGCAAGCTTAATTAGGTCTACCTGGTTTTTGGTTTAAGTTTTCTTGTTGACACGTTTTCATTTTTATAGAGAGGTGAGAGCTCTTTGTGGGACTTGTACTACATTAGTACATTGTATAAAAAGAGGGACTCAATAAATGAATAAAATGATAATCAAGTTTTTTAAGTGGACTATTAAATTCACTTGATTTTTTTCTTGGGTTATTGGCTTGTATTAATCCCAACTATCACGTATTGGCCGATAACACTCCCAACTTTATTCCTTCCACCTGCCACCACGAACTATCACCATATTTTCCTCCATCACTCTCCCGGTTAAATTTACTTAACGAAATTGGAACTAAAAGCCGGGTAAACTTACAAAACATGGAATTCAAATGGGGTTAAGTAATTCACGGGGGAGTGATTAGGGAAAATATGATGATAGTTCGTGGTGGCAGATGGAAGGAGTAAAGTTGGAAGTGTTATCGGCCAATACATGATAGTTGGGATTGATACGAGCCAATAACCCTTTTTTCTTTAATTTCAAAGTCCTTCATCTTTTTTAGAGTTAATTACCGATTGCGTCCCTGTGGTTTGGGGTTTGTTGCCACTTGAGTCCTAAGTTTTAAAAAGTTGTCGTTTGCACTCTGTGGTTTGCATTTTGTTGCGGTTTGGGTCCTTTTCACTAACGAGGTTAATTTTTTCTGTTAAGTCAGAGGGTATTTAAGTCAATTTGCATACGAGGGAGCTGTTAGGTAAACTAATAAAATATAAGGACTGTTTTTGTGATTTTAATAATGATTAAAAATAAAAATAAAAATAAAAATAAAAGGCCCTTTTCTCCTTCCCACCTCTACACACAGATCGGAATCCCTACAACCACCGTCCCCGTCCTCCCTTCTCATGTGCACACGTACATAATCAGAATCACGTCGCCGGCTCCCCAACGACCATCATCACCACCAGTACCCCGTCCGTTGTTGCCGCCACAACAGTGGTCGTGGCTGTATGGTTGGGTGGTTGCCGGATAAATCGTGTTGAACTCCGTCGTTGCCGCCACGACATCGAGATGCCGGAAAAATCGGGTTGAACTCCGCCGGAGACGACAGATTTGAGGAGTGTTAACCGCCGGTGGGTTCGCCGGGTTTCGTTGACCGGAGAAAATACCCCTTTGATATGCAAATTGACTTAAATACCCTCTAACTTAACAGAAAAATTTAACCCCGTTAGTGAAAAGGACTCAAACCGCAACAAAATGCAAACCACAGAGTGCAAACGGCAACTTTTTAAAACTTTGGACTCAAGTGGCAACAAACCCCAAACCACAGGGACGCAATCGATAATTAACTCCTTTTTTTTATATGTTTTAATGTTATATAAACTTTCTATAAATATTGATTTATTTTGTTAAAAAAAAGTGATCCAAATGCAACATATATAACTAACTATTGGTTATTATTCAATGATTATTTTTTTTTTAAATTTAACTTAAACTGAAAAATTATAAAACTTGGTTATTATTTGGTAACTTTTACTTCACTAATACCTCATATTTCAAGTTATTCCGGAAAAAAAAATCAAATTAAATACTAACCAAATTTTAGATATGTTTTTTGCCTCGCTTAATTTTGTAAAATTTCAACATCATAAAAAATTATATAAGATGGAACACTTAAGAAAAGTTGAGTGATTTAATAGAGAAAAACACTTTACATGAATTTAGATACTTTAAAAACTTGATTACTATTAGATTAAGTTTTTCCTATTAAATATTAAATGGGTCGTGTTCGCAGGTTGCCGTGTCAACCTGACACGAACCCAAAATGTTTAACACAAATCAGAACCGATTCTCGACCCGAA
Organism: Deinandra increscens subsp. villosa; assembly: GCA_039602395.1. NCBI lineage: Eukaryota > Viridiplantae > Streptophyta > Magnoliopsida > Asterales > Asteraceae > Deinandra > Deinandra increscens. Next base: position 84,908,473 of record JBCNJP010000025.1, on the reverse strand, counting down.
CCTGAAAACTATGTCACACACGTGAATCCGAACACAACATGACTATTTGCTAGTTGACCCGAACAATAAGTGTTTGAGTAAATTGTTAACTTTTTTTTAACATATTAATACTTTAAATTTTACAACAAAAAATATAAATGTATATAAAACAGTTATATTTTAATCATAAAATCTTATGTTGGTTTATGTTTTAAGTTTTAAACTTCGATAAAATTTACTATAGCAACTTAATTTACGACATAAAACATATTTTAAAATATAATATATAAAATAAATGGATTAAACGGGTTAACCCATCAAACCGACGGACTGACACAAACACGATCCTGAACCTGTTTATACTAAATCCAAAATTGCAAATTTCGGATGGATTCGGTATTTATTGTGTCGAAAATTTACACCCTAGTTGGATGTGAGGCATTGAAAAACAGTAACACGAGATGGCCTAGCTATGAAGTTCAAACTAGTGTCGTGAAGAAAAAAAATATTGCTTTTTTTTAACGGTAAATTTGGTGGATAACAGACGGGGACATTACACTATCCATCCGATCATCTCCAATCTTCATTAGGAGGAAACTCACCACTGATAAGAAAACCCACTCGCACAATTTGTAACACTCATTTTTATTCTTTTGATATAAGTGAGATTTGAACTCAATACCTCATGATAAATGGTCATACACATTTACCGCTAGGCTAAGCTAGTGATTAAATAACTTTTAATGCTCTTTATGTGCTTAAATAACTTTTAAATGGGTCCTCAGCTTTAATGATAAAGTTTATAACTCAAAAGTTCTAGTTTATAACATTAGCATCACACAAAATAATACTGATTTAAAACCCTTAATTAGTTTTGATCATATTTTGTTATAAACTTCTTGGTGTGTTTTTTTAATTATTTTGACTAACCATAACGTCTGGTTTTTAAATCCGATCCGATCAACCAGACAAGTAAATCAGTTTGTTTATTATACTTAAAATTTTGACATTAACGTTATTTATTATACTTGGAAAGATTTAAAATTTTGACAACTTGACCACCCTCTACAAACTACTTGCTAAATGGTAAGCATTGGAAATGCGTAAAAAATGTATAAGGGTCTGTTTGGTATAAGGTAATGGAATGAAAGATGGAATGGAATGGACGAGATAATGGAATGGTTGAGAGAATGAAATGGATCATTAGTATTTCATCATCCAGTTTGGTTACCAATTTACCATGTAGGAATGAAATAAATTATTGTTTCCTGTTGTTTGATAGTAAAAACGAAGTAATCGAATACAACTTACCAACGTTTCTATTTAATATAATATATTTGATTTATATATTTTTTTAATTGTAACTTTTTTTTTTAAATTTTAACTTCTAGTTAATTTATTTATATTTTATTTTTTTAATTTTAACTTTTAAGATTTATATTTTATTTTTTTATTTTTTATTTTATGTTTTATTTGATTCTTTTATTATTATTTTTTATTTGCAAATTTACTTTTATTATTATTAATTGATTTTAATTATTATATTTTATTTTTATTTTATGATTGTTTTTTTATTTTTATTTTATATTTTAATTTTTTTTTCATTTTTTGTTTTTTCATATTTTTTTTATTCTTGATTTTTTTTTCTTCATAAAATTTTAAGAAAAAAATCAAATTGAATAAAATTTTCATTCCATTACTTGAGGGAATGGAAGAAAAACACCCCAACCCTAAGGAATGAAAATCTTTATAAATGAAAGGAAACACATTTCTTATGTACTGGTCAATTCCTTTCCAATGTGCTACAAACCATGTCATTTTTTTCATTTTAACGTAATGAACCATTTTATTCCACTATCCATTCCTGCATACCAAACGTTACCTAAGGTTGCGTTTGGTATTAAGGAATGGATGGTAGAATGGAATGAGTCATTACATCGGAATGAAAAATGACATATTTGGTAGCACATTGGAATGCATTAGACCATTACATAAGGAATGCGATATCTTCCATTTTTAAAGATTTTTATTCCATGGGGGAGGGGAGGGGTGTTTTTTTTTCTATTCCTTCAAGGAATGGAATGAAAGTTTTTTTTCAATTAGATTTTTTTTTTAATTTTATTAAAAAAATAAAAAAGTCAAAAAATATAAAAAATATAAAAATATAAAAATATAAAAATATAAAAAATGAAAAACAATAATAAAATAAATACAAAATAAAACTAAAAATAAATAAAAACAAAAAATAATAAAGATAAAACCAAATTAGAAAATATAAAATAAAAAACAAATAAAATAAAATATATTAAAATAAATTATTTAATAAAAAATAAAAAATAAAAAAGTAAAAAATTAAAATATTGAAAAATATAAATATAAAACAAATTTAAATAGAAATATTAGTAAATTATATTAGATTACTTCGTTTTTTACTAACCATCAAACAATACAAAGAAATGATTTATTTCATTCCCACATGGTAACCAAACAGGACGATGAAATGGTAGTGATCCATTTCATTCCATCGACCATTCCATTCCCTAGCCCATTTCATTCTATCGCTCATTTCATTACCTTATACCAAACAGACCCTAAATGTTAATCAATAAACATTCAAGATTAAATTTGGATTGAATGACTTCAAGTTGTATTGGACCTTGTTTAAGCCCAATTTATTATGCTTGTGGACTTGTGGTCCATTACTCTGTTTGATATGCTTTGCTTTGTGGTCTGGTTATATCAAACATTAGTTTAGAACTCAATGTGTTTGTTCAAGATTTAGATCAAATTTTTTTAGGGTTTTGTCCTAAACATGGGTTTCACTCTTCTTTCTGTAATATTCTTTTACTAGTTTATAAAACTTTACCGGAGTGAAGTCCTCTTTAATTCTTGAATTTGAATGTGTTTGCTCAATCAAGAGTCAAACTTCTTGTATATGAGCAACAAATTCATCAGCATGAGGTTCACCAGCCGATTTCGACCATTTTTTTCTCTATATATCATTGATAACATAAATCAAACAACCTAGAATGGTTATAGACCAAACAAGAGATTTCAACTCAAAAGACTAGACTTGTCTTTTGGGTTGAGTTTTCATCAGGGCCGGTACCGAGGATTTTAGGGTCCTGTTCGAGTTTAAAAAAATAGGCTCCACTCGAAAAAAATTACAAACAAAACAAGTTTTTTAAATAAAGAAAAAAAAACAAATTATGACAATAAATATAAGAAAATTATTGTTTTAAAATGGCATTTTAATTGAAATTAGGTCCTAAATGCCTAAATATTAAATAACTAATTGGACTATCTTTTTTAAATTTGATTATTTGTTAGTAAAAATTTTTTTTATTTAAAAATAACTATATAAATATAATATATATAAAAGTTTTTAAAAAATATAGACCCCCTATTATGATATGCACTGTTCCGTCGCACATCTCGCACATGCTCAGGGTCCCCACTGGTTTTCATATTTGGTTCGTAAGAGTGGTGACCCAAAGGAGTAGTAGTCTAGATGGAGCCTAGTTAAATATAACACTACAAAATATTAAGGAGACGTTTGGTTCGTGGAATATAATAGAATTACAATTGCAATTTTTTTTTAAAATTGTGCTTAGTTGGGTAACAAAGGGTTTTGAAATTGAAAAAAATCATTTAATTAATGAAATTTAATACAATAATGTTTTATTTTAATGAAGGAAAGTTACACGACCTCAAATTTCACTGATTAATGAAATTTATTCCAATTTAAATTTGCCATAACCCAGCTAAACACAACTTTAAAATGAAACTTTAAAATTTCAATTCCATTAAATTTCACGAACCAAACGTCCCCTAAAATAACCAAACTCAACCATGTGAAACTAACATTAAAATCAGTAAAGCGCTATAAAAAACGATATAACTTAGACTTATAACTAAAGACTTGAGGGAACGTTTGTCACAAACGGATTCTTCTCAATGCACAAGTTTTTGTTTCAGCTAACGGAAAGCCTTATCTTGTTCAGCCTGCAGTATTGATTTCACTCCGGCGTTCGTTTCCGTCACCGATAACCGACCGTTATAGACATTTGCAATGCTCCTCAAAGCATCTCCGCCGGCGTTACCTATAAATCTGAAGCTGAGCTTCACCGCCGTATCAAACTCAACGTTTTTCTCTTCCAACAATTTCTGTGAAATTGGCGCGAAATCCAGTAGAAGAGCGATTGTAGCGGCCGGAGCGGGGTATACGAAGAGGTCACTGGATACGCCAGGAGCGTACGAGCTTTTAGACGAAGAGAGTGGCGAGAAGTTCATCGTTTGGGGAGGAGCTGATGACGAAACGCCAATACCTACCAAGGATGTTCTTCAGTGGAAACCTTCCAAAAAAGACAGCAGAAATAGTTCCGCAGCTAGTGAAGATGATGCTGCGGTTTCCAGACCTAGAGGTGCTGTTATTGTTCTTCCTTCTCCTGTTATGTATTAGTTGAAGTTTGTGAATGATTATATACCTAATATAATATTAGGCTAGGTTAATTTTGTTCCCCAAACCAGTGACCTAGTTTAGTTCTTACCTGCTTTTGTGTGAATTTGTGATCTTAAATGTTAGGTATGGAGATGAATTAATGGGGAGATTTAGGAAAATAGGGATATATTATTCACTGATCATCAGAAATGATGTTGAATCCTATACCAGCTCTTGTGATCTTGGTTTTAAGATGTGTGCAGCCGGTGTGAAATGTGGTGATGAGATTGCATCGATGTACCTGATGTAATGCATTATGCAGTTGAATGGTATCTGAACAAATTAGACCGTTGGTTGCAATGTGCCGAGTTTTTCAAATCTGATTGAACAGATCTGATCATCTGACCACGGAATGAAAAAATCTGACCGGTGGAGTAGTTGAACAAATTAGACCATCTATTGAACATATCTGACTAGAGATGATGAGACTATCTTATATTTTAGTGCTTGATTAGATAGTGTGTTCAACAACATAGGGTTTGTTTAGATGTGCGCTTATACTTTATCCTGATTTGAAGTCACAACAATCACTTCTAAGTGATTAGGTAAACTAGTTATGATTATAATTTGTGATTATATATCATAATCAGATCTGGATATGTGGGTAAGGAGTTGTTGTATAACTCATACCTGTGATTGAATGTAAAATTACTTGACTATCCCTATGTTTAAGCAACTGGTTATCTGTTTCTGCTTTTTAAATCATTAATAATCACTTTGAAAATGCACATACTGTCATTTGTTTTCATTTTATGCTTGGTGCTCACTATCTGGGGAACTTTTTTTCTCTTCTAACATGATGGACACCTGCATCTAATCAAAAAACTAATATGAAAAATTATATAAAATTTGCAGCAAGTAGCAAGGGGGTATCTCGCAGTTTTGAACGATTGAGAGCCGGTAGGGTAAGGGATCTTGGTAGGGTATCCTCTTCAGAAAAGGGTCAAAAGGATGCTAACTCACATAGTGGACCAAATGTTTCGGTACAAGAGGAAACACTCTTGGCTAAACAAAATAGATCAAATGTTATGAAAGATGATGATGCGGCAGATATTGATAGTATTTCCAGTAGGGTCAGGGAAAGTAAACTAAAGAAACTAAACGCTGCTGGCGATTTTTTTAGCAGAAAATCATTCAAGGATGTGGGATGTGCTGATTACATGCTTCAATTTTTGAACAGTCAGCTTATAGCGTATCCATCTCATATTCAGGTACTGCCATATGTAATTCTTGTCTTCTTTTCCTCAATATGATGCAACACCATATGGTAAAATGGTCATAATGGGCTCAGATTGAAACAGCCAAACTTGTCATTTTGCTTACACCTTAAAACAGGCCGACTGGGTTGACACATATACTTTTTGTGCCTTTTTTCGTAAATAACTAAACTATTAATCATGATTAAAAGATGATATGTCAATCTAAATAGTTGAGTAAAATGATATTAAAGGTTTTCATCAAACGTAGATTTTGTAGGACTTACAATCCGTCTAAGGCCATTTGACCCATTTGATATAAAACACAACACATATTGACCTGTTAATAAGGGACGATTTCAAATCACCATCTCTGATAAAAACTATATAAAAAAAAATTCCTTTATCCGAGATTTGAAGTTGTTTGTGAAGGTATTATATATTTATATTCGAGTTCAGTTTTTGTAAGGGATTACTTCTTATTCGTGCAGGGAAAATGCTGGTTGTAATAAGGTTTCGTGATGTTTATCCATTCCAGTGCTTGTTAGTTGCATAAATCACCCTCACCTTATGTGTAACCTGCTGTTTTGGCTTATTAACTAAAAACAGTTCTCACATTCCTTGCCTCTTCTCAAAGCCCCACACGTGTTATGTGTTATATGTGTTGCTCCAGCTTTTGTTTGAATTGAATATTAAAAGTGAATTCAATTGCAGGCTATGTCATTCCCACATGTTATTGAAGGGAAGAGTTGCATCATAGCTGATCAGAGTGGGTCTGGGAAAACGTTGGCCTATCTTTTACCTGTGATTCAAAGTATTAGACAAGATGAGCTTGAAGGACTTGCAAAATCTCTACCTCAAAGTCCCCGAGTTGTGATAATAGTGCCAACTGCTGAGTTGGCTTCTCAGGTTTGATTTATTGTTATTAGTTATTCACTTGCCATAACCCGTCAATCATTAACACTTGCACAACTATTTTTTTAAAGATATTTGTAGATAAGAGGGATATGTGTAATAGTGGCTAGAGGGGTGGGGTGAGGTGGTTAATAGGTTTAAATGGATTTGTGTTGGAACACCTCATTTTTTACGGGTCTAAACGGGCTGGGTTTTTCCATTTTCCTAAATTTATATAAATATTTAATGTATTATTATGAGTATGTAAACATATTATTCTTATTATAACAGTCTGAATCCTCAAATTAAATGATTTAGGTTGTATGCATTAAAATAGTCTTTGGTCCTCTTTGGCCGTTATCCTTTTAGCAATTTTCTTATCTGACCCCTTCGAGATAAATGCAACCCAAATTCACATCCATAAGTAAATGGGTCTACAGATATGTGATGCATGTGAGTTTCTATTTAGTTAGCCGGTAATAGGTTTTTTTTCTTTTTTAATTTCTTTTGCAGGTATTACGTAATTGCAGACTGATGTCAAAGTCTGGTGTGCCGTTCAGGTCTATGATAGCAACAGGTGGTTTTAAACAGAAAACTCAATTGGAAAGTCTTCGAAATGAGTTGGATGTTCTAATTGCTACTCCCGGTCGCTTCTTGTACTTAGTTCAGGAAGGGTTTTTACAGTTGACCAATCTTAAATGGTACTCATCCTATGTTCTCTTCTTGATTTAAGTCTTCATACAGATCTCAGTGCCCAAACACAAGAAATAAAAAAACAAATTATCATAATAACTAGATGTTGGTAAATGGGTTGGTTGACCAGAAACACTTTTTGTTTTAGATTTTTTTTGTTTTTATGGAAATAGTGATTGTTTTAAACTTATTACAATGATTATTTTTAATTCACTAATATTTGAATACATTTACCATGATTATTTTTAACTAAGTATTCTATTGAAGTAAATGTTTTCCACTAAAATAAAATCAATATCACAAGGGCACAAGTAAGTTCATCACAAATTTGTGAAAAAGAGAGAAATCAAGTTAACATGTTACTGGTCAAATCAACATCTTCTGTTATCTTACGTGTTGTAATATGTTATCCAGTGCGGTGTTGGATGAGGTAGACATACTGTTTAAGGATGAGGATTTTCAGCCGGCATTGGAGAGTTTAATGAATTTGTCACCTGTTACCACCCAATATCTGTTTGTGACTGCAACTCTACCAGTGAATGTATACAATAAGCTTGTTGAAAATTTTCCAGATTGTCAAGTAATCATGGGACCTGGCATGCACCGTACAAGCTCTGGTCTTGAGGAGGTACATTATCTTTTTTCTTCATCTTTGTTCTCATAGATATGACAATAATATTGTATTTCTATAGAATGAGTGGGTTGATCACATGAGGTTTTGTGTATTTAGGTAGAAGTCAAAACATGTCCGGTTGACTCGGAACACTTTTTTGTCTTTTTTAACCATTTTTGCATATGCGCTAACTATAATTTCAAAAAACTGTAAAACAGAAACAAGATCTAACCTTTTGAAAGAATCATTATACAAGTTAGGAGGTTGTATGAACCGAGTATGATTACCAACACTTTTTTTTATAAAAATCTAATGTGTTATGTATGAATTACAAAACTCTATTGTTACAATAAATACTAAAATGTGTTTGTAAAAGGGTTGAAGTTGTTTTTAAGCATTGGGAAAGCTTTTGGATGGCTTCCGACCAGTTTCCTTTTCAATTAAATATTTTAGCTAAACAAATTTAATCATATGCTTATATAAGCTGGTTGGAATTACCACCTCTAAGTTTCTTACTTGGAGCTACAAACTTTTTTCTTCCAATCATATTTATATAAACGGTTTGAAACTGCCACCTCTAAGTTTCTTACATAAAGCTATGATTTTTATTCTTTTTTATTTATGTATTCACGTGCTCCAATCCAAAAATCTCATGTTTTATGAACAAACTTGAAATCAAGTTGAGTGGGTACATTGTGCATGTGCAGATACTTGTTGATTGCAGTGGAGATGACGGAGTGGAAAAAACTCCTGATACCGCATTTCTCAACAAAAAGTCTGCTCTTCTTAAACTAGTGGAGGAAGGCCCGGTTACCAAAACGATCATTTTCTGCAATAAAGTAAGCTAAAAGATTATTACACAAAAAAAGATGATAATTTGTTTATATAATGGCGAATCGGTAAATTGCAGATAGAGACTTGCAGAAAGGTAGAAAATGCATTAACAAGGTCCCATAAAAAAGTGTTGCCATTTCATGCTGCTTTAGCACAAGATTTGCGTGTTGCAAATATGGAGGAGTTCTGCCAAACTCGGTTAAAAGATCGCTCTTTGTTTTTAGTATGCACCGACAGGTAAAAACATCTATTTTTACTCTTTCCATCTACATTTCTCACAGTTGATTGTTGAAGTTCTAAATGATAATTACATTATAAGTAAAAAAAAATGTTAGTTAAGGGAATTTAGTTTCATATTTTAAATAATAAGAATTTTCAAACACCAAAAAGAACTGATTATTACAACTTCAAACGAAAAAAGCACAACCGAACAATCTTTTACCCAAACACTCAACACTATTATTCTCAATAACCTGAAAATAATAATAATAATCCTTTATTACCTAAACACTCAACACTGATTTCAGATTGCTTGAGTCCTACAATTTAACATAAGCATGATACCACAACTAAAAGATTTATATATTGTTATTCAGGGCATCCCGGGGGATCGATATCCCTGGAGTTGAGCAGGTGGTGCTGTTTGACTTCCCTCGTGACCCGAGTGAATATGTACGGCGCGTTGGAAGAACTGCTAGGGGTGCTGGAGGCAAAGGTAGAGCTTTCATATTTGTGGTTGGAAAGCAAGTCTCTCTTGCTAGCAGAATTATCGAAAGGAACCGAAAAGGTCACCCGTTACATGATGTTCCATCAAATTAATATATGATTTTGGGGATACAACATCATACCAGTTAACTGTCATCTTAGGATTTCATGTTCATGCTCCTGTTATTAGTTATTACCACAACTGGGAAGTTTATTTTGGTCAATTCGAATCAGGTTTTGGGAAAATAGAAAAACGTGCAATAAGCCTGTTATTTTGTCATTTCTTTTAGATTAACAAACTCATATACAATCTAAACCTACTCTTAAATCCATGCTGATATTTATTATAAGAGAGAATGATTTGCTACACATTTTAATAACCTCTTTGGTTATTTTACAATGTCTGATTGTTAAAATTAGTATGTAATTTTTAACGTTAAGAGACTAACACAAAGATCTTTCTTTCAAACCCAAAGAATGACCTTAATATATATCAACTAGATTGTTAATTGGAGGCCGAAAAAAGATATTTCACGTAATTAATTTTTATTAGGAACTTAATTTAATGTATATTTGGATGATTTCTATATGATTTGAGAGACGTGTGTCGGTGTGGGCTTAAAAGCCCAGTGTTTCTTTTGTTCTTTCAATATTCCTTTCTCATTTGGACGGCATGTGATAAACTGATAATACCAACTGAAAGAGAATTTAAATCTTACTAAATTCAAAAAGAACTTATATTATATATATATACAATAGAAATTGAGGATGAATAGTGATGTTTTCGTTTCTCATAGTTTGGCCACGTGACTTTGGTGCTTTGACGTTTTTTACCCCTAAACTTTTACAATTTGTTTTTTTAATGAAATAACAAACTTTCGGTTTTCATAGTTTGGCCACATATGTTTCATAATTTTACGTTTTCTACCCTCAAACTTTTAAAGTTTTTTTTTTGTTTTTGTTTTAAGTTTTGTTGTCTTCTACTTTGGCCACGAAACTTTTAACTTTTCTACTTTCGTTTTTAGTATACTTTTATATTTTATACTTTCATCACGAGAATTTTACGTTTTATACTCCTTAACTTTTAACTTTCGTTTATTATTCGACTAATTTCATTTTTAGTATACTTTTAGAGTTTTTTACTTTGACGATGACTTTTTTCATAGTTTTATACTTCATCAAAGTTTTTTTTTTTTAAGTTTTGTTATATTTTACTTTGGCCACGAAACTTTTAACATTTTATTTTTGTTTTTAGTATACTTATACCACAAGACTTTTAAACTTTTACGTTTTATACCCTTTACCTTTTTAACTCTCTAACTTTTAAAACTTTTTTCTGTTTTAAGTTTTGTTGTGTTCTTCTTTGACCACAAAACTTTTAACTTTTCTATTTTCGCTTTTAGTATACTTTTATAGTTTATACTTTCATCACGAGACTTTTAAACTTTTACGTTTTATACCCCTAACTTTTTAACTTTCGTTGAGCATATAAATTCAACGCCGTGCACCACGAGACTTTTAGACTTTTACGTTTTATACCCCTTAACTTTTTAACTTTCGTTATAGTTTTATACTTTCACCACGAGACTTTTAGACTTTTACGTTTTATACCACTTAATTTTTTTACTTTCGTTCATTATACAAATTAAACCCCGCAGCAACGCGCGGGGTGGTAACCATCTCGTTTAATACAAAAGCATATTTGTAAAACCCAAAATAAATCTTTTATTATTGACAAAAATGTCTATTTTTTTTCGAACCCGATCTCATGTTGGGTGGGTGTGTTAGGGGGGGCGGTATTGGTTGGTTAGCATGGCTTGGGGAAGCCTTGTGGCAACCATACCCCCTCCCCTTAAGGCTATGAGTTTAAGTTGGTTCCTGCTTGACCAGATTGGTTGGCTTTCCTTTCATATGTTTGTGTTTTGTTGTAATTTCGTTTTCATGTTCTTTGACTCGTTGTTTGGCTAGCTTCCCGCTGGTCCAGTTTCTTTTGGTTAATTGATGCCGTTTTAAAAAAAAAAAAAATGCTTTAGAATCTAGATGTCAAAATTCAATTAATGTCATTAATTCCTTACGTATTAACTTGATTTACTACAAAGAAGTGTAGAAAGAGTTTTCCGGAAAAGTGTAGAAAGAGTTTTCTGAAGAGATCCAGGTATTTTTAAACTTTAAAAGCATTTTCTTCAATTATGTGATGAATTAAAACATATTTAATCTAAAGAAAAAGTTAATGTGAATAATTAAACAATTCATGTAGGCTAATAATGTTCCATGATATAATTAGTTCATACACTAATGTTTTAAACATCACTCTTAATGAAAAAGAAGATGATAGTGAATTTCACCTACTAAGTGATGAAGAGCTTGAAGCATACAACACTCCTTTGTAGTTTTTTTTTTATAAATATAGTTCGATTAGAACTTATATTAGTGTTATTTTGAATAATCGTAATTGTTTTAGGCTTATTGAAGTTTTTTTTTTTGACATTTATCGTGCTTAAAAGTTTATAAAATGTATATTGTAAATTTATAGGTTTGAATAGTCAATCTGGTTCGACCGTCCGGGTCTACCAATTGAACCTTTTTTCTACACAAACCCAATCCAATTTAAAATTCCGGTTTTAAAACCTTAATTAATGACAAGATTGCTTGACATAGATGATACATAATCCATAAGAAGAACAAGAATTTACTCTAAGCATATGCTAAAAGATATGATCTTTCTCCTGAGTTACTTCCTTAATGACCTAAAAAGTGAACACACTCAACGTAGTTTGTTGTTAGTCAAGAAAAGCTGTACGGGTATAAAGATTTAGGCGTTGGAAGTTCAAACCAAGATGACTTTGGACGTGGACGGGTCAAAGGTCGTGGGTTCGTGAAGGGTCGAGATGGTAATAAGCGTTACTGGTGTAAAAGCCTTATGAAGTGTTATAAGTGTGGTGAATATGAACATTACAACGAGTGTCCAAAATGGGAGAAAAAGGAAAAGCTCATTTGAATCGGTACGACGATGATGAACCAACACTTCTTTGAATGGGCTATGTGAATAAACACCGATTAAGGGGGTGAATGTTAATTTAATTGGGTTTACCCGTGACCTGGTAAATAAACTCGATTAAACTAATATTCACCCCTTAATCGGTGTTTATTCACACCGCCCATTCACATAAATGTTGATTCATCATCATCGCACCGGTTCAAATAAGCTCTTCCTTTTTCTCCCATTTTGGACACTCGTTGTAATGCCCATATTCACCACACTTATAGCACTTCACATGGCTTTTATCCCGGAAACACTCATTACCACTTTGACCCTTCACAGACCCACGACCTTTTCCCTGACCACCTCCAAAGTCATCTCGGTTTGAACTTCCAACGCCACAATGTTTACACCCGTGTGGCTTTTCTTGATTAACCAACAACAAACTACCTTGAGTGTCTTCACTTTTCTCAGTTCCTTTTATGCGCTCCCGGTATGCTTTCAATCTTCCCACTGCTTCATCAAACAACATCGAGTCCAACTTGAGACATTGTTCTATTAAAGCCGCGATTTGAAGATAGGACTTAGGCATTGCATCAAGCAACCATCTCACCAATTCTTTTTCTTCAATCTTACATCCAAGATTCATTGGCTTTAAATGGTGGATATCAAGAGCTTAAAAAACAAGATGAAAGAGATGAAGTGTCCGTAGTATCTTTAATTCACTCAACTCACAAATATGAAGAAATGAAACTCTCAAAAGTTGCAGACAAAATAAGAGTGATGGAGGAAAAGCTGCATTTGTTTATTCAATAGGAAGAGGCTATAAATAGCCTTACAAGAAGAAAGCTTGGGTCATTAACAACCGCATAAATTCATAAGTCTACCTAAAGAAAAGGTACACGCATTGACCCAACTCTTGCATAAAATTCGCCAAGCTTATACCTACTTTCTTTTATGCCTAAATTAACCTAGTAAACTCAAAAACTAACAGCTAATTATCCATACCCATGATCCGTGACCCGATAAATAAAAAGCTTCAAATTTAATTCATGATAACTAAGACTATATGTAGCCTTGTACAAACAAAAACGTGGTTAATTATGAACCACATAAAAGTATAAAACTCTCCTAAAGACCAGGTACAACTATAACCACTTTTCTACCCATCTTTGCACTACCAAACAATACTTCCATAAATTTCGGTCAAGCAAAATACCAAGTCTCCATTTATTTAAAACAAGCAGAAAACTAAATAACTAGACTCAAAACAACCAATTAATAAAACCAACCCAAGACCTCTAAATAAACCCGATTAACCTAACATATATTGGATCGTTCTAGCCATTTTACTGCTAGTTTAAACTTTAAACCTATGTTTGAATTGCAGCTCATAACATTAAACCCTTATGACACCCTGATACTTGGGAGATAGGTTATTGTGTCTCTTAAGATTGATCACTTGGATTGTATAATAACTAAAGTCTAATTCATGTGATTTCGACTAAACTTTTTCAAACTGGATCTGTGCTTTTTAAATGCTTTGATACTTAGAAACTACGTTTATACCAAGTTATTTTCCGTTGCAAGTTGGCATATGTGTTTTGACTATCGATTACTTATGACAAACAAGAATTGTTTTTCAAGTCGGAGATAGCAGCTATGAGGATGCTGAGATGATGCACACGAGGTTGGATCAGATAAGGAATGTATTATTTAGTGATAGATTAAGGATAACTGGAGTTTAAGATAAAATAGAGTACAGTTACCAAAACTAACATGGGATGAGAACATTCAATGGGATTTGGTTAACTCAGCATCTCCACAAGGACATGACAAGTGACTGTAATCCTTAGAGACTTCTGATAAACGGTTGGGATTTTAGGAGAGAGTAATAGTTTTGTATGTTATCTGTAGTTCTAAAAAATAGGTTTCCGTAGCTGAGGATCTCTCTTAGAGTTGTCTGTTTTTCTTATGTGATAGAGATAAAGTTTGTGCTTATCTCACCCAGTGGCGGATCTTGAAAAAAATTTCGTGGGTGACCGAAAGTTATGTGACCAAAAAATATATATATAACTAACGAATTCGGGTCGGATCAAACCAATATATATATATAAGTAACGAATTCGGGTCGGGTCAATCCATTAGAACAAAAAATATTGAATCCGGGTCGAGTCGGTTCAAACAAAAAAACTATAAATGAGTACCCTTATACTTTGTTTTAGTTACCAAAACAACCCTAAACTTTGTTTTAGTTAAAATAAGTCATTTAAGATCTAATTTTTGATATTTTTTTAATAGATACATAACGTTTATAAATAATTTTACGTTGGAGACTGACTTAATACATTCAATATTAAAAAAAAAAATAGTGGTGACCAACTCAATATATATAAAAAAATTTAGTGGTGACCGAAACGATATATATAAAAAATTTCTTCGTAAAACACCTATACTCGGTACCTCGGGACAAAAAATCAGCAGTGACCGAGGTCACTGCTGGTACCCATTAAGAACCGCCACTGATCTCACCCTTCTCACACCCACTTTTTTAATGAGATTTTAGTTGATATGTTTGTTTATTTGTTTACATAACTGGAGGAGTGAGTTGTTTATATATAAATAATCATATTAAATGTTTTCTTGATGAATTATAAAGTGCTTTGCATTTGAGTTATAGGGCCGTATGTGACTAGTGATGTTTCACTCGTGGATTGGGCTTCAGAATTCAGATGGCCAACGAAAAATAGAATCTATTTGTTGCATATTAAGGATTCTAAGCCTACTAGATTTACAATTTGGGCTCCCGTATTGGACTTCTTGTGTGGATCGAGATCCCATTAGATACACTTTATATAGTCCCTTTTTTTATAAGTGGTGTGATGATCTTAGTCATAGAAATCAGAATTTTTTTTTGTTCCGAAAAATGTATGTGGAAGCCACTTTTGTGCTTGATAGGGGAACGCCCTTTTAATGGTCTTTTTTTTTGAACGGCAAATTTGGATCACTGACGGGGGCATTACTCACCCACCCGATCATCTCTAATTCCATCAGGAGGAAACTCAACATAGGTGAGAAAACCCCCTGGCCCAGCCTGTAACCCCCATTTATTTATTTTTTGTTACAAGTGGGACTTGAACACAAGATCTCCCCATTACAATGTCTTGGGTACCTCCCCCTAGCCACTTGGGCTAGAGATCATTGCCCTTTTAATGGTCTAATCTCATTTTTCTCATTTATAATATTTTTTGGGCTCCGCCCTTTACCTAAAAAAAATATATCTACCAAAAGCTTTAACATTTACATCATTGCATCGACCAAAAAGATAAATACCTTAACCTTCTCTCTAATATCATCCACATCATGTGATTGTCAATTTGACATTTTTTATAATTCAAAACCATTTTTCAGATTATAATAACCCGAGTTTTGAAACTTCTCAGATAACAATAACACGTGTTTATATGATTTGCATTTGACACCTTTAGTTTTCTCACACCTACGGCAATTGAGCTACTTGACACTGTCTAATGGGTCATGCACAACAATGTTATAACATCAAAATCTATGAATGTTGTTTTTAAATGTCTTTGTTTTACTATACGAAAAGGATTAGTGACGCAACTTATTGTCCATTTGTCTTCTACTTTCATATAGAGTTATGAGTCTTAAATGATAAATGAAAAAAAAAAGTATATTATTTACATATCTAGGACGTGTTAACATTTAAGAAAACATCATATATTACATCTCTATATACCATTACCAACTTTGATAAGTTTACTATTTTGCCCCTTCATTTTTGTCATATTTATCATTATGCCATTTGTTTATTTTTATCATTATGCTATATTCCATATTTACCATTATACCATTTGCTTTCTTTTTACGATTTTGGCATTTGTTTTTTTTAATATCCATATGCAACGAGTTTAGCACATAGGTTTGTGTTGTAACGATTACAGTTGTGCAACATAATTTTTAGGTCATATGTTTAACACTTTGAGCGTTCGATTTTCTATTTTAACGTTGTATTTTAGTCTTTTTTCTATTTGTTGTTGAGTCGTTTGAGTTTGGAACAACAATTGGTGTTTTATGGTGGTGTAATAGGAACATAGATATTCATATGTACAATCATGTAAAATAGTTTTTTGTTCGAAGTGTATTAATTGTTACACTTTTATATTTCTATTTTCTTTACGTACTTTTGTATAATTCAAATATTCTAATATTAAAATAAAATATGTTTTACTTAAATAAATCACTCATCAGAGAGACTCCCAGATAGGTTATATTTTACACCTAGAAACAACTATTACAATGAGTTGATATGTAAATGAGTAACAAGCTACGTCACAACTAGTTATTGTATAACAAAAAGGTTTTATATACCAATATTACTCTCGCGACAACGCACGGATAAAAAATATTTTTTCATAAAAAAATAACAACAAAACAATGGAGTATATCATATGTGATTCTTTTTTATAATTACATTTGACGATCTAAAAATGAAAGTTGGATAAAAGTTGAGGGACTATTAAAGTGCAGGTGGGATCGTCAAGCTGGACAGATGAGATGAGACCGTCAACAATTGTAGCTTCCGTACATCAACCCTGACGTCAGCATTGACGCGTGTCCCCGATAAACGCGTTTCCTTTTCTCACCGCCCTATTTATCTCCCTTCTCCCCTCCGTTTACTCTTCAAACCCCCCCCTCTCTCTCTCTCTCTCTACCTGCAATCAATCAATCACCTCCCAAATGCATTCAAATTCAACACTCTAATTCCAATAACAACTTCCAGAAACAACAATCGGATCCACAATGGCTTCATCGGATAATCTGGCGACGATTGAGCCATGGATGTTCAGATCTACCATCGGCGACGCATGGTGCCCTGACGCTTTCGCCCGAGAAACCGAATCCGCCCTAACCAAAGCTCTACAGCAATCGTTTTTTGGTAATAATCAACAGCAATTTCACGAAATCAATCATCCGATTTCCTCCTCCTTTTTGTTGAAGCAGAGTGATTATTATTCCGCTACTACTCCGTCTGTTTCCACCTTAACCGCCAGCGGATCCGGTTCTGAACCGGAAACGCCCGGATCTAAACGCCGGGGAGGATTACTCGGTGTATCCGTCGGTAAACCGGCGAAGCGGAAGTCGCGAGCGTCAAAACGGTCAATGACGACGTTTATTCAAGCGGATCCGGCGAATTTCAGGCAGATGGTGCAGCAGGTGACCGGAGTGAAGCTAGGAGACGGACAGGTGCCGGTTTCCACGGTGGTGAAGCCGGAGCCTCTCCGGCAACCGTTTATTAACAAACTGCAAGGTCTGTTACCGACGTTAGACACGTCAGCTTACTTGCTTCACCATCAGAACAACAACAATAACAGGAGTACACACCGGATTCCGGTTTCCGGCTCCGCCGCTAATTCGACCGGATTCTCGCAACTTCCGCCGGTGAATCAGGTCGACGGTGGCGCCGGAGTTGATTTTTACTCGTTCTCTAGCTTTCCGACTCTTGAGTCGTCGTTTTAACTGTAATAATCCAATGTGTTGTTGTTGTGATTTTACTTTGGTGTTAGGGAAATCCTTTTTTTACAGAGGTGTAAATTGCAAATCAGAACAACCGTGCTAAAAGAACTTGTACCTTATGCCTTAAGGGTTGTGTATTAGTTTGTACTGTGTTTTTCTAGATCATGGAAAATTGGAAATGAATGGAATCTTTACTGACAGTTTTAAATAATAGTCATTGGGGTTTGAGGATGAGGAGGGCACATAGTATATTAACTTCTGGAATGTGCTCTGTGATCTTGATTATTCGCATCATCAAGTGGATAGTTTAAATGTTTATTATTATTGTTGTTATTAAAAAAAATACATTCTGGAATTGACTTTTTATGTTAAAACAAACTTGACATATATTAATTTTGATGGTATCAATAAGTAAATTAGTGAGTTTATTTGTTACTGAATTTTTGTCGGTGATACTAATTTTTTAGTAGTGTTATATTAGAAGTCTTCTAGAAGCTTATCCAAGTACTTGAAATGTTAATACTAAATAGGGAATCTAAATCGACACCCCCAAAAAATTATAAAAATTATAAGTTCACATTTTAATATGGGGCGTATTGGGCAATACTTCCCGTATTGAATGCGGATAAAAGAATTTTAATATTCTCCGTATAACTGTACTCCAATACACCCATATTAGATAAAGAATTTTAATATTCTCCATACAACTGTATTCCAATACACTCTCATATTAGATAATACGCTTATTTTTTAATTTTTTTAGACGTTTTTACTTAAAAAATTATAGTTAATATGTATATAATAACAATAATAGCAATTACGTTGAATGTTGAGTTAAGTATGCATGTTTAAAAAAAAGTTAATATTATTAAGCATATAATATCTTTTTAAAGTATAAAATTTAAAATGTTTCGGTTTAGAGTTTAAAAAGATTAGAGAAATAAAAGAAATTAAAAAAAAAGTAAAAAAATAAAAAAAATAATTAATACTTATTGGGTTAAGTATAATTTAAAAAATAATAATAATAATTACTAAAGATATATTAAAAATAATAGTATTTATATTGAGTTAAGTATAATTTTTTGAAAATATAATAATTAATATTTATAAAGATTAGTTTACTTTTTTTAAAAAAATATTATATGTTTAATAATGTTTAGGTACATGTCTAGTAAAATTTGTATAATTACAATGCATCATTCACATCTCATTCTTTATTCATATCCTTATAATTTATACCTTTATTATTATTTTTTCTTTCTTTTTTACTCATAATCACAATTAAACAATATATTTGTATATCATTTTCTCTTTTTTCCACTCACAACCAAACCTCAAATTTTACAGAATTCACACTTTTTTTTTAAATATACAGATTTGAAATATTTTTTTCTCTCCTCCACTCACAACCACTTACAACTAAACCCTAAATTTTAAAGACTACATTCGCATAAATTATACCAAACGGGCTGTGAATGCTCTAATAATTATAATAACAGTTAATATAAAGTTAAAAAAATTCAATACGGGACATATTGGCCTATACGCCCATATTGGGCGGTCAAACCTCGTACTTGGGGCTGATTGACAGCATTGTTTTATTCAATACGGGGCATATTGGCATATATGCCCCGTACTGGGGTGTCCAGATAGGAGGTCCCAAACTAAATTCTAGATAAATTAATGATTTCCGTTAAACTGATCAAATAAAATTTGAACGAGTAAAATTTTAATCAAAATTTTTAACGGTAACTCACGTCCTCACACGTCCATCTAAACTACCTCAAAATCTACTTTATTGTTTATAGCAGAACTTGAACCCCGGTATATTATTTAATCCCTTGATCTTTTTGTATTTGTAGGGAGCGACACCAATTTCACATCGGGATAGCCGACTGTTGATTAACTAACATGGTTGATATGTTAATGATCCTCAGCCTAAGTGGTTGATGTGGGGCAACCTAAGACATTAAATATGAAGGTTCCGGGTTCAAGTCCTACCTATAACAATTAAAAAATGGAGTTTTAGGTTGGGACAGTAGGTTTGAGGTACTTAAAATTTGCAAGTAGTCCCACTATATGACCTCAATACTAGATTTAATGTTACATAAATTTGCATTAGTTTTGGTGTGCTTTAAGTGCTATATGTTGGTGTGAATTGAGTACTATATGTGGTGATAAAAGTTTCTATACTAAATGGCAGTATGTCTTATGGTTCAATGTGTGCTTATATATACATATGCTATACAAGGTTAAGATTGGTGATTTATTTGTTTATGTGATAATGTGGTTAAAGAGGTTAACCCTTAAAATAATGTAAACAATAAACTAATGAGGAGTAATCCTTAAAAATGATGAAATTGCTTAGTCCTCATAAAAAAAGGGGAATGGATGAAAATCCAAATTATGTGCTTATAAATGGAATGTGTATTCCATGGTGGGTGCAAGGACTTAAGTTCTAGTTATGGAGATGAATGAGAATACAACTACATATCTTATACATGGTGCATAATCAGTGAGGGATCCAGAAAATTTGTTCAATGTGTATAAAAAATTTCAGTAAAAAATAACATAAATAAAAAATAATTATTTTTATTCAAGAATTTGATAACTTTGAATGCCTAAGGTGTCAAAAACAGCTACATAAGGTAACGTAACACTTTTTAGTTTCCATAAGGAGCTCTGTTTGCCTAGTAATTTTGTGTCTGTGTTAGGATGTTTGTTGACGGTTAAAAGAAATTATAAATAAGAATACAACTCCTCTTAGCAAATTATCATTATCTTTCTCACTTTTATATTATATTAGTGTTGAAAAATAAGTAAAATGTAAAGGTTAAGAATATTATACATCATAGCTCCTGGAAGAAAGAAGTAAGCGTCATAGTTGACGTCAATACTAACCCTGTGATATTTTCTATTTAAAAAACAATTTTTTTAACTTATTTAAAATGATCAAAGGAATCGAGTTGTTCTATGAAAGCTGTGTGCTTACTACTAGGAGAATAAAATATCTTTAGATTATGTGCAGTGGACTCAATTACATAAAACATATATAAATAAATAAAAATAAATAAATATAAAAGACCAGGAGTCAGAGTCTCCCCATATTTATTAACTTTGTTGACTTGGCATTTCTTCAAAATAATTCCCAAGTTGATTTCGGCTGACCGTTTCTCAAGTAACTTCAACCATTGCTGACAAGCATGACATCATTATTACGTACTCAATCTCCCAACGCTAAAATTAATGTGTTTTGTTTTAGTAAGGGGAAAGATGGGAAGATGGGCGATGACGTGGATTGCAACGCTGGTGCCACGGTGGTGGGGAGAATGAATCGGTGTTAAGGGCATATGGTACACGTATGTGGTGTGGTGATGATGTGATCGTCACGTAGACGATGACTGGACTCTTTTGTATGGTTTTAGTAAGAGGGATATGGTGATATGGTTGTGTTATGTGGTGTGGTGTTACTTTGTATTAGTTTAAACAAAAATAAATTTAAAAAAGAAAGGGTTATTGGATTTTAATAATATGAATTAAGCTCTATTGGCGGATAATAATACGAGTTCAGGAATTTCCTTACAATAATACGAATTCGTCACTTAGGTGTAAAAAATGATACACCGTTAGTTTTTCACTAACGGTGTTAATTTTTGCTGACTGGACTGATGACGTGGCATGCCACGTGGCATGTTTAACCAATTTTTTAAAGGGTTATTGGATTTTAATAATATGAATTAAGCTCTATTGGCGGATAATAATACGAATTCGTCACTTAGGTGTCAAAAATGATACACCGTTAGTTTTTCACTAACGGTGTTAAGTTTTGCTGACGTGGACTGATGACGTGGCATGTTTAACTAGATTTTTAAAATGAGGGACTATTTTTGTAATACCTTAAAAAATGTGGGGTTAATATAAAAAAAAGAAAAAAAAACCTAAAAATCTAATCATCGTCTTCCTCATCCTTGCCACCACCGAGGTTTCAGTAAATATCCTTCTGGATAATGACATGCTTTTTGGTGGCGGCGAACAGGTTATGGTGGTGACAAGGATGAGGAAGACGATGATTAGATTTTTAGGTTTTTTTTCTTTTTTTTATATTAACCCCACATTTTTGAAGGTATTACAGAAATAGTCCCTCATTTTAAAAAACCTAGTTAAACATGCCACGTCATCAGTCCACGTCAGCAAAACTTAACACCGTTAGTGAAAAAATAACGGTGTATCATTTTTGACACCTAAGTGACGAATTCGTATTATTGTAGGGAAATTCCTGAATTCGTATTATTATCCGCCAATAGAGCTTAATTCATATTATTAAAATCCAATAACCCAAAAAGAAAATATGTGAAAGAGTTTGATTTGATAACAGCTAACATACCTCATCTACACGCCGTGAAGCACCGCGCCTAAGGGGGCGGTGTTCACGCCTGATAACGCCGCCATGAAACCCATGGCGCCTGGTATACCGGGTGCACTAATAAGGCTTGTTATGTGTGGAAGGCCATTACGAGATTGAGCAGCCTCAAGGTGTAGGTAGAGGTGCACAAACCATAATCATTGATCGAAATAATCTCAAAAATCTTAACTACACATCATATAATCACGACATGTCATATAAGTAGTCACATGAAAAGTTTAAAAAAAAAAATGTTGCCGACGAACTTAGCCGCCAGCTAGAAAACTACTATTTTTTTATATAAAACTAGTTTTAGCCATGTGGCTACTTATAATTGGTTGACAGGTGGGTTGGGGGAATATTAAATGATTATGCGTGACGGCTTTGTCCTTGCCTTCTTAGCCGATTATGCCTACGTGACGTGTTGTGATTGGTTCTTTTGACTAATGATTATAGTGTGTAGCCAAGATTTGTGTGGTCATTTTGGAAAAATTGGGGTCAACAACATGATCGTTCATGTGATTTTCCCTTAAAAATGAAGTGATTTTTGAAGGGTTCTCTTGAATGAACTTGTCGAAGTTCTTTGGATATATAACAAAAAAAATTTGGACTGAAACATTGTGTTTCAAAAGTTTTAAAAGTACCGATCGAAACATTGTTTTGATTGACATTTTCTGAAACTTTTGCTCGAATAAAACTTTCAAGCAAAACTTTACACTTTCATTCAAAATTTTCTTCATTTTTCTAAAATTTGCATTGTACTAAGTTCATCTCATGTTTGGTATGTATTCTTGTAGATATGATAGGTCTTGAGATTGAGATAAATCACAATGTTTGTACGTGCATGCAGGGGCGTCTGTGAGATTTCGAGTGCCCGATGCGAGTTTAACAAATATGCCCTTACATATAATTTTTTTTACAAATAGACAATAATTGTTATAAAAATGTGTCACATCCCTTATCATTTATTGGACTTAGTGAACTTTTTTACATAATTGCTCATTTAATATTTTAAATATGAGTTCGAACTTAAAAAATTAAAAATAAATGTTAAATGACATGTGATATATAAAGACAATTTTTTTTCTTTCTTAGGCCCCTCTAAAACATATTGCATGTGCGGTCGCCCACCCTGCACATCCTCAAAGACACCCCTGCGTGCATGTTTGAGCACAATTGAACCCGACTATGGTCCAATTTATCAGATCATCAACTTCCTTAACCGCTGAAACATTTATTTGGCTCTAACTCACAATACAGACATCTACGAGCAACACATCAAAGATTTTTAGAGAAATGTTCAGTACTTAGTTGAAGATGAAACAAGAACATCCATAGCTACTATTGATGGGAAAGTTGTTAGGGATGCCTTACAACTGGGTGGCAAACTGGCAATCTTATTGATCTAGACAGGATTAATCAACCCTTAATTGAGCAATGTGTTCTCATGATGGATGTGAAGGAGAGTTTAGAGGAAAGAAGATTCTGAAAACTATGCTAAGTTGTCAATGGAGATATCTCGCTCACATATATTTTATGCTTATATGGGAAGAAATTTGGAATTGACATTCTAATTTCTAAATCAAACATTTAAGCTCTGTCATTTACTGCTTACTAAATGGGCAATCATACAACTATACTTTCTTCTTCTTTTTCAATGAAGCGCAAGAGTTTCACCAAGGAAAAAGAATTTTAGAAAAATTTCTTGCATATCCTAGTTTTCTTTACACCATCATCAACCTTCAACATCAGAATTTGAACAAAATGGTCGTAAAATTCGTCTGAAACATATGAAGAAAATAGTTTTCAATGCTTGTATGATTATTAGTTCTAGGAGCGATTTTCTAGGCAATATACACTCTATTTAATAAATTTAACCACTTAAGGCCTACATAATGTAAAAAGGCAATTGTGCCCTCTAGTGATAATAGTTAAAATCTCAGGTCAACGCTTAATTTTGACTAATACATTTGGTCGTAACTCGTTCATTTTAGACTTAATTTCATGTAATTAGGTCATTATATGCATGCCATGTCTATTTCACATATTCACAACTGATTGTTAGTTTACGTTTCGTCAACTATAGAGTAACCCCGTTAATGATACACGCTGATAATAAGAGTTCTTACGATAACCAAGTCGATTTAATTCACAACTTATATGAAAGTAAGAAAACATTTTGATTCATGATTTTGTGTGAGGTTATCCATGTCCTGATTTTAACCCTCTCGTTATACTTGTTTGACGTTTTCTACGTTTTGGATATTCATCTTGTTAAATGTGAGATTTGCAGGTTACCATTTCAGTAAGACCCGGCTCATTTTTGAAGTTTCGCGCATTTTTGGTTTTTAGTTTAGAATTTATCGGAGAAATTCGGGTATACATTTATTTTCATTTCAAAAACTTTAATATATTCATAATCATAATCATAATCATGTTCCTCAAATATTTAACAAGTGCTTAACTAAAAATAGATAAGGTTTTTGCAATTAATTAAAAAAGAGAATGAAAAAATATAACATTTTTGCTAGATGTGCCGCGGCCCATATTGGGTTGGGTCCTTGTGACCCGCGACCCACTAGCATATTAGAAACGTGGTTTTTGTTTGTTTTGTGTTTTGTGGCTTATCTCCAAAGTTCGAGTCCAACTCGTTTTAAGCATGGTTTTCGACCCTATCTCATCTCTAATGAACCTAGACAACCTAATAGCTCTATACAACATCCTAATTTGATTCTAATTGATCATGATAAATCTTATTCCAAATTGTTCAAACTTCCATTATCACAATCGATTCAAATTCGAACCCTAGACGTATCATCAAACTATAAATACCCCCACATATCGTCTCTGGAACACTCGGTCGACGTTTACCCTCACTCAATTTCACCATTGGAGTCTCCGTTCGTGTTTCTAGAAGACAACGCAAGCAGCTTTGACCGTACGATTTCTCAGCCTTCCTTTCGTTTTCTCGGGTAAGTTTCTTCACGAAAAACCTTCGTTTACCATTATATTCAAAACCCTACTATTTTTTGTATCACGAGGGTTTAACAGAAAACTCAACCTGATCTCACTTGATTAAATTGGGGATTTCATTCTAAACACAATTAAAAACTATTGTCTTATTTACAATGACTGTAAACTGTAATTGGGACTCGTTACACTGTTTTTGGAACAATAACACATGATTTCTAGGAATAAAGTTTGGATCTTTGATGAACACTCGTTAAAAATCATATTTTTTCAAGATGAAAATCAATATCAACAACTTAGGTATAATCAAAATCACAAATATTGTTTTAGACTTTTCATTGAAACATATTTATGTGACATGGAATTTGATTTCTAAAAACATGTGCACATATGCAAAATTAATACCAAGTTTGGCCACTTGTATAAATTCTATTAGTTTAGGGTAGTTTTGTAATTATAGAAAACTTTCAATATTTTATAGTTTTAACCCCACAATTTAGAAATGTTCACGTTTAAACCTAAGTTTTATTTGTTAACAAGTCTATATTTAACGTTAGACTATTTTTCATAAAAGTACATTTAAAGGTACATTTAGATTTAGTACATATGATTTATTTATTTAAATTACCATGTGATGACATTAAAATGTAACAGGCATTGCATACAAATTCAAACTAACCATGTATTTAGATGCCTACCTACGAAGTTTCGATGAAAGTGTTATAACCTATCAGAGCAAAGCATGTCTAATAACGTTTAAGCGTTACTACTTTAATCAACCCAACTATTTTGACACATTAATTAAGTCTAGGATATATCCCAATTTCTGATGAACATAGAAACCTTAATCGTTTTGTTCGCTTGTATTCATTTGGTTCATTCGTCTCATTAGGGTATTCTCGGGGTTAACTCTCTTCCATATTTGGTGCTAATCTCATACACTCGCATCAATTAACATGTGAGTAATCTTGTCCCTTTCTCATTTTACTATTTTGGGGTGTAACACGTATCGTATCTCAACGAGTCATTTTTCTCATTATTTTTTAAAACCTGAAACGGGTCGGGTTTTATGAAAGAGTAAACTGTAAATATTATATCGGCTACATACATTAGCCGCCTTGATAGTTCGAAGGTATTCCAGATTCCAGTACCCTCGAAACTATGCCCATTGTGTTACAGCTTTGACGAAATAGTAGAGCATATGTTTGTTACATGTGAGTTCGCAAAAACCATATGGGATACCATTACACAATGGTGCAATACTTCTAGTTTTTTAGCTTTTGGTGTGAGCTACCTTCTAGAAATGCATAAATACATTGGTAGAATCAAGGAAGAAAATGAAAGTTATTAATCTGATTATAGAAACATCAATACAGGGCATTTGGAGAGCTAGGAATGAGTGAGTATTTAACCAAGTTCTGGTATTAAGCCAAAGACAATTGAAGAAACTAAATTCATGGTTTCCTTCGGATAAGCAATAGGTCTCGAGTTACACGCTGGTGGAAGCAATGGTTTGATATATGAGATTGTTCGTAGTTTGATGTATTTTATCTATACTTCTCTCTTGGTGTAATCTTTCATCTACCGACCAGTAACTTGTTAATATAATTTTTATTGAACCGTTCAAAAAATCATCGATCAAATTGTTAGGTTGGGTGTAGTTGGCTCAATGGGAGACGCCATGGAGCCCCATAGCGCCTCTACACCATTACATAGAGGCTTCATGAGTAAAAAAAATTGTCCAAGCCAAGATAACCATAGCGCTCTGCCTAAACCCTCCTAATTGGACCATTTATTTATCTTATTTTCTTATTTGCGGAAAATTTTCGAAGGTTTTTTTTAAATAAAAAGAATAGGGGCTTTATGGGGCTCCACCCGCTACACCACTTTTGGTCATGGAGCCCTTTGTAGACTAAAATGACACATGTCAAAAAATACCTAAGGGGGATGCTTTATAACTACACATAATCTTAGAGCATTTACAACCCATTCTCTATCTCTATTTATATAATTTAACTAAAAGACATCATATTTTTTCACAAATTTTTAATTAAATAATATTTTTTTTATACATTTATCATTATTTTTTTAACAACATTATCTATTTTAGTTCTCACTCACAACCACTTTAAAAGTATATTTTAAAAAATAGATAACGAATAGTGTTTTATCAAATCTAAGGATGATCACTAATTTTTTCATCTCATTCATTCACAACCAAATCTATAATGTTAGAGCTCTACTCACTCAAATATAAAAACCAGACTATAAAAACCTCTCACACAAATATAAAAAAATGGGCTATAAATGTTTTTAGGCTATCCGTAATGGGGCTTGAAATGGGCTTGAAAACCCTTTTCGCGCCCCTATAACGCCCCGGTCACGCCCCCACCCACTACGGTGGGGCGCTAAAGAGGAAAAATGGGGGGGAGGCGCCAGATGTTTCACGCCGGAAAGGAGGGTGAATGTGTGGGTTGTGTAATGATGTTGGGGCTTGAAAAGGGCTTTATACCACTACACTTCTTTTACTTTCAAGCCCACATGTCATGTAGGATGCCACATGACGGATAATGCCCACATAAGGAGCTTGAAAACACACAACCATTACACATAGCCTTAGCACAAGTTATTATGTTCTAATGAATTATTAAGAAGTAATGATTATTAATTTTTTTTTTGAAAAGCAGAAGTAATGATTATTTAACTTGAATCTTCTTAAAATATGACATAAGACGAGCGTCATGGTGAGTTCAAAGTGGTAGGGCATAATTGTAGTACGTGACAAAAGTTGAATTTAAATCTATCAAGATAAAAAAAGCGACCGATGACCACGTCATCGCTGACAGACGTAGACTTTACAAATAAGGCTAAACTTCTTGGTCAACAACTTCCCCCACTATGCCCAACATCTAGATCTCCCTCATAAATAATATTCCTTTGCATTTTTTATTCCAAGATAATTATTTGAATTATCAGAGAACGTATAATTTATTAATATTTAATTGTCATCAATTGTGTTTTAAACTAGATTCTATTATTGTGTATAGATTCTATTATTGTGTGTTGATGTGTGTGGATAAAGTAAATATATAAAATAATTGTATTGTTAAAGTTATCTCATATAACCGTACAGACTTGTTATATAGACACTTCTTCTTCAAACTTCACATCTCAAATTGGGGTGGATTGGGCGAACCGGCTCGTTTTTTTTAAAAAAAAAAACAAAAAAGTCATTTCAGCTTAGAATCCGGAATATGAGGTTTAAACCGGGGTGGGTTGGGCAATCCGGCCCGGTTTGTTCTTTCCTTTTTTTTATTTTTTATTTTTTTCTTCTGAATTGTTATTATATATTACAATATTAACTTGAAACTTAGCTTCTATCTTACTAGGACCTCATGAAACATAATTATAAACGTTATTATTGGTATTTTTTTAATAGCCCTCATAAATAAATACAAAGTTTAAAAACAAAAAAAAGGATATTTTTTTAAATATTAACCGTTTTTACTTTTTTTTTGTAACATTTATTTACTCATTTTTATAGTATAACAATACCTTTGTCAAATAATTCTATAATTTAAACGGAACTTGGTAAAAAAAACATTCAAAAAGCTTATACTGGTGTCAAACCAGGGCGGTTCCTACAAACCGGAATTTGGTAAAAAAAAAAAAAAACAAACAAACAAACCGGGTCGGTTTACTTTTCGTCGTACAGAAAAGACAGCAGTCAGATGTCCTTTTGTTTGTCCGCATTTCGAACCATGCCGATTTGGCCGATCCGGTCCGGTTTGGGGTGTTGAATTAAAATCATTAGATGTCTGAATAGAATGGGCCTAACCGTATTAGACCAATATAAACTATATAAAATTAGACATATAAAAAAGCAGTATAAAACTATACTAAAACAAAAAAATATATACATATTAAGAAAAAAAATTATATAAACGTAGTTATTTCATGGGCGTCTTATTCCTATCACTTCATACTAGAATGATGTAGCATCCAAGGTATCATTCACGTATATTATCAACATAAGTACATTTAGCTTATAAAATAAATGTGTACATGTCATAGCCATGGTTAAAGCCACATAAGTCTAAAGCAAGTAAAGCCCTTGATGTAGACCCTAACTTTTTTAGGGCACTTCTTTAGGTTTTTGTTAATTTTGTTAACATGCAATTGAGCTTTTGTAGCTTAGATCTGGAAAGTTATCATGTTAGGAACTGATCAACTTGATAGCTTGACAGTTAACACACGATGAAGATCAAGTAACATAGAAAATCAAATCATCCTTACTCCCACTCTGACCTAATCGGTGAATCGAATGAAAGGTATCAACCCATTAATCACACATACGGTGGGAGATTGAAATCGAAATCTTCAAGTTTGAAATCGCCTAATCCACCCTTATGTTTTGTTTACCCTTACAATATTCTAAATCGCCACAAGGTTACTATTAGAAATTGTTGTTATTTGAGCATTTTTTGTTAGTTCGACATTACCTCATGATTAGTTTTTTTTTTAACGGCAATATGCTCAGCAGTGTATCGGGATTGATCATTCTGAACTTACCCACTGTCCTGATTTCGAACCTCATAGCGAGGGAAATCCACGAGCGTCCGTCATTTGCATCATCGGGTGACAACCGGGCAAGCCCGTAAACTATCCATTGTGACTCGGAATCAAGCACAATGCTCAATCTTTTATTGTTCACCAATATCTAACATATAAAATTAACTTTAAAAAAACAAAACATACATGACATTTCTACTAAAGATTTAAATAGCATTTAGAAAAATCCAATGAGCTATTAATTTTAATAGCATTATAAAAAAAGTAATTTCTTATACAACTAAACAATTTTTTGGCGAATAGTTTCCATAATGGACGAACACAGACGGCGAATACTATATTTTCCCTTTTTTAATTGAATTTTCGGCGGATAGAGAGGGTGATTACTCTTCAAATTGGTGAATGATTTTATGAAATGGCGAATGATTTTATTAAATAGCGAATGGAAGTGGCATATATCTAGAGAAAAATAAGGTGACGATATCTTATTGATCAGACATAATGATAAAGAGGCTAGTCAACGGCCATTTTATCTCTACATAGCCAATCAATCGCTATTTTGATGATCTTCCGTTAGTTACTCATTTGTTTGTTGTTTGTAGCATGGATAAATAATGAGTCTAGGAAGTCATTCGTGCATGTATGAAAAGGTTTGGTTTAGCATAGGCTGATTGATATATGCTTTGCTTTTCACTTCTCTATATTTTTCATTTGTTTTAAAGCAAAATGTTTTGTATATATAATTTGAAGAGACTAGACATCTTGATGTGGTTGCTCTGTGCTCTTATTTTCAAAAGGTCATGGTGGTTGCAAATGATGAGTGTACCTTCAAGGCTTCAACATTGACATTGATTGTACTTTCAACATTTAACATTTATACTATATTGCTTAACAACTGGGGGCTATTAATAAGAGTGTGTAGAAGTGATAAAAAAAAGTAGTAGAATGAGATAGGGTGAGACAAATGGGGGTGATTTAACTAAAAATCTAGAAAAATAAGACAAAAAAGAAGAAGTAATTGGCTAGTTGTAGCCGTGAGAAAAAACAAGAGGGTAGCAGTTAAAAGTAGCAGGCGGGGTGAGGCGTTGTGCCCGATGTAGCCGCAGGCGAGTAGCTACTGCTACCTCGCCTGCCATAAATAAACTAAACTGAACGAGGTCTTGTTCATGTTCGTTCATTATGGTTCATGAGCACATAACGAGCTAAAATTCATATTGTGTTCCTCCATTAAGGGGTTGCATTTGTTCACAAATGGTTCGCGAACGCAAACGAGCATATACTATTTCAAAAAATAAAATTTAACATTCTTAATATACTAGACCAATGCAAAAGGTTTCATGGACCACACCTCATAACCTAATAATCATAAATATAATTGTCCCAAAATAAAGCACAAGTTAGAAATAATAATCACAAACAAATTTTCTGGTAATAATGTAACAAAATCTAAGTTTCAAATGACTAAGTTTTTACTAAGATACAAGCTTCAAAGAGTTTCTAGTTTAAATGTTTAGATAAAAACTAAATATTGAAATTAGAAAAATATTATATAAAAAACATACAATGAACAAGCATAGACAACGGAACATGAACAAATATTTACTTACGAACATAAAAGAACACTTTATCGAATGCTCACGAACATCTCACTGAATGTTCACAAACACAGATGAACAAACGCAATCTTTGTTCACTTGTGTTTATTTAACTTAACAAACGGAATTTCTTATTCATGTTAGTTCATTTATTAAGTAAATTAACGTAGACGAATTTTCTCAAAAAAAAAGTTCATAAGTTGTTCATTCGGTTCATTTACAGCCCTATCCATGAACTATGAAGTTTATTCTTTGGGGCTAAATTAATTAAAAAAAAATTACTCCATTGGTCCAGTTTGTAAGTTTGTAAATTTAGTCATACGTTTCTCTATACATATTATCACAAAAAAGTATTTTTAACTCCAACGAGTATAAGTATTTTAGTATATTATTGTCAATTTAAAGTCAAGATAAAAATTATTTTTAAAATTTTCTAAATTTTTGCTTTGCCTTAAACCTAAAAAACGATTGCACCCTTAAGCATACATAGTGAAAAGGAGATATAACAATCGGTCATTTGATCAAATGATATTAGTGATGAGATGAAGACTAATGACTCAAAGCTTATGAGTTCGATCCCTGAGTCTGATAGGCTTTCTATCCAACCACTTATAAAGATGATTTTCTATGAGGATAGGCTTAATTAGTATAAATAATTTTGGTTGAACATTAAGAAAAAAGAAAAAGAAAGGGACGTATAAATGAGAATACTACTTATGCATACTATTCATCTCGAGAATGGTTGAGTAGTTTATATCCAACTTTCCTTTTTAACAATTTTTCATGTGATGGCATACATTACGCAACCAACCGCGGAAAATGACTGATTTATGTTTTTCTATAGGCCACTTTCTTTAGTATGTGTTAGTTATGATCACCTATTAATTATTTAGGGGAAATATTAAATTAGTACTTATATGTTGTCTAACCGTGGTGTTTAGGGGCGGTAAATCAGTCATTAATGAATCCAAAAAAAGTGAATCGGTCACTAATGAACCCAAAAAGACCCCCTCCCCCCCCCCCCCTCCCTCTCACTCTCTCTCTCTCCATATGCCACGTTTAGGCCTAAACGTGACGTGTAGAGCGGTGTCTGGAAACCAAAAATAAAAAGGTGTCTCTAGCAAAACCCTATTTGTTTTGTGATAATTCCAAGAACCAAGCTCAAACGAATTTAAATTAAACTCGTTTTAACGGTGTTGTAACCAAGCATAATATACTCATTTAGTCATTTCCCTGATGGTGGTGCAGAGTAAATGAGAGGACTGAGAGCCTCTTTTTTATAAGCTCATTTTAAATACTATTTAATTCGTTAGATAAGAGAGAAAGTGAGTGACGAGTATATGATAACATGACGGAAATCCGAAACGACATCTATATTAATATTAATATAGGAGAATGCGAATGAGAAGAGTGATTTCACAATCTTGATTACATTACACTCTTTAGTTTCTATGTACATAAAAAATATATATAGAACAACAAATACTTGGAAGAAAGAGTAACTTGTTAACCTTAATTATTTGGTAAATAAGTTAAAATAATAAAATGATAAATATATTGAACTAAATATTTGAGCTCATAGGGAAACGATTGATTAATTAAAAGGTTGAAAAACCATGGGACGATGGTGGTAGACTGTACTTGCAGACACCTCCCATGTGAGTTGCAAAGTTTCCCAAAACATTCATGCGTTGACTACTGTTTGTATTTGACTTTGACTTGCATAAATTTGGATGTGGACATCGATTTAGACGTTATCAGGAGCTAAGTCAAGTTTTTTTTTTGTTAAGTATTAAAAGGGCTACCTTCACTAGTAATTGGTTGTTTAGGTAAAAGATTATGTTTAAAAATCTTATAAAAATTATGTGTAGTGGAGATTTAGCTGTTAAAAAAATCACGTTTTGTGCATTATATATTTTTTTGACGGCCAATAGAATTTTATTAGTGAAACTCATCCCACAAAAACCTGGAATTTAGAGTATATAAGATGATGACGTAAGGTATGTAACCGATGCCATTTGCATCGATTCCATGATATCAAGTGCTTCGGTTATGGTTAAAAGTACACTTTCCTTTATACTTACGGTCTATCATTATCGCGTTCATATGAGATATATAATTGACTGGGGGACATGATACTATGTACTTGACCGTGCAAATCGCATCGGTCCACAAGTATTTTTTAACATATGTGAGACTTTTAGTGTCAGGTTACTAAAGTAAGGGTTGGTGAGGCATGTGACATGTGGGAGTAGATAAGAGAGCAGAAGTATATGTGATTGAACCTGAACATCTTAACGTGATGGATGCGATGCGATGTTAGTGGACGGATGCGACTCAGAGCTCTATAAATAGTTGAAGTCGTGGATAGTTTACGAGGCCTGACAATTTACATTTTTAACTATGTATATTGTTATTCTCTCATTTTCACTTGTATTGATCCTAACTAGCAAGTGAATAAAGCGCTTTTATTCCAGTCTATCATAATCTTCTTTATTCTAAAGATAAAATTAGTTTATTTTTGGTTGATTGATTGTTAATTATAGTTGATAATCTTTATCCGGCAAAATTGATCCTTTTTTTTTAACAGCCGATAAACATAGACTTGCCTAGGTACTCCGTACGGGGTTACTCAATGGCAAAAAGCCACTACCTGCTGGCTCAACCCAGTCGTATGGAGCCCTTAAGCATACCCAAGTTATCTTCAGTTCTGGGGAAAATCCACCCGCCCGAATGTCCACTGGTGGTAGAACCCGGTCGCTCTCAGGATTGAACCAGAGACAACAAAATCCTGGTCTTCCTTCGTAGAGCCTCTATGCCTCAACACAATATTGCTAGGAGTAAGGATAGAACCTATGTCATTTTGACACCAGGTGATCACCTTAATCACTCCAACATGTCATTGACTAGAAAATTGATTCTTCATTAGGAAAAATAATAGTAAGTGAACTTTTCAACTAAAAAGTTATGGATTCAAATAAATGATGTAAATGAAACATGTGATGATTTTACCTTTTAAGAAAATATAAGAAAAAAGGTTTTCAAACTATTTAAACAATTACACCAATTTTCTCATTCAAACGTTTCGTCCAGTGTTGGTTTTTATGTCTTTAATCACTTTTGACAGGGCCGGCCCAATGTAGAGAATTTACAAACCTTGGCTTGGGCCCTAATTTTGGGGCCTAATTTTTTTTTTATACATAATGGATATTAAAGTGTAATCTGATTGTTGAACATATATAGAGTTTAAAGTTAAAATAATAATGTAGGAAATCGGTGTGTGTATATATATAAAGCATATTTTATCATGGTTACAATATAATTATAATTATAATTGTAATTATATAATAATATAGTAAAAGAAATAAAGCGATAAAATTACAAAATGGAATTATACGGAAATATGAAAATACAAAAATTTAGAATAATAAAACATTGAAATATAAATTATGAAGAAAATATATATGCGCATGAAGATAAATAAATAAACAAATAAAGGGGTGGCTAAGGATTCATGTCAAAACACGGTTCCTTTAAAAGAAATACCGGGTCTCGAGACAAAATCTCATTGTTTCTCAGGGTACAATAGTCAAAGTTGTATTGTACGGATGAGAAGGACTCTAACACCAGAATGTTTACCTTATGTTCTTGAAAGATATAGAAATGTGGAACAAAAAGTGTGTTATTTGGTGTGTATTCCTTAACATATGAGGTCTATATTTATAGTGTGGAGCCAAACTTGACACACCCAAAATATCAAAGAAATAGACACATCCATTAAACATCACACATGTGTAACAGTAAGTGCGTCATCATAGCGTTACATTGCGTCTATCGCCCCACGTCATGTGCACGTGCAAGTCGGATTCGCACTCTTTGTGTCCCTCTATAGTGTCGTATTAACGGAAACAATATTAGATGGAAGATCCCGCTTATATACCACTACAAGTTCCATCACACAACTAATGTGGGTTAAGTTTACGCCTTTTACTTAAATTTTCTCTCGAATTCATAGTTTTTAACAGCCTTGAGCCCTCAACTTTAAGCATCAATATCTCATTCATCTTATCTTCGTTTTGGACGTGGTTTAGTTCGTTGAAACCCCCTCATAACATAGAACATAAACCCACAAAATGCTAATTATATTAACCGTAGTTACATATAGTTGTTTCTATCCAATGTTGATGAAAACTCATTTTACCAACTTAGTGAAAACCATTTTTCACTATTTTCTTCCAAATATCGCACAAAAACCATGTATGAACTCGTAAGATTTTGAATCCATACCCGAATCAATTAAAACCTTGGTTTGACTGTAACTGATTCTTAACAAATTATACATTCTTGCACGTGTATCAAGATCGACTTGGAATCGGTTATGTATCATGTTATAACCGTTTTTTGGCCCAATTCCATATTTTTGTTTATGACCGTTAAAAAAACAGTCATTTATCATTTTAGGTGTTTTGATGTTCTTTTAAAGTTTTGACCCCTTGTATTAGTTTTAATAAGTATTTAATGTGTTGGTCTAATCACAAGTCACAACACTAAAATTTTCAAAACCCTCAAATGGAACCGATCATTGTAAGGTCAAACCAACAACGAGATGTTGTCAATTTTGGTCTAACTTAGATTTGTGTGAAATGTCCGATAGTATTGAAAGGGCTCAATGCAAGAATTATGGTAGACTTTCAAACTCGATTCTAACAACATTCTGAGATATCATTTTGCAAACACATGACGTGATGAAGAACTCTTCTGATTTAGAGTTGTCGAGTTTATCAATTATCAGTTTAAATTTCAACTTTCAAGAATAGAGTTTCAACTAAAATCCCTAGTAATGATTTACATTTTCTTATGGCAACAAAAGTGATTTTTATGTAACTAGAGTTTGTTCATTGTGTTGAAATTGAAGAAAAAATCATACATGGTTCATACCCAGATTCGATTTCAACCCGTCCATAACTAGATACACGAGGTATGGATTTTATGCATGAGAATCAGGTAAAACTATTTATGAGTCCCATATACGGCGGAAATTTTACACACAAGACCACCATATTATATCAGTGTTGCCCTCTAGGAGTGCAGCTGCAAAAATGATGATACCGGGTGCAAAATTATTGTTTCAAACGCCCACGACCAAATCCATTGTCGTTATCGACGATGGTACAAGCGAGGGGTGTGATGGTTTTGTTAGTGGTGCTAGCTAGGGTTTTTTAACTCTTAAAATCCATAGTTGCTTTTTGCATTGTTATATACTTATATGATAAACACAATAAATTGGCAATTTATAAACCCCAAAAGTAAAAGTCAGAAGTCTAACCCTAATCATATAGGCCAATTAATGGCAGAGATATTGTTGGTCAATGGATGGTATCGAATTTTCTGAATATACAATAACTTTCAATAATCAGAATTCCAATGCATAGTGGGGATGATGGATGTATATTACAATGGATTGACGCCTTAAGTTCCAAGAAGTACTCATAATTTCAGAAGCCATTGTCATTTGATTAATCTAAAGCTTGGTAGATTTAATAAGTTCTAATTACAAATCAAGTCTCGTTACAAAAGTGGTTGATCAGATAACTAATATATTCAAGAATCAAGGAGCCAATTCATTAAAGATCCTCAAAATAAGAATTCAAATTCCTTAAACTATGAACATGTTTGGAAGATCGTTATAGATCACCCAAAGTACTCAAGTTATACCAATTATATTGGCCATCAAGCCCCCAAAAGAACAAACACAGTCAGCACATGGGAAGTATATAGGTTCTGCATCTGATGCCAAATTTGGCAATACTCTTGATTTTGGAATATCACTTGATGATGATGATGATATTAAAGTAGAACAGGAACATGCAAGTAGGGGTGTTCAAAAATATCCGAGTCCGAATCCGTATTCGAATTATCCGAAATTCCGTATCCGAATTATCCAAAAATTCCAGATATCCGGAATTTTGGATATCCGAAACTCGGATATTCGAAAATTCGGACTTGGACTTGGACAATAGTTTATAAAATTTTCCGAAAGTTTCGGATACCCGATATTCGAAAATTTTAAATAAATTAAAATATATTTTTGGTTAATTTGATTTGTATTTGAAGACTTTGACTATGTTTATTTGTTTTGTCGTTTTTTTAGGTCGAACTTATGTTTATTTGTATTTGAAGACTTGGACTATGTTTATTTGTTTTGTCGTTTTTTTGGTTAAGTTGATGGTTTTTAAATAAAACAGGATTTTCGGATATCCGTTATAACTATCCGAGTCTAGACCGAAATTTCGGATATCCGAAATTTCGGACTTGGACTTGGACAGCGAGAACTGATATCCGAAATTTTCGGATACTCGAAATTCGGATATCCGAAATTTCGGGTATCCGGTTTTAAACACCCCTACCTGCAAGTCATCCAATGGGGATATACAGAGTTAACGCAAATACCAAAATAAAGAGTAAAGACATCTTGTCATCCAGCCATGAAGACAAAAAGTTAAGCCTCATTGAGGATCTATCAAAGATTTCCCGGGTGACTAAGAAGGCGATAGAGCATTCTGATCTAAACTGACAAATTCTATGAGTTATAAGAAAATAAAATATTTTTCATCGACACGAGCCATATGGATCCATATGTACGAGTCGAACATGAAGCTTTGTGTAATGAGACCCGAGAGAAATACATATCTTGATGCAACTAGTTGTAATTTTTTTAGTTTTAGTTTGTTGTTGTATTTGATTATCTAGTAGTTTGTTGTGTTTAGTTATGGAAATTTACTTTTAATGTAATGCAAGTTTATTATTTAACATTCATTGTTAATTAATTGTTTACTTTTATTTAATTATATACATAGTATTTTTTAAATAAACAATAGTTAATTTGTTAAATAAAAATAAAAATAAAAATAAAAGTAGATTTGGAAATAATAATTCTGCATGTGGAATAAATGAGCATATTAGTGTTGGGAGTAAGAACCGCATGTAAAAAGAATAAGTGAAAAGCTGACATGACATTCTAATTAAACATGTATGTGAGAAGGATGAATATTAGTGTTGAAGACAATCTTACAAAAATGTTAGGTTGCTTGTTAACCCATTTAACACAATTACTTAAACATTTTATTCGTTTCTTAAACGGCTTAGGAGATTAAACCCGTTAGACGCATTTTTAATCATGTCATTGACAACATGACCCTTACTCGTTTAACACAAATCCTAACCCACTTAACTTTATATTAAAAAATATTCATCCAGTTTAATAGCTTAAACATTATTTGTATTTTTAATGAACTTATTATTAAAATATCTAATATATAAATACATGTTTATCCACACTTGAATTATAATTATGATAAGTTAATCTACACTTCTCACATTCAAAAGATTTTATTATAAAAAGCCATTACTCCATGAACTTGTATAACAAATAGCACTGTTTTTAATATTAAATTGTTAATAGAATAGAAAAAAGGTGAGATGATAAATGCGTGTAAAATGGGGCTTCCTTCCTAAATAGATTGGTGACGCTTTCAAGGCTTATCAAAGCATCTCTGCTGCTAAAATAAGGGATAGGCATTGCTTACGTCGAAGCAAAGAAATTTGTAAAAATACCAACTTTTCACAATCGATCGAATCCCTCCATTTTACCCTTTCCAATTTAATCCCTTTTTCACCACACAATCGTTTCTTGTTAAGCAACCACAGCACTGATCACTCATCACTCTTCGGTGTCACTCTTCCTTCACAGTTGTGAAGACGACACTCAATTCCCCTGCCTGCTGCTATTTAACCACCACAATCTTTATTTCGTTTCTGCACTTCTCTGTTCATTCGGCCCGCATGCATCCAAGTAAGTTTCTTTTTTCATAATTATTATCATGTGGGTAATCGTTGATTGAATTAGGATCATCTGATTGTGATGTTATGTGAGCTAATTTTGGGGTTTTTTTTAAGTCAACTGAATGAAATTGTGGTTCTGTGCTATCTGATCATTGATTAATCTTTCCTATGATTGATGTGATTTCTTGAATTTGACATGGGTTCGTTTAATTTAACAGCAAAGTTTACTTTTTGGGGATGGATATGGTATTTATTACTGTCTTTTTGCTGTTTAAAAAAATTACTGCCTTTTGACTTTGGGTGTCATGTCTTTCTCTTAGGTGTTTATTTGTATTTATTACTGCCTTTTGAAATTTGACATGGGTTCTTTTAATCTTGCCTATCTGGGTTTGGTGGTAATTTCCCTTGCATTTCATTTCTTTCCCCAAGGTTTTTATTACTGTCTTTTGACTTTGACTTTGGGTGTCACTAAATCTTGACTCAAAAGCTTCATGTCATTTCATTAGATTTTAGAGAAAAGTTGATGATTTATGACAACTTGATACCAAAATTGTGAAATTTCATAGTTATCTTTAGTTCTATAAATAGAGGTGTAGATGAGGATAATGACTGTAGGTTGTTAAAGATGCTTGACATCTGTTTATGCTTTACTGCTACTTTTGCTATTTGTAACTGAATTTGTTATTTTTTCCTTTTAAATAGGCCACTGAGGGTCCTGTGAAAGAGTAATGGCTGCAGGAAGGGCTCTCATACTTGGGCTTCTGATTGGACTTTGTTTTGCGTTTCGATGTTCGGCTACTTTGTGGGATACAAATGCATTGCTAGTTGTAAATGTGTCAAAAGATTCCACAAGGAAGATACCTGAATCCCTCTTTGGTGTTTTCTTTGAGGTTTGAACTCTACTGCTTTAATCATTAACTTTGAGATTTAATGGTGAAACAATTTTTTTCATTATAAATTGTGTCATGCAGGAGATCAACCATGCTGGTGCAGGTGGGTTGTGGGCGGAGCTTGTTAGCAATCGTGGTGCGTGTTCTCAGACACTTTCTTTAAACTAATGTTCATGCTCAAACATTAGGTTGTACAGGAAGTAGGGATCGCAATTTTTTATACGACAATGTAAATAATTAGCTTTTGGGTTGGCAGTCTAACTTCTTTGACAAACAGGTCGTGTTTGGGTTGAAATGTCTAACATGTTTGATAAATCAGTCGTGTTCAGCTTGTACTAAACTTAAACATGTTTGCCCATCCACCTATTTAAAACTAGAATAAATTTCTTTAAAAATATATATGTTATAAATTAAGGGAGAGGATCATTTGAGAACCAATTTGATTTGAGAACTAAAAAGAACTAATTTGAGCCACAAGTTATTTACATGTATCCCCCCTCCCATGAATTGTAGTGCTCCCCCCTGAAATTTGTGGTTGAGATTTAGTTCTCAAAAGTTCTCAAAACAAAAAGTTCTCATTTGAACCTAACCCTATAAATTAAACCCACCAACCAATTTACGATCCATATAATTAGTTTACAACTTTATTACAACTTGTTGAAAACATGCCAACCCTTATGGGCTTATGGCATGTTTAGCCTGTTGTCAACTTGATTACAACCACCCAACCATTTTGACTTGCCAATCTGTTTGACCAGTTTAGAAAAACAGTTTCATAGGTCGAGTTTGTGTTGCATGATTTTACGTGTGTAAGAGATTGGGGTTGATGTCTTTGACACGAATGTATATATGGCTTGTGTTCGGGTTCATCAAATTTTAACCTGGTAACCTGACATGACTTTGGTCTGCCACCCATTAGAAAGTAAGATACGACCAGGAGCTAAGTTCATATGAACACATGATATGAACTTACTTTGACTTTTTTTTGTTAAACTAAGTTTCTCTTTTCTTAAGTTTCAAATTGAATCCGGGCATCTTCATTCTTTTGTTGTATTATTTATTACAGTTCCCGTGTAGTTGTCAACTTTTTTCGCTCGAAAACTTCTGACTTCTGTTGTTACAAATCCTACTGTACTTATCAATGGACTTTTAGTTAATATGTCATATGTGAAACTAGGTTTTGAAGCCGGGGGACATCATTCTCCATCAATTATTGATCCATGGTCAATAATTGGGAGTGACTCGTTGATAAAAGTATCAACAGAAGCTTCCTCATGCTTCAAGACAAATCCCGTTGCACTTCGGATGGAGGTGGCTTGTGACAATGATTGTCCTGTAGGTGGTGTTGGTATATATAACCCTGGCTACTGGGGAATGGTAACTCTTTTTTTTCGTAACTCATCTTTTTATGATCGACAACTTCACCTTTTTGTATGTGTTCTGTTCCTTTTCTTGTTTATTTATGAGACCATTTTTTGAAACAGATGCAAATGTTTTCATTTAGATAAAAAATATTACCTCCATCCCCAAAAAAGAAAAGAATCTTAACTTTAATCTTGACCATCACATGGATTATTTTAAACTTCTAATATTCAGTATTTATGTTGCAATTCACTTTCTTCCAGAATATTGAAAAAGGGAAGACCTACAATTTAGTTTTGTATATTCGATCAATGGGATCCGTTAACGTGTCTGTGTCATTAACCGACTCCATTGGCATGCAAACACTAGCTACTACAAACATCATGTAAGTAGTACTATTCGACATAGTTTATTGCTAGATGTTTCAATTTCGACCCTTTTACTTATAAATGAGTAGATTTAGGTTATGATTTATACATATAGGGCCATGTTAGATAAATAAGCTAAAAGGGAAACAAGACAACTGGTTGAAAGTCCCCAAAGCGTACTTACGGCCTTGTTAATGATCCTATTTAAAATATTGGATTATTATTGCAATAACTTAGCTTTCTTATTCTTATTTAACAAAAATTAATAATTTAAAATGAACAGAATATGATCACACATCAATCCAGATGTAAACAAATCGTTTCAACATGAAACATTTCGACCTAGTTCCCAAACTAACCGCCCCGCCCATTTTGCCACCTCTAGCTATTACCATACGAATTTTAGGCATTTGCATGAAAAGGTTCTGCTTTTATTGCTTTTGCAGAAAAACTGATGTATCAAATTGGACAAAGATAGAGACCAAATTGGAAGCGAAAGAAAGCAATACTAATGCTAGGTTACAATTGAAGACTGACAAAAAGGGAGTCATATGGTTTGATCAGGTTTCGTTAATGCCCACCGATACGTACAAGGTGCAGTCTCCTGTTAGTTTTTTTATAGTTATACACTAATACTTCAAGTTTCCAACTGTTTAAAAAATACAAAAAGCTGTAAGCTCAAGTTACCAAAAATACCACTATTTTGACATTTATTGTTAGGTTTTTTTTTTAAGTAATTTTTAGCACATGCTATTTCTCCATGGGTCACATGTTTTACCTGCTTTGTTTTCTTTTCTTTCCTATGTCTAGTATCTTTTTCCAACCTTATGACTTGAACCTCTAAAGTACAGGGAAATATGTGATAATATATGTATTATTATCATCATCGTTATCATTAATATTTGTATAATTTTTTTTATGGCCATCAAAATCTTAATGCCTGACCAAGTGACCATTTAAGTTTATATTATATTTCTGAAGAAATGGTTGGTTGGAACAGGGTCATGGATTTCGAAATGATCTATTTAAGATGGTTGCAGATTTGAAGCCTGGATTTATCAGATTTCCAGGTAGATGATTTTTTTAGTTATCTCTAGGTGTGAAGATTTTTGTATTGATTTAATTGCAGTTGTAGAATACTAAACATATGGATCAAATAAATCATTTCTACCCCTTTCTAATATAAAAAGTATACAAGAACCAACGAAACATGAAACAACACAAAAAATTATGGATAGTAACTGTTTTTTTAGGTTCAGTCGACATATTCAATCGAAATTCATTAGTTTGAATCAGAGGTGGGTAGATGGCTGGGTCGTGCGGTTGGGTTGGCCGGCCCACAAACACTCTTTTTTCCATCTGTAAATAATTAATGAGTTAAGTAAACAATATTATTAAAAAATATTATAAATCTTTGGGTAAAACAATTTAGGTGGTGTATGCATTAAAGATAGACTTTGGACTTTCATATCGTTCCCCTTCATATGTATTTTTTTTTATGTGACCTGTTGATATAAAACACTAAGTAAGTTGGTGGAAATTTTGTGGGTTAGGTGGTTGCTTTGTTGAAGGAGAGTATCTAAGGAACGCATTTAGGTGGAAGGAAACTATTGGAGCATGGGAGGAGAGACCAGGTCACTTTGGTGATGTATGGTTTTACTGGACTGATGATGGTCTTGGCCACTACGAGTTTTTCCAGGTAACAAACAACTTATGCACCATATCTTGTAATTTTGAACTATATTTTTCTCATCAAATACTCGAATAAGCAGCTGGCTGAGGATTTAGGCGCAGCACCAATTTGGGTATTCAACAATGGTAATATGAATCACATTATCGTATATATGTATATATGATGATATATAATCTGAAATTCTGAATGAAGATTTTGCCTCTTTTCGTTTGGTATCTAAAGGAATCAGTCATCAAGAGTCCGTTGATCCCTCCGTCATCACGCCTTTTGTGCAAGTATATTTACTATTACCATTATCTTTCTCCATACTTAAATGATTGAAAGGTGACAAATAAGCCCCATCAGAGATGGGAAAATGTGGTTCGGGTCAACCCGTGTGTACTTGTTGGGGCCGGTCAAAACGGGTCGGGTTTGTTTGGGTTGACCCAAAACACTTTTTGTGCAAATTTCAATATATTATCAGTGTATCAACTACGATTACGAAAACTATATTATTTCATTAGTAAAATAAGCTCTTAAATATAATGAGTTAGTAGGTTTTATGCACTAGAAGTGAACTTTGGGAGACTTTCAATCGCTATTCAGCTATTCATACGGTTCAGCCGTTTGATCAGTTTTCTTTTTAGCTAGATTTTATTGATCTTAAGGTTGAATTCAGGAAGCTCTTGATGGCATAGAATTTGCTAGAGGTGA
This sequence comes from Deinandra increscens subsp. villosa, assembly GCA_039602395.1. Classification (NCBI taxonomy): domain Eukaryota; kingdom Viridiplantae; phylum Streptophyta; class Magnoliopsida; order Asterales; family Asteraceae; genus Deinandra; species Deinandra increscens. The sequence continues at coordinate 84,864,153 of JBCNJP010000025.1, read as the reverse complement.
TGCCAATTCGACATGGGGATCTATTAGAGCAGCTATGGGGCACCCAGCTCCGTTCGACTTGAAATATGTTGCTATTGGGAATGAGGACTGTGGCAAGCCATATTATCGTGGTATGCATGGCTCTTTTACTTTGTGATTCCGTTGATATTATCACTAGTCAGGATAACAAGTCACAATTTCAGTCCTTCACTAATCAGTGGATTAATTTGGGCTATGTTTTACTACCTCCGCCTCGATATAAACGTCCAATTTTCTACTTTAGTCCGTCCCAAAATGAGTGTCCACTTCCAAAATAATTTATCAAGTTTCCGTTTTACCATCAAATATACTATATAACTAAACTGCGTTAATTGCATATTCCTAAAAGTGTGCATTTTGTAGGTGTAAAATTGGGTTTAACTTTTTAAAATGCATTAATTGCATATTCCTAACACCACCATATACCTTTTGTATAGTGGACACTTATTTTGGGATGGATGAGTATCTATCTCTAAAGGGTCAAACTGGTTAATTAAATAAATAGCTAAAAGGGGAAACATGCCAAACAGGTTGAAAGTAATGCATACAACCTCTCAGATCACTTTATTACAAGTTTAAGATATTTTTGTAAATTGTAATGAAATAGTTTCTGTAACCAACTAACCATATCCAACTCAATAATTATTCACAAAAAGGTGGACTAAAATATGTTCCTGACCCCTTTTGAGCCTTAGTAAAAAACGGCCTGTTTTGACCCATAACCCAACCGTCTCACCCGACCATTTTTCCATCTATAGTCACTTTATAATATATACATGATACGTTAGTTGATCTAATATGTGCACTTATGAACACATTGAACCAGAAAATTACCTTAAGTTTTACGCTGCAATAAGAAAAGCTTACCCAGACATCCAAATGATCTCTAACTGCGACGGATCAAGTAAACAATTGGATCACCCTGCAGACATGTACGATTTTCATGTAAGATTCTATGGTCAATGAGCAACCTCTTTCTTTTATTGGTCTGTAGTCGAAATGAGATATGGTTTCTAATGTTTTTTCTTACAATCTGGTTTCCATTTACTTAACTAGATTTACAGTGACGCAAGGACTGTATTTTCCATGGCTAATACCTTCGATCGTACATCACGTGTTGGTCCAAAGGTTTGTTATTTTTTGCTTTTTGTATTTATCAAATCGTTATATGAAACATCATTGTAAGAAATTGCATGTTCTGACAATAATTTTAGGCTTTTGTGAGCGAGTATGCTGTGACTGGAAATGATGCTGGCTTAGGAAGTCTTTTAGCATCACTTGCCGAAGCTGGGTTCCTTATTGGCTTGGAAAAGAACAGGTTCACCTTTTCAAAAAAAATATAAAAAAAAGAGTAAAATTTGCATATTTAAAACTTAAAAAACATCAAAATATTGGGTTTATGTATACATGAACTTAGTTTCCTAATGTGCTGGAAAATGTGATCCAATCATCATGTTTATTATTTTCAATCAGGTTAACTAAAATTTTGTAATGTTACTCTTCCAAGAACTGAAATTCTAAATTTATTTTTCTAATCTGTTATTGCAGTGACATCGTTGAAATGGCAAGTTATGCACCTTTGTTTGTGAATACCAACGACAAGCGGTATGGTTTTTCTTTATCCCTATTGTGTCTTTTTTTATTTAAGAAATATTTACAATTTAAGATTATTTATTTACCCACGTTTTTCTTGTTCTCGATGCTCTAAAAAAATATATAGTCTTTACAATTTTTTGTGATGCTTTCATTTCTTCTTAAAACATTTTATGAAGTTATAAAATAAGTCGTGATTGTCAATAATATATAAAAATGGGAAGTGTTTTCTTTTGTAAAGGTGGAAACCAGATGCAATCGTGTTTGATTCTTCTCAATCATACGGGACACCAAGTTACTGGATGCAACACTTCTTTAAATACTCAAATGGTGCAACAATTCTTAATTCAACACTTATGACCAATTCGTCAAGTTCACTTGAGGCTTCTGCTATTGTGTTCCAAGATCCGGTTGATAAGAAAAACTACCTGAGAGTGAAGGTAAATTTTGTGCACTCTTAAAAGTCAATAATACATTCTAGTGTCAAGTATGATGAAGTAATCTTGATAAATAAACATTTTTTAGGTTGTAAACTTTGGGAGCAGCACAGTGAATTTGAAGATAGTGGTCGTTGGGTTGGATCCGAACTTACTAGATACTTCTGCTTCAAAAACTGTTCTCTCCTCTACAGATGTTAGGGACGAGAATTCATTTGCTAATCCGCAAAAGGTACAGGCTTTCTTGGGAGTTTGGGTAACGGGTCGAGAACTTTTATACGGGTCAGATCAGATCATTTTATTTCTTTTGTTTTTTCTGGCTGCAGATTATACCTGTTACGACCATGCTCGAGAAGGCTGGAGATAATATTGATGTGGTTCTGCTTCCACATTCTTTAACTTGTTTCGATGTATTAACAAAATCAGATATCACAGAGGTCACAACTACAACTGATGACAAGTCCTATGTTTCCTCCATGTAACAATGTAACGTTTTCGTATAAATATGAATAAATGCTTTCATTCCTCCATGTGAATGTTTGGTTTTTTATTAAAACATAGATACATTAGCCAGCAAGCTCACATGCATATCACCTCGGACTAACATAAACGCGGTGTTGGTGAAAAATTAGCTCACATGCACTTAATATCGAGGATTGTATGATGGGTACATAAACAAACAAATCCAGTATAATCGCGCTCCTAGGAGTAGTTAGTTGTAGGGTCAGGGAGGGTGTGATAGGTGCGAGCTTTACATGTATCCCATGGGCTAGAGAGGTTGCTCCCGCTAAGACCCTCAGTTTGAAATACAGGCACAACATGAAATATAATGAAATAACGAAATTTAAGGTAAGCAATCAAACAACAAAGGGGTGAAATATTTTTGTTGTCAACACATTGTCTTTTCTTTATCTTTCTCCTTTTAAGAATTATAACTATCGAAATTGTTGTGAGATTATGAAAATAGGGGGATGGAACCTTTTGTCTAAAGATTTAAACATGTCAAAACCTTGTCCATCATTTTAAAACCAAGTACATTCAGACAGGACATCGCTTTATTGATTGCTAGAGGTGTATAAAATAACCAGTTAGTCAATCGGATCCATCTTGTAAACCGGTAGGAATGGGTTTTTTAAATAACTGGTTTGTAACTGGTTCCTAACCGCCAGTTAGAAGCCTGTTGGGCTTTTTAGACAAGGAACCAGTCTGTGAATAACTGATTAACTGAAACCAGTTGACACACGCACACACTAATACATATACACACATATCAATTGATCAGTTTCCTTTCTCATTTGCTTATCATGTCCACCTGATCAATGTTTCATCAGCTGTTATATTCTTGTTTTACTCATTAAGGTTTCCATCCTCCATAGCAAATACTAGTAGACAGTAATCCATGTATTAAAAAAGCTTAAGAAACAAAAACCGAATGACAATCTAAATTCGTGCCAAAAGAGAGAAACTGGAAACATACAACAGGCTCCTGACTCTGAGCAATGATTCATACATTCTTGTTCTTTTTCATCTTGGAAGGTGGCCAGCGACCCTTTTTCCTCAAATGACGTTTCCTAACAAGTCTCTTTCTTCTAAGTCTGATCTTCTTAGCCAACTTCATCTTCATTTTCTGCTCAAGTTTCGACTCCAATGGAAGCTTTTCAACAGACAAACTGCTTTCATCCTTTGTATTTGAGGGAGGGTCAATGTCATTGGTGGGCTCTGCCTGTGGGGCACCGTCTGTTTCGGCAGACGCCTTCACAATCATTGCGCCTCTTTGTTTGATTTCATGAATGTGTATCCCATTGAAATGTGTGGTTTGCAAGTTAACTCTATGCACCACCCTGGAAACTAAAGCTACCACACACAACTAACTAATCAGTCAAACGGCAAAAGTATAACTAAAAAAAGAATCTCGAATTTCATCCATTAGTTTGTTATATGTTTTATTAAAGGTGGTGGATATTTTTTTTTAATGCGTAATAAGAACTAACTAATGTGTTACAGATATTATGAGAATAACTACCAAACATCTCTATGTTCATCCTAATTTTTGGATAAAACAATTTTCAGGATGTATACATGTCGGGGGACTTTCAACCCACTTGACCCGTTACTTCATAAGCCGGTATTTTGGCCTATTTGAGATATATGATAAACCAAATAAAAAAATTTCACCTCTATTTTCTAATGCTATTGTGGAATAAGAAAGAGACCAGACACACCAAGGTTACCGTGCAACAAACTAGGGGTGGTCAGATGATGTCTCTCTATGATTTAGGCCTAAGGGGCTAAGGGTTTATTTGATATATAAATAGATAAGATGCTAGAATAATTTAAAGATCAATCTGAAGTTGATATTTGAATGAAAAATGAGTTCTTGAAAGCTGATTTTGCATATAAAATTTGAATGACAGAAAATTGTCATTTTAACTTTCTCATTCATTTGGAACAGCATGATTATTGATAACAATAAATACAAAAATACTTTAAGACAGTGTACACCATCATCGTACAATAATGATTCAGAACACACAATCTGTACCATATGTAATACACAAAGAATTACAACAAATACCTAAATAAATAAAATAATACAAACAAAGAATACGAAACACAAAATACCAAGCATGATGAATATAAATTAGGGAATTCGCATATCAAACATATTTTTTTCACCATTTCACAATCATACTAATGACCTCTTTCGAGATTATTCTCAACCACACAAGTGCAATATAGTTGTTAGCTTTTGAGTTTTTCTATACATAAAACACACAAATGGTTGGTGGTTGGTGACTTCTTTTTCAGCTTATTTGATTCTTCTCTTCTCTTAAACACTGTTTTCTGTTATTTGTCACTGTTACTTCTTACATTGCACCTGGGATTCTCTTTAAGGGGTATATTAATTAAAGTTTTCAACATTTAGCTTTTAGTCACCTAGAAACCATGAATGCACATATATCCTTAATATTTGGAACGAAACAAGGCTTGTTACAGGTAAACTATTGGTAACTAAAAGGTTAATAAAATAAAAAAACTCCATATTGCAAGACTTGGTAACAAAAAGGTTAATAGCTAGACATATATGAAATAATCCATAATACAATATGAACAAACACATAAGCACCAATCAAACCAAACCATTATACTATGCCATCCTTCAAATTGATTATATTCCATAGCAACAATTCTATAATATGAAAGGAATTATGTTTAAGATAGCAAAAATAATAATAATGATGATGAAAAACAAAACAAATCATCTAGAAATAACAATAAGCCAGGAGAAAAGAGTGAAGTAGAAAAATGTACATCACTATGTGAATCAACTAGGGAACATATAACAAAGCATGTAATTAAACACCGGATTGTACAATCTACCTCCAAATGCATATCAAATCAGTGTGTGTGTGTGTGTGTGTGTGTGTATGTGCAGAAAGAAAGTATTTTTCCTCCACTTGGGAATTTTATCAAACAGTTGGTGGGCATAAAAGCACAGAACCATTATCTAACAATCCCTTCATCTTTGGTACAACCAGCCAATAAAACATTAGAAAAGATGGGGGAAATGAGGCGTGCTTACAGGCATTAGGAGTAACCGCAGAGGGCAATCGAGACGACGAAAGTGCTTGCGGAATTGGAGTGAAATGGAGAACAACCATTGTCTGTCTGATCCTGGTTCTGGATAGGCTTGATAGAAGGGATACCTTCAAATAGGAAAGTAGGATAAGACGCCTTCGGGTTTGGATATCTCTACCGTATTTCAATTTCCCCTTTTTGATTTTTTTTAATGAAATTAGAATGTATTTTTTTTTTAAGTGTTGGGTTTATATAATTTCCAATCCTTAGCATTAAAATCTTCATTTTACTTTTAACCAGATGTATTACATGTGTGTTACCGCGTGGATAACGCGTGTACATAAAACAACTGCATTGTTATAACGTAACATAAAAGAAAATTTGTAATGACATTAAAATTAGAAGTCAAATGCTTAAAGTGTCGAGTTTAGAATAGTAGGACCTAAATGTTATGTTAAGATGCTATACTCATTGTACCACCAACTTCCCTGATATGTTTGTTGCACTTGAAAAAAAATTACATATTAGGTCGCCACCAATGGTCACCATATGACTCGACTAGAATATAGTAGTGTTGCTATCAACATGCAAATGTTGTACTATAGTGTGTAGACCTGGCAAAACTAGTAGGTCGGGCCAAGTTGGGTTGCATGTCAAAATGAGTATGGGTTAGAATATGTCAATTTGAAAAAAGGTCAGAACGGGTCAGTTTAAAATTTTGCCTAAATTCTCCATTTATGGACAAAATTCTCCTGAACATTTCCTGAATTGCAGTTTACATAATCAAAATAGATAGTCAACTAATAAAAACGTGTAATCTTGGTTATAAACTAAAAGTCAATAAAATAGTTCCATTTAGTCCATGTATCTCTCCACAACTTTCAGAACATCCAATTTGTTGTATCCTTCAATGTTCAGTCTGCTTTAAAAAATCTAAACTAAAGCACAAAAGTCGAATGTACTATAATTTCATGGCTTTAGTGTTTGTGTAAATAACTACAAGTAAGGTTGTTAGTTGTTACTAAATTACTATTAGAAAAACAATGATCTCAATGTTGTTATAAGTGGGAATCAACCCTTCAATATCTTCTACAAATCCCTGCTTCAACTCTTTCACACTTTCACTTGAATACGTGAAAAGAATAAAAGATGTATTATTAACTTTCATATGCATTCCAAAACATTAATTGGACGGCATACCATGATGTGGAGAGAGGCATAATACATGGTATAAGATATACTCAACTTTCATACGCATTCCAATAAGGTATACATTTTTTATAGATGCTAAAAAATTTAAAATTTGAACGAGCTAAATGAAATATATATAAATCTAGATTACTATATAGTAAATTAACTTGAAATATAAAGTAGTCGTAATGAAACATAAATTACTAATATAACAATCACGTCTTATAATTGTTCAATTTAAGTCAAACCGAAAAAGAAAAGAATCACCAAATATTAACCAATATTCATATATCTTTTATTTATCTAACTTAATTTTATAAAAAATAAAAATTTATAAAAAATAAAAAAATAAAAATTTATAAAAAAGTAAGTACTTTATTGTAACAACTGGGGGGGGGGGGGGGGGGGGGATGGTCATGGGCTAGTTGGTATCAGTTTATAGGCTTCAATCGAATTATTCGGTTTTATAAACCACTTCATTTGGCAATTGGTATTTTTCAAAATTAAAGCCATTAGGCTTCATGAAGCTAGACGAAGCCGAAGCATTTTTCTTTATATCTTCACTGAATCATTGGAGCCAAACGAAGTCAGTATAACGTAAGAAAGAGAAGTTGCAACAGTCTTCATCACTTTGTGTTTTAATCACACAAATGTTTTAAATCTTCACTGAATCACAAAACTAGCACCATCATCATGTTTGAAATTCAAAAGAGCTGACAGAGATGTGATTTGATGTGATTCCATGATGTTTTGAGGATCTGATGATGAACACGGTAACAACAGCGAAGAACAATGAATTACGAATCGAATTCAACGTGAACATGGATGAAAAATTAATTTGATTTCACCAATAGAATCATATCAGAAAACCGAATCTACTGGTAGCAAACTTGAGTCGAAAGATTAAGATTCACAAATCTACCATGGATAAGCTTCACGATGAACATGAACCTGTATTTTTTTTTGGAGTTGATAATTGGAAAATTGGATTTTAATAATACGAATTATCACTCATTGGCCGATAATAATACGAATTATCACCTTGGCACACAATAATACCAATTAACCATTCTGGTCTCTAGAATGATACACCGTTAGTTTTTCACTAACGGTGTTAATCTCTTGCTGACGTGGAACCTGACGTGGCCTAGTAGTTTGCTGACGTGGCTTGATTTGGAGGGTTCCACGTCAGCAACAGACTAACGATGTTAATGAAAAACTAACGGTGTATCATTCTAGAGACCGAAATGGTTAATTGGTATTATTGTGTGCCAAGGTGATAATTCGTATTATTATCGACCAATGAGTGATAATTCGTATTATTAAAATCCAATTTTCCTTGATAATTCTACTACGATTCAATAAAAGATTCACATACAGACGAATGGTGATTTTGGAATATCCAAACATGAAGAAACTCGAACTCTTGGATTAAATAAAAAAAATGTTTAAATAATTTGAAGGATAAGACTTCATTTTAAAACCATACCACCTAAAAACTCAAACTTTAGGTTTTAAATTTCTCTCTAATGTCCATGTGATTCTCATGTCCATGTGATGTGACATTTTCTTATTGGATAAACATTTTGAAGTTTTAGGCTTCAAAATTAACCATAACCCCACCATCACCCCCACCCTTTGAACTCGAACATGTGTGTTCATCATTATTTAACTAGTTGTGTTCAGATGACCAATTTATACGGTTTTATTTGTTAACTCTACACCTTATTATTTTCGTGAAGTGTCACGAATTCCTGACACTAGTAATCGGTAACAGAAAGGGGTTATAATGTCAAAAATCGAATTTGAGGGACCGATTATGACATTTGTAAGAATCCTAAACTGTATATATGTTGCGCCACCAAGGGTAGGGTTTCTCGAGAGAACTGAATTGATTTCGGCGTCATCGCATCGACCGCCGTAGAACCCTAATTTCTCCTCACTCACTTACGATCCACCATGGCAGTCGGGTAATTTCAATCTCTATCTACATGAATCATTGATTTCCTCCTAAGAAGGAGTGTGTTTGATAATTTGTTGAATTTGCAGAAAGAATAAGAGGATCTCCAAGGGGAAGAAGGGAGGAAAGAAGAAAGCGTGAGTCCATTTTCATTGTTTTTAATCTGTTTCAAGCAATTTGATTTTATTTCTGAACTAATTTTGCATATGAAACAGAGCGGATCCGTTCTCAAAGAAGGATTGGTACGATATCAAAGCGCCATCGCTATTTAACAACAGGAATGTTGGCAAAACACTTGTTAGCCGTACACAGGGTACCAAGGTAACTTATCATCAGCATTTCCTTTATTTGTTGAGATTTGTTTTTTTCTCAACATAAAAACTTGATTGTAATAAATCTTGACTTTGTTACATCAATGTGAAGCTGGTTGTTAATTTTGCAAATGCAAAGGATAGATATTTATATGTCAACTCTTATTTGATTCTATGCTGAAAGTTTTGTTTGGAAGGTCTTTAAATCTCATAATGTTTTCAAAGAGATTGCATATAATATGGAATATAAAGTCTGTATGTTTTAAAAGCTTGGCTTTTTATTGTTGATTTTTTGTTAGCTGGTGTTTGGATTAGCTTATGGATTAGGTTTTTAATGGTTTAAGCCTGAGTGTGTGCGTATTGGATTGTTGGAGTTTATGGCCAAGTAAGGGCATTGTTGACAGGTTTAAGCATGAATGTGTTCATTTTTTCTTGAGTTTTTTACAAAATTAAATCATACTTATGGGTGAACTAAAAAAGGGTTGAGAAATTTTATACTTTTATTGTTATTTCTATTTTCACAACTTATTGCTAAACGTTGTGAAACTAAACTTGTTCAATTTGAACACTTTTGTAATTTCTCTTGTAGGATTTTTCTAAATATTGTCTGTTGTTTGTTTTTGGCATGTCCCATGAGCTGATGACTTATCAGCTAAACATAAGTTTACCTGCTTTATACATTTTCTATAAGCCTTAAGATGTGAAAAGTGTTTCTCTATCTACCAACTTAGTTTTGTCAGATGCCAAGATTTGAAGTCAAATTTGATGATGAGCTACATCGCGATAACCTAGACCACTTTTGTAATATAGGTTAACATAGACCACTTTTCTTTATTAACATATACTATCATGAGCTACATCGCGATAACCTTTAGTATGTAATTGGATATATAACTTTATGTTTGCAAGTTTTCTTGGAGATCTTTGAATTGTATGCTAGTCTTTTGTTTTGTGGAGCTTTATCTTTTATTCTTAAGTTGTAAACGATTACTGTTTTTTGCTTGTCATTTTTACCATCTGGGTTGGGGACTTAAAATTGTTGCAACTTGACAGATTGCCTCAGAAGGACTGAAACATCGTGTGTTTGAGATTTCATTAGCTGACCTCCAAAATGATGAGGATCACTCCTACAGAAAGATTCGATTGAGGGCTGAGGATGTTCAAGGGAAAAATGTTTTGACCAACTTCTGGGTACATATATGTTTATTTTGATTACTCAATTTGTTATGTGAATCATGCTTATGGGTTTTTGACCTCTTCAGGGGATGGACTTCACCACAGACAAGTTGAGGTCACTTGTTAAGAAATGGCAGTCTTTGATCGAGGCACATGTTGATGTGAAGACTACTGACAGCTACACTTTGAGGATGTTCTGCATTGGTTTTACCAAGAAGCGTGCCAACCAGGTCAAGAGGACTTGCTATGCACAATCAAGCCAGATCCGACAGGTACTTTGTCTTTATAATTCTGATCAGAATAGTTTTTTTGTATACTTGGTGTTATGAAATGGTGGAACTCATAAGCACATGTGTTTTTTTGTAGATCCGTAGGAAGATGAGGGAGATAATGGTGGCACAGGCACAGTCTTGTGATCTCAAGGAACTGGTTCAGAAGTTTATTCCCGAATCAATCGGTAGAGAGATTGAGAAGGCAACATCCAGCATCTACCCACTCCAGAATGTCTTCATTCGCAAGGTTAAGATCTTGAAGTCACCAAAGTTTGACATTGGCAAATTGATGGAGGTAAACTATTGTTATTATATAAAATGTTCACGTGTAATTTGCGTTTATCTTTATTGTTCTGTGAGTGGAGTGGGTTATTGATGTGGTATCATGAATTAATGTTACTGACTGGTAAATACAAAACAAACAGGTTCATGGTGATTATTCAGAAGATGTTGGAGTTAAAGTGGAGCGGCCTGCGGATGAGCCAGTTGCGGAAGCAACTGAGGTTATTGGAGCTTGAAAGAGAGTGAGTTTTAGACTTGTTTCCTGTTTTGTCAAATTTTGTATTATGGAGATGAATGATGGATTTGTAGTTTTGATGGTTTAATACAATTTAAAAATGTTTTGGCTTTTTTAAGTTTTTTTTTTTAATAAACTGGTTATGAAATTGAAAAGAAAATGATGAGTTTGAGAAAGAGGTGAAGGAGAAGAAGGTCCTCTCATTAAAAAGCAAGTTCAATGCTGTTTGCCAAAGCTGGCTGCCGTGGCCTCGGAACAATTGATGCCAAGCTATCGCACATGAGATGCATGGCTGAGACTACCACCTGGTTTGGCCGATTGTCACGGATCGTCTGTTTTGACAGTTTACTTCATCTGAACCCTTTTAGGGTCTTACATAACCCCCACCCTCATACATGTATACATCAAGTAGCATATCGTAAGGCTAAATGAAATGATTGTTGTTTGTTCGGAATCTCTGTAGATGTCGATATCTCCATATGTTAGGCTATTAAGGTTTTAATTCACATTTGGGCCCTTGACACCTTTCAAATTAAAAGGTGATAATGATGTTAAAATGAAAATTCTATTTCATTTTTTGAAAATTAACTGATAGGCAATTAGGAAGGCGTGTAATAAGCTGTGTCGTAATGACCAGCTGAAAGCGACATAGAAATTCAATCGCCTCCTCCAGGGCTAGGAACCTAAAAGTATGAAAAGCAAATGGGATAAACACGTTGATTTTCGAAAAAACTTTATAAAATAGAGTAACAATTTTTATCATTTTAGTATATACCAATATGTAGGTTGTCTTTAAACTTCAATAATTACAAAAAAAAAAACAATTCTTGATTTAACTTTAATAAAAACTATTCTTAATTTAAAAATTTATAACACAGTGAAAACATACTATAGCATTTTGTCTAATGGACGTTAGATAAACAAGTCATCGTTGAGATAAACAAGTCATGTGACACATATATACGGTATAAATGTCTTTTGAGGCATGAGGATATTACGATCTCCGGGCCTAAAAGAACTATTATTACAATTCAGTTGAATAATAATAAAAAAATAATTTAAGGTCTTTTTACCCATACTACATTAATGTAATTTAGTTGAACCGATCATGTGGTTTCAGTTTCTCACTTTTTCAATACAACTTACTTATCACTTTATTTCAAAGTTACTTTAACTTCCATTATTAGTACTATATATATCTGTGGTTTGCTACGGCTTTTCTTTGTTATATTCTCTTCTATCGTGACACTATTTCTAGGTGTATTTTTTAAGTTAAAGGTATCAACCGAAACAATCTTTCTTGCAAATTACATACATGAAATGACAAAACTTTCGTTTATGTGAATGGACAAAACTACCCTTATGTACGCGTATAGACACATAATTAAACCTAACCCCAAAATCCGACGTCGGTTAAACAAACAAAAGAACGGGATGTTACAACTTTTCAACTACCAAATCTTTAATACTTTATATTTAGCGACCCAGACCCAGATGGTGATTATTTTCAATTGGGTACCGTAATTTTTTTGTTTTGGCATTAATTACGAAAATCGATCACATAAAGTTTCTGGTGAATTTGATGATTCTCATTTTCTCGGATGTATCTGTAGATGTTGATAGCTTGATAGTTGATAGTGAGAGTCAATATGTTAGTCATTTGAGCATTTAGGTGAGGTTTCTACGTTCAAAAGGGTTTTACTGTTGCAGATCTAGGTTTTTGGATGCCGAATTTCGATTTTCTTTCTGTAGGATAGGAGGTTTTGAAATCAAGATCCGGATTTGAAGAAAATGAGTGAGGGACGGCTTGGAACAGTCGGGGCGTTAGGTTTATCCGTAGTTTCTTCAGTTTCGATTGTAATTTGCAACAAAGCGCTTATTAGCACCCTTGGTTTTACTTTTGGTATTCTATCAATTCATACTAACTGCATTTTTTCAGATTTTCAATTCTGTCAATTTCTGTTACATTTGTGTATGTTTATGATTGCATAAACTTTTGCTTGTGATTCTCAGCTACAACATTGACAAGTTGGCATCTTTTAGTGACGTTTTGTTCACTACATGTGGCCTTATGGATGAAATTATTTGAGCACAAGCCTTTTGATTCTAGAGCTGTCATGGGTTTTGGCATATTGAATGGGACCTCTATTGGGCTTTTAAACCTTAGCCTGGGTTTTAATTCTGTTGGCTTTTATCAGGTAAAATTCACTCTACATTTCAATTTTCCATCATAGTTGTCAAAGGCGTAAGGCGCACTCAAAGCGAAAAGGGTCCTAAAGGCCCTTGGCCTAGGCACAAAGGGTGAGCCATGGGCCTAGGCGCAAGGTACTTACAGAAAGGGCCCTAGATAAGTAAGGCACATAGCATAAATATACCATTTTTAGGGGTTTTAGAAATGTTTTGGTTAGTTTAGGCTGTTTTCGGGCCATTTTTTGGATGTTTCAGACCTGCCCTGATGGCCACAAGGCGTTTCGCCTGCGCCTTCCTCGCTTGAGCGCCTAGGTGCGTGCCTGGGCCGCCTTTCACAACTATTATTTCCATATCTTTGAACATGTGCAAAACAAGAGTTTATTTGTTTGTTTCTAGTGTAATTTAACCTTCTTAAATTGCAGATGACCAAACTAGCAATCATCCCGTGCACTGTACTACTAGAGACTCTTTTCTTCAGCAAACAATTCAGGTGACACTTGAGCAATAAAGTATTTACTTTTTATGAATTTTTAATTTTTATAAAATTAAGTTCGGCAAATAAAAGATATATGAGTATTGGTTAAGAGCCTCTTTTTACCAATCATCTATGATTCTATATTTGAGTCTTCAAAAAATCTTAATTGGCTCACACTTGAGCAGCACTTAATCAATCCCTCTTTTTTTAGCTAATATGTTTTTTGTGCCTGGCACCTGTTGCAGTAAGAAGATCCGTTTCTCACTTACTATCCTTCTGTTTGGAGTTGGTATTGCAACGGTCACTGACCTGCAGCTCAATCTCATGGGTAGTGTTTTATCACTGCTTGCAGTCATCACAACATGTGTTGCCCAGATTGTATCCCTTTATAGATACTTTCCTGTTTTATTAGATTTGGCAAACGGGAGGGGTAAGCAAATTGGGTAATAGGCCAAAATGGGCATTTTGGTAGGGGTTGGGTTGACCAAGCACACTTTTTATCACAGTTTTCTAATTATTTTTGTGAATAATAGTGTATAAGATATATTATTCAACAATAAGTTTTTTTAGTAAATAAATCTAGCAGTTTCACAGTCCGGGTTGTAGTCTGGGTTTTTGGGCTGACACCATGAACCCTTTTGCAGCTTGAGAAGCATATTATGTCAATTTTTTTGCTATGTTGTTATCTTCAAGTATACCATCTACACATTGTGTCTGCAACCAAAACAAAGTAATGTTCTTCTTATCTAATAACCTAAAAAGATAGTGGTTTCCTCTAAGAAAACCAAGATATTTATTTAAAAATATTCATGACATATGGTGGAAGTTTTGTGATTAACACTCTAAACGTTCCTAGGTTTTGTGCATTTAAAAATACACTTTGGGTGAATTTTGACTCATTTCCCTTGGGTTAATTTGTATTTAACTTTCACGTTAGAGATGGCACATAATTTGGATCGACCCCTTTGTAACTTAATCAGTTGAAGTTACCACCTCTAGTTTTTATGTATATAGACAGTGAGTCACAAATATGTTCAATCTTAACCACTTTATCTCAGATGACAAATACAATCCAAAAGAAGTTCAAGGTTTCTTCTACTCAACTTCTGTATCAGTCTTGTCCATATCAGGCTCTTACATTGTTCATCGTAGGCCCCTTTTTAGATGCCCTTTTGACGAATCAAAACGTTTTCGCTTTCAAATACACTCCTCAAGTGCTGGTGAGACCCCTTTTTGTTTCTTGTGACATTTTTGTCATTCTTTGTTTCTCTTAAGCAGTCTGAAACTGATTGCAGGTTTTCATTGTACTTTCTTGTCTCATATCGGTGTCTGTGAACTTCAGCACTTTCCTGGTAATCGGGAAGACATCTCCAGTGACATATCAAGTCTTAGGTCATTTAAAAACATGCCTTGTTCTTGCTTTCGGGTATATTTTGTTGCACGACCCATTTAGCTGGCGAAACATTCTGGGAATCCTTGTTGCTGTCATTGGTATGCTACTTTATTCTTATTTCTGTACTCGAGATGCCCACACAAAGCCTCCTTCTGCTGAAGCATCAACGGTAACACCACTGTCACAGGTACATTTACTTTATCCTCAAGTTTATGACTTCTTATTTGAGTGTGTCTTATCAGGATTCAGACATCAGTTAGCAAGTTATAATTATGACATTATTAGCTTAACCACCCTATCTGTTTCTTCAATAACCGCCTTTTAACTTGCTGTTGGGGTATCATTATTGCATTAACAAAAAACATTATAGTATATATATTTAAAATTGGGATTTAAGTGTGTCTGATACGGTTTATTAAGTAACAGTATTGAAGGGCATATCATTTAGATTAGCTGATATTCTATAACTAGTTATTAGGTCTGATCTCTAGCTAGATTTAGACCAGAAGCTGGCACAATTAGGAATTATTAGAAACATGCAACCACATAATTCTAGCATACCTTTCAACACTTGTCATGTATAACAAGATTCCAATATGGCGCCAGCACTGTCAAGTGTTAACTTGTTCCTTTTGTGTGAATTTAGGATAAAGTAAAATGTTTTAGTGATGTTTCACTGAATAAAGATTAATCTATTTGCTCTCTCCATCCTTAATAGGGACAAAGTTAAGGGTACTTAGGAAATATTATCAAAGTTACAAACTAGGTTCTGAGTACTAAGGAGGTTTGTAATCATGTAATGCATGCGCTTCACATTGGGATGAAGTTTCTGTTTAGATCAGGTTTAGGGGTTTTATCTCATATATTACCTCTTACATGGGCACATATCCTTGACATGTAAGATTACATCAGCAAAGCTAAACCACATAGGTGACACATTAATCAGTTTTACAAATCAAAAACATTTCCCAGTTGTCAAACTATCTAAATCGAAACACATTTTATTTAGGTTATTACAGATTTTGATCATGTT
Organism: Deinandra increscens subsp. villosa; assembly: GCA_039602395.1. Classification (NCBI taxonomy): domain Eukaryota; kingdom Viridiplantae; phylum Streptophyta; class Magnoliopsida; order Asterales; family Asteraceae; genus Deinandra; species Deinandra increscens. The sequence goes on along the minus strand of JBCNJP010000025.1, from coordinate 84,848,008 downwards.
TTAGAGACAGTCACAGTTAATAAATGTATGTTTACAATCACCAAAACTATCGCTGATAGATCACATATGCTTTTACATTAATGATAAGAACAATAATAATGGGAATTTATTTTCTTTTGACAAAATAGGTAAAGAAAAATAACAGATAACTTGTTAAGAGGCAAAGCTGGCCCACAGAATTGAGTATAGACCTCAGCCTTAACCATTAGATCAGAACTGTTTATTTCATTATTTGTTGACAATGCCTTTTAACTTATTTAGTAAGACAATTAAAGCTATATATATTAGTATATTACACTTCACTGAACTTTTCTAATTGATAATAATAATGATAATACCAATACTAATATTGTATTTTATAATTATACTAATAATAAATTTTATTATTATAGTAATATTTATAATGGTAATAATGACGATGATGATGATGAATTGATGATAATGATACTACTAAGAGAATTTACAATGGGTTTTTCACCTTCATCTCTAATTTTAAAGTTTTCTTCTATGTTTTTTTTATCTCCATTAGAATTTAAAGTTTTTGGAATAGTGCTTCTCTAAACATAGAGGTCCACTATACATCAAACTATATAAGTTTTGTGAGTGTGTATGAGAGATAAACAAATAATAAAAATAAGTGTTGGTGAGTTAGATGGAGAATGGAGATATGGTAGGTTAAATACAATTTAGATATAAATTTAGAAAAAATAGATATTTAGTAAAATTATAGAGATAGAGATTCTACTGTGAATGCTGTAACATTAGTACTAGCAGTGGAAAACTGGAAATAATGGTGGTAGTAAAATTAATAATAATATAAATAATAATAATAATAACAACAGTTATAAGTATAGTTGTAGTTATGATTTCAATAATGTTAATACTGATTAATATAATTATGAATAAGGCTGATAATAATACAAGTGATGATAAAATTATAAATAATAGTTCTAACAATTAATATAAAAGTATCATAATAGTAATATAATTCTATGTTGGTGGGCTGGAGCTAGTGGGCCGAGATTCGGGATATGGGCTGTGGGGGTCAGATATTGGGGCTTGGATCAATCTGACCGAGACGAGATTCGAATCATTGATCATCTCGTATTGCAATTCCTTTGCTAAATATTTATCCGGTTTAGACTAAATACGTGATTTAAAAAAAAATTACTGTTCACAAAGTAGCATCAACCCTTTTGCAAATTGGTATGGAGAATGTGTAACACAGTTAGAAAATGTATTATTTGTTTATTTCTCTGCTTGAATGTCCATTTTTGTGAGGAAGATGAAAAATAAAGTCTAATTATTTGTTTTCTATTTGTTTGTTTGTATGTGTGTTTTATACTACTATGGAAGGCGAAGGAGAGTGAGAGCGATCCTCTGATAGACATGGAAAACGGAGTTAACACCCTAAATGAAAACAGTTCTCAGAAATCAGCCGGGTGGAGTTCAGATAAGGACCTACATGCTTGAATTTTTGGTCGGACGGGAGGAGACATATGAATCCACTCCACTCCGGTGATGAAGATGTTGCTTGAGAATATGTATTATTTGATCAAAGTTAAGTATCGCCATCTTTAAAACCGCAAGATCATCTTCGTTGGCTGCAACTGGATTGAATCAAAATATGGCTATACAAGGTTGGTTCATCGTTATCGATCTCATTTCTTTTTATGGTGACTTTTAGTGTAATTAAAAAGTGAAGTGTGTTTACTTCCTACTCTACAAACAACTCTGTATTAGTTTTTCAATAATTAAAAAGTGAAGTGTCTTATAGAAGATTTGACCACCTCTCCACAAGAGCCTTGAAATCATGTCAAGTTTCTTACAGTTGTATATTTTCTCATTCTCATTGGAACAAAATCCATTCTCCATCAAATGGATGAAGACGGCCATAAGATCCTCTGCCAGTATATTGTTAAAATTGAATTAAATACAAACAAAAGATCTGATTTTGAGGCTAACCCCTACCTGTGGAAGCTTCTCAAGAACAATTTAGGGTCTACCGTAGTTACGAGCTCAGACACGTGACAGATTACGAGCTATGGGTTTTGACAAGGTTAGTTACGTGATGAGCGAAAGAGATTGTTTTCTGCAACTAGAGCTTCGGTTTCTGCATCAAGGCTATCTACAGATCTGAAAAGAAAATGGAAATAAAAACGACCGAAAGGATGGTGGTGAGTTGGTGATGGTTGTTTTTACGGCTAACCACCACTCCACACTTCCTCTCTCCCACCTCTGTTATCACCACCCTCTCTGAAACACCCCAAATTCTACAACAATAGATAACCCATTTTGCGGAAGGAGGCCATTTTTAAAAAAATCGATATGTCAAACTACAAACATTATTTGCAGTTCTTAACTCATAAAGACCTGTACTCAACGTGGAATTTTATAGAAATTTTGACATAACATGTTTGCAACTCGGAGAAACCCTTACGGAAAATAACTTGTTAAATAGTAAGACACTAACCCAACTAGGTTTAACTAAAGAAACACGTGAACACACAACCGTTAAACTATCACACCCTTGGGTATAACTTTAAATTTAACGACCCTTGAAATGATTTTCCCATTCAAAACATAACAAGTCAACATTTCACTTCTCTGATCTGTTTCCAAAGACTTTAACACATTAACTAAATTGTTTTACCACTCGACTACTTACGAATATGATTTTTTTTTTAAATAGGCTCAATAGTTACTGCTGCCTTGTGAGCTATCTACGGGGTCACGACTTATTTGGTCGTTAAAACTAACCCCCCATGATTTACTCTACAATACAAAACAAATTTTATTTTTTTTATATAAAAAAAATCACTAATCTATTTCTTCCTCGGAAGAACATATCAAAGAATAGGGAAATCAATCATTCCTTCTGGGCTCCATCCACCCATCTTGACTTTTCATTCAATTTAAGGAACAAAATCTGTTTCTGCGTGTTTCATACGAACGGAATTTGAAATCTAGTCGAATCAATCAAATTCCTCAAGAATGAAGCTCTGAGGATTGTTTTTATGTATGGATTCTTACGAACCAAACTCCGACGGCGTCCCAATAGATCTGTTTGTCTCCAAGAAGAAGAATAAGAGTGCTTTCCATCTCAAATTCACCGATTCTTGTTCTAATTTAGTCTTCTCTCTCCACCCTCCTCCTCCTCGATCTGATCCTCCGTTTTTCAAGCGTCTACTCTCCGATCCTTCTGGAAATCCCCTCTTTTACATTTCTCATAATCAGGTTACCTCTTTTCCCTTTTCAGTAATTTCTAGAATCTGTAGAATTTTATTTGTGTATATGATATTAATTTTGTATGTTTCTAATAGGTTAGGTTATTGCAACAATAAATTTTGTGTTTTTGGGCTTTGATAGGCATTTAAAACTGAGAGAAATATAACATTTTCTTGAACTCACGATTCGACTGAGAAAAAAAAAACCTAGGAGAGATATAATGGAGGTTGTAGGCTTTGTGTTTTCTACACTTTCAGATTAATTAAAGTATTTTGCTATCTTAATTGGACAAATTAGGAAGTTCCAGAGTGTATTTTATGTAAGAAAAAAACCGTTGGTAGTTATTCAGTTACAATGAACAAGAACACATAGTATGAAGAAATCTTTTCCTGACTTGTATTCATGTTTATTCTTATTTCACTTTGTGTTTAAATAAAATGATAAATGAGATGATATGAGGTGTTTATTGTGAAAAAAATGCAGTAGTATATGTTTATAGTTTTTTTTTTATAAAAAAAAAAAGCAAAGAATTGGTTAGTGGTAATGATAATGAATGAATGAGTGAATGCAATTAAATTTGGTAAACCTGCAGAAAGCATGTTGGGAGGGTTATGATAGTGAAAAGAATGATCCATTGTTCAGAGTGGAGAGGACAACAAATACACTTAGTAGAGTGGAGTTTGAAGTTTTCCTTAAAGGTGGGAATAAAACCCCTGATTTCAAGATGAGAGGTTCTCCCTTCTATAGATCCTGCACCATTTATAAAGGTGACTCCATAGTAGCACAGGTACTTCTATTTCTTTCTTTCTTTCTTTTATACACAACAATATGATTTTTTGCTAGCAAGAATTTTCATATCATATAGTTAAATGTACCCCCAGTAGTACCATATTACCAATAGCTCTGTTTTGAGTGTGGGTTTCGTTTATTTGTTATTATATAGTTAAGTGGGCTAGAAAACATAAATGTTATAAAAAACTACTACTGCTCTGCAGTTGTGTTGTATCATTTCTCAGTTGCAATGCTTTAGTTGATTAACAACATGATGATTATGCAGACTAGTCTTATGTACAAGCTCGGCATCCAGAAGGTCCTTGTGCCAAGAAATAAGTTTCGACTAACCATTTTTCCGGGATACGCAGATCATGCATTCATTGTTGCATTGACAGTCATATTTTTCTATGGTCGAAAATTGTGGATTTAAATGTTGTTTCTTGTAGCATTTAAACTGAAGCATAGACTGAAATTAAAGAATTGTGCAAGGTTAATAGTGGTGTATGTTTGAATGATTATTTTGAAGCTAAGTTTAGTCTGGTTTTGCTTTATAAATATTCAAGATTTGTTGAATTCTTTTCTTTTAAAAAGTATATGTTTGATTATTTTGCCAAAAAGTGTGCATCCAATTAGATATTAATGAAACTTTCAAAACTTTCATTTCAATTTTCACATTAAAAAAACAAATTATTTATAAGCAAATTACAATTCCAAATGTGAAGTTGAAGTTTAGGAAGTGAATTTGTAGATGCCAATAGTATAAATAAGTAAGTTTTTAACTTCAAATTTTATTTATTATATAGTTATTTTTTTTAAATAACTGGACTCCTAACGAGCGATATTACTTTTATAATATGAATGACGTTACTTTTATGATTTTTAATTTTTAAACACGTATTCTCTGGTGGGTGATCAGAGTTCAAATTACATATTTGTATACGAATTCCAAAACAATATGAAAAAAGAAAGAAACAACTAAAACAAAGCATGAATGTACTCTGCTGCCAAAGCAAAATATATGATATATCCATCCAAAAACTAGTTCAGGAGCACCAAAGTTTTTTTTTAACAGCATAATAATATACCACAAAACAAGCCCAGTAAGGTACTGGGCAATACAAAGTTTCAGAAAAAACAAGAGGCAATCACAAATTACACACTGACAACTAAAATTCACCCAAGAACAAAACAATCCCCGGATCAATACCCACACCCCATAAATTAAAGATAAACTAGAATAGGTCTACTCGTACTTCCAAGTCTCTACGCGTCCTTGCAGCTGCCTTAAAATCCAGATAAACCGACCATTAGCTCCCCCCGCATCCACCGACACCGCCTTAAAATCCAGATAAACCGACCAGGAGCACCAAAGTACCAAGGAAATTTGTGGCCCACCAGAGAATATGTAATTTGAACTCCCTTAGCATTTTTAAAGGTGTTTAAACGTGGAATTCGTCACAACAAGAAAATTAATAACAGGACAAGCCTGGATATGACAATCAAGGATCGAACACCATTGATATCAAACCCTCTTTTCTTGTATTTAGACATTTTTTAAAATGTATAAATAAACATACTCGACATATCATGAATTTGTTTGAAGTTATATAAAATTACATAGGTAGTTTTGTAATCGCTTGTTTAAACACGTTTTCACATAAGCTTTAAGGCTATCCGTAGTAAGGCGTTATGGGGCAAATAATTGCACCATAACGCCCCTCATAACGCCCACCCCCACCAGTGGCGGATCCAGGAAAGAATATCAGGGGTAGCGGGGACTAACGGGGGTTCGGGGGCAGCGCTAGAGGTGTACAAAAAAACCGGTTTGCAAACCGAACCGGTATAAAAATCGAAACCGGTTCGGGATAAAAACCGGTTTTAAGAAAACCGGTTCGGTTCGAGTATAAACTGGCGGTTCCACATCGATTTGACATTCTCATCTAGCAAACCGGTTCCAAACCGGTTGTCTTTGAAACCAATTTGGAACCGGTTTAAAAACCAGTTTGGAACCGGTGTAGAAACCGGTTTGAAACCGCTTTAGAACCCATCTCCTTTTTCTAATTTCAGTTAACCATTAATCTCTTAAATGCTATTAGCCGTAATTAGATGGATCTTAATTGAAATAGCCGTTGCATTTTAAAGAAGATTTCTCAATTAGGCTTAAGTGACAATGTCAACTTTTAATTACATTGTAAATAATTAAATTAGCCATTGAACATTTTATATACGTTAGAAAGAAAATTTCTTTTTACTAGCAGAACTCAGTCCGTTATAAATAAAAGTATTACATTTTTAGTTCTACTAATACTTGTAGCCTGCCTTTGGTGTTCAAGCTTTAGAATTTTAAGCTTTGGAATTTTAGTAATGCATTTTTAGCCATTTTTTTCTCTTATATTAAGCCTTAAATTTTGTTTAATTGATTATTTAAGAGAATTAAAATAAAAACCGGTTTTTTTTTTACAAACCGGTTCAATCCAAACCGGTTTCAAACTGAACTGATTCAGTTCTATAGGTTTGAGGTCTTGTTGCTTCAAACTGGTTTGTAACCCGAACCGATTTTGACCAAACCGGTTCTGACCAAAGTTGACCAAACCGGTTTCGATTTACAACCCGAACCGGTTTGGAAAAAAACCGGTTTTGTACACCTCTAGGCAGCGCCCCCGAAATTTTTTTTTAGGTAGTTAACGGGCTTTTAATCATATTTTTAAGGGGCTTTTGATCATATTTCTAAGTAAAAGCCATAAAATTTCTTCCAGGGGTCGCGAAAAATTCGTTTCAGGGGTCGCGAAAAACCGAAAACCTATAAAAAAAAAAATTTTTGCACGTCGGGGTAAAAGTTCAGGGGTAGCGGGCGCTACCCCTGGACCCTTAGTGGGTCCGCCACTGACCCCCACTACAGTGGGGCGTTATGGGGCATTATCGTCCGAAAAATCGAGAGGGGCGTGAGGGAGATAACGCTGAAAGGGGGAGGTTGGTGGGACGTTATGGGGGCTTTATCCACTACACCATAAAGCCCCATAAAACTTCTTGTCCAGTCATCGTCCACATGGCGGATAATGTTCTATTTGGGGCCTTATCCACTACACTTACCCTAAGAATGAAAAACTTGGGACCAATTTCCATCCATTTAATTAACTTCTATTTTAAAATTAATGAGTCAACTTTACCATTTAGTGACTCGTTATAACTTTTTATGACATAATACAACTCATTTCAATCAAGTTAACATATTATTTTCTTGTCATCTTATTATTGCCACACCTCCGTCCACCTCATCACCCCCGTTGATGTGCAGCTTTGGTATTGCAAACGGCCTAAAACGAATATAATACCCATTACAAACTATCATGACTCTTAAGACCCAATATAACTTATTAAAACTGTATGGATTATAATTATTCATTATAATCCAATATAACTTTTTACAACCAATCTAACCTTGTTAATCTCACTCTTTCTTTCCAACTTACCACCTCAGATCAATTCGCTCTTTGTTTTTTCATCGAAAGTAAATAGCCAAAGAGCAATGGAAAATATCTTATTAAGATTAATCATGCTCCTATTAGTCTATATTATAACTTTTAAAACCTAATACGATTCATTTCATGTTCATGGCCGCTTGTTTTATCCAAAGATCATACGCCTGAAAAACCTACCTTTTAAATTTTAATAATCTCTATGTTATTATCTTTTGATTTTCTCCTCATGCTTATTAAAAGTCATATGATTTGAAACATTATTTTTTGTTAATTTAAACTATTAAAGTAAATATTACGTAGAATTAAAGCTTTCAATATCAGATTTAGGACAAAATGTCCTTTACACCAGATATGATATATATACACTAAGTGTGGGGGTATGATTGATTTTGAAGCTAATGCTTCAAAATCTCCAGCCAATAGCATGTTGTCACATGAAAGAGAATTTAAAGCCTTTAGGCTACTTGAAGTCTTGGGCTTGAAGTTTAGAAGGAAAAAAAATGAAAAAACTCACGAACTCTCGGCTACTTGCAGCTTCACAAAGCCGTTAGGCTTGAAAATGAAACCGAAATGGTGAAAGCCAATGAAGGTGGTATGCCAGCCTATTAGAAGCCCAAACCGTGAAACCGACATCCATACCCCATGACGCTAACACGGACACTAAATACATCTTGCGATTATGATTAATGAGCCATTCCCTCGATCTATACTTGTTTGAAGCAAGGGGTATGTGGATTATCTTTTGCAAGAAAGTGAATTAAGATTTTGGTATCTAAAACTATACAAAATTTTAGTAGGACCATTATTCTAAATCATACATCCGACCTCTATTAGGTTTCTAAGTAGTTACAACTCATCAAGAGTTGGAATATAAGATACAGAATGTCACGATAAATAGATACAAAAATAAAAATAACAGCATTATGATATAATGTTTACATCAGGTAAAGAACCAGGCGGGTCCTCGATAGGCTTTACTGGAGATTTTTGAGAAACAGGTTTAAACCAGACTTCAAACTAACAAACCTATAATATGACCGCTGGCTGGGGCTGAATAAGGACTCAAAACTGCAGGCCCGACAGACGGTCAGTCATGTGTGTGTGTATATCTTTATGGTCAAAATAGAGACTGGCATAGGGGGCAATTGGACTTGTTAGAAGTTGAGAACCACTTGAACAAGCAGGCCTTATGGAACTTGTGTTTGCAGGTCCTACAAGCGAGCCTTGGAACACTTTGATTTGACGTGTGAATCACACTGTAACAAATCGGACACTCTTCAACGCCCTCAAATTCCTTATCAAAATTGTTCTTCCATATCCTGATTGCTTCGGCTAAACCTCCGTTCTGAATCATGTAAAGTAAAACATTAGTTCACACATTTCGACCCATGAGATACAAGCATGGCTTAGTAGACCCTACTATTTGAGCGACATTTTGCTGGGTACGTTTGTTATATATTTATCTATTTATTTTAGGAATTAGGATTAACACATAAACCAGTTACAATTTAAAAAGAAAGGACAACAAACAGAGTGTGTGTGTGTTCCAACTGGCCCCTCTATTTTTTAAGAAAGAAAAATATGATAAAGCAGAAATGCGAGATCTTACTTGATTACGAACAAATGAGATCATGGAAAGTAACCATTTCCTTTGCTTAACTTCAGAAATGCCAAGGCTCCTTGTACATTCCACATCCACCGGGCGTAATGAATAAGATGAAGGCAGACGAACTACCAAGTCCATACTTGATTCTTCTTTTGTATAAGTCGCGACTACCTCATTCGCAGACTTGCTCACACTAACCGAAAAGTTCTCATCACGCAAATCCGCTTTCTTTATCTGAAATAACAAATTAAAAAAATTACACACACAATGTAACATAACAATGAAGATCAAAAGAAGACCGGGAAAGCACAAACCTGAGACAACTCATTCTTTATTAGATGAGGGCTACAACATGTTCTAGTGAAGAATTCTATTGCAGATGATGTTGTACGGTCATGTATATCATTAAACCAATCCCTAACATAAGCGGGAAGAGTTCTTAACATCAATCCGTAAATTGCACCAGCAAATGATGCCATTCCATCTGGCCCAAGCGGCCAAAGGGATTCTACAGCAAAGAGCACTGAATTGTCTGTGACGGCACGAGCTGCTGCTTCTGAAATACCCGTAGGGAATTGAGAAAACTTCTTCTCAGTACATAATTCCAGTGGTATGTGTTGGAATATGAGATCCAATATCATTGAATTGGATGATGAATCTTTTATGTATTGAACCAATTTTTCCTTTGTAGGAGACGGTGGTAAAGAGAGTAGATGTGATATCAACAATGACCAAGCAACAAAAAAGTGCACCTGTCCATTTCGACATTAATATTAGTGTTTGCAATAGAAAATTAAATTGGTTTAGAAGAGTTTTTACATAAATAAAAAAAAAAGCTTGAAGAGACTTACTCTATCTTGGTCTATTAAATCCAATTCCATGATCTCAAATGGTGATTTTTCGAGGAAGATGGAAATCTCCACCCTCAGTTGAATCTTAGTTTCTAAAGACAAATCAAGCTCTTTATCATCAATCTCCGTTTCTTGAGTAATGAAAGCCAAATCAGCAACGGGCTCACTTGAAAGAATGACATAAGCAGCATATTGCATATACGGGATCGGTTTGGATGAAAAAAGAATAGCATATAAGGAACTAACTGCTCCTTTGCTTAACCCCCAAATATCAAACGATTTTATTGCACGTTCCCTTGCATGAGAAGAAGATTCAACGGCACTTGAAGAAACCAACTCCCAGAAATAACACACACTGAGTCGACTCGATGCTATAACTGAAGAAGCCATGGATGAATATGAACCAGCAATGGCCTCAGCGGCACCTGTCGAAAACAACAACCGAAGAATCCCCTGAAGAATCTTATCTTTAGTAAGGTCCAACTTGTCAGATCTTAACGGATTTTGATCATAGTCGTTTTCATTTACAACCGTATTTTGTGCAACAAGCCTGCAAAACATAGAAAACGCAATAAGTGCGTTTGTTGCAAGTTCTAAAGAAGAGAAATCCAAATCCACGACTGTATGTTGGAGATTCTCGAGTATATCTGAAGTGGGCCCATTTGTGATAGTTTCATTCACAGACTCTGCTACCTCCTCCACTAAAACAACTGTGGATTCAATCCAATATCTTGATTTATATAGTACAAAATCCCAATCATCTTGGCTGAAATCTGTCCAACAATATCCAACTACAACAACCGTTAACTTGGACAATAACGACTGCACAACGGGTAGCTTGTTGAGTGTCACGGTAGACCCAAGCCGTTGCTTCCGGAGTAACTCGAGCAAGAGACCATGTTCGACTTGGGTTATATATCTTTGGGGTCTAAACTGTTGCATTTTTCTGAGAGGATAGCATGACACGACAAGATGAAACCAATCTTCCATATCTGTGCACAATACAAACAACAACAAATCTATAAAAATAGCTGAAAAAGGAACAGTAGCTTAATTTTAAAAAGTTTGTGATACTATAGGTTTTGTAAGTACATTTTAACACATGAACTATTCTATAGAAAATGGACAGAAAGTAATTGTGGGCCAATCCGGATTGCACTAAGAACAATTTGTTCAACCTGAAAGAGTTTTGCCCCAAAAAAAAGGAATCTAGAGACAAACACATTTATATTGAACACAAACTAGATATTACTACCCGCACGTTACCGCGGGATAACACAGGTAAAGCATAACGTAACAGCGTGTTGCGACGGAGAAATAACGGATTAACAAAACATTTATAAAAAAACTTAATGTTTATCTACAAAAAAAAATTAAGTGCCAACTAATGGAGCCACGTGATGACACGTGGCCCAATAATACTAAAGCACTATTCACAAAATGGAAATAACGGATACACAAAACATTTGTAAAAAAACTTAATGTTTATCTACCAAATCAACACTAAAAAAATGCTTTTAAGTGCCACGTGGCATCCAACTAACAGAGCCACGTGGCCCAATAATACTAAAGCACTATTCACCAAATGGAAATTGTATATATAAGTTAATATATATATATATATATATATATATATATATATATATAATATATATAGGGTTAGGTTCAAATGAGAACTTTTTATTTTGAGAACTTTTGAGAACTAAATCTCAACCACAAATTTCAGGGGGACCACTACAATTCATGAGAGGGGGGATACATGTAATAAACATGTGGCTCAAATTAGTTCTTTTTAGTTCTCAAATCAAATTGGTTCTCAAATGATCCTCTCCCTATATATATATATATATATATATATATATATATATATATATATATATATATATATAGAATACGTAAAAAAATCTTAATTCCAATAAAAAAGAGTTCGAAAATAAATATAAATGATTTGTGGGCCACCTTCAATTAACCAAAATCAGTGTTTTTGGCCCAACAAATTAAAGTAGATATAAGCACTCTTTAGCATTTTTCTGGCCCAAAACATTAAATAATATTAAAAGTTACTCTAGTTCAGGCATTGTGCTTTCATATATAAGATAATTACCTTCTCCAGATAACCATGTGTTCAAAGGCGGGAATGTCAGAGTTCTCTGGAGCCAGCCCTCGATGACATTATGTATCCCATTTTTCTCTGAAGAATCGTGTATATCGTCTCCAAAAAGTGGTCCAACTAGGACACTCATAACCACAACAAGTATCTTCAAACAATTTGAGTTCACAGCTTCCCCTACAAAAAGCCTATCCAGAAGCAGATTAAAGATGCCCAGAGCTTCGCTTCTTCCCCATATATTATCCTCAAAAAGTGTGTGAAATGTTGACATTAGAGCTCTCAAATATACATGTTCAATACTCACTAGTTCATCATGCGGGGCAGGATATATACTTAAACAGCTCAATTCACTACTTACTCCTTGGATAAAAGCACCATCAATGAGAATATTGACAACTGAATCTAACAGGCTGTCACTGGTAGGAAAAGAAGCTTGAGTCCTAGTGTATTGAATAAATGAAGGTAAAAATGAGGTTAAGGCAGTGCCACCTTCCCATTTCCATGTGCATAACATCTCGGATGCAAGCCAAGCACGTGAAAAATCTAAATTAGAATGACAGGTCACCTCTTCTGAAGATATAGAACCTGCAATAACTCTAGCTATACCCACTTTGGATATCAGCTTGTCCACAAACGCAGCTACTCGGTAATTTTCGGATGCCTGCAAAAACAATTTTACATTCTCAAGCACAGTTTCACATTTTCATAATTTGTTTAGAAAGATCTACTAGATATGCTCTATATGAGAAAATAAAAACTAGTACGCGCAATAAAGCTCTTGCTTAACACATCGGTTACAGACCACAAGGAAAATGGAGAGACAAGTACAGTATCGAGCTTCTCCACATGGTTTAATCTTGTAAATTGTAATACTTGAAAATAGTGTTCCCATGGCAAGTATGAGGGTCAATAGAAATTATATTTATATAAAAGAGTTGTAAGAATGTGTATGTGGATAAAAAAGTGAAGCCTTAAAAATCTGTGAGGTTATACTTGTTTCTAGGGAGGTCATTCAAAATTGGATTTTGGAGTATTTATGTAGCATATGCTCTCAAAATAAATATAAGAGTACTCACATCGGAAGAATTGTTTTCCATCATCAAAGTAGCTGATCTTTTTCCATCTTTGACTTCAAATGTGACCCACAAAGGCCAGGAATCACCCTTGTTTAGAAGCTGATCCAACAGTGTTTGTTCCTCAACTTGGCTTTGACAAATATTATCCACAACATCCAGGAAACAAAGGCAGCCCAAAGACGTTACCTTATCAATGTCTAACTTATCTTCATTAAATACAACACAGCGGATAGCCTGAACCAGAGTACTGCCCAATGTGCTCCGATAATCTGTGCTGAGAGTTTTCAGGAGTTTATCAATCTTTCTGCGAAAAGTATGCACGGATTTACAAAAGTTGTATCTATCCATGACTTCTACATGTGCCTCATCATCAAGTCCTTCATAGAAAACCACTGATGTGCTATGTTCCCAATCAATCACAAATAATGCAGCTAATACACGTGGAAGCAAGCTAGAATTTTCAGCAAGATTTACTAATCTATAGAAGCTACCATTTAGCACCTCCATGGCAAAATTAGCCATTTCAAGCACGCTTGTTGAAGATTCGCATCCCTTGATGTTTATGTGTTCCTTAGCTTTTGACAACTCAGTATTAGCTCCCTTGACCCAAGTGAAGTTGGAGGTCGCGATGAAAGATTGTAACTTTTGGAAGATTTCTTCAAATATAAAGATTGCTGTGTTGTCGCTCAGCAAGTAAGTTTGATCTTCTTCGGTTTTGCCTCCAAGAGCAGCACTAAGATATTCAAATAAAATGGAAAAAAAGAAAGGTAGTTAAGCAACTATAGAGAGTACCATACATAAAACAGAGAAAGGACAAAGAATGTTTATAATCACAAGATGCAAGGATTCACACATCATTACTAATGTTTATCTTTCAAAAGAGTACCAAGGCTGTTAGGTTTGGCGTTCAGTCTAATGTTTATCTTTCAAAACGTTCAACAACTATGTGGTACAGCTGTTTTGCTAAACAGCTACAGCTACAAAGCAAATACCCTATCTCAAGTAAGGTGCGAGCATAACTAAACTCATGCTTCTAAATGTAAAATCAAATTATTTTTTCAAACTTACAAGTTGTAGATGTAAATGGTTCAAGATATCCTTGAAATACTAAAAAAAACTAGGGGGAATACACATGGCAAGCACAAGCAAATAATGTAGTAATTAAATTTCGTTTATCCACACAAAAAGAATGCTGCATAGATATAATATTGAAGGACAAACATGATGCAATAGATTATGTCATAACAAATTCCAAGTAACCTACCAAACAAACTGAGCATCGGAAGATCCAAAGGGAGGCAAAGAGCGAGTAACTGAGAGAGCAGTAGAATCCAGAAGCTCATGATGAGAGAGGTCCAAATGTATTTTTCTCTTTATACATTCCTCTCTCGTTTTTTCCATGATAAGTGCCAATATGCAAGTATAGTTGGAATCATGCTTACTAACTGCATGTGAAATTATACTATTGCATTGCTCAGAAAAGCACTCATCATCTAGTAATGCAAACAAGAGATCTAAACGGGCAGAGGTGGAGGAGCTATCTGTTTGCAAGCACCAGGAAACAAAAATCTCATTAAAATGTTGTAAAAACTGCTCTAAGCTCAAATTTCTGTTCGCCTCTGATTGACAAGTGGACTCGTTTTGTTCCTGCACAATTTCTTGAACAAACATGCGTGGGCCAAATGTAGATGCCGCAACTACCATAAATTTCACAGCATTTGAAGAGTCCTAAAATCATTACACGAAAAAAACATTATGACGAGTTAACAGTGTTTATAAATTATGAAATGGGAACAAGGAAACATATGTCTTAACAATGCTAAATACTATACAAGAAGTGGCAAGATGTGAAAATGTAAATACATGTTGAAATGAGTCATTTTTGGTAGAGGTTGGGTTTGGCCCACAAGCAATTTGTCCGCTTTCACATATAATTAAAGTTTTACTATTATACATAACATATAGCAAAAATAATCTAAATCTTAAAAAAAAAACTAGGAGGTCGTATTTATTATAGTTAAGACTCTGGGTAACTTTCAACCCGTTTGAAATAAAACACAGCCCAAATGGACCCATTCACACACACACACAAAAAAAAGGTTAGATATTATTACCTCTACAGCTCTACTAAATACTATAAACTAACATGATGATCAGGTTATACTACCCATACTAACAGTCTAAATAGTATTGTTGTTATAGTTGAAATACTAAACAAATAGGATGAGATAAATTTAGAAATCAAGTTATAGCAACTTACAATTCTTTGGGTTAGCTTGAAAGTTTTTGAAATCACTGGGCCCACAAGATAGGACAAGGGCCACGAGTCACCTTTGTGCACAGCATGTAGATCCACTAAGAGCAAAAATCTAATGACTTTATCCACGTCCACGCAGTTTTCAATGTTCTCGCTAGGTTGAAATGAGTCTAGACAATTCTCTTCAAATGCAAGGCAAAAGACTGATAAGAGATTAGATTCCAAGGAAAATATACCCGAAAGGATTTCAATAATGCATTTTCCCAACTCTTGTACATGGCCAACTTGATACTTGCCGTCACTTTTTTTCATATTCTCCTCAGAAGATGGCATCAAAAGATAGTCACGCCATATCGTTTTCAATAGCACCTCGTTAACAATAGTACGCCGGAATTGATGAACGGCATCTACTCCGTCACAATATCTGATATTAAAGTGATAAAGACAGCGAGTTAAAAGATAAGTAAAAAAATCAGACCTTAATTAAATTTCAAGATTTATCTAAACTTGTCTAATTTTTCATGCGATAGCCTTCTATAGAAGTGGAATCAACCCATTTATTAAAAAATGGGTCAATTTGGATTATTCTTTACCTCTAGACTCTATCAACCCATTTATTAAAAAATGGGTCAATTTGGATTATTCTTTACCTCTAGACTCTAGTGGGCCAAATGGGAGAAACCAAGAAAGTTAGCTACACAGATCAAAGGAGTAAAATAACCCGAAGTCTATTTTAAATCGTAAAGCCTCCTAAATTATTTTATTTACAAACACAACTATTTTTTAATTGATACAGTTCTTCTGGTCTTATTTTATGCTCCACATGTTCAGAAAAAAATTAGAAAGTGTGCCAAAACCATCTTAATCCATTACCTTACCCATGCAAACTGGCCATTTTGCCACCTAGCTTTTGTGAAAGGAGAAAAATGCTTTAAGGAAAAAAGTGTAACCTAAATAGAAATCTTACACATTACGGTACTATTTGACATATGCCTATACTTATGCAAATTTAACAAAGGAAAGTCATACATGACATGTTAATCGTATAACGTATAATGGGAATAAGCAACCTAATATATGTTACAAGAATAACACAAGGATAGCTAGATAAAACTCGCCTTTCAGCATTTTGTAATACCCAAAGAAAACACTCTCGGTATGACTGAAAAAATGCTAACTGATCAGCATTTGAGGAATAAGAATGAATTTTTCCAGCCCAAAAGTTCTGAAAAAACTCCAAGAAGAATTTATCCACTGTTATCGCCTTAGCAGGTATGCAATCCAAAAATAGAACTAAGGCTGGGTAAGATACTTGTTGAGATCCAAAACAACCATTCCTTAAGAAGATCCAAAACTTACTAAGAAAAGTTTTATGAACATTCACAATCGTCCAACTTTCCGGAAACTTCCTAGAAAACATTAGTACTGCTTCCCACATAGAAGCATGGCAAGTGGGGACCTTTTCTTGGAATGCACCAAGTATTGCAGGTGCAAGAGTTTTGATGTTCGCTTCACTTGGAGTATGAGAAATGTTTTTAACACAACTTCCAACAAGTGAATATGCAGCAGATCGAATAGCAGAACTGGGAGATTTTAGAAAGTCCAAACATTTATGATCATATAACAACTTCTCTGCATGAGATATGGCAGCGGATCTTGCTTTAAGTGCATGTTTTTGTTCAGAGCTTGAGTTCTCTAAACCATGCTTTCCATTTATTAGAATATCAATGAGTGTAGCCAATGCTAATAATGATGCTGAGATAACCTGCAGCCATATAATCAGATCCAAAAAAGCAAAAGGTAATACATTATTTTTTAGATAATAAATGATCGTATAAACGGTGTGCATCTTGTTAGAGTTCCATAATGACAGGATAGGAGAAGAACAATGTATGACTTTGTCAATGGACAATACATATTAACCTGATCCCATTGATTAGCAGGGCATTGACGGGCCCCATGAGTTTTTTGGCAACTGTTCTCATGGTGACCAAAAAAATTGTACAATACAAACTATTATCATAAACACAAGATCTTAACCTCACAAAATGGGGTTAAATGGACACATTACTAACTTACTTCAAGCAAATGCCATTGTAGACAATGCACTTTAGAAACATAAACCTAGTTCACTGATAATGACCCGTTATAATTCCAATTGTTGGTTAAGTTGTAATTTAGCAAATTTGGGGGTAGCAAAATGGGTGGGTCGAATAGAATGAACAATGGGTCAAAATGGGCTGACTAGGTTTATTCTGCCCACAAACACTTTGTTATCCTTTTCCAAATATATATACAAACCATTTTCAAAATAAGAGGTTTATGCATATGAATACAATTCGGATGAGTTCACCTATTTGACCAATCAACTAATATGTTGCGTTTCCTTTTTTTTAGTAAAGCAGTTTAGCACAACAATAAAAACCATAAACCAGATCAAAGAATTTGTAGATAAGTAGGTAAATATTGTAGCCTTTGGATATAATGAAAGAAAAACTGACACTATGATAGATTAAATAAAGCATGTTGCTATTTTGCAAAGAGCGGACATATAGTAGCACATTGCCCCAAATATGAATTGGCTTAAAGCATGTTGTTATTGAATGGAATTTAACCATTCGATATGTTTAGTCACATGGAATAGCTACAGCACATAAATTAGGGTACACATGATATCTGTAATGAATTTGTGGATGTTGGTTATGGTGTGTATACCTGTTGATGCATCTCTTGTAGCTCATCCAAAGCAACTGCCTTATCAGACATACTTTGTGGAGTGAGCTTTAAGTTCTCTTCTAAATACATAAACACCTCATCCGTACATAGCATTAAAGCATCCAATCTCTTCTCTTGTGCAGGAAAAGCAGCCTGTTTCAGACTTAAAAGTTAACATCCGAGCGTTACATGTTTTTTGTTTTCATTACTAGAGAAGAGCAGAGAAAAGAAAAAAGAACACGAACTGCGTATTAATGCTTTAAATGTCATTTTTGAGTGTTTCAATGCCAATTCTATTTTTTGTATTATTCTTGATGGTTCAGATAAAAAGATCATAGGGTCTCTCCAAGAAACCTAATTAACATCATACTTCAATGATTACAGATATGGCTCCTAAAAACCTGATAAAACCACCCAGGTATCTTGCTCGATAAGAAACAACGAACCATTTTGGCAAGATATATAAACCAGTATGTTGATACAAGTAATTTCAAACCTGCAGTGATCGTTTTGCAGCCTGGGAAACTTCATGAACTGGATCAAACTGAGAAAACCACCAAGGCCCCATCAAAGATTTCAAATGTGGAGCCAAGTCTCTCCTAGAAGAGATAAGATAAGAAAGAAAGCAATGACTAAGAACTTTAGCAAACAAAAATGTTGTCATAAAGAGTTTAAAATGAACTTAATTAATGGCAGCAAGCCATTAAATTACAGGTAAAGAAACATAGACCTGTATAGTTAGTTGTGCTTAACATACTATATGGTTTTACTCAAGATTAGTAACATGGTCCGAAACAATTAAAAAAAAGGCAGTCGTCTAATATCAAAATTCAAAAAGACCAAATGTGCATCACGGATTATAGATAGAACTGATACTATGTTTAAGAAACCATTATTTATAATGGAAAAATCAAAATATGAAATTATTATTGATTAAGCTTCCTTCCATGGGACTATTAACTAATTTGTCTAAGATCTTATGCATAAATTTGAAAGAAACTTTCTAAAAATTCATACAGGGTTAGATACATATTAGTACATGAAGACATATCCATGTACATAGCCATGAACAGATGTGTATTATTCTACTGAGTATAAGATGTGTTCAAACCCGACAGTGCTGACAAGAGTAGCCATGGTGGCATGAGTAGCTCGGCGAACCTCTCTGTTGTAGTCCTGCAACAGCTTCTTGTATTCAAATGCCTGAACCACAAAACGCAAGTGATTGCGTGTCAAATGAAAAAGAACATGAAATATTTTACTAGAAATTTCAGATTTCTTGGCAGACATGAGTGACAGTTAAAACTTAAAAGAGAGTATTATAACCATGTGATCATTACTAGTTGATCCACTGCCCAACACGATATTCTTTACGTACAAATTCCCAAGTTCCAATGTTCAATGAAAGCTAAGATTACCAAAAGATGGTTCAGTAAGAAGAGTAGAGAGAAATTTACGAGAAATTGTGTACTTCCTTTTGTATGCAAAACCAGTAAATACTCTTGGAATATTAAATTAAGAACCTTACTATCCCAGGTTATATAACATAATATACTCCAAATTGGAATACTGCTTTTACTCTAAAACACATTGTTTCATAACATATATCAGGCTATCAGCATCATTTCCCTCCCCTAACATCTTTCAGATTTTCCAGATTCTACATCTAACCAATTGGTCAATATCGAATGATGTTAACATGAAGAGAAGCAGTCCTTCCCATTACGTATTAATCTCATTTTGTATACTACAATGATGACTTCCTTATTGGAATGACCTCTACATCTTGCAAGCCTAACAAAAAAACTTTTGAAGGTTTAGTACCTTTTTACACTTTAATCTATTTTAAAGTAGAGAATCTGTTATTATACTGTATTTTCAAACTGTCAACTAGAGCAGGAAGTAAAGATATTTTACGACCTAGAGCAGTATACATTAGTATCGTACATCATAACCATAAAGATTGGCCCTTTTAACAATCCTATCCGAATTAGTCCATACTCACTTCACTGTGTCAGTAGTCAACACCATTTGGCAAAGTGACCACAAGGAAAGGTATATCAAGTCTCAGATGCCTATATATGGGGCCAGTCTCCAACTAACTATCATGGCAACAAAAGGTAAGATGATACTAATTGACCAGATATTAGAGTTCATAAAAATAAATAGGCATACCCATTGTGGTATAATTGGCGATACATCCTTGGCAGATTTTTCCTTAAGTAGTGTCGACAATGTTGTCAAAGCCTTCAACTATAAAACCATAAAACAACATAGCAAAAAAAGGTCATTGTGTGCAACAAGTAGCAAAATAAATTAGCAAACTCAACATTCATTCAACTCGAATCTCTATACTAATAAAGCAAATTGATCACATGCCACATGTCATAAAAAATTTCCCACCTCTCTCTCCTATTAGTTACTAATGATTTTAAATAATTAACTATAACAAATAAAAATTTCATCATTCTAATAATTTATTAAAACTTAATAAATTATAATAAGATTTCAATTATATATCTTGTTTTAAAATATAATTTTATAATTCTTAAATTTTCATAATTTGTTATTTATAATCATTGTTGTAAAACTTGCATGAAGCAACCGAGTACTCCCCCGACTTGGGCGAGTACTCACAGCTCCCCAGTCGACCGACTTGCGAACGCCTAGCGACTTTGCAACCATGGTTATAATTTAAATATTGATTACTTCTTTTTTCATGTGTATGCTTAAAAAGTTTCATTAATTATTTCTTACACGTTTACGTTTAAGCTAATGCTTAAAAAGTATAAAAACAATTATAACAAAATTATTAATAATATTATTCTTAAGACAAGCCGTATAATACATGTATAACCGGTGAAACATATAAATTACACAAGAAACTAGTCGAGTCTCTTAACAAAGCTAAGGAAGCCTTCCAAATATCACAATGTTACCTTTGTAGTTGGATCTTTTCTGGATAGCCTCTTCAAGTTTTGTGCCAATTCACCATCAATATCCTAAATTGCCATTAACAGTTCCCAAATCATTATAAAAGTTTCACTAAACATAGTATCAGCATTATCACCCTTATGTTTAGCTAAGGCCTGCCAAATACTGATTTACTCAAACAAAAAGAAATTGAGAGAATAGACTTGAATACCAGCAGGGAAGATGCGTCTGAGGCGGTTGGTATCGAGGTATCAAGACGTGAACTGCCAACATAACCCCCAAATCCAACGGCTGTAGCACCCGATGGTAACAGCGAAGCAGCTAAACTGCAATTAATTAATCAACAATCGATAATTTCAATAGACGTAATGGAAGGAGGATCGAGAAAGAGAGAGAGTGAAGATTGGAATTGCCTGCTGCTGGAAGGACGAGCTTTGCTTCTGGCTGCATCTCCCTTCTGTTTGCCCATCCTTAATCACCTGATAATTCTTTTGTGTTGGCAGCTGTATAACAATGGCGGAATTTGAGCTGGAGGAATGATGTGATTCGATTATAAACTGCGGGAGAGAAACAGAGACGATCGACGCTGGTGGAAGAGTTGAGTTTTATGCGGGATTATTTGGCCGACATCGGCCTTCGACTTTTAGTTTTTTAGGGCTAACACGAACCAAAACTAAGTTAAAATTCCTTTTGTATTTCATAAGATTGTGTTTTCGAGTTTATTAAACTAAAGAAGAAAAAAAAAGATTAAAGGAGAGAAAAATTATATAATTTAGAGTAAATTACACAAAAGGTCCTTTATGTTTTACTCCGATTTCGGAATAGGTCCTTTAACTAAAGTAATTACGCCAGACATCCTTTATGTTATATACTTGTTTCAGAGAAAGTCCTTTATCACTAACGAGGTTAAAAAGATCCGTTAAGTCAGGGGTATATCCGTCTTTTTACAACCCCATTTAATAAAAGATTAAAAATCAAAAACCCCTTTTAAATAACTCACGTCGTCCGTCGTTATTGTTTCCGAGGAAGCAAATAGTTCACCGACGACTTGGCGTGTTCCTCCGGCATTTGAGCTTGCCACCGTTCCTCACTTGCCACAACTTTTATAAACTCATTTACTTTAACTTGAAATCCAACTTTTCGTTACAAACTGATAATGCTTTAATATGAATCCGGATATTGAGATAAAAAAGCAACAATTGAAGAGGCTAACCCTAACAATTTGCGTTTTACTATAATCCTATTTACATATAAATTACTCTTGAGAACAGGGAAGATGAACCACGACATAACAGAACTAAGCACAATCGCAACTAAGCATTATCTCCAGTCGAACGACGCCACGATTTCATAGCGACAGGAGCCGTCGAGTCCGATCTGGAACTAGTGTACCGTCTGCAACTTGAAGAAGCCATGGCTGCGTCTCTCTCTTTTCAACCTTCATCCTCCAAATTCATTAATACACTCTCAGCCTTCGATCTCGATCGACGATTTTGAGAGATTTCGGAGGAAGAGTTTCAAGTAGTCGGTGAGGATATCGGCGTCCGGTCGGTGAACTATTTGCATCCTCGGAAACAATAACAACGGACGACGTGAGTTATTATTTAAAAGGGGTTTTTGATTTTTAATCTTTTATTAAATGGGGTAGTAAAAAGACGGATATACCCCTGACTTAACGGATATTTTTAACCGCGTTAGTGACAAAGGACTTTCTTCGAAACAAGTATATAACATAAAGGATGTCTGGCGTAATTACTTTAGTTAAAGGACCTATTCCGAAATCTGAATAAAACATAAAGGACCTTTTGTGTAATTTACTCTATAATTTAATTCGTGTTCTGCATCCTTTACAAGATATTTAAAAAAAAAAAAAAACATAAATAGCCCTTTTTGACAAACATTTCCCCCATTATAGTCATTTGAAAGTCAACAGCTCCATTATAGCCATCCTTGCACGGTCGGACGACCGTTGTCATCCGTCGCCACAAATCCACCAACAAAAAACCGTCATGTGTCTTTCCCATGGTCGTCACGACCCTTCGTCACCGACAACGACCGTCCCCTGCCTGACACTTCCCAGGGTCGTCCGACACCCGTCGACGGTCGTCTGACACTTGTTGGGGCGTCGGGACGACCCCGACACAATTTTTTTTTTTTTTAACCCCGTAGTCGTTGACCGCAGCATGAGGGTCGTTGACCTTCACGGTCGCCACGAACTCATGCACGGTCGCCACGGTAATAAATTTTTTTTATTACCACTTCCCCTGTATTTAATCATGTTGCGGTCAATGACTACGGGGTTATATAAAAACTTTTTTTTTGTGTCGGGGTCATCCCGACGCCCCGACAAGTGTCAGACGACCGTCGACGGGTGTCGGACGACCCTGGAAAGTGTCAAGTAGGGGACGGTCGTTGTCGGTGACGAAGGGTCGTGACGACCATGGGAAAGACACGTGGCGGTTTTTTCGTTGGTGGAGTCGTGGCGACGGATGACAACGGTCGTCCGACCATACAAGGGGGGCTATAATGGGGCTGTTGACTTTCAAACGGCTATAATGAGATAATGTTTTTATCAAAGGACTATTTCTGTCTTTTCCCTAAAAAAATCAATATTTTAAGTGTTTTTAATTGTAGGTAATTTCTGTTGGCCTAGAATCGTATATTACAAGTAATAACGCACCGTAAAATTTAGAGATTATCTATCTCAACTCTAAGAATATATTATCATAAACAAAACCACAAAAATTACATTGGCCTATACATCTATTTATCACACCCAATAATCATCGCATATTTTTAAAACTATGTTAATACCAAAGGTTTGACCTTTTTTAACATATAAGCAAAAAGTTTGTTCTGCCTTAATACTATGTGTTTGTTATGCCTAATCGGTTAACACATTATCTTTGGGTAATATGTTTATTAGTTAATTTTGAAAAATATAAGGTTAAACCATCTAATTTGGTAAAATCCTTTTGAGTTGGAGATGACTTTGATTAATCAAAATCTTTTTCGCTTAATTCTTCATCCTTCGCAAATCGTGATGATTTGGATATCTATTTTAGACTAACATTCAAACAACATCTACTCTAAAGTTGTACTTCGAATTGCATACATACATTACACTAGTCCAATTAATGTTGCATTAACTCATTTACGAAGTGGGAACTGCTCACCCGCCCCGATTCAATTCTTTCCATCGGCAGTTGCTGCACCACCAAAACCGAAAACTTAAACTCCGAAGTCGCTAACAAGTCTCCGATCCTCCCCAACTCGGGGCACTGCGACCACTCCGATAGCCCATACGTCAACTGCGAATACGCATACCCATGATCCCGCCCGACTATAAACAAATCGCACCCTTTCTCCATCCCTCGCAACAAATGCACGGTTTCGACCGCATCTTTCGCCACCTCTTCTTGAACATAAACATCTCGCCCTTTACACTCCATCCGAAACCGGTCGATTATCTCCCTATCCATCCTCGTCTCATGCATCTCAGGCGCCATCTCGGCGTCAATATGGTTCAGTTTCAACACCACTAGCAACAGACTGATATGGTGGCGTTGCGCCATTCGACTACTATACGCTAGGGCTTCTCGGTCGTCGGCCCCGCCGAGGAAAAGTTGGGTTATGCGAAAAACTTTGGTTTGTTTCGTTAAAACCGAATTCGGCCCTCCGATCTGGCCGCGGTCCAGAAGTACGCCTATCGAACACGGCGCTTTCTCCATAATCTTCAAATTCACCGATCGAATCCCCGGAAACGTAGCGTCGATACTCCCATCGATCGCCCACCGCTTGTGAAACGGGACGATAACTATATTCGCACATTTGTTAATAGCTATTGTGACCACATCTTCATGCATGCTTCCATACGGGGCCATCGCGATAAGGTGCTCGACGATAACCGAGCTATGGTTACGTTCCATGAAGTAATAAAACGCTTTGGCGGTTTGCACCACTCGGTTTTGGGCGGACGGGATCTTTTCGACTTCGGAGATTGGGATGAGAATGGCGG
Source organism: Deinandra increscens subsp. villosa (assembly GCA_039602395.1). Taxonomy (NCBI): domain Eukaryota; kingdom Viridiplantae; phylum Streptophyta; class Magnoliopsida; order Asterales; family Asteraceae; genus Deinandra; species Deinandra increscens. The sequence goes on along the minus strand of JBCNJP010000025.1, from coordinate 84,822,960 downwards.
AGGCTCGGCCTTCGAGCGGGTGCAAGTTCATCGTGATGACTTCGATTCGTTGGTATCGTGTGGGATTCGAGGCTTCGAGGAGGTTTATGATGGATGAAACATTGTCCTCGTTGTGGATGCAGACCACCATTCGGAAGAAATCGCCCGGTTCGCATTCTAAGATGCTGTTTCGTTTGTAGGTTCGGTATCTTGTGGATGGATCGTAGAAATGCCATAGGATTAAACGAGTACTTCCGGTTACTAGTAGCATGTTGAGTATGAGAAGAGAGTATGCTTGGTCTGTTACAACCTGCAAAATTAATAAACTTCGAATTTTAATAATCAAAATTATAGACGATAATAATTTATACTAGTAGTTTAAACAATTATACTTAATTACAACAATACAAAGCAACATAATTATCATATATCTACATTTAATTATTATATGATAATTGTAAACGAAATGCAATACAAGCAATCAAAAATCAGAAACCAAGTGTGTATATATATTGATTATGCTACTAAGATTGTTTTTGAAAAACTAAAATCAAAGTTGAGTGTTATTAGTTAAACTAAAAGTATGTATTATTATCGACTAATGAGTCATAACTTGAACTATTAATATTTTTCTACCAAAAGTGTTGCTAGTTGCTACTCTTACACTAGCTTTTCTAATCTCGCACAACACTTTGATCAAATCAAAGTTAAAAGACCACCCATGCAATGAACGACTAACTTTGACTTTTTCAATGTTTGACTAAGTCAAATTTTGAAAAAAGTTAGTCAAACTTTGAAAAAAGTTAGAAGACCGTTTGCAAAGTTTGACTTGTTAAACGTTAAAAAAATCAAAGTTTAAAAAGTCAAACGACTGTTCAATGTGTTTATAGATGGGGTGTAGACGATGTCTACAAATCGTGTAAGATTAGACTGCAAGTGGTGTGTACAACATATATATTCTCGTAGTGATCGATATGTAATTGCGAGTGTGGCATACGCACCTCATTAGATCGTATAAGCGAAAACGCAGAGACGTCAATGATGCCTTTGGTGCACATAACCATAGAGAAATGAAAAGCATCCTGCAATGGCACACTAAAATGTATGGCCAAAAGAAAGTTACTCGTAAACTTAGCCAAATAAGCTATCGTGATGAAAGCCTCCGTGATCAAAGCAGCAAACACTCTATCCCCTCCCAACGACTCCAAATTCACCTTGAACGCACAAATCGCAAATTTCGCCGGCACCAAAATAGTAGTCGCCACCCAATCAACCCGGTTCACGATAGCCGATCCAAACGGCGGCCCATCGGGCACGCATATGCCCAGCGTAAACCCCCCAAACGAAGCATTTTGCCCCAAACATTCTGTTAAGAACCCACACAAAAAAACTGTCCCAATCACTACTAAAAACTGAGTCTCTTTTATATCATGACCTTCAGGAATCCTCTTAGCCATCCACAGCACAAACGGGCGAAGTACGTAGCAGATCGAGATCAAAAAACAAACGATAAACAACACGTTTTTCAACGGCTTCCATTCTTGCCGTTCTAAAGCTACACCGATAGTATTAAGCGCTAAAGCCGTGATCCAACTGCAGAAATCCGTAACCAAAGCCGTGCTACACGATAACCGGCCGAGATCCGAGTTTAACAGGTTTAGGTCCGAGAGGGTGCTGGTGACTGCTGGGAATGTTGTCATTGAGGTTACGGCAACGACGAAAGGGATAGTGTGGAGGGTAATTTCGTCCAAATCGACTAACTTAGGCAAAGGCATTAAGCAGATTACGCAAACTGCATAGGGTACTAGAAAAGACATGCAACCCATGAGAACCATGTGTCTGTGAACACTTTTTAAGATTGCGCTATCGATTTGAACCCCCACCACAAATACGTGTAGCATGTAACCGAAGTTGGCTACGGTATCGAGTATCAACCTGCCATCATAATATGAAGAGTTACACATATAATACGAATAATTACATAAATATTCACCTCTTATCTCACACCGTCTTGAGTGGTTGTCCGTCAACATCTTGAACGGTCATCTAATATATCAAGTTTAGAATTATTCATCGTTTGACTTTTTCAAAATTTTCGAGGGACTGTTTTGACTTTTTCTAGCGCAATTTGACTTTATTTAAGTTTGAAAAGTCGAATGTTTTAGAAGGTAAGACACCGTTTGAACGATGTGTTTGTGAACGACCATTTGACTATGATTTGACAAAAAAGTGGTATGAGATCACATTTACTCGTATGTAAGTAACACGACCCTTTGTAGAGATGTAATTGTTTATATTGATATATGTAATAAGAAGAAGTACATAAATGTACATATTACAAACATGTAATTAATCATATTTACATAATGGGTGTTGTTATTCTTACATTGTCTAAAGGGTTTCAAACAACACATTGTGTTTGGACGACTATATGACATTTTCAAACTTTGATTTGACTTTTACATACGTTAAAACGTCAGATGACTGTCTGGAAAAGCCGAACACCGGTTCACATCTTGAAATTTGTTAGAAAAGTCAAATGTCCGTACAACACAACCTCATATGGTTGTCGAAATCCGGTGTAAGATTAGAAAGATAGAAACAGAGCCCATATATATGTTCCGCTCCGGTGTCTTTTTGAACCCAATCGACCACAAAACGAATGAGCACAAACCTGCCTGATTCCGGGAACAATTGATGAAGGATGTGATTGTCAAGTCTTACGAACCAGATGAACACCATACAACCCTGGAAACGCGATACGAATCAAGGCATGATCAAAAGCAATGGATGAAACATACAAATCATGCACACGTACACATATATATAGAATGATCTTACGATAAGTTGGCAAGAGAGAATACTTTGTCGAAGGGGTTTGAGGAGATAGAAGAAGGTTTGCGAGATGAAGAAGATGATGCTGAGTTGAAGCATCAAAAGGGGCACACTGAAGGCTGAAACATCACATCCATACCATGAACATCCCATGGAATTGGTCATGTGTAAATACTGGCAGATCATTTGCTCCGGCTCGTTGACACCGGGGACGTATCCCTTCGATGATACAATGGCCGGCAGACGAGACATTGTCGGCTTTCTTTCGGGGAGAATATTCAAGTTTGAAACAAATGGATGGAAACAAGAATGATATGATGGAATGAAGCGTGCCTGAAATTAACTTGGATTGCACAAAGGCATGAACATGCAGGCAAGAGAGATTAGATGCATGGGGAAGATTGTTGATCAACGACTGGTTTGGCTAAAATCATGGGGGTCCATTTTTTATTCAATATAATCATTATTTTATTTAAACTGAATTTCCTTTAATTTATATATTTGTGTATGGGTGTATATAGGAACGCTTCGTAGTAACAATTAAAAAAAGGAAAGGCCAATATTAATCCCAATTTCAAAATTGGTCTACATTAATCCCAATTATTAAAGTGTTGGATTTCATTGGACCCCCGTTAAGTTTTCCTTAACTCCGTTAGTTTTTTGCTGACGTGGCAGCCACGTGGCTTTTATTAACCAGTGCCACGTCAGCAAAAACCTAACGGAGTTAAGGAAAACTTAACGGGGGTCCAATGAAATCCAACACCTTAATAATTGGGATTAATGTAGGCCAATTTTGAAATTGAGATTAATATTGGCCAATTGGTAATAACTTGGATTATTAAAATCCAATTTGATGAGTAACCTATTTAATTTAGTTATACTAATAATAAAAAAATAACTTTGATGTTACATGGCATTCATATTCACATGTTGCATTACAAAGTTCGAGTTGCAAGAATTCTACCGGTATGTTTTCATATTCATTTTTGTTTGTTAGATATCTATAGAAATACCATTTATTTGATCTCTCCCAAATTATTTATATTCTTAAATTCTTGTTCTAGTGAACAACTTTATTTCTTGCTCGCCAAATGCATCAACAAGTAATATGAATGACCACATAGCATAATAATATTCTTATGTGTTGCCCCACTAAAAGAAAAAAATACTAGGAATTTTAACCAATTTCCCGTCATTCCCCAAATGCGATATGTAGTCGAGCATGCTATGAATATGTGGTTCACATCCTCGGACCTTCGTTACAAAGAGGGCAGACTTTTGATTCTATTTGGACCCCTCTTCTAGAGCCACCCTCCTTCGCATCCTCTCCAAATTTGCCCTCCAACTAAAAGTGTTTATTTTGATAGGTGTCATATTGTTCCACCGGTCCTCCCTATCATAGTGGACAAGTAATATGTAAATTTGGCTCACAATTATTATACCTAAGAGAGTACCATTTCCATATGAATTTATTGGTACAACAACAAAAAAAAGTACCATTTTCTAAATAGTAAAAACTAATGCTACTACCTAACCGAGTACCATTTTCATAAATATTTATTGTCAAAATATAACTCCAAAGAACAAACAAACTTAGTGAGTTATTGGGCAATTTTATAACCTACCACACTATCCTTTGAAACCTGTCCAAAAAATCATTTAATTCTTATTTTATCATTCTCAAACTCATACTAGTTAATTGAGAATAGACACTAAGGCACCAACAATAACTAGAGGTGTCTACGATCTCATATTCACGGTTTTTATGCCAAAACCGTAAATCAAACTATTACTAACGGTTTTTACTTTTTGTAACCATAACCAAAACTTTAAAGTTTTAAACCCGTCAAAACAAAATGTCAATAACGGTTTGGTTCCAGTTTTTTTATTTTTTACACCATAACCAAACTAACCCTTAAAGTTATAAACAGAACTAAACCAAACCAAAGATCTTTAAAACAATAATGCAGAATTTCATAAATACAAGTTGCAGAAAAAATTTTAAAAAAAAGTACAACTTGTCCACTGTATTTATGAGCAGCTACCGCAATAACCACTTTTCTTTTTTTTCCATTCCAATAAACTGAAAGGAAAAAACAACACACCTCCTTCGTCTTTCATCTTCCATAAACAGGTAAAAAATTAAACATCGGTCTTGCCTCTTTAGATTTGGCATCCCTCGTAAAACCCAAATTCAAGAAACTTCCCACTTATTTTTCTTCTTCTTGATTGTGGTGTTTTTCTTCGGAAACAAATTCATGTCAGTTATTTGTTCTTCTTGTGTTTTACCTCCATTTTGTAGGGCGGCAGTTGGGTTGCCGGTGAAATATGGGTGGTGGACCGATGTTCTTCCCGGAGTCTCCCGTCGCCGGAAATCTTTGCGCCTTGGTTTTGTCCACCTGCTTGGCACTCTCTTTGCTTCGGTTATTTGAAGAAACTGCAAAAAGAGGGGTTTTTGAGCAGGTATTCTTTTGGATATAAATTTCTCAATCTTTTGATCAATTAGCAATTATTTGGTATTCTTGTTTTATTGAGCAGGTAGATTTTGACTTTAGTTAAGTCAAAGAGGGTTGCATTTAATGTTTGCAACTGCATTAGATCAATGATCTGTGTTGTGTATAGAATATAAGTTGTACCACATAAATCATACCTCATTTTGCATTAGATAATTGAGGGTTCGGGTCTCAAGTTAAGATTTTTTTATTGTATCATTTGCACATTTGGTACTACATTCTTAGCATAATTGTCATAGGCGTAAGATGCTTAAAAACAAGGTTCGCGGTATAAAGTTACCATTTTTAACTGTTTTAGGTTTGTTTCAAGCTAGTTTAGGTTGATTCCAGGCCTGTTTAGGGCTAGTGTAATTGTTTCAGACCCGATGAATTTTGGCCGGAACTTGACCTGAAAATGCCCCTGAGGGCCCGAAAATTGGGATTTTGAAGCTAGGCGTCAAGGCTTTTGACAACGGAGATTCTTAGGAACATAACAAAGAATTAAACAAATAAGACAAGAAAACTATGGTCTGCTTGTTATAGGTTGAGACTAATGGTATCAGAATGTAAAACATTTTTTTTTTTTGCTTTCTTAATCAGAAACTAAACAGGAAGCTTGTGCATATAACCATTGGTTTGGCATTCATGTTATGCTGGCCTCTCTACAGGTAAATTACCCGAAAAATAAATAACAGAACCATTTCGTCATATTATGTATAATGTTCATAACATATATAATGATCGAGATGTTACCACCACCCCAGTTCAGGCAGTGAAGGAGCATTCATAGCAGCTGTTGTTCCTGGTGTCAATATATTCAAAGTGCTTCTCATTGGACTTGGAATAGTCAAAGATGAGGCTACTGTGAGATCAATGAGCAGATACGGAGACTACAGGTTCTTCAACATAAATTAGTTGATTTGACCCGTTTAATATGAAACACAAACCCAAATCGACTCATTTGTAAATATATGGATCGAAAGTATGAAAGACCCTGATGTAATTTACGTTTTGTACCAGGGAACTTCTTAGGGGTCCGCTTTACTATGCATCTACAATCACCTTTTGTTGTATGATGTACTGGAGGACGTCTCCGATTGCCATTGCTGCAATTTGCAATCTTTGTGCCGGAGATGGTAATGGGAAAAGCAAGAAAAGAGGGCCTATTTCAGCATTATGCATTAGCTTGTTTTCAAACAGTATAATTATCTTGATTAATGACTTTCAAACGTTGTGTTGTTCTAGGTTTTGCGGACATTATTGGGAGGCGGTTTGGAAAGAAGAAGCTACCTTATAATAAGGATAAATCTTACGCAGGGTCCATTGCCATGGCAGTTGCTGGTTTCATATCGTCTATCGGGTAAGTTTTTTACAATGTTTCTTGATCCTTTTCTCACTCGTCGCTTCATTGAGATCCTTAGTGTTTCATGTTGTGAAATATTAGTAACATCGCAAGTGTCTATTTTGTTAATGTTATAAGGTCATTTTGCATCTTACACTAATATGGCCCTCAGATTGTAGGATTATGCATCTGTCTACATTTTCTATCTGGTTAGGTGGCGTAGTGGGTGTTGGGTGGGCTCGGGAACAGGTAGAAAACTAGAAACTAGAAGCAGTTTTGTTTATTAATATGGATCGAAACACGTCTGCTTATGTTGACCCATCAACATATGTTTGCTCATTTTCCATTGAGTTGTATAGATAGTTAATGTATCAAGAATAAGTAAAAAAAAACTATATTAATATATTATAAAGGCATTAATTTGTCTTTTTAATAGAGTTTTAAGAGGTAGCGAGTATTTAAATACACCCTGGAATCATGTTCAACCCTTTTGACCGCTTTCGCTCTTGATCTAAGTTTTCAAAACTCCACGTGTCAGATAAGATATATAACCCTTATCTAACAAACAAACAAACATACTCGGTAAAATATCACTCAAACACTGGGGAAGGTTGGATGAAGACAAACTTTGTCTCTATCCCATGGAATAGAGAATGCTGCTTTCAGAGAGACCCTTAACTCAGGAAAAAAAACTTTTTTTATATTTATTTTGGTAAAATACTGAACATATTGTAAGTATATACAAGTAGCTAAGTAAGAAGTAAACAAGTAATCGTACCAAAAAATATTAGTAGAAGAATAAAAGAGAACATGCAGACATAGAATCCGTAAGGCTAAAGGCAACCTAAGTGAAGGATGGGCCTAGATACGAAGCCACAACAACAACCATCCGTATACTAACTGCTAAAAATCCCTGACCTTTATCTACATCTCGAAAAACTCCAATCACATAGCATGTGGATAAAAACTGCAGCCTCTTGTATTAGATATTGATACTTTATAACTTGTTTGGTGTGCACTGAACTTTGAAGCACCAATCTGTTTTGTGAAAATGTTGGTGTTATGTATAGGTACATGTATTACTATTCAATGTTTGGTTTTATGGAGAGAAGTTCTGGCACGGCGGTCGGGTTCTTAGTGGTGTCTGTTGCTAGTTCTTTGGTTGAGTCCCACCCTTTAAGCACCAAGTTTGATGACAATCTCACTGTGCCTCTTGCTTCTGTGTTGATAGGAACATTGATATTCTCCTAAGTGTTATTTGTCAAGTGGGTTTTGTTGTAAACTGTTGTAACATTAATTCAAATAAATGAATGGTTGCTCATAATTAGGGTTTCGCACTGGTGGTTTTGGTGAGTGAAAATGACCTTGAAGTCTTGCGTTTAAGCCCTCTTAAGTGGCAGACTTATTGTAGTCAATGAGTACATGTGTCCTGAATCTATTATATCCACTAATATCTAGTTATCACCTATGATTGGGACACATAAAGTGTTGCTATTGGGTCACATGGCAAGCCTTGGTGGATGCTATGTGACATCGTATTTTTGTTTACTTATTGAAGCTCAACGAATTTAGCTCAGGAGTTGGTGGTGTAATAGATAGAGTTGTGTACTGTAACTTTTAGGTCTTATGCTCAATATCTTGAGTCATGTACAACTTTTTAGGTCTTATGCTCAATATTCTAAGCGTTTAGCTTCTAATTTTAACGCCGTTATGTAATTTTATTTTTTTTCGTTTTCTCTATGCAGCGTTATAGCAATGTAATTATTTTGGATACTCACGTTATCTCCATGTCAATGTGCAAATAGTAAACTAGTTATTAACAATTAGAAATTCCCTCAAGTTCCAAACAAGTAAACCAATGTTTTACATCTTTAATTGTTCTACAACCCATATGATCAGGATATCAAATAAAAAAGAACACCACTCTAAATACTTTCCTTCTTCCCAACTCCATGACCATGAATGAACCTTGCATTGTCCTCACTATACACATGAGTTTCATTTTTCAACCTAAAAACAAAAACATCAATACAATTTATTCATGTTAAATACTACTATATATGATCATATATACTAACTGAAGTAGACGGAAAAGTAAGTAATCAACTCACGAGGAGGAAACCATCTTATTAAGAACGGTTAAGGAGTAGAACGAAGCACCATCCAAATACAACAACTCTCCATTGATCGTTTCTCGTATTTTCTTATCCATTTTCTCTTCCTCCAAACAGAATGGTGTGTCTGATGCCTATACCAACAAGACACACACTTCATTTCAGTCCATACTACCAAAATAATAATAATAATAATAATAATCGTTCGTATTGAGAAACATAAAACTAACCATAACCCAGCCCCATTCATCAGCGAAAGAAGGCACATGTGTCGTGTAAGCAATCACATCTGCTCCAAGTATATATGCATCAAAACGATATATATGCTTTCGAAAGTATTAAGTATATCAGTTAGTTAAAGAAAGTTGTTAGTCATACATTTGAAGACTTGCTTGATGGTGTTGTAAATAGATGAAAACACTTCCTGGTGAGTGAACACCCCTGCAGGTCCAGCCTGCATGTTATATTACCAAATACAATCATGAGCCTTAATTATTTAACTTAAAATAACTGATTGTAAAGTGGGATATTCTCAATATCTAATTTTATAAAAGCAAGGGATAAGAATTGAAAAAAACAAACAGGAAAATAATTAAGGACCTGAGTGACAAAGATTCCACCAGGATTAAGCTTAGGTTTAAGAATATGTTGGTAGAATGACTTTGTGTAGAGTTGATAGCATGGCCCACCTTCAACTGGATCCGCCAGGTCACCAACTATTATATCAAATTTCTCTTTTCTATTCTCCAGTTCAATCCTTTTTTTTTCACAACAATTCAAAGTCAATTCAAAGTCAAACATGACTTTTAGTTAAAGTCAAAATCATTTTTAATTTTTTTTTTAGAAAGCTTACTTGGCATCATTGATGACCAGCTCAAGCAACTTGTTGCAGAATGCTTCTTTATTTGCCGTTAGGTGTTGACGGCAGAATTCAACCACCTCCTGCATGCGCATATGTGCGTGACAAAAGTTATATGCAGGGTAACAACTACCATCACAATCTGATTTCACACTACCTTTAAATGGCCGTTTGAAAATAGTCAATGATCATTTGACTTTTTCAAACGACCATCTGATTTTCTAAAATGTAACATCCGCTTGACTTTTTCAAAAGTTGAAAAGGTTAAACGTTCATCTAAAAATAGTCAGATACCTACAATTCAAGTACTTCTGGAGTGGTGTGGGAATTGGATAACTCGTTATGTATACATAGAGTTTAGTTGATGTCCTATTGGTCTTGTGGCATCATGTTTATTGGCGGGGAGAGTTCAAATCCCAATAAAAGAACATATGTGGAATTTAGGAGCATATTTTAGAGCATTTGTGTTTGCAGTTACAATATGTATATACGAAGAGATTCATTGTAGACACCCTAAAAAGTTTAGAACCACAGAGCCCTTATTTTGCATGCTAAATAAGTCTATTTCGCATGTGAAGAGAAAGAAAGAAAAAATGGAGAAAAGAAATGAATCACGGCCATATGATGAATAGATCTAAGGGCCCAGAATGGTGTACTGTTCTACACTTTTTAGTATGCAAATGTGAGGTGTTGTCATAGCTATAGTGGGTGTACTTTGCATTAGAAGTTGTAAGTTGAATCATTATAGGATGGGCAGGCTGACTGACCTCATCAATATCACACATGGTCACTTTTTCAATGGACTTGTGCCTAAGTGCTTCTCTTGCAGTAGACCCTTCACCACCTCCCATTATGAACACTGTTTTTGGGCTGCAGTAAAAAAATATATCTAATTATTATTATCATGAGATAACCATGTCCACTTTGAAAATCCAAACATATCATTATTACCTCCTCCCATTATGAATACTATACTTATTACTTCTTGCTGTTTTCTTATATGCTTTTAGCGCATGTTTTCTCGCATTTCATGTATGATTTATGTATATATGGAAAAAAAAAGAAAAAAAAATGTTTCTTTTTTAGACCCAACCCAAGGGCTCTTCGCGAGTAGATCTTTTTTTTTTTTTTTTTTTGAGGTGAATGTTTATAGAAGGGTGGCCAGAAATGTATAAAATAAAAATGGAAGGGTTGAAATTAACATTACCAGGGGTGAGATAAAAGAGAAGGGTGGATTAAGCATTCATGATAGATAAACTCATCACTTTCTGCACTCTGCATCTTCCCATCAATTACCAAAGCCTATATATTTCAAACAAAGTCCATCAATTTCATAAACTTATCAAATAACACCCTTCAAAATAATATTCGGTCGTTTACGCCCTTTGAATTCGTGTACCCGTTAAAAATATATATATATTTTTTTCTTAATACCTTTCCGAAGCGTTTTGTGTCCAAAAGAACGATTTCTTGATACTCACTGATCCCCCTATGTAGCACACTTTATATGAAAGAAAACTAAAACGATCAGAATACAAGAAACTCAAATAAAAAAGTAGTTAGACGTGAACCGAACCTGTTTAATGCAAAAGACCATTTAAGATCATCATCGATCACTTCTTCGAACCATGAATCACTAGGTCTGTTAGCATGACCGTTTAATTCGTGGTAATTATGGGAGATAGGGAACATAACTGCTTCACCCATGGTCTTAAAATTCAAATTCAAGAAAGAAAGAAAGAAAAAGAAAGTGATGAATGTTAAGTTTAGAACAACCTTGGCTGGATGATGTCTCTTGCAAAATCTGGTCTCCTTTTTATAGTAGTGACAACCATAACAAGCACCAATGTCCACTGTGGCATATAATATGATTTTTGTTTCCATTAATTTTTTTTTCTAAAAAGTGTTGACTTTATATAATTATAATAATCTCACTTTGAAGTCGCATCATTCAAAAGTGCACATTTATAAATTAACTATTTGATTTCTAATATATAAATTTAGGGCATTAAATATATATATTTGCCGATGCATCTATTGAAATGATTTTATTTATTTATAAAAATACAGATTATGTTATGTTTTGATTTAATTGGTACACTTAATAACATGTGGATGTCTTGTGGGACCAAGACGATGGTTTTGAATTATGTCACGCAAATTTAATCCTGTGAATTACCCTTATTATCCTTGATGAATCACATTATGTGATTAGTTATGGAATTTTATATTAGAGTAAATTACGGGAATCGTTTATGAGGTTTGTATCTTCGTTCTTAAGATTAAAAGACTATATATATAATTCGGGTTTGTCAAATCGCAACACCTTTGGTTTTCAGTATAGAAATTCATTAAATTTTTCTTTTAAATGGGTGTGAATAAATCATTATACACTTTAAAAAAAAAATCTTAAAAAACAAAAACCACAACCCAAGTTGAAAACAGTAACTTTTTAATGACACTGAGCGTTGCGGGCAATCTAGGAGCCTATGACTTACAAAATTTGTGGGAAAAAAAATATTTTTTTAAAATTAGATTGTATGGATAATAAATATGATTATCTAAATCCCCTTAAATTGACAAGTACACTGGTTGTCAAACTGTTAGATTATTGTAACAAAAATAATTCATGGTCATTTGTTTAATAACGCATGACAATATGACATGCTTATGCATGTTCAATACTAAACATGAAAGATACTTTAACTATTTTAAATCAATAAAGAATACAATTGTAATTAACAATATGACGGCTAGGGTTTGCTATTCAAAAGGGGTTGGCGGTGCAGCTTGTTGCCCGCCTTCCCTGTGTATTGACTTAAGTCGTGTATGAGCTTAATTTGCTCAATCTATGGTTGTGAATTATTTCAATCTTATTCTTATTGGATAAGTATAATATTGTTATGAATATTATATAGTCTAATTAGGCTATCCGTAGTGATAACTCCCTCCCTTTTGGGTTCTGTGCCATGTGGCGTATGATGTGAAAATGAGAGGTTATGAGGTAAAGGGGTGTAGTGAGAATTCGAAATTGGATAACTGCTATAGCAGTTTTCGACAAACCTAGCAATCCACGTAATTCTTACAACAAAAATTATATGTAACTCTGAGATCTATTCAATTGAGATATTCAAACGAACCATAAATAACTTTGATCGGATAGTGTTTCACGATTCTCACATGATCCGGTTACAATTTCCAACATGGATTATAATAATTTTATCATTTGTTGCTACAATAATCAACCACCACTTGTTTTTTTAACAACATCCGAAAAATATACCACTTACAATCAAAGATGTCCCCACTATCAATAGTACATCAATTAGACTCGGGCAAGGACCAACACTTGAACTCACACCAATCAAACACAAGCATGCGTATTCTAGTATTACGTATCACACGCTTAATCATAACAATATATATATATTTAAATAGGAAATAAATAAATAAAATAAGTATAAAAAATAAATAGAAATGAAATGAAAGTAGATAATTAGTTGACGTTGGTGGGTAGAAGGTAGCATCATATCATATTAGACATGACATACTCATGCCCATGCGCATGAGATGGTTGGTTGTTTGTTAATGGTGGTGGATATATACAAAAGATGAATTATTATTATCAAACATTCAGTGGCCGCATGACATTTTGGTCGGGACCAAATTATCACCACGCGCAACTCTCATTTAATTTAATTCACTTCTTTCTAATTTCTTTTTAATATTGCTTAATTTGGATTTATCTTAACTTACTATATATATATATATAATTAATTATTTTAAGTAAAATAAAATAACTAAAACTTTTTCTTATTTACTTAAAATACGGTAGAGAGAAAGGAAATGAAAAATATGGGTCGCTTAAAACAAATTTCGACTTTTTCAAGAGTTCGTTTCTCATAATATAACAGACGGAGCAGTACATGTGTGTTATCGAAGAATAGAGTAGCTTTAGCTACATAAAGTATGGAAGAAGAATTGCTAGAGATTACTTTCTCCGTTTGAAAAGATTGCTTGTGAATTTTAGTGTGTTTTACAACTAAGGTGCACTTTAGTTTTATGGTAAACTAAATTGAAAAAGCCCCATCACAAATTAAAGAGAAAACGTAAATTGTATTTAACGTCTTCATTGTATTTTTATTATCTTCTATGATTCTGCTTGGACCTAGGTTTTCTTTCGTTTTAGCTTATCAGTCAAAGTGAGGACTACTAAGTCACAACGAATCAGTGGTAACGAAAAACAACATTGCATAAGTTGCAATTGTGTAGTGCGAACTCCTCAGCAGCCACGGTTGCAACTGCCCATCAACAACACGTTCCTCATCAATCACAACTAAGATGTAGCAACAAACTGAGTGCTAGAATGACAACAGTGAGCAACTATGAAAATGTTAGTTGTAATCAACACTCGTCAGTAGCAACCAACCAAACCAACATATGCAACTGCTAGGTGACAGCATCAATGGGAACCATGACGTTAGCTATAAGAAATGATGATGTCATTTGTGACAATCATTAACCAGCTTCCAAATAACAGAATTTGCGACCCTTAAGCAACAACGCGAAATGTCAAGTGCACCACATTGCACACATTTGCATGTGAAATGCAAGTTAGGCACTCGTAGGGTCCCCACATATGTCAATTTTTTTACGAAAACAATTAATTTAAAAGACTCTCACTTATATATCACGCACAAATTTTCCACTCTTCCACTACGATATGGGACCATTTTTTCACACATTTCCTTCATTACAAATACAAAGCGTCATCTACTGACTTGTAATCATCGCAATGTAATAGTGTAGGTTATGTCCTTCATTCGATCAACGGTTTTAACTGAAGTGTTTAAGCATCAATACTGTTGAGTTTGTGGAGCCTCGATTGGGCTCGGTGGCATGGCCCCGTGTTTTGGCCCGTTTATTTTTTGTAACCCTAATATGATCTCTATTTATATAATTGTCTATTGTACTTGTAATTCTCATCATGAGTGAGGCAATTAGAAATAAAATATAACCCTGATTGCAGTCCTTGGATGTATATCACATTGACCGAACCATGTAAATCTCGCGTGTACTTTATTTTGTTGCAATGATTGTGTGTGGTTGATTACGAATTCTAACAAATAGCAATCATCATAAAGCTTTAGAACCTTAAGTACTTTCTTAGAGGGTTGAAAGTTACATATGTAGATAAGATAAGACATAAAAGAAACAATTGTGTTGAGCGTATACTTTAACCAATCTGATACTTGTTCCTCAAGTATGTATTAGTATACGAACCATGTAATGAAAGTGGTGCTTCGCTTTGTTCTCCCCATGGTTATAAAACTCTCCGCCTATAACCGATTACTCCCTGAGTACTTTGGTCATACACATGTTAAACGTACACTTTGAAATTCAAACAATCAATCACACACTTTCTTCCCGCTATCAAATCCACATTTGATATCAGAGCCTCGTTTGCTTCAATCCTTGATCAGAAAGAAAGAAACACGTAGTATTTAAACCCAAAATCACTGGATCTTAGTATCTTACTCATAATCTCCAAACCCACAAATCATGAAATACCTCATGTCTTCATAACCCGGCCGTGAAGATTCAAGGGCGAGAACTAGTCCAATCTCTAGCCGTTCATTCAATCGCTTGAGTTGGTATAACATTAAGGGCAACACTGTCTTAAAGACACAGGTCTCAAAGTTACAAATCAACAAGAATCAGTAGGCACGAAGTAGATTCAAAGGTAGGAATGATTTAAGAATTCAATGGTTACAAAGCAAAACACGAAGGACAGAAAATGAAGAGAAGAATGGGAGCAATAATGTTTTTTCTATTGCCATAACCTTGGCCACATCCAAAAACATTGCAAGGCAAAGAAGTACGCAAGGAGCGAACAAGGAGCAAAGGAACCAGATATCAGAGGAAATGCCCGAAAAACATACAACCGACAAACAAACAAGACTAAACATATATGGGTAGATGGATACCTACCAATAACACGTGAAATAATGAAAGATAAAGTAGTAACAAATATATTATCATCAAACATCACATAAACATCAAATAAGACGTACAATAACCGCCCGACAAACAGGGGCATGCTAATTTCACACTTCAAAAAAAAGATTTTACAACGTCCTTTTACTCGTGTGCTCACCACAAGTTCAGCAAGATAAGTTATCATGTTCTGACTTCCAATACTTAAAATACCTTGCTAACCCCTATAATTGTCTAGTAAAAAAGCAATATTAAACTACATAAAACACAATGATAATATTAGTTATCATTGTTTTCTATTTCCGGGAGTGATGGACAAAATCAGTAATAAAACCAAAAGCTTTCAGCTCTTGAGAGTTTTCCCTGTTACTTTACACTATCCCAGAATCGTTAAAACCAAAAGCTTTCGTGAGTGTTACCTGATCAGAAGGCGTGATGGCAATGATAATTTGAATATCTTCTTGATGAGATTTAATCCTTGAACGAACAGAAGATGGAAGTTTAATTTCTGATTTCAGTACTTATTACAATGTATCATGGCTCGTCGAAAGATAGACCAAATTAAGATCTATAACCTTAATTTGGCTATATCCAGCCACCCATGTCAGCTTTTGTCAGCACCTTCGTCAAAATAAGAATTAGAATCTCCTCTGACCCGAAATGCCAGTTGTTTGGAATGTTTAAGCACACGCCGCTCCTCAAAGCTTTCCCAACCTTCACACTGAAATCAAATATTCTTGTTATGTTTCATCTTTGAAAACATTGTTGAAACAAACAATCATGTCGTTTTCCCTTCTTTAAAGACAGGTAAACTAATTGTAGCAGCAAGATTGGCATACCTCTCTAAGCATGTCCATTGTTATTTCGGTCCCATGGAGGTCCAGGGTTGATAGTTGGGTGCAGTTTTTCAACAATGTTGATGGAAGTGATTTCAGCCCATTATTGCGAAGATGCAAAGCCTGCAACACATAGTTGGTGTATGACAATTCAAGGTGGCAATTCTGGATCATATGGGGTTCTGTTTTTTTTATCTCTTACGGGTGAAATAAAAAACATCGCTAAAAAGGAAACTGGTTGTATTTTATAAATCATTTGACTGAAAATGACATCGGATACTTATTTAAGTATACAATTTCTGTAACCATATTCTCACACTAAATATTCAAAACATTATAAAATGTTTGGAAAAGTGTTTTTTTTTTTTTCAATTAACCCATACCAAAAATACTATTGCTAGCTGTTAGGGAGCACTCGGAGCAACCACTTTATTCCATGTGAAACAAGTAAGGTTTGTCCTCATCTAAGTTCTAACCCTTCCAATACCCTATTGTTTGAGTGAGATATTATCAGGTATGTTAGTTGTTAGAGAGCAGAACTATTAACGTTATATCTGTATTAAGTCTAATTCAGAATTGCATCACCATTCACCAAAGAATGTCACTATATAATTACTATGCTAATTAATCATAGGATGACAACTCTTTTTGTTTGGTGTGATATTCTTATAGTAGGAGACTAGGAGTCAATCTTACAAAATTTCACAAGAGAACTACAAAAATGCTAACAAAAACTACACCTATAAGCAAACTTGGATTGCATTTTGGTATAAGTTACGATGTTATAGGAGTAATCATAGTCCTATTAGGAAAAGACATACACACCTTAAGATTTCTCAAATTGCCAAGAGTTTCTGGTAGCTCTATGAGAAGATTCCGTGAAAAATCAACCTGCATAACATCATAATAGATTCAATCCAGGTATCAAGGAACGGGAGATATCGTTACCAAATCAATAGAGGTGGCAAGATGGGTGGGTCGACTTGAAACAAGCAATTTTCTAGTACGAGTCCAAACGAGCCACATACGAAAACAATTTTCTTTTGCCTGTAATTTAGTTTTTAACAAATAATAATACAACAATTATGATTACAAATACAATATCATTACAATGAAAATAATTTAACCTTTGATTTAAACGATATAGAACGATGCATGCATTTAAAATTGGCACACATTAGGCAAACTTCACCCAGTTTTTGTATTTATGTTTTTTTTTGTTTTGTTTTAAAGACATAACACAACCTAAGTCGATCCATCCATTATTAAATGAAATTGAGTGTGGGACGAAGATCTTACTTCAACAAGGGCAGAGCAGCTCCCTATGCTTGAAGAAATGGTGGTAAGCCTTCACAAGAGATTATCATTTATCAGTTATCACTAAAACTAAAGCATCATTGATGTTCCCAAATTAAAAATATAAAATTCAATTTGGTTGTACTTCCACCAGTCCCTGTCCTATGAAGGTTACCTACAATTTATTTATAGATGTCTCATGAAAATTGAAACATGCCTTTCTTTTTTGGTGAGATTTTGATCAAACATTACTACTTAATGTTCAAAATCACACAAATAATGGTATATTACAATAAATGACAGACGATTATTAATAGCATTACCCTGATAAAATATTAGATAAAGAGTGTGGATGGGCATTTCACCTATTATCACTGGCTTCTAAAACCTCAAGATGAACTAGTAATCCTATTTCATCAGGAAGACATGTTAACTTGTTGTGTGCAACATGAAGCTCCTTCAGGGTAGTTAAGGCGGCCAAATCAGAGGGTAAAGTTGTCAAACTGCATATATCATGTCCCCAGATTAGCTGGTACCATTAACACTCTGATAATCACTCGATTAGTAATATACAATAGCATCACATCTATTTGAGTAGGATGCTTACAGATTCTGGCTCAAAGATAGAAAAGAGAGAGATTTCAGCAACGACAGTCCTTTCCAGCTAAGAGATTCATCTTTTATTTGGTTTGTATTCAAGAAAAGTTTCTGGCAAAATAAACAGAACATAAACATATTACTACAGTTTCTACTTTCTAATTAGAATTCAATTCAATTGTGAAGAGATTGATCCTCTCACCTGTAATGAACTCAAACCACCAATAGCTTCCGGTATATTTTCTATCGAATTGGAGTTGAGGTCAAGAAACCTTACCGAAGATCCACAATCCCATACTTCTTGAGGTATGTCCTTTTCAGTTTAGCCAAATCATATTAGTATTACATAAAAAAGATCCCAATGTACTAAATCCAAGAATTAATTACTTTTATGTCACTATTAGAGAGGGCAATGACCCCAGCAAGCTTCCATCTTTGAAACTGACTCTTGACAACAGTCATTTGTTTACTGGTCTTAGTATTTCTGATATTTGACACCACAGAAGAGTGAGATTCCTTCTTCACTGGCCCACTCTGTAACAACCAGATTACATTTTCCCATCACAGCCAACCTAACTAAAATCCCCAAAAAAACTAATCGATGAATGATGAAATTACCCACCCCTTGATGCAGCCCTTGGGAAGCAATGAGTTGTATTTTATTAACTCCGCTTAATGAAGCAAATTTCATTTCATCGTCAAGAATTTTGCCTGAAAAATAAGTGTTAGGGTTTGAAGAAAGTGAGTATTATTGAGGAGGAATAGATAGTGTGGTTTACCTTTAGCTATGAGCTTCTGGCCGCGAGGAAGAACATCGGTAAGTGGTTGAAGCAGAGACTTTAGGTCTTTGACGGTGGATTCGGGAGAAAGGTTGAGGGGAATCGAACGCCCATTGAACTTGACGCTTATTTTTATCATGTTTTCCGAATCGATCCGATCACCGGTGGCCGCGCCTTTGGTCTCCATAAAGATCAAATGCTAATTTGGAAGTCGGGAGAGAAGATCGATCGATCGATCACCAAATACCCAATTTCCTCTGTAGCCGGCCACTCCGATGTGCACAATAACGACCCGGTTAATGCTAAAACAGGTGTAGAGTTTAACCATCTCTTTTCTTAAATGGTTAAATTTGGATAGAGATCCTATTTAGAGACGGTTTCGCATTATTCTGTCTTTTCTATTATTATGATTTGAGCCCACACCAATATTAGAGGAACCCCTAAGCAACTGGGTAGAATCTCCCTCAACGTGAACCTCATGTCTTGAACCGGTGACCTCCTATTACTGGTGGTTTCGGGGTACCATTAGGATGAACCCACAATGGTGAGTTTACCTATCTATTGTCAGTTTAGATAAACATACGAGAGGGTGTTTGGGATTGAGTCAAAATCACTTATTGAATTATTAACTTTTTAGATAGAAATAAGTCTAAAAAAAATTTGAACCAAATAAAAGGCTTTTTTATTTTAGCTTTTTGAATATGGTAAAAAAACCTCAAAACTTTAGTTTTATAGTAGTTTAGGCTTTTTAATCTACAATTACCAAACTACCCTTTAATCTAATTTCAAAATGTCTTTTTTTGTCATTTTACATTAATAAGTCGAGCCAAACAGTTTTTAAAAAATAATTTATTGACTTATTGGTTTTTCACCACTAGGGCTGGCAATTTCTGGCATGGACCTGTTAAGACGACATGATACGACACGGAGGTTAAACAAGTTTAGGATTTAAGTTAAACAGGTTTCGTATCTAAACAGGTTTCACATCTTCTAACCTGTTTATTATACGATTAAACACGTTTATAATTTTAATAATTTTTTAAAATAAGTAAATAATAATAAAAGTCAAAATTCTCTTATAATTTGAGATTTTCACATCAACCTTTAATTTTCACCACCATACTAACTTTGACGACTCAAATTCTTTAAATTCGTCAACTATTTCCGTTTTATATTCGTTAATTTATTTTTTGATTTCCATTCTCAGAATATTAATCATGTCTAAATAGGTCGTGTTGTGTAACACATTTATAGAAGAGTCAACCGACGGAGATTGTGTAGACTATTGACGGAGGAAACTACCGATAATCAAAAGGGTGAGGGTGGAGGAACAACCAGAGATTTAAGAGGATTGTGAAGGTTGGTCATTGTTCATTTGAGCAAAGGTTGTTCCTCTAGGTACATGGCCAATGAAAAAGAAATAAGAAAGTAAGTTAAGATTTGGAATTTCCTATTTTTATATATATTTTTTACTTTTTATATTTATTAAATTTAGAATTAAATAAATTAGTCATACTATACGTGCTTAATAATTGATGGCTATAGATGATAGTAAGATTGTGACGGTTCAATAAACAGTAGCAATCAAAGTGTAATTTTCCATTTTCACGGTTATTAATTATTATTGCCTAAAACAGACATTTTGAGATGCCATATCACATGTGAAGTAATTGTTTAGGTGTTTCAGAA
>JBCNJP010000025.1:84661323-84801645 GCA_039602395.1 Deinandra increscens subsp. villosa | reverse complement strand
AAGTACACTGGTTGTCAAACTGTTAGATTATTGTAACAAAAATAATTCATGGTCATTTGTTTAATAACGCATGACAATATGACATGCTTATGCATGTTCAATACTAAACATGAAAGATACTTTAACTATTTTAAATCAATAAAGAATACAATTGTAATTAACAATATGACGGCTAGGGTTTGCTATTCAAAAGGGGTTGGCGGCGCAGCTTGTTGCCCGCCTTCCCTGTGTATTGACTTAAGTCGTGTATGAGCTTAATTTGCTCAATCTATGGTTGTGAATTATTTCAATCTTATTCTTATTGGATAAGTATAATATTGTTATGAATATTATATAGTCTAATTAGGCTATCCGTAGTGATAACTCCCTCCCTTTTGGGTTCTGTGCCATGTGGCGTATGATGTGAAAATGAGAGGTTATGAGGTAAAGGGGTGTAGTGAGAATTCGAAATTGGATAACTGCTATAGCAGTTTTCGACAAACCTAGCAATCCACGTAATTCTTACAACAAAAATTATATGTAACTCTGAGATCTATTCAATTGAGATATTCAAACGAACCATAAATAACTTTGATCGGATAGTGTTTCACGATTCTCACATGATCCGGTTACAATTTCCAACATGGATTATAATAATTTTATCATTTGTTGCTACAATAATCAACCACCACTTGTTTTTTTAACAACATCCGAAAAATATACCACTTACAATCAAAGATGTCCCCACTATCAATAGTACATCAATTAGACTCGGGCAAGGACCAACACTTGAACTCACACCAATCAAACACAAGCATGCGTATTCTAGTATTACGTATCACACGCTTAATCATAACAATATATATATATTTAAATAGGAAATAAATAAATAAAATAAGTATAAAAAATAAATAGAAATGAAATGAAAGTAGATAATTAGTTGACGTTGGTGGGTAGAAGGTAGCATCATATCATATTAGACATGACATACTCATGCCCATGCGCATGAGATGGTTGGTTGTTTGTTAATGGTGGTGGATATATACAAAAGATGAATTATTATTATCAAACATTCAGTGGCCGCATGACATTTTGGTCGGGACCAAATTATCACCACGCGCAACTCTCATTTAATTTAATTCACTTCTTTCTAATTTCTTTTTAATATTGCTTAATTTGGATTTATCTTAACTTACTATATATATATATATAATTAATTATTTTAAGTAAAATAAAATAACTAAAACTTTTTCTTATTTACTTAAAATACGGTAGAGAGAAAGGAAATGAAAAATATGGGTCGCTTAAAACAAATTTCGACTTTTTCAAGAGTTCGTTTCTCATAATATAACAGACGGAGCAGTACATGTGTGTTATCGAAGAATAGAGTAGCTTTAGCTACATAAAGTATGGAAGAAGAATTGCTAGAGATTACTTTCTCCGTTTGAAAAGATTGCTTGTGAATTTTAGTGTGTTTTAACTAAGGTGCACTTTAGTTTTATGGTAAACTAAATTGAAAAAGCCCCATCACAAATTAAAGAGAAAACGTAAATTGTATTTAACGTCTTCATTGTATTTTTATTATCTTCTATGATTCTGCTTGGACCTAGGTTTTCTTTCGTTTTAGCTTATCAGTCAAAGTGAGGACTACTAAGTCACAACGAATCAGTGGTAACGAAAAACAACATTGCATAAGTTGCAATTGTGTAGTGCGAACTCCTCAGCAGCCACGGTTGCAACTGCCCATCAACAACACGTTCCTCATCAATCACAACTAAGATGTAGCAACAAACTGAGTGATAGAATGACAACAGTGAGAACTATGAAAATGTTAGTTGTAATCAACACTCGTCAGTAGCAACCAACCAAACCAACATATGCAACTGCTAGGTGACAGCATCAATGGGAACCATGACGTTAGCTATAAGAAATGATGATGTCATTTGTGACAATCATTAACCAGCTTCCAAATAACAGAATTTGCGACCCTTAAGCAACAACGCGAAATGTCAAGTGCACCACATTGCACACATTTGCATGTGAAATGCAAGTTAGGCACTCGTAGGGTCCCCACATATGTCAATTTTTTTACGAAAACAATTAATTTAAAAGACTCTCACTTATATATCAAGCACAAATTTTCCACTCTTCCACTACGATATGGGACCATTTTTTCACACATTTCCTTCATTACAAATACAAAGCGTCATCTACTGACTTGTAATCATCGCAATGTAATAGTGTAGGTTATGTCCTTCATTCGATCAACGGTTTTAACTGAAGTGTTTAAGCATCAATACTGTTGAGTTTGTGGAGCCTCGATTGGGCTCGGTGGCATGGCCCCGTGTTTTGGCCCGTTTATTTTTTGTAACCCTAATATGATCTCTATTTATATAATTGTCTATTGTACTTGTAATTCTCATCATGAGTGAGGCAATTAGAAATAAAATATAACCCTGATTGCAGTCCTTGGATGTATATCACATTGACCGAACCATGTAAATCTCGCGTGTACTTTATTTTGTTGCAATGATTGTGTGTGGTTGATTACGAATTCTAACAAATAGCAATCATCATAAAGCTTTAGAACCTTAAGTACTTTCTTAGAGGGTTGAAAGTTACATATGTAGATAAGATAAGACATAAAAGAAACAATTGTGTTGAGCGTATACTTTAACCAATCTATACTTGTTCCTCAAGTATGTATTAGTATACGAACCATGTAATGAAAGTGGTGCTTCGCTTTGTTCTCCCCATGGTTATAAAACTCTCCGCCTATAACCGATTACTCCCTGAGTACTTTGGTCATACACATGTTAAACGTACACTTTGAAATTCAAACAATCAATCACACACTTTCTTCCCGCTATCAAATCCACATTTGATATCAGAGCCTTGTTTGCTTCAATCCTTGATCAGAAAGAAAGAAACACGTAGTATTTAAACCCAAAATCACTGGATCTTAGTATCTTACTCATAATCTCCAAACCCACAAATCATGAAATACCTCATGTCTTCATAACCCGGCCGTGAAGATTCAAGGGCGAGAACTAGTCCAATCTCTAGCCGTTCATTCAATCGCTTGAGTTGGTATAACATTAAGGGCAACACTGTCTTAAAGACACAGGTCTCAAAGTTACAAATCAACAAGATTCAGTAGGCACGAAGTAGATTCAAAGGTAGGAATGATTTAAGAATTCAATGGTTACAAAGCAAAACACGAAGGACAGAAAATGAAGAGAAGAATGGGAGCAATAATGTTTTTTCTATTGCCATAACCTTGGCCACATCCAAAAACATTGCAAGGCAAAGAAGTACGCAAGGAGCGAACAAGGAGCAAAGGAACCAGATATCAGAGGAAATGCCCGAAAAACATACAACCGACAAACAAACAAGACTAAACATATATGGGTAGATGGATACCTACCAATAACACGTGAAATAATGAAAGATAAAGTAGTAACAAATATATTATCATCAAACATCACATAAACATCAAATAAGACGTACAATAACCGCCCGACAAACAGGGGCATGCTAATTTCACACTTCAAAAAAAAGATTTTACAACGTCCTTTTACTCGTGTGCTCACCACAAGTTCAGCAAGATAAGTTATCATGTTCTGACTTCCAATACTTAAAATACCTTGCTAACCCCTATAATTGTCTAGTAAAAAAGCAATATTAAACTACATAAAACACAATGATAATATTAGTTATCATTGTTTTCTATTTCCGGGAGTGATGGACAAAATCAGTAATAAAACCAAAAGCTTTCAGCTCTTGAGAGTTTTCCCTGTTACTTTACACTATCCCAGAATCGTTAAAACCAAAAGCTTTCGTGAGTGTTACCTGATCAGAAGGCGTGATGGCAATGATAATTTGAATATCTTCTTGATGAGATTTAATCCTTGAACGAACAGAAGATGGAAGTTTAATTTCTGATTTCAGTACTTATTACAATGTATCATGGCTCGTCGAAAGATAGACCAAATTAAGATCTATAACCTTAATTTGGCTATATCCAGCCACCCATGTCAGCTTTTGTCAGCACCTTCGTCAAAATAAGAATTAGAATCTCCTCTGACCCGAAATGCCAGTTGTTTGGAATGTTTAAGCACACGCCGCTCCTCAAAGCTTTCCCAACCTTCACACTGAAATCAAATATTCTTGTTATGTTTCATCTTTGAAAACATTGTTGAAACAAACAATCATGTCGTTTTCCCTTCTTTAAAGACAGGTAAACTAATTGTAGCAGCAAGATTGGCATACCTCTCTAAGCATGTCCATTGTTATTTCGGTCCCATGGAGGTCCAGGGTTGATAGTTGGGTGCAGTTTTTCAACAATGTTGATGGAAGTGATTTCAGCCCATTATTGCGAAGATGCAAAGCCTGCAACACATAGTTGGTGTATGACAATTCAAGGTGGCAATTCTGGATCATATGGGGTTCTGTTTTTTTTATCTCTTACGGGTGAAATAAAAAACATCGCTAAAAAGGAAACTGCTTGTATTTTATAAATCATTTGACTGAAAATGACATCGGATACTTATTTAAGTATACAATTTCTGTAACCATATTCTCACACTAAATATTCAAAACATTATAAAATGTTTGGAAAAGTGTTTTTTTTTTTTTCAATTAACCCATACCAAAAATACTATTGCTAGCTGTTAGGGAGCACTCGGAGCAACCACTTTATTCCATGTGAAACAAGTAAGGTTTGTCCTCATCTAAGTTCTAACCCTTCCAATACCCTATTGTTTGAGTGAGATATTATCAGGTATGTTAGTTGTTAGAGAGCAGAACTATTAACGTTATATCTGTATTAAGTCTAATTCAGAATTGCATCACCATTCACCAAAGAATGTCACTATATAATTACTATGCTAATTAATCATAGGATGACAACTCTTTTTGTTTGGTGTGATATTCTTATAGTAGGAGACTAGGAGTCAATCTTACAAAATTTCACAAGAGAACTACAAAAATGCTAACAAAAACTACACCTATAAGCAAACTTGGATTGCATTTTGGTATAAGTTACGATGTTATAGGAGTAATCATAGTCCTATTAGGAAAAGACATACACACCTTAAGATTTCTCAAATTGCCAAGAGTTTCTGGTAGCTCTATGAGAAGATTCCGTGAAAAATCAACCTGCATAACATCATAATAGATTCAATCCAGGTATCAAGGAACGGGAGATATCGTTACCAAATCAATAGAGGTGGCAAGATGGGTGGGTCGACTTGAAACAAGCAATTTTCTAGTACGAGTCCAAACGAGCCACATACGAAAACAATTTTCTTTTGCCTGTAATTTAGTTTTTAACAAATAATAATACAACAATTATGATTACAAATACAATATCATTACAATGAAAATAATTTAACCTTTGATTTAAACGATATAGAACGATGCATGCATTTAAAATTGGCACACATTAGGCAAACTTCACCCAGTTTTTGTATTTATGTTTTTTTTTGTTTTGTTTTAAAGACATAACACAACCTAAGTCGATCCATCCATTATTAAATGAAATTGAGTGTGGGACGAAGATCTTACTTCAACAAGGGCAGAGCAGCTCCCTATGCTTGAAGAAATGGTGGTAAGCCTTCACAAGAGATTATCATTTATCAGTTATCACTAAAACTAAAGCATCATTGATGTTCCCAAATTAAAAATATAAAATTCAATTTGGTTGTACTTCCACCAGTCCCTGTCCTATGAAGGTTACCTACAATTTATTTATAGATGTCTCATGAAAATTGAAACATGCCTTTCTTTTTTGGTGAGATTTTGATCAAACATTACTACTTAATGTTCAAAATCACACAAATAATGGTATATTACAATAAATGACAGACGATTATTAATAGCATTACCCTGATAAAATATTAGATAAAGAGTGTGGATGGGCATTTCACCTATTATCACTGGCTTCTAAAACCTCAAGATGAACTAGTAATCCTATTTCATCAGGAAGACATGTTAACTTGTTGTGTGCAACATGAAGCTCCTTCAGGGTAGTTAAGGCGGCCAAATCAGAGGGTAAAGTTGTCAAACTGCATATATCATGTCCCCAGATTAGCTGGTACCATTAACACTCTGATAATCACTCGATTAGTAATATACGATAGCATCACATCTATTTGAGTAGGATGCTTACAGATTCTGGCTCAAAGATAGAAAAGAGAGAGATTTCAGCAACGACAGTCCTTTCCAGCTAAGAGATTCATCTTTTATTTGGTTTGTATTCAAGAAAAGTTTCTGGCAAAATAAACAGAACATAAACATATTACTACAGTTTCTACTTTCTAATTAGAATTCAATTCAATTGTGAAGAGATTGATCCTCTCACCTGTAATGAACTCAAACCACCAATAGCTTCCGGTATATTTTCTATCGAATTGGAGTTGAGGTCAAGAAACCTTACCGAAGATCCACAATCCCATACTTCTTGAGGTATGTCCTTTTCAGTTTAGCCAAATCATATTAGTATTACATAAAAAAGATCCCAATGTACTAAATCCAAGAATTAATTACTTTTATGTCACTATTAGAGAGGGCAATGACCCCAGCAAGCTTCCATCTTTGAAACTGACTCTTGACAACAGTCATTTGTTTACTGGTCTTAGTATTTCTGATATTTGACACCACAGAAGAGTGAGATTCCTTCTTCACTGGCCCACTCTGTAACAACCAAATTACATTTTCCCATCACAGCCAACCTAACTAAAATCCCCAAAAAAACTAATCGATGAATGATGAAATTACCCACCCCTTGATGCAGCCCTTGGGAAGCAATGAGTTGTATTTTATTAACTCCGCTTAATGAAGCAAATTTCATTTCATCGTCAAGAATTTTGCCTGAAAAATAAGTGTTAGGGTTTGAAGAAAGTGAGTATTATTGAGGAGGAATAGATAGTGTGGTTTACCTTTAGCTATGAGCTTCTGGCCGCGAGGAAGAACATCGGTAAGTGGTTGAAGCAGAGACTTTAGGTCTTTGACGGTGGATTCGGGAGAAAGGTTGAGGGGAATCGAACGCCCATTGAACTTGACGCTTATTTTTATCATGTTTTCCGAATCGATCCGATCACCGGTGGCCGCGCCTTTGGTCTCCATAAATATCAAATGCTAATTTGGAAGTCGGGAGAGAAGATCGATCGATCGATCACCAAATACCCAATTTCCTCTGTAGCCGGTCACTCCGATGTGCATAATAACGACCCGGTTAATGCTAAAACAGGTGTAGAGTTTAACCATCTCTTTTAAATGGTTAAATTTGGATAGAGATCCTTTAGAGACGTTTCGCATTATTCTGTCTTTTCTATTATTATGATTTGAGCCCACACCAATATTAGAGGAACCCCTAAGCAACTGGGTAGAATCTCCCTCAACGTGAACCTCATGTCTTGAACCGGTGACCTCCTATTACTGATGGTTTCGGGGTACCATTATGATGAACCCACAATGGTGAGTTTACCTATCTATTGTCAGTTTAGATAAACATACGAGAGGGTGTTTGAGATGAGTTCAGAATCACTTATTGAATTATTAACTTTTTAGATAGAAATAAGTCTAAAAAAAATTTGAACCAAATAAAAGGCTTTTTTATTTTAGCTTTTTGAATATGGTAAAAAAACCTCAAAACTTTAGTTTTATAGTAGTTTAGGCTTTTTAATCTACAATTACCAAACTACCCTTTAATCTAATTTCAAAATGTCATTTTTTGTCATTTTACATTAATAAGTCGAGCCAAACAGTTTTTAAAGAATAATTTATTGACTTATTGGTTTTTTCATCACTAGGGCTGGCAATTTCTGGCATAGACTTGTTAAGACGACATGATACGACACGGAGGTTAAACAGGTTTAGGATTTAAGTTAAACAGGTTTCGTGTCTAAACAGGTTTCACATTTTCTAACCTGTTTATTATACGATTAAACACGTTTATAATTTTAATAATTTTTTAAAATAAGTAAATAATAATAAAAGTCAAAATTCTCTTATAATTTGAGATTTTCACATCAACCTTTAATTTTCACCACCATACTAACTTTGACGACTCAAATTCTTTAAATTCGTCAACTATTTCCGTTTTATATTCGTTAATTTATTTTTTGATTTCCATTCTCAGAATATTAATCATGTCTAAATAGGTCGTGTCGTGTAACACATTTATAGAAGAGTCAACCGACGGAGATTGTGTAGACTATTGACGGAGGAAACTACCGATAATCAAAAGGGTGAGGGTGGAGGAACAACCAGAGATTTAAGAGGATTGTGAAGGTTGGTCATTGTTCATTTGAGCAAAGGTTGTTCCTCTAGGTACATGGCCAATGAAAAAGAAATAAGAAAGTAAGTTAAGATTTGGAATTTCCTATTTTTATATATATTTTTTACTTTTTATATTTATTAAATTTAGAATTAAATAAATTAGTCATACTATACGTGCTTAATAATTGATGGCTATAGATGATAGTAAGATTGTGACGGTTCAATAAACAGTAGCAATCAAAGTGTAATTTTCCATTTTCACGGTTATTAATTATTATTGCCTAAAACAGACATTTTGAGATGCCATATCACATGTGAAGTAATTGTTTAGGTGTTTCAGAAAAACATATTGTGTTTTCCGTTTTCAATATTCTAAAAACTCCATTTGAAATTTGGAAACACTTTCAACTATCGTTGTGGTTTTTCACTACACTGTGGTTGCCACATCCAGAATATACCTCCGATTTACTTCCAATTTCGAAATCGGGAGTGGTCTGGGAAACATGGCTGCCGGAGCTGGACCGATGTTCTTTCCGGCGTCTCCCGTCGCCGGAGACCTTTGTGCTCTGGCTGTCTCCACCTGTTACGCTTTCTCTTTGCTTCGAATTTTTGAAGAAACTGCAACAAGAGGAGTTTTTCAGCAGGTGGGTCTGCCTGGCTACTTTTATTTCCCTATTATTTTCAATATAAACCTGATGACAACAGTTGGAAAAAAAAAGAAAAAAAAAACAGAAATCAAGTGAATTAGGTCTACGAGCTGGCTGTTTTCCTTCCTTTCGTTTTGGTTGAACTGAGTTCCGAGCTTAGTTTTTGGTACTTAAAGTAACAAATTCCTCATTGCTAGGTGGTTTGACTAAACTACAGGTCAAAAGGATCGATTTTACTTGTTTTTCTTTTGTTCAGAAGCTAAACAGGAAACTTTTGCATATAACATTTGGACTGGGATTCATGTTATTCTGGCCTCTCTTCAGGTAATTTACATTACAGACTAAAGGAAGCAAGGGGCATCTTAGTCATTTCACTGATGTTGGTCTTATAATCTTCTTATGTTGTTTTAGTTCAGGAATTCAAGGAGCAGTGATAGCAGCTATTGTTCCTGGTGTAAACATACTAAAAGTGCTTCTCATAGGACTTGGTATGGTAAAAGATGAGGCTACAGTCAAATCTATGAGCAGATTTGGAGACTACAGGTTTCTTTTTGTCATTTAACACATAGCATATGAACTTGTTGCCCTGCGTCTTCAATGGGTTTTCACATAACTCTTTCTAATCATAGGCGGCAACTTAGCTCGAATTAGATTGATCTGGAACACTTTTTTATCAAATCATTTTTTATATACACCTATTACCAGGGAGCTTATAAAGGGTCCAATGTACTACGCTATTACACTCACTTTGTGTTGTGCAATCTACTGGAGAACATCCCCTATCGCCATAGCTGGAATTTGCAATCTTTGTGCAGGAGATGGTAATGATGGTTTCCAAATTAGCAGACACTATCTACTATCCATTAGTTAGTTTTATTAAGGGAAAAGTCGAAAACCATTCATATGTATGGATGATTCTCCCTTTTTTAAAAGCATCTTTTGGTTATTATGTTAACTTACTCCAGGTATTGCTGACATTATTGGGAGGCGGTTTGGAAAGAAAAGGATCCCCTACAATGGTGATAAATCTTTTGCCGGATCCATTGCCATGGCTGCTGCTGGTTTCATCTCGTCTGTCGGGTAATCATTTTGCAATATTTCTTTTGGTTTTGTTCATAAACCATGAAGAAGTGAAGTTTTAATACAATTTTGGTTATATGTATAGGTACATGTACTATTTTTCGATGTTTGGGTTTATCGAGAAAAGTTTAAAATTGGTGGGTGGTTTCCTGGTCGTGTCTATTGCGAGTGCATTGATCGAGTCTCACCCTATATCCACCAAGTTTGATGACAATCTCATGGTTCCACTTGCATGTGTGTTGCTAGGAACTTTGGTATTCTCCTAAGCATATTAAATAAATAACTCTATTGTAATTGTAGTCATCAACCAGGATATCAAATAAATTTCTTGCATCTATTAGTATTGTATTTGTACCCATGTAATGGCTAATAACAAAGTGATTTTACTGTTGAAATCATCTCTACACAAAAGGCCTTTCCATACATTTCATTGAAACATGGTTCAAATAAAAGAGATAAATCATCTCTAATCAATCATGTCTAGATAACAGGAAGGAATTATGAATCTCAATAACCTAAAAGTAGAATGATCTAAACAGAACAATCATCATATCATAACAGAAGTTCTAAGTATCTGCATTGAATAATCAATCATTTTCTTCAAACATGATGAAAAGAAAATGCTTACTTATGATGTAGTTGAAGATGGCGGTTGTCTAATACTCGCAAGCTGATCGATCCACCGATCCTCAGGCACACTATTCGCCCAATCCGGAGCCGATCCTCCAAACGAAATCCCTCGCATCGCCTCCATCACTCTATTTGTGTTCTCCTGCGTCAATGGCGCCCTTCGACGATTCTCATCCTCTCTAAAAGCTCTCTGCACCGCCTCTCTCGTCCTCTGCTCCTGTTCTTCGTCTTCTTCGTCCTCTTCGTTGCTCAGATCTAGATAATTGATTCCGTTCTCCACGCAACGAACGTCGCCGTTGAGTAGACGGTGGAAGTTTGGTTCGTGATCATCGTCGGAGTTCTGATCGGAAGAATCGTCATCTTCAATGGCGCCGTTTGATATTGGCTCGTAGTATTCCGGTGATTCGTCGGAGATCGTGTCTGTGTCGCTTCCACTGGCGTTTTCTGCTGCAAATCAAATTAGAACAAAAAAAAAATACGTTAACATCAGAGATCGATTTGCAAATTAGACAGTTTCGATACCTTCGGTGAAATTGGTGTCGGAATTGGATACGAAGTTCATCTTCGATTAGTGAGGAATGGTTTGCAGGATTATCGATGATCGGCTAATAGCGGACTCGGAAAATGATAAGGAAAGCGAATGCCCCCATTTAACAAGAAAAATGGGTTTCTAATTAATAATTATCAGTCTATTTTCCAATTTCATAGCCTCAAGTATGCTATGTTAATTATGGTTTACAATAATTATAATTATGGCTGGTAATTTCTTACACGGATTTGTAAACACTATATGATATCATATGGAGTTAAACATACTTTGGATTTAAGTTAAATAAGTTTTGTTTTATAAACAGGTCGACATTTTATGACACGATTAAAATCGCGTCTAAACAGGTTTCAAATCGTCTAACATGTTTATGACCCAATTAAACACGTTTATAACGTTAACAGTATTTTAAAATATAATTAAAAGCATACTAGAAGTTAAAATTCTTTTATAATTTGATATTTACATCTTAACCTTTAGATTTTTATCATCGTATCAACTTTGACAACTCAAAATTCTTCAAATCCGTCAACTCTTTTCGTTTTATATTCGTTAATTTTTATCTGGTTTTCATTCTCGAGATATTAATCGTGTCTAAACAAGTCGTGTCGTGTAATACATTTCTAAACAGATCCGTGTTCGTGTTCGAAGAAAATGACATGATTAGTTAATCGTGACGTGTTCATGTTTACTACCCGTGTTAATCATGTCATGTCGTATTTGACCTGTATAATATGTTTAGACATGTTTTTCTAGCTCTAACAAAAGTCAGATAATCAGATCAATCAGTCAAAACAAGACCTCTTAATTTATTTTTTACTGGTTAAAATTACAAAAATATACTTTAACTATACTTTAGTTATAGGATTTGAATTTATATTTTTTTAATTAAAAAGGTTATCATTTTACCACCACAAAGTTGACTCCGATCCAAGTGGTGGAACCATTGAAGGGTTCGTTGACCTTTCAACCGTCGGACCTATTTAGTTAACCGTAATATATGACAAAGTAGATACTTGTAGTTTGTGCCTTATATTATCTCTAGTAGGTTTTTAAAGTTAAAAGAAAAGCAGAATTTGTTCCAGATATTATGTTGACCAGGAGTAGAAGATGATGCACTGTGTATGATTTAGGGAGATGATCATGATGATCAAGACTTGATACTTAGTAAATACACTTTTGGTTTGTGAATAGCTTTTTAAACACATTTATATTATGTAACAAAGCCTAACATCTGATTATTTATAATTTTACTGTTTTTCTCAAGAAAACCTTAGTTGCACAATCTACTGCTAACCCTAAATAAAAAGGGGGTAAAGAAAGCAGAAAGACATGTTGATGGCAGTGACGACAATGGCAGCCACCACTAAAGTCGTAGACAACGTGAGTGACTATAACCGACATCGGTAAATCCATAAAAACAGAGAGAAATTCTAGAGAGAAAAAAGTTAAGATTATCAATTAGGAAGAGAGAGAGAGGTGAAACGAAAGCCCGAATGGGTACTTAAGTTCACCCAAATCACATGCAACAACAAATACTACATTAGGCTTAAAATATGGTAAACATACACAACATCTTTAGAAAATTTATACAATAAGCAAAGAACTAACCAACTTATCTTTGTATAATAGGGTAATATAAAAAATCAGATTTTAGGTTGAGGATTTTTAAGAAATAAAAATAAAAGGATAATGATATAATTGTCATTTACACTGATTTAACGAAAAAAAAAACTAACGATTAGTTAGCGTTAGGTAATAAAAATGTTATAATAATGCAAACCTTTAAACTATAACCGTGATTGTTAAAACCTAAAGACGATAAACGAAAATGAAATTTTAGAGTAAATTGCACCGGAGGTCCCTATGGTTTGTAAAAAATTTCAAAATAGTCCTTCAGCTTTCGAAATTGCAAAAATAGTCCTCAGGGTTTCATTTTTGTCTCACCACTCACCAGGAGTCCCTGGGTCTAACGTCCGTTAAAAAACTCAGTTAAGTAGATGTGAATTTACCGTTATACCCCTATCTTTATAAAAATACTAAATAAATTTTAACGGACGTTTGACTCAAGGACTCCCGGTGAGACAAAATTGAAACTCTAAGGACTATTTTTGCAATTTCGAAAATTGAAGGACTATTTTTGCAATTTAAAAAATTGAAAGACTATTTTTAAAAATTTAACAAACCACAGGGACCTCCCATGTAATTTACTCGAAATTTTAATAATCCATACATACTATTCCGTAATTTACTTTAGCTTTTTTACTAGTTTCCATTTTTGAATGACTGACATTTGTAGACCGTCCCCCATTGTGTAAACTTAAAATACGAACAAGTATCTCTTTCTTCACCTTCTCTCTCTTCACTGTCTCTATCTTCCTGTCAGAATCGAAATGTGAACAAGTGATCTCCCTACCCCATCTAACAAGCTTGTTTTTGTTTTCACACATTTGTTGTTAGTTGTTACCCATTTTTGTTTTGGGGAAGTCGTCATCATCCGCCATGGCCGCTGCTCTCGAGTGCTGGTCTAGCCGTCCAACCACCGATGATGAAATCGTGGAGCAAAGTCTAATGCCAACCGCCGACAGATCATCGGCCTCTTCATCTTCTTCCTCCCCTTCGGCTTCATCCGTCAAAGACAGGGCGGTGGTTCAGAAGAAGTGGCAGAAACTGAGTCGTAACGTCTCGGAGGCCATTGCGAGTTTGAAGAACTCCTTGCATCTTGACCCGAATCCGACCCGGGTGGATACTGATACTTGCCGGAAACATGTGTGGGGAAGCGTTGTTCGGAATTTGACTCAGCTTTATCCCGGAAGTCAACTCCCGGAGACTCTCGTATCCACTATTCGAAAGCATTACGATTCTTTACCCCTCAGGTTTGTAACTTTGTATCCATAAAAAAAAACATAAATTGGAACCTAAATTGTATGTAATCTGCAGACAAGAGAATCTACAACTACTCTTTGATTAAAAAGTTTCCGGTTTCGCCAACTAAATTTCTGAAACTGACACGAACCTAACATGAAATTCGCAGGTTTGGGTCTAGTATAAACGGGTTAGGGTGAAACCCACGAACCTGTTTAGCTAAATGGGTCGTGTTTTTTGTGTCAACTGAACCCGTTTATATTTTATATGTATTGTATGTCATAATTCATATTGTTGGGTTAAACAGGTCGTCTTCAAGTCAAACCTCTGAATATTCATGTCATGTTCGGGTTCATATGTGTAACAAAATATTTGGGTTCGTTTACATGCGAACACAACCCGTTTAGCTAACTGGATCGTGTTTGTGTCGGCTGACGGGTTGGCGGGCTAACCCGTTTATTTTTAATATGTATTTTATGTCATAATTCATATTGTTGGGTTAAACAGGTCGTGATCAAGTCAATCCGTGCATAATTCATTTTATGCATGTCCGGGTTCATATGTCTAACAAGATATTCGGGTTAATGTACGTGTGAACACAACCTGTTTAGCACCCCTAGTCTGACCAAATCGTTAATTGTTTGGTTAAACTTCAAAACTGATATGGATTTTGTTGCTTAGTTAGAAACAAGCTACTTCTGTTTTGTCAAATAGATGAAGAACACCAAGGATTTTTGGTTATTTATGTTATTGAAATATTGACAATGATGTATAAAA
This sequence comes from Deinandra increscens subsp. villosa, assembly GCA_039602395.1. Taxonomy (NCBI): domain Eukaryota; kingdom Viridiplantae; phylum Streptophyta; class Magnoliopsida; order Asterales; family Asteraceae; genus Deinandra; species Deinandra increscens. Next base: position 84,786,837 of record JBCNJP010000025.1, on the reverse strand, counting down.
CAGTTATGCAGAAGCAGGGTTCGAAATGAAGGATGTGTTTTTACATGTGAGATTGATAGAACAGGCATCTGTGGATGATCATCCAGCTATCATGATTCAAGAGGTTTCAGAACATGAAGTCGAAGGGTCGGTTTTCAACCTCACTTTTGCTTGCAAATCCTCGTTTTCATGGCCCGTGATGTCCGGATCACTTGATAGCGCGTCCTACTGTTGCAAAAAGACACAAATCTTTGAGAACAAAGGGTTCACATTAGGGGTTGTTCTTGTTTTAGTACACCCTGGGCAAGAGAAAATGTTCAAATCGCGAGTTGAGTTTGCATTAGAGTCGGCTTTGAAAAAGCCGACTAAAACGAATTCTATGAAGCTTACTTTTGGGCTTTGTGGATGCCAAGAAGAGGGTACAAGTGGGAAAGATATTGGAGAAATCGACGATAAGTGTATTGAGAAAAGCTACCCAATTTCGACTTCATCAGAGTTGAAACTTCAACTACCTTTATCCAGTTCTTCGATTGTGATATCGGTTGACAAGTGGCAAACTATTCAATCAGGCGCAGATGAGATCGAAAAATGGTTATTAAATCCTGATAGTCTAGAGTTCATTGATCAGATTGGAGTTGGTACCTTTAAGGGAACATGTAAAGGTAAAAAGGTGCAGATCAAGAAGTTAAAAGGGTGCGAAAAGGGGAATTCATATGAGTTCAAGATCCGGAAAGATCTTCTACAGTTGATGACTTGTGGGCATACGAACATTTTGCAGTTTTACGGCGTGTGCATTGATGATGTACATGGTTTATGTGTTGTGAATAAGTTGATGGAGGGTGGGTCAGTTCATGATCGAATAGTGGTGAGGAAGAAAAAGATTCAAACGAAAGAGATCATTCGAATAGCTATTGATGTCGCAGAAGGGATGAAGTTCATGAACGATCATGGTGTTGCTTATAGAGACCTTAATACGCAGATGATTTTGTTGGATAAAAATGGGAATGCATGTTTAGCGGATATGGGCATCGTTTCCGCTTGCATGAGTCCTGGTGAGTCTACGGATTATGAAACTGATGGTTACCGTTGGCTTGCTCCCGAGGTTAGTCCAGTATGTTAATATAAAATGGTAAAAATGTTAAATCGTCTTACTAAATATGTTACCTTACAATTTATTTATATTCAGTAAAAGAATACCCTAATTACCTTAATGGGCCCGTAGGATCAAAATTGGAAACCCTCTTATGTTATATACATTCCAATAGTTAACACGTTATTATTGTGATCATTAATAGTATTATTATGCTTAAACTTTGGCTTTATTGAAGCAATAACATCATGATCCATGATGTGTGAATAGGACCCATGATAAAGGAGTTGTTTGTTGACAGATCATTGCTGGCGACCCGGAAACAGTTACAGAGACATGGATGAGCAACGTGTTTAGTTTTGGAATGTTAGTATGGGAGATGGTGGCGGGGGAGGCTGCATATGGTACACTTTCACCGGTTCAAGCCGCTGTCGGGATTGCTACATGTGGACTCAGACCAGACATCCCAAAACAATGTCCTCAATATCTCGCGTCTCTAATGAACAAGTGCTGGCACAATACACCTTCAAAACGCCCTTTGTTTTCGGAGATTCTTTTGTTGTTGGCTCGCGCCAACAGCAATAGCAATAGTAGGTGACAATAGAAGTGATGTTTAGTTAGCATACAATAATGCTTGGTGTTATTTTATGACATAAACAAGTTGAGATTATAAAGATGTTCATAATGTTATCTAATGTTTTTTTTTTTTTTAATCTTTTTGTCATTTTGTGGTATGATTTGGGAGACATGAAATCATTAAAAGTAGAAGGAAATGGAGAACATGAGATCAAAATGTTGAAACTGTTGTCAATTCATGGAGTGATTAATGGGTTGTGTCTTTTACTTTGATTTTTTATGTTTCTAAGGCTATATGTAATGGTCATGCCTTTTCAAGCCCCACCCAAGGGCATGAGCCGCCATGTGGACAGTGACGTGGCAAGTGGGCTTGAAAGGAAAATGGTAGTAATGGTCAAGCCCCTTTCAAGCCCCTTGCAATAATTACCCAATTATTATTTTTTTCAATTTAAATAAAATGAAATCTAATAAAATAAATAAAAAGTTCATTAATATTACTAAAAAAACAAACGACATTTAAAAAAAAATACGACATTAAAAAAAAAAGATCACGGCATTAAAAAAAACAACTAAAGCCCATAGTCCGTCTTGATTCGTTCCCTTAACTTGAGCGCCAAAGCTCGTGCGATTTCGTCATCTTCGGGTATCGGTTGTCTGAGTGAATCCAAATCCTTTTGCATTTGTCGACGGGTGGCCGCTTTGTCGTGCTCTTTCCTCAAAATTACCAACTCCTTCAGACTCTCGGCAACCTCATCGTCTCTTTCTTTGGTGGCCGCATTTGTCGACGATGACGCCGCTCGTTTCCCCATCGCCTTTGCGCGGTCCCGACCAATCGGCTTTAAGGTCTCGACATAAACATCGTCCTCTTCATCGGTGTCGTTTAAGTTGATGTCAAAAGTCCGACCGTCCGACCCTAGAGACCCCCCAGCCGCGGATGACGATGTTTTCGATTTTTTAGCGCGCCTTGTTCTTTGCGTCAAGTCGGGTTGATTCCTCCACTTGTCACTATCCCGAAGGATCAACCAACACTTCATGTATTGAAAAACACCTCTTTCCGCTTGGTATTCGACTAGTGCACTAGATTGAATGACCTCGTCATTCTCACCGCTCTTCCAACCCGCACGAATACGGTTGTAAACCGCGCTAAAAAACCAACAACGCTTGTTGATTTCTGTCCACTTTCCGGAAATGGAGTCCGGAGTTCGATATTCGTCCTGCTTGAGCAACTTGTAGAAGTTTTTGCGAATGTTCGTCCAAAACATCGTCTTGTCTTGGTGGTTAGCTAGTATTTAAAAAAAAAAACTAGATTAGTACATAATCACAAAAGTAGAAAAAAAAATAAAAAACTTTTATGAAAATAAACTAAAAAAAACGTAAATAAAATAAATAAAAAAATAAATACAAACCAATGACGGGATCCTCCGAAGCCTCGATCCAACATCGACATAGCGCCACCTCCTCCTCCTCGGTCCATGCGTTGATAACTCTCTTCTCACTCGGTTCGTTGACAACCTTCTTCTTATGAGATCGTTTCCTCGGTTTTTTTGACCCACCCGCTTGTTGCGTTTCGGGTACCACCTCGCAATCATCTTCTTGTGACGGTGTTTGAGATGGTGGTGCTTGAGCTTGTGGTGTTTGAGCTTGCGGTGGAGGTTGAAAATGCCCTTGAAACGGTTGTTGAAACGGGAGTTGAAACGGTGGTTGAAACGGCCCTTGAAACATCGAACGTGGTTGAAGATTTTGGAATGGGTGTTGTTGCGTGTAACCGGCGAATCCTTGAGGAGGTTGAAGGTTTGCCATCATATTCCACAACTCTTCGTTGGTCGGTGTTTGTTCATTGTCACCGGACCGGGGTGTCGGAGAACGACCGAAAGGTTGCATTTTTTTGTGAATATAAATGTGAGAATAGTAGTAGAAGAGTAGTGGTTTTTTTGAAAGAGGTTTGATTTATATATATAGGGGGTTAGTTTGTATTGGTTTAAAATGAAAAAAAAAACAAAAAAAAAAAATTTAGTGTTCAACGGTCAAAAAATGACCCGTTGAACGGTCATTTTTGACCACTTTCTCCCCCCATTTCGGCGTGAAAGATCCCACGCCCTGGAGCCATTTTCTGTCTTTCGCGCCCCACCGTAGTGGTGGAGGGCGCTAAGGGGCGCTACCGAGGGCGCGAAACTCGTTTTCAAGCCCCTATCGAGCCCCATTACACATAGCCTAAAATGGCTCTTTGAAGGGGGCCAAAGTGGGTCCTTCATGTATTTGTGTCTAAAAGTTGATTTAATTTAATAATAGTATTTTAGTAATAATGAAAGACCTACCATGGATGCATAATAAAAATATAAAATTGCCTTGCTAAATCTAATTAATAAATCACATTTCAACACTTAAAAAAAAAAAAATTAAGGCCCTATTGTTACACATGTAATATGTTCTTAAGTTCTTATCTCGAAACTATTGATATAATAAGGAAACAACAAATGACAAATAATCAAAAACATAACAATCTATTGAAGTATCCAGAAATCCTCCCTTGCAAACCGCCCGAATTAACTTCTTTATCTCGTAACACTTGTTGTTGCACTACCAAAACCGAAGCCGAACTTCCTAGATCAGCCGATGCAACATAATCCCCTATCACACCAAGCTCCAAACTCTCACTCCAACTCGACAAACCTTCGATCAAAACCGGATTAATCCCGAGCTTCCGTCCCACGATCCAAAGATCAAACGACTCGCTATTCATCGCGTGAATCGCCGCCACAGTTTCCTCCCCGTTCCGCACCACCACCTCCCGATACGCCACCTGTTCGTTCCCCTCATACTTCACCCAAAACGCGGTCACCAGCCCGTCATCGAGCTTCTTCTCCATCTCGTTCTCTCCCTCACCGTTAAACGCGAGAAACCGTATCACCGTAAGCGACACGTTCGGGTTCGACGCCATCCTATCCGCACACGCCAACGCTTCCCTCGCATCCGCCCCGCCTAGAAACAACATCGCGAAATGTTTCCGAATACCGGCTACCGACATTCGAACGTTGTTCGCCGGTGGCCGGAACTCGCCCTTGTCGACAAGAACCGCCACCGAGCACGGTGAATGGTCCAGCACCATGTAGTTGAGTGATTTCACATTGTTTTGGACCATGTCACTCCCAGCCATAGTTGACATGTTGGACATGTTGTAAGGAAGTATGATCAAATTTGACTTTTTGTTCAAAGCTAACTCACAAACATCTTGGTACATACTTCTTTTTGGTGCAACCGAGGTGAAGGAGTGAACCTTAATAACATCTCTTCTGGTTTCTTGAATATGTTGAAAAGATTTATGTATGGTACCTGATGAAAGACAATGGAATCCTCTTATTGAATTGAATGCTTTGTGGGTGAAGGATAAATAGATTCTAAAGCATAAACCTTAAACCCTAAGGTGGTGTTTTTGCTTTACGGAATTTGTTGGAATTGGGATCTATAATAAGTATTCTTTTAAGTTTCATAATGTGTGGTTGGCATACTTGTTAATAGAATTGGAATGTTAAAATAGCTAAAAAGATCCAAACTCAAATACGTGTTTAACAATTATGTCTTCTCGAAAACAATAGTTAAAACGTTTCTTCCGGGCTCGCATTGAAATTCCCTACGGTAGATGGGAAAATCGATGTGTTAGGAAGCTACTTTCCAAAAATTAAGGTGATCCGATCGTCAAATTTCTCGAAACAGTCGGTTATTTGATACCGTGCAAGAAAAATCCAGAATCCCATCAAAACAAGAAGGGATTTTAATATAGAGTATTGACAATAGCCTTTTTATCTTATCTTTATAATTTATCAAAAAAATACATTTATTTATAAAATTTAAAGATTTTTGAAAAACACTCCACACATGGTTGTAAAAGTCGTTATTCGCTCACACATGGTAAATACTATAAATCAAACATGTAATCTAAAATCCTATAAATCCGCAGGCCCTGATAATATAATGTCTAACTGATACGTACCTGTGTCTTCATCCATGTCGCTCTTGTCGCTGTTGTGTTCTTCGGAATGGTCGATGAAGACTGGAGCGGCTCGGCCGACAAGCTCGACGAGATGAAGGGAGTAGATCAAAAACGGGCTGTGTAGCGTCGGGTTGAATACTTCGAGAAGGTGAAGAATGCTAGGGACACTTTCCTCTTCTAGGAAGCAAACGAGGACGTTGAGTTCCGTGTTGGGGGGAGTGTGTTGAATGTTTCTTCGTTTGTTGATCATGTAGGGTCGATTAGGGTTGTAGAAGAGGCTGATTAGTGGCGTTGCTATACTCGTTAACAAAGTTGAAAAAAGTACGAACATTGTGAACTGTGGAATCCCGATCATCTGCATTTCAAGCATTTCCCAAAATGATCAAACTTTATATTTTTTAGATCATCAAATATAACCTCATTGTTCATTTGGTTAATTTGATCAAATCATACTCAAACAACGTTTCAATATGTACTATTTGACATTTTCAAACATCGAATTGTCAAACGGCCATTTGAAAAGTTTGAAAACTCAAACGACCGTTTAATGTGTTAGTAAACGAGTCGTTTAATTTATAGGTGGTGTAAGGGCATGTTTGGCTAACCATTTGAAAATGACTTATTGACTTATTTGGCTTTTCAAAAAGCCAATAAGTCAAAAATATTGTTTGGCAAACTCAAAAGCACTTTTAATTTTAACTTTTTGTAAAGGATTAATAAGGAGTTTTAAAAAGCTACAAAAACTTGGCTTTTTGAAGTGCTTTTGACTTTTTAATGATGTAATTATCACAATACCCTCATTTAACTTTATATTAACCTAACTTTATACCCACATAACCCTATTTTAGTCATTTTACCATAAAAATAAACAATCTAATCATAAAAAGCTAATCCAAACATTTTTTTTAAAACTCCTTTTTAAAAAAGTTATAAGTCAATAAGTACTTCTACCCAAAAGCACTTTTACACTCAAATAAGCACTCTCAAACATACCCCTAAATAGTTATAAGAGGGGTCATAAACATTGCAAATTATAAAAATTAAATTAAGGCATATCTATAAATAAACATGTATTTTAGTATAGGAGATTAAGGTAAAGAGGAAATTAACCCTGAAGTCCAGCCAGTGTATAAACAATAAGTATTCCACTTGACCTCTGAGGCTCATGATCAAACTCAAGGTGACTCCATCTTTCATAGGCATCTCAAAGAAGCGCGTCATAAACAAAGTTGACGCAAATTTACTCAAATATCCAGTCAGGATTATAAGAAACAATGGCTGCAATGTTGCCCAGGCATCTCTCATCGCAAACACATCTGTCATCAAACCCATGTTTATATACGCAAACGGCATCAGAATGTCATTTACAAACGACTCGCACTTCTGCACCAAAGTGGCCCCTAATGGCGGGCCATCAGGGATCGCAAGTCCGAACCACATCGGACCATTCACTAGTGCGATCCCAAGGAAATCGCTCAAGAACCCCCACACAAGCACACCGGCCAAGATCGAAATGATGTAGAACTGCTCAACAGGTTTGCCTTCCGGTGTCCTTTTTATGATCCAAAACATCATCATTCGGTTTCCGCCGAAGATGGTTATAAACGTCAATACCAAAGAGATCATGTAACCCACCGCAGCCATAGGCCGGAACTCACCTTGTTTAGCGGCCTCAAACGCGATGACCCCATACATTCCTACGAGGTCACCAATCACGGCGGTTGCTAAGGCCATCCGCCCGATATCCGAGCTCAAAAGGTTGAGTTCTCGGATGATGGGGTGCAGAACAGGGAACGATGTAATAGCGAGCGCTGCGCTCACTCCCCAAATCGAAGAAGCTTTCTTCATTTCGGGCTCTAACGAATTTCGTACGAGTAATGCAACCCCGCATGTTGCGATTATTGGTACAACCATGCCGAACATCCCGATATACCATTGTTTTTTTGTCGCTCTTTTTATCGTTAAAAGATCCATCTTCACACCGGATACGAACATGAAATACATGAAAGCGAATGACCCGATATTCCTGAAGATGAACGCGGACTGTCCTGGGAACATCCACGCCGCAAACTTCGGGCTTCGGCATAGGCAGGATGGTCCCATGATCAGCCCTCCCTTCAACATAAAATAAATACATCAGCCATTTGACTTTTTCAAACTTTTTTCAAACGACTGTTTAACTTTTTTTTTTTCAAAACAACAAACATATAAAAAAGAAGGAAGGGAATTCGCGAAACTTACAAGAATCTCAGAGATAACGCGAGGTTGTTTGAAAGGTTTGAGAAGATGATGAATGATGTGGGTGATGATGAGGACCAACGAGAGCTCCAACAAGACGAGTGCAAAAGTGGACTCGTTGGGGCTATTTCCGTAGATAAAGACACCGAAAGGATGTTTTTCGTGTAGGCGAGTGCAAACATAGTTTTCCTTTGGTATAGGATGGATCGGAGGTATAAGACCAAATACATACCCATCATCTTTTGACATATTTGCATTCCAAGTTTTACATTCATGACAACAAATCAACTAAAATTATGATATGAAAACCCTCCCCTCCTAATTGTCATCATAGAAATACTTAATTGTTTTGTTTGTGAGAAACCCCTATCGGATAAGAGAGGGGGTTGACATTCTATTGAACGAGCGTTAAAAGGGGGTACAACAAATGTGGTGTTGTACTAGACCGTTCACATGGAAATTTTAGTTATTTGTAGTTGGACTTTTGTTGTATAATCATGTCTATTCTTAGATAGATGCTCTTAAATGGACGATCTCAAATCACCAAACCCTTCATTACTAGTTATTATTCTTCTATTTTTCTTTTTACATGAAACTAGAGTTGTAAATAACGGAGTGTGTCCCGGCGAGAAGTTCGTTTACATTCGTTCGGATAATAAATAAATGAAATAAGCGAAAGTAGGCCGCGCTCGTTCATTTACATTCGTGATTCCCGTGCAAGGCAAGTCACGCACCCACACAAGGACGAAACGGTGTTCCATAGCAGGACTAGGACTCACGCCTTGAGTCACGCGAGTATACCAGATAGCCTAAACGATTAAACTCATTTAAGACGTGGATCCCTACCCTCACCCTAAACCATATGCAAACCGAGAGCTAAGATAATGACGTAGTTGTTTTTTTATCACCGGTCATTTGGCTGAATGGTATGACGATGAGGAGAAGACTCGGGAGTCGGGACTGAAAGGTCACGAGTTCGATCCTCGAGCCCAACATGTTTTACCACCCGATCATTTGCGAATTTGAGTTTTCTCTAAAATACGCACAATCACTATTGGATCGGGCTCCCTTAAAGAACTTCGTTTGTCTAATGGGCTCTATGTGCGAATCAGCGAATTTGAGTTTTCTCTAAAATACTCACAATCACTACTGCTGGTTCGGGCTCTTTTAAAGAACTTCCTTTGTCTAATGGGCTCTATCCTCTATGTGCGAATCAGAGCTTCTTTTGTTTGTTGGTCCTTAAAAAATAAAAAATAAAAATGACTTATGTTTTTAGTTTTCCTTTTATCTTAATCCCAATTACCTTCGCTTTCATTCGAGAAGACGGCGGATCGCTAATAAGGAACAAATAGACTCTCCTTCTCCGACGAAAATACCATCGGCCACTGCCGCACTACACATCTAACATCTAGGCGAAATTTCCTCCTCCTCGAACCACCTGCAACTATTCTCTATTTGCTAGGCAATTATAGTTGAGATTCATCTCTACGGCAATGGATGATGACGTCTCAAACTCACTCCGACGCATGTCTACTCGAGCTCGTAAAGTTGCGCCAAAAATGGCAGCTGCACTTTCCAGCACTGATAATCGGACACAGGTAATTTGATTTCTAGTTTTACGTTTCAGTTCCAATTGATTTGATTAAAAAATTGTGCATACTTTAAACGTGTAAATCTGTTTACAATAGGCAATTCTCGCTCGTCTTGAAGCGCTCGAGAATGACAATCCTGCAGCAGAAATTGTTGAACCTAACGATGATGATGATGCCTCCCTTGATGAAGATGATGATCAGGGTGATTATTCTCTTCATTTCATTTGATATTTAGTCATATTCTGCTGTGATTTGTGTATGTTTTTATCTACGGTATGAAATCGATAAGCTAGGGTTCAGAAATTTCTCAGCTCCAATTGCTAAATTTTACCTTTTGAGGTTTGAATCAGTTCCACATTGCTTCAAATTTAGGGGAAATTAAACAAAAGTATGTTATTCAGTTATGTAAAATGCCTGTGAAACTTTCATTGAAAGCACCACCTGCTTGGATCCAAATTGCAAAATTAGGTGTCTGGATTATTTAGAAAATTGACCACATGAAAGTCAAAGTATTTAAGCATTCATTTTGTAAAAATGTATATATATACACCACGAAATTGCATTAAGATTGATTCCTTAGGCTGCAATGACAATTATGCGTGTGAACTCGTTGGCCATCTTTGATGGTATGTTTTGTTTCTTTAAAACTGAAGTTGGATGATAAAACTCTTACAGCTGAAATACTTGTCTATGAATGAACATATGATCCCAACTGGTGGGAATATACATCTTCTTTTATAAGCATGGACAAACAGTTATGGCTTACCCCCTTTGATATTCTACTTTGGAATTTAGTGATCCAAAGGATCATGTGCGGTCAAAATTCGTTTGCCTGCGAACAATCCAGAGTCATGCTTAGCGGATTCCTTGTCTGTTCTTGTATTTTATCTAAATTTTTTCTTTTCAGTACAAAAAAATGTATAGTGATGTCCTCTTACAAGTTGCAATCGAGGTGGTGGTGTCTTTTATTATTATTTTGTTTATCCTGCAGTGTTTCATAAGAAGCATCCCAAAGGTACCAAACGTAAAACTCGCCAGGCCAAAGCACTTGAGACAGCAAAGAAAGCCCCACGAACATTCCTCGAGCTCTTGCATGATGTGAGATAATTATATTTTTATACATATATAGTTTTGTTGGTGTTGTTTTAATATCTGACTTATGAAACAGGCAAACCTGGAATCCTTGCCCCCTCATGTTCCATCCTATCTAAGAGCAGCAGTTGGGCCTCCAAGCTCCACCTGCCGCCGCCATTTTTGCACTGTTTGTGGGTTCTCTGCAAAATATACATGCGTAAGGTGTGGGATGCGTTTTTGTGCTGTCCGGTGCCAGACTATTCACAATGACACACGATGTCTCAAATTTGTTGCCTAAACCAGTGAAAGAAACCTTATCATTTTGGAAAATATCGACTGCAGCAGTATAATGTAATCTGATTTACGTCGACTTCTGTAGTTTCCCACCTTGCAGTAAGTCTTAGTAAGTAATCTTCTTCCGTCTGACTGAAGTATTACATGCTAGCATACATGGTCAAAACCTCATTTTTTAGTATGTTAACAGGTTGGATCTGTTTTTTCTGATAAGTATCAATACTAAAACAATATTATTGCAATAATGCATGCATATCGTTGGGGTGTTATTGCTATTACTATACAAAACAAGGATATGTTGTTTTGCTACTGATGGGTTGACGTTGAAGATGAGTTAGTACTGAATTGGAACTGCTAATGGTCAATATAATAACAAAGTAAAAGAAATATTTGTGCTCAAGTGTCATATGTTAGCTCCTACTGAGGAAAGAGGTACTCAGTAGCAATGACCAAAAAATGATGTCAAGATGATGAAGATCACTTGCTACCACTGGCACATAGTAGTAACAGAGTCAAGATTATACTAAACTGGTCGTTGCTATCATGCGAAGATAATGTAAAGTCTAGAAGAACGCTTAAGGGTGTTTTAGTTATGATTCAGGTCCTGTTTCTTGATTTGCAACTTCAATTGTGAAGTTCTGCATCTCCTGATTCAGAACCTTTTACCTACTTTTGTTAAATAGTGACTACAAATGTCTCGGTTTTCTTAATAACCTATCTTTCTCACTTTACCAATTTTAGTCCCTACATTTCTCATATATGGTAATTTCAGGTAATTTCAAGCACAAGGTCTGGAGTTAGATTACTTTTCATAGTTTATGGATTATTTTGCACATTTGATTCAATCTAGTTATGACAATAATTTCTTTAGTCTATCATATATGGAACAATAATTCACATGCTAACATTTTAAAAATTTAACACCCAAGAATTTCCGATCTTATAGGGTTCGTTGAAATGAGTCATTGTGTCACTAAAAAAACGTATCATATGGGTTCACCTGCTATATTTTTTACGGCAGGTGATGAGGATGGCGGCTATGAAGTGACCCCAACAGTGACGAGTGGTGTTGTGTTGGCTTTGGGATTTCAATTCACCTTCATTAATTTTCCAAATCGTGGGTTATAGTCGCTTTGAGAACAAAGTATTTTATGGGTACACTAGGTTAGTAACCTGTGTACTATACGGGTTGAATTTAGGTTCATAATATTAGCTAATAAAAAACGATTAAGAAGTTTGAAATTTATAAATGAATAATTAATTATAAAATTTAAATACATAAAGATGACAAATTCTTGATTTGGTTCCTTATAAAGACTCAAATTATTGAGTAATTTATCACTAAAATTATTGAGTAATTTATCAAATCTACATTATGTTTGTCAAGTTTTAAAAAATGAAAATTTAATTTAGATAAAATTGGTAAATAGTTTAATTGGTAATTTAGTAAATTGATAATTGAATCTGGTTTTGACATGTGTCAATGCTGATGTGGACACCTTAAAAAGAAGACACGTGGAAATCATTTTATTGCTTTATTAGGATTAAAACAAGATAAGATTAAGATGTCATTTTCAATTGAGTGAAACATAAAGCTTTCTTACATGTAGTCGTTATTCTATGTCAAAATAAAAAATAATGAAAATACATAAAAATAAATATAAATAATACTAAATAAAAACTAAAATTAAAAATAAACAAACAACAAAAATGGATATAGCCAACGAAAAGAACTATTGGTAAAATTGTATTAAAGTCCTCCATTTTTATCATTTATCATATAACCAATGTTTAAAAAACCGGTTTTTTAGTTGAACCAGAAAACGTCTCGAAAACGATTGAACCGGTCGGACCAGTTCAACCGGTCACCTTCTAAAACTTGGAATTTTAGCCATGGCCTTGTACAGTCTGTATACCTGTAGTAAAAAAGTAGAGGACCATAGATAAAAAAATAGAGTTAGATTAAAAATATAATAAAGTTAAATTGTTATTCTAAACTAAACTTGATAAGTTAAAAAAATAAACACTTTCTCTATTACCGAATTACGATGTCACTTGATAGTGAAAAAAAATTGATATTTGACAACACAAAGTGAAGGACAGGTGTGTCAGAACTTTTTTAAAAGATTTAATAGAAAACTACAATTATTTGTATTCCTTCTTTCTTCTTTCCTTACACGCATCAAACATAAAAACCAGTTTTTTAACATTGTCTTCGCCGGAGAAAAATTTCAGTCGGTTCTATTTTCTTTCTTTCTTCTTTCTACTAACTACTTGGCAATCGTCACTCGTACATGATCATTTGAGGCGGCTGGAAGATGTATTGTAGGGTTAAACTACTGAAACTCATTAAAGTTATTAATTTTTTTTTAGTAAGAACCAGAAACCGGCGGTTTTGATAAACCGGTTGAACCGGTCCAACAATGAAAACCGGACGGTTCAAACCGGTCCGGTTAATACCAATAAACCGGAGATTAAAGAACCGGATAGGTGACCGGGTGCCGGTCGAATCGGTCGAACCGACCGATTCGAACCAGTTTTTAAAACGTTACATATAACATTAAGGGGCTGTTTGGTTCGTCTTAATGGCGTCTTAATGCTGACCGAATAAGACATTTGAGCATATGGTGGTGTTTGTTTCTGACCGAATAAGACAATTCTATCTTACCGAAAAAGCCACAAAAATGAAGCTGTTCGCTGGAAACGAAAAAAACGGGAGAAGAAATAAACAACAACCAAAAACAAAACTTGTGCTCGCCCCCCAGTTTTCAGAGCCGCATTCGTGTCCGCACGGGAAGGCAAATTTCACCAAATTTGCACCCCCCCTGCGCGCGGGTAGATACCGGAGTAAAACACAACATAAGAACTTAACATGTCATGTAAGTTTTCATATATAAGTTAACCATGTTTTTGTTCCCACATCAATGTGGGACAAACTAAAATGAAAGAAAAAAAGTAGAGTTTTTATTCCCACACCAATATGGGACAAGGTAATAAAGGAAAACTTTGGTGTTTTGTATACACACCAATATGGGACAAGCTAAAGAAAGAAAAATATGGTTTTTTTTTGTTTTGATTATATAATCATTCAGACGTCCAAACAAACAGCACATTATGATTCAGCACCTTATTGATTCAGTATTTCTTTACCATACAGACAGCTTATTCATTTAGCACCAAATGAAACAGATGAACCAAACAGCCCCTAAGTGTCGATTTGTTTCATTTTGATACTTAAATAACCAAACAAAACAATAAAATGATAATAATCCGTTTCGTCACTGCCCATTCAATTCTTTTGTTTGTTCCACTCCTACATCAATTCCATTTGCTCCATACTAAAAGGAGCTAAAAGTTATTAATAAAATTATGTCAATACGGGCACCTCTTTTTAATTAACATTTTTCCCAGGAATCGTACCCATGACTTGTGTACTGATCCAGCTGCCTGTCCAAAGTTCAACTACCCTCTACATCTGTACAAACTCCTCTGCCGATCTTACTCACGCTTCTCCCACCGCCGCAGACCACCGCCTCCTTCAGTTCCTACTCAAACAATGATCTGAATCTTATCCTCCACTTTCTCAATCAAATGAACGGATTTGAAGATCGAAAACACGAAGAATCCGACGAAGAAATCATCTTCCTCCTCGATGATTCCTCCATGAAATCCAAATCGTCCTCCAATTACAAAAGTGCGATGACCGCTCTCTCCGACGACTCCTCCCACCCTCTCTCCTACCCCGCCGACACCGATCCGCTAATCTCGCCACCATCGCCGCCTCCTGTACTCAAAAACCCTAGTTCCAGCGATGATTCGCATACCGATCCTCTGACGTTCGCGGAATTGGATTCCGTTTCGCCTAATTCGAACGGTGAGCAACCGTGGACTGCCGGAAACCCTAGCGAGGAATCTGACAGCGTGGAACTATCATCGGAGCTGCCGTATCTGAAAATAACTGTTTCGAATCCGAAGAAAGAAGTGGAATCGTCAAATTCGATCGTTCCGGGAGGTAATACATACGTCACCTATCTAATTACGACGAAAACGGACATCCCGGAGTTCGGTGGACCGCAGTTTACTGTGCGGAGGCGGTTTAAGGACGTGGTCACATTGTCGGATCGGCTAGCGGAGGCGTACCGAGGGTTTTTTATACCTCCAAGGCCGGATAAGAGTGTGGTTGAGAGCCAAGTGATGCAAAAGCAGGAGTTTGTTGAACAAAGAAGGGTTGCATTGGAGAAATACCTGCAGAGATTAGGGGAGCATCCGGTGATTAGCCGGAGTGATGAATTGAGAGTGTTTTTGCAGGTTCAGGGGAAGCTTCCATTGTTGCCAACTGCTGCTGTGACGTCAAGGATGCTTGATGGAGTAACGAAGCTATCGAAGCAATTGCTAGGGGATAGATCTGGTGGTCAAATTCAGCCTCAAGATGTTGTGCAGCCTGCAAAAAGTAGGTGGGATTTTGTAAGGATTGTGAAGGAGATGAATCAGTCTGTGAGCAATGATTGGGGAGGGTCGTCATCGGCTATTTATGAGGAAGATGCTGAGTTTCTTCAGAATAAGGAGAGGCTGCTTAATCTTGAGAAGCAACTTACCAATTCTTCCAAGCAGGTGTTAGTGTGTTATTTTATGATTAAGTTGTTTTAGCTCGTTTGTGGTTGAAATCTGTAGTACAGTTTCAGTGGAAACATTGAATTTTTTGTGTGGAATTCAGGCGGAAATTTTTGTCAAAGCTCAGCAAGATATTGCAGAAACAATGGGAGCATTTGGGCTTTCATTTATAAAATTGACCAAGTTTGAAAACCAGAATGCAGTTCTTGATACTCAGAGGAAAAGGGCTGCTGACATGAAGAATCTGGCTACTGCTGCCATTAAATCTAGTAGATTTTATCGCGAATTAAATTCACGGACTGTTAAGCATTTGGT
The DNA here is from genome assembly GCA_039602395.1 of Deinandra increscens subsp. villosa. Lineage (NCBI taxonomy): Eukaryota > Viridiplantae > Streptophyta > Magnoliopsida > Asterales > Asteraceae > Deinandra > Deinandra increscens. The sequence continues at coordinate 84,771,080 of JBCNJP010000025.1, read as the reverse complement.
AAATCACTACCCTAAAGGATTAATCACTATTGAACCTATTCATGGCAATGCTAATTAATCTGTCTATAATCTTGATCTATATATGTTGTGCAGGATACACTGCATGATCACATGGGATTATTGCTAGGAGTCCACACTGCATTCTCAGACCGTTCAAGTGCGTTATTGACTGTTCAAACTCTTACATCTGAACTGAGTTCATTGTATTTGCAAGCAGAAAAACTGGAAACATTTCGCAGTGATAAGTCAAAGACAATCAAACTAGGAGAGGTTAAAGAAGCGATTAGAGTTACTGAGGATGCAAAAAGCTGTGCAACCAGTGAGTATGAGCGGATTAAGGTATTTCTGGCACTTGTGACTTGTTTTTTTATTTTTACAAAGTAGCCATTGGCCATCCCTTTGTGCTTCAAAAGCCAGTACTATGCCTGTTGATTGAATGTTTTTATTATTTGGGAAGTCTACTTACCATCAAATGATGATAATCTACTTCTTGAACTTTTTAGTGTAACCAAAACAGTAGAGGTTGCAAGATCATGAGTTGGGCAGGTTGGCTAGCAAGTGGGATTGGGTTTACATGCAAAAACATCTTTTTTGTGAATAACCATCTTGTGTTTATGATTACAAATACAATATTATTAGTATCCAAATCTTGAGCAAAACGATTTAGGAGGTTGTATGCGTCAAAAATAGAGTTTGTCACTTTGTCACCTTCAGTCTGTTTCTCTTTTAGCTCTATATATAAACTATATGGCCCATTTCAGATAAAATATAAATAAATGGGTTCAAATAAGCACCTCTACAAAATAGTTGAAAGTGCTTCAGAGTTCCCACATGTCTTGCCCCTTTTCAAGATCATTACCTCAATTGTTGCTCATTAGACATTATGTCATTATTATTGTTTTTGTTCACGTACATATAACAGACCTGGTCTGCCTGCACCTTGGATACTTTTGCTGCTCATATGTTGTTTAAAAACTAGCTATTTTTTTTTGTTCTTTAATTTTCTTTAGGATTTCTAAGTCGTAGTTGATAACTATAGATCTTGTCTAAAGAACGTTTCTTGTTTTCATTCTGACTTCTTTAGCCTTCAAACATAAATTGTATTGCTGATTCTCATGCCAATATACATTAAGCTTTAGTACCTACAAACAGTAGCATTAAAATTCCGTACTATATATGTACTTCCACTCGCTATTCAGGACTTGATCAACATCTATATTAGGCTTCTCTGATTACCCTGTCAGGGTATTAGATCATCTCATCATCTTCGTTTAATATTCCACATATAAAATCATAGACATGGTTGAGAAAGTTTTTCCAACTTTGAAGATTTAAAGGAGCAGCTTATTTTATAAAGATGTTCTTTACCTTACCAATAAATAATGTAAAACTTGTTATGTACTATGATCTGTTTAAGGAATATTTTGAGTACATATATATTTACCCAAAAATTTCACATTACAGTTCTGGTATATTTGAACACTAGATATGATGAGGGTTGAATCAATGTGGGGAAAGGACATTTGACAAAGTTGTGGGTCAGAAGCTACCTATAGTTTCGGTAAACAACAAATCAAAGTGCCCGGTTGGCCAGACTTAGCTGTTTGGCTATTCCATTTTTTTTTTGTAACTGTTAGTTTGTATTAAAATTTTAAAATGATGATGACGGTTCATGAATATAATACATACTTTCATATTCCAAGTACAAAAAGTAAATAAAAAGGTTAAACTCCGGTTCGAGTCACATGGCTAGTTCCACGTTCCAACTGTTAAACTGAACCATATAGATCCCAAACCGGCCAACTTGTTTGGGTTTTGGTGGTTTCAACAGTTTTTTAATACCCCTAAGGCCCTAAGCACAACAGCTTGATGCTGTTATCAATTACTTAATTCATGGTTAAAACATTCAAATTCAGTGTATAAGTATGATATGTAGTCTCTGTATGTGTTATGAACAAACTACTTCACCTATACTAAAGTGCAGTCCAAAATTTTCACCAGATAGAACATACTATACTGTAGTCATGAAACATTGAATAACAGGTTTTGATGTGTATTTATGCAGGGAAATAACAGGAGTGAGATTGAAAGGCTGGACAGACAAAGGAAGGAAGACCTAAAAAACATGTTGAAGGGATTTGTGCTTAATCAGGTAAATAACAACACTTTTCTTTTTCCTTGTGATTTTAATATGTTTGCTTGCTTAATTAATTATTTAATTAATTCAATAATATATATGAGCCTATTTTCAGGTGGCATTTTCGGTGAAAATTGGAATGGAATGGGCAAAAGTTGCAGAGGATATGCCTGCTGATGGTTGTTGAGTTAGGTGTGTTATTGTACATTTTGTTCACTTTAGCTTTAACTTATTCACCTTCTTTTATACACGAATAAGTGGTAATCATTTTTAATTTACCACGCAGTCAAATTTATGAATGAATCTCATTTCCATAGCCTCAACATAACATTGATTAATATATAATGTGTTGCAACTTTCCATCTCAACATTCCCCATTCTGTACTCTTCAAATTCTAGTATCTATTCAACATATTTTTTCATATGGTCTATTAGTAATCTAAATTAAAGATAAATTGAATTTTAATAATCCAAACTATATGATTTATTGATCGAGAGAAGAGACTTAGCCTTTTAATTTTCTAACAAGCATCAATAATTTATATAAAGCCCAAAAAATTAGCAAGAAGCTAGCAACAAAGACTTGAAGTTACATAGTTGCGGAAAGAAAGCTTTGATAGTTTTCATAATAATGTCAGAATGTTTTACGATTTATGCTCTTAACTCAATGGTTTTAATGCTATACACTTGCCTACAAGGACACTTTGTAAAATTAATATTACACCACATAAACCACTTTAAAGATGAGTTTTTTTCTCTCGGCTACCAAGTTGTGGCGTGTGGATTCTAGACTCAACATCGAGAGGTCACTTATTGAATTTACTAATAAGCATATACGTAGAGATTACAAATAGCAATGGGAAAAAAGCTTTCATAATAATGTCAGAATCTTTTTGAGATAAAGACCCATAATTTATGCTCTTAGCTCAATATTTTATATATATTTTTTTATTTTTTTGATATTATTATTATTATTATTATTATTATTGTTGTTATTATTATTATTATTATTATTTATCTATCTATTTATTTATTTATTTTTGTATTGGAGGCTTTCCTTCATATGAATTTATATCCAACCATGTGCATCCACACATCCATCTTAACATCTTCATCACAGCAGTCTTCAACATACACACTTGTTTCTTCTTGATTGGCCAGTAATCATATTCGTACAACATAGTCGGTCTTACTGCAACCTTGTAGAATTTCTCTTTCAATTTTCCAGAAACCTCTTATCACACAAAACACTTGTAGCGGATCACCATTTGCACCACCCTGCCTGAATGCGGTGTGCTACATAGCAGTCAATTTCCCCGTCACTTGGGATGTCAAAGCACTTCCATACATATCCCTAATTAGCTCAATATATTTCCAAGGAATACCTCTACGTACAAGGCAATCCCAAATCATATTGTGTGGTACACTATCATAGGCTTTGTCAAGATGGATGAACACCATATGCAAATCCCGTTTTGTCTCTCTGTACATCTCCATCAGCCTCCGCAGAATGTGAATCGCCTCTATAGGCGAACGTCCCAACATAAAACCAAACAGGTTCATTGAAACCTGAATTTCATGCATCGGTCTTGCTTCGATTACTCTTTTGCATAATTCATTGTGTGACTCAACAACTTCATCCTCCTATGTGTTATACGGGTCAGAAATAGGTTAGCGGGTCAACATGTTTAACTAAACAGTATAAACTGGTCAATCCGAACATGGTTTGTTTTCTAAATGTGTTGGATGTGTCAACCCAAAGAATGATATTTTTATTATTGCAAGAATCCAAATTTCAATAGAAGCTAGCAATCACTATCAAATCAAATCAATTCCCATCCAAATCCAAAGCTTAGGCTATCCGTAATGGGGCTCCATGGGGGCGCCATGGAGCCCTTAGCGCCCTTTCATGCCCGGAAGCCCACCCCTTTGGGCACCATCATCATCATATTCCCCCTTTAGTGTCATCCTCTTCACACCTCTCCCCCTCTGTCCAAAACCTCATCACCGACGCCATGGGCGCTACCACCATTACGGTGGGGCTCCATGGATCCCTTTCACGCCCCACCATTACACATAGCCTTATAAAAGGGATTGAATATTTTGGAAGAATGCAAAATTAGCCAAAATGGGCTACCTAACTGCTAAAATTCATTTAAAAATACCTAAAAGGTACTTGGATGTAAGACATAATTTTTAACCCAAATGACATTATCTATGTTCACTGTCATATCTATATTCACAGTCATTTGTAAGACCCTAAGTTACAGTTGCATTTGAAAACTACAACAGTAAGCCCTTGAGGGTTGAGGTTGCCCAGCAACCAAAGTTTCCTTAACCTTTGGATACAGGAATTTTTAATATGTTGAAAGTATATGCTACTAAAAAGTAACTCGAAACTTGCATTGAAGAATATGCGGATTTGAAATGTGCCAATTCTGTTGAGAGAGGTTGTCAAGGATAAAGTAAGAGAAAACAAAAGAATTAAACGAAACGAATCGTAGCATGATGATGAACATGCATGCTATTTTATGTTCTGGAATCTCGTTGAATTCAACTCTTGTTCTGGCTTGGAGACAAAGTACATCTTGCAACATATCTCTTCAATTTACTCCAGTTCTGTTAAAGATTTTTCCAAAGACAGTTCATATTGCTCATCACTTTGAACATATTAAAATTAGTTCCTTGGTTCATCATGTAATCCACACATGGGTACAAACAATTTACTAGCAGTAGATACTTCTTTAAGGATATTAAATAAAATTAGAGCCAATGAGAAATTTGTTGCACATATTGTGATCCACATTTGGCCAGAGGAGATTCTAAATGTCTAACCACTAGTGCAACTCAGCAGATTCTGTTATGACATAATAACTGAATAAGGGTATGAAAAATATGATATATTACATTATTTACAAAGCATTACAAGATTTAGACTGCGGGAATGCCACTTTAAATCCTGTCCTAATTCCCCAGAGATTTGACAAGATTATCTGCACCAGATACTGTAGTGTAACAAAAACTAAAGGATATAAATTTCCCAATTAATGATTTAAAGATTTAAATCACAATTAAGGATCACCTAATTAATTAATAAGATATTACTAGTTTGAAAGACAGGTGTTTCCAAATTGGTCATTGCAATTTGGGGGTCAAAACTGCAGATATAAATATTTCCACAATTAAGGTCTGTTTTGTGGTGTTTGTACCAAAAGTTGCAGTGTGCCCAAAAGAGGGGAAAATATGACCCATCAACTTCAAGTTGGAAGCAACTTTGTTTGGTTTGTTTTAAAAACCATCTAAATATGTTTCAGCTAATAATGCAGCTATGCCACAAATGAAACTTACAGCCTCCACTCAAAAGAGTATAATAAAAAGTAACAAAACATGTTGGATTAAGCTAAAACTGGTATCAATAGAAAAATAAGCAAAGTATTAGTGTACTGTGCTACATCTTTTAGTGCAGGAAGTTATATTTGATCAAACAAAATTAAACCTACATGGATTTTAAAAAGACCTAATTGGTCAAACACACCTGCATATATTCAAGATACACCCGAGTAGACATAAGTAGTGGTAAAAAAGAACCACATATGCAAAAACAGACACAAAAGATTCATGTATCTTAAATGATTAGCCCTGTCCTTAACAGATTCATTTATCTTTAAAGCTTAAAAGTAAATGAACAATCTCTGTTTTGCAATATCAAAATCTAGTTTCCAAACATAAAACTAAACAGGCATTTATCAAATACAAAAATCACTTTATAGAAGACCCACATAGGCTATTAATCCCAGCTGTAGCAATTCCAAAAGAAGAAACCTGAAAGATGAAACTGATTTCAGTTACTAAATATATTCTCTAAGATAAATTATTTAACACATACCTTCTAGATAATCAAGAAAACAGGTTGGTCTCCTTTTATGCTTCAGGGATCAAGCAAGGATGGACCATCGTTACATTCTTCAAATTTCATAAAACGTTCAACCGCACCTACGGCCCTTTTCTTGCCGGAAATCAGACTCGTAGCTTGTGAGACAGCCGATGTTACTACCTCATCATGTGCCTTAGATGTCCACGCTTTCACAATCTTTGTTGCTGTCAACAGCAAGCGTGTTGCTTTCATATCCATCACTTTACGATGTCGCTTATCTTCTTTCAGATCAAATATCAGGTTGTTAGCATTTCTGCAGGTTGAGCACTTGAAAGGACCGTCATTACCAGAAATGCATCTGGCATGGGTGAATGATCTACATTGAGAACAGCAGATGCGCTCTTCTTGAGAAGTAGAAACATGAATATCAAAACATATAGGACAGAAGGATTCTTCATGTTCAAGTAAGACACATGAAGTGCAAATTTTGTCGGCTTTGTTTTTCTTTCCATCCCAAACATAATGAATAAATTTTTCTCCTGCACAATGACAGAAACTGCAAATGGTATCCATATCATTGACACCCATAGTGAAGTTCTCGATCAGATCGATCAAAATTAGGGTTTTTGTGATGATATATTCGAGGGAGAGGGGCGGCGTTGGATCTCAGCAAATCGGGACGGTCAGATCATGTAATTTACATTTAAGCCACCTAATTTATAAGGAAATTCCACATACACCCATATGTGTTCAACTTCTTATGCCAACTCCAAAGATGTTTAAAATCTTAACTTGTCAAAATAAGCATACTAAATAAGGTCTAAATCTTTCATGCTTATGAACTTTCTTTTCCTAATGATATACGGTTAAAAATGCGCATAAAAAAGGTGCAGAGCCACATTCACTTTTCTTTACTTACATTTTTACAGTGAAAGTATAAATAAAGTAATTTAAGATCTTAATAGTAGAGCCTAATCACAGTCATCAGGTTATATGATTTCCTCCAATTACATCCACATACTTTACCTAAAATCTGAAACAACTCTACCTACATTCCTTATGGTTTAAATCTTTAGGTTAACGAATTCATATTTTGACACAGCAATCAAGTATTTTAGTTATACCCCTTGAGCAACAACATATCAATTGTACAAATTTCTAATTTCAAGAATCCAGATTTCACTAAAAGCTAGTAATCATTATCAAATCAAATCAAATAAAAAGCTATTTAAAGCTATAACAATAACTAAGGATTGAATATTTAGAAAGAATGAAGAATTTACCAAAATAGAGTACCTAGCTGCTAATATTCATTTAAAATTACCTAAAAGGTACTTGGAGGAAAGATAGGATCTCACAAAATGCTTCTCGCCTAAAATGACAGTATTTCAACTATGCTCAGATTTTTGTAAAATACAACATTAAATCCTTTTGCATAGCAATCAAATTTCAAAGACCTATTTCAAGTATCTGATTTGTAGCCACAACAATATTGTTACGGTTTCCTTAACCCTTTGATACATGGATTTTACCTTGCCCAACTTTTTTCACTAGTTTAATGTTTGGGATGGAAACAAAGACAAAGCCGACAAAATTTGCACATCATGTGTCTCGTGTTTGAACATGAAGAACCCTTTTGTCCTACCTGTTTTGATATCCATGTTTCCCCTTGTCAAGAAAAGAAGAGCACATCCATCCGCTGTTCTCAATGTAGATCTTTCACTCATGCGCTATCTATGTTCATTGTCCACCAATCAAACCTCGTTTTCCTTTCCTTTGCATCATCTTTTTATTGACCTGCTAGTCGTAATCTGAATCACGCTATTCACACTTCTCTTCATATTTCATCCAGACGATATCTTTAATCTTCTTCTTTTTTTTTTAATTTATTTTTTTTATTTATTTTACCACCTCCCTCACCGGCTCACCTCATGGTTGCTACCTTATGATATGGACCAACCCTATTGATATGGCCCAAACGTTGGTCCATGATCATCAGCCCAACAATCCAAAAAGGCCCAAGAAAAGTCTCCATTAGAATTGCTGATATATGCCCACGACATTTTATGCATGAGCTCTTCAACAAGCATCAAGCGTTTTCCCATGTTCTTAGTAATGTTCATGTTTTCCTTAATTGTAGTTGCACTTTTAATTTCCGTTTGTTGCACTTTCAGTTTTAGTTTGTTCGTTATTTAAGTTTAGATTGAGTAATAAAATATAGGAAAGAAAACTGTCATGGTGTTATGTGGTGCTAGGTTATTTTTTATTTAGTTTAAACAAAAATAATAAATAAAAAAGACATGTGTCATCATTTTATTGGAGCAGGCCCCACTCTCTCCCGTCTTCACTTCTAATGCTTCTCGTGGTGATTTCCATGCCAAAAATCACACCACCCATCACGCATAAATCACGTGCATACGGGGATGGTCCCACGTCGTGGCTTTGTGCCACATAGGCCATCATGCGGCCAACGACGCTGATATACCTTAACATGATCCGTGACTTTTTGAAAACAAAGTTTTTTATATAAAAATAAAAAAGTGTTTGGATTAGTTTTTATGGTGAGATTGCTTATTTAAAAGAGATTATACGTGGATAAGGTTAGGTGAATATAAGGTTAACTGAGGGCATTATGATAATTACACCATCAAAAAGCAAAAATTACTTTAAAATCAGGTTTTTCTGACTTTTGTAACTGTTTTTTTGACCTTTTACAAAAAACTAAAATGAAAAATGTTTTTTAGATTGCCAAACACTTAAAAACATTAAGCCCTTTTTATAAGTAATCTCAAACACCATCTGAAAATAGGTCAAAGAAAAAAGTCCCGTGTGATTTTCGTTCGAGTCCGATAATAAAGTTAAAAAAAAAGTGTTTGAGTAATAGAAAAATGATTTTTATTTTAACGTTTTGTAAATCACCAAAAAAACTATATTAAAAGTCGAATCTAGTTCTTTCAAATGCTTTTAGCTTTTTGATAGTACATTTAATATAAGGAGCATTTACATATTTTTTTCCTTCTTAAACTCTTTAATTACATATTTACCCATGTTAAAAATTCAATTACGTATTTCTTATTTTCAGAACATATATATATTACATATTTATCCATTCCATTAAAAGTAAGTTTTTATATGACTATTTTTATCCTTATTGACATGTATATATTTCCCTTATCATACCACATATTTCATTCTAAAACATATATTTTACATATTATAAAAATTAACTTATTGAATAACTACTTCTCAAGTTGGACCATTCTATATAAATAAAACAATAAAATCACATCTCGAAATAAAAATGTTCGAAACTTCATTTCAATACAAATCACCGATAATCAAAATTACATATCTAAATATAAATAATAAGTGTCAAAGCTTTAAACAATTCTCATACCAAACAAAAACAAATCAGTTTTCCTTAAATATTCATTCCCAAATTGGTTCTCAAATGCATAACTATCCAATGTCCCAATTTATTGTTCATGGAAAAATAAGCAGAGCAGTACCCCCAATAAAACATGGAAAGAACCAGCAACAAATTGTTTCAACATTCAAGCAAAGCAAGCACATCTTCCCGCCCATATTGAGGGCAAATTTATTTTTTTTAGAAAAACCACAGCACCCCAGTGTCCCAATTTATTGTTCATTGACGCCTAACATGCTGAAAAAAGCCACTTTTACCATATATAGTCTACTTCCTGAACCAATTTTATCCCATATATGCAATGTTTTAAAAACTGGTTTTTGGTTGAACCGGAAAACTTCCGGGGCCGGTATGACCGGTCGGACCGGTTAGACTGACCGGTTGAACCGGTTTGGGGATTTATATATTTTTTTTTATAAAAATGCTAATGAACTTGTACACCCCAACAAAAATAGTTAAAAATACAATTATAATCCACTAAAAAATAATACCATATAGGTATTTCACAAAAAAAGTATAAGTTTTAAATTTTAAAAAATACAAAAAAAAACAATAAATTCTAAAAAAAAATTAAAAAAAAAGTCCAGAAAACCGGAAAACCGCCCGGTTCGAAACAGTGCGGTTATGTTCAAAAAACCGGGGATTAAAAAACTGGTATGAGAACCGGTTGGCGGTTGAACCGGCCGGTTCGAACCAGTTTTAAAAACATTGCATATATGATCCCAGTCCCCACAATCTTCCACCTCTGTATTTTTCTTCCCATAAGTTTACTTCACCATTCATCCATCCAACCTTCATGGAATTCAATCTGGATACAGGATGGATCCCAACTTACATCAGCAGCTCGCTTCCATGATGAATTGCAGCACTTTTAAACATATATCCCAAACGATATAACAGAGATCTTGTTCCCTAGTACCACTTAACACATGAAAAGACAGGATCAAGAGAGGACAACAACTCAACCCATGCCATACCAACATGAGCCTATGTGCAGCCAACAATTGACCCAACCACAACACGAAAGAAAAACACACACATACATGAATAAAGATCCTTCGCCACACGAAACAATGTACCTGTAGCCGCCTTACCCCATCTACCTGTCTTCTTTCACAGCCACCTCAATGTAAGGAAACACACACCAAAATAACCTATAAAATTTTACTAATATGAAAGACATATTATTCCAAATTGGTCATTGCAATTTGGGGGTCAAAACTGTGGATATAAGTTTTTCAACAAATAAGGTCTGTTTTGTGGTGTTTGTACCAGAAGTTGCATTGTGCCCAAAAGAGGGGAAATATGACCCATCAACTTCAAGTTGGAAGCAACTTTGTTTGGTTTGTTTTAAAAACCATCTAAATATGTTTCAGCTAACAATGCAACTATACCAGAAATAAAACTTACAGCCACCACTTAAAGAATATAATAAAAAAGTAACAAAACATGTTGGATTAACCTAAAAGTAGTATCAATAGAAATATAAGTAATTTATTAGTGTGCTGTGCTACATCTTTCAGTGCAGGAAGTTATATAAATCTAGGAATTTTGATCAAACAAAAATGAAACGTACATGGATTTTAAAAAAACACCTAATTGGTCAAACACACCTGCATAAATTCAAGATACACCTCAGTAGACATAAGTGGTGGTAAAAAAGAACCACATATACAAAAACAGACATAAATGATTCATGTATCTTAAATGATTAGCTCTGACCTTAACAAATTCATGTGTATTCAAAGCTTAAATGCAAATGAACAATCTCTGTGTTGCAATATCAAAATCTAGTTTCCAAACATAAAACTAACTGCCATTTATCAGATACAAAAATAACTCTATAAAAGACCCACGACTGTAGCAATTCCAAAAAGAGAAACCTGAAAGATGAAACTGATTTCAGTTACTAAATATATTCTCTAAGATAAATTATTTAACACATACCTTCTAGATAATCAAGAAAACAGGCTGGTCTCCCTTTATATTTCAGGGATCAAGCAAAGATGGACCATCATTACATTCTTCAAATTTCATAAAACGTTCAACCGCACCTATGGCCCTTTTCTTGTCTGAAATCATATTTGTGGCTTGTAAGACAGTCGATGCTACTGCCTCATCATGTGCCTTAGATGTCCACGCTTTCACAATCTTCGTTGCTGTCAAAAGCAAGTGTGCTGCTTTCATATCCATCACTTTACGATGTTGCTTATCTTCTTTCAGATCAAATATCAGGCTATCAGCATTTCTGCAGGTTGAGCACTTGAAAGGACCGTCATAACCAGAAATGCATCTGGCATGGGTGAATGATCTACATTGAGAACAGCAGATGCGCTCTTCTTGAGAAGTAGAAACATGAATATCAAAACATGTAGGACAGAAGGATTCTTCATGTTCAAGTAGGACACATGAAGTGCAAATTTTGTTGGCTTTGTTTTTCTTTCCATCCCAAACATCATGAAGAATTTTTTCTCCTACACAATGACAGAAACTGCAAATGGTATCCATATCATTGATACCCATAGTGAAGTTCTCGATCAGATCGATCAAAATTAGGGTTTTTGTGATGATATAGTCGAGGGAGAGGGGCGCCGTTGGATCTCAGCAAATCGGGACGGTCAGATCATGTAATTTACATTTAAGCCACCTAATTTATAAGGAAATTCCACATACACCCCGATGTTTTCAACTTCTTATGCTAACACCAAAGATTGTTTAAAATCTTGACTTGTCAAACTCCAAAGATGGTTTAAAATCTTAACTTGTTAAAATAAGCATACTAAATAAGGTCTAAATCTTTCATGTTTATGAACTTTCTTTTCCTAATGATAACGATCATAGATGTTTCGTGTATATGGTTAAAAATGCGCATAAAAAAGGTGCAGAGCCGCATTCACTTTTCTTTACTTTCTTTTATATAGTAAAAGTAGAAATAAAGCAATTTAAGATCTTAATAATAGAGCCTAATCACAGTCATCAAGTTATATGATTTCCTCCAATTACATCCACATACTTCACCTAAAATCTGAAACAACTCTACCTACATTCCTTATGGTTTATGTCTTTAGTTTAACAAATTCATATTTTGACACAGCAATCAAGTATTGAAGTTATACACCTTGAGCAACAACATATCAATTGTACAAATTTCTAATATCAAGAGTCCAGATTTCAATAAAAGCTAAGAATCATTATCAAATCAAATAAAAAGCTATTCAAAGCTATAACAATAAGGATTAAATATTTAGAAAGAATGTAGAATTTACCAAAATGAAGTACCTAACTGCTAATATTCATTTAAAAATACCTAAAAGGTACTTGGAGGAAAGATAGAACTCGTAAAATGCTTCTGGCCCAAATGACGGTATTTCAACTATGTTCATTGTCATTTGTAAGAAGACCTAATTTACAGATTTTTGTAAACGAAAACACTAAAACCTTTTGCACAGCAATCAAAGTTTCAAATACCTATTTCAAGTGTCTGCTTTGTAGCCACAACACATTTTTGCATGGATTTTACCTTGCCCAACTTTTTTCAGTCTGTTTAATGTTTGGGATGGAAACAAAGGCAAAGCCGACAAAATCTGCACATCATGTGTCTCGTGCTAGAACACGTAGAATCCTTTTGTCCTACCTGTTTTAATATCCATGTTTCCCTGCAGCCCCTGTTCTCAATGTAGATCTTTCACCCATGCGAGATGCATCCGCTGTTCTCATTGGAGTCTGCCCAATTGACAATATCTATGTTCATTGTCCACCAATCAAACCTCGTTTTCGGTTTTCCTTTTGCATCATCGTCTTGTTGACGGCTAGTCGTAATCTGAATCCCGCTATTCACACTTCTCTTCATACCTCATCCAGATAATATCTTTAATCCTTTTTTTGTTTTGTTTTATTTTATTTATTATTTTGCGACCTCCCTCACCGACTCACCTCATGGCTCATGGTTCCAACCTTATGATATGGACCAAACATTGGTCCACATCATCAGCCCAACATTCTGGAAAGGCCCAAGAAACCTGTGAGCAGCCCATTAGAATTGCTGATTAAATTCGTCCAGCTTGCATGATGCCCACAAGCATTTTTCCATGTACATGTTCTTAGTAATGTTCATGATTTCCTTAATTGTAGATTTGTAGACTACAAATCTACAAATTTTGTAGTTAGCACTTTTAATTTCCGTTTGTTGCACTTTGAGTTTTAGTTTGTTTGTTATTTAAGTTCGGATTGAGTAATAAAATATAGGAAGAAAATTGTCTCAAACTTGTTTGAAATTTTCTCTAATTCTTGGAGCCTAACCCACTTAACGGGTCTTTCCTTTTGAGAGTTTGTAGGTTTTCTCCGTAAACCTATCACCTTACATCTTACATGCTAGGTGTGTTTGTGATTAAGGATGAGGGTAAAAGTGTTTATTAGGTCACCTGTGATGTGATGGTGTGTGATGAGTGCCACACGAACGCTGATTGGATCACACTATTTTAAACAAAAAAATAATTAAAGAACATGTGTGTCATCATTTTATTGGAGCAGGCCCCGCTCTCTCCCCTCACTCCTAATGTTTCTGGTAGAGATTTCCATGCCTAAAAATTACACCACCCATCACGCGTAGGAGAGGATGGTTTCACGTCATGGCTTTGTGCCACATAGGCCATCATGCGGCCAATAACGTTGGTATACCGCCATCCTTTAACTTGATCCGTGACTTTTTTAAAACAAAGTTTTTTAATTAAAAATAAGAAAAAGTGTTTGGATTAGCTTTTATGGTGAGATTGCTTATTTTATATGTAAAATAACTAAGAAGAGATTATGCGGGGATAAGGTTAGGTGAATATAAGGTTAGACGAGAGTATTATGATAATTGTACCATCAAAAAACGAAAATTACTTCAGAAAGCCAAGTTTTTCTAACTTTTCCAACTGTTTTTTGACCCTTTACAAAAAACTAAAATGAAAAGTGTTTTTGAGTTTGCCAAACACTTAAAACCAATAAGCTCTTTTTATAAGAAATCTCAAACACCATCTAAAAATAAGTCAAAGAAAAAAGTCCAGTGTGATTTTCGTTCGAGTCCGGGAATAAAGACAAAAGAAAGTGTTTGAGTAATAGAAAAATGAATTTTATTTTAAGTTTTTGTAAATCACAAGAAAAAACTATATTAAAAGTCGAATCTGGTTCTTTTAAATGTTTTAACTTTTTTATAGTACATTTAATATAAGGAGCATTTACATATTTTTATCTTCCTAAACTCTTTAATTACATATTTACCCATGTTAAAATTTCAATTACGTATTTCCCATCTCCAAAGCATATGTATTACGGGAAAAGATCTATAGAAAACCAATAATTATCCAGAAAACCAAAAAACCAACCTTTTTTTCTCTATAACTTCTTCATATATTAATATTTTTTAAAAATAATTTCACCAAAAATTCTATAATTTTATTAGCTTTATTTATGGGGAAAAAAAATTTAAAAATAAAAAGTTTAGTGATTTTTTATTATTGCATCATGCAATACTACCAATAGTATTGCATAATGCATTATAATTAAAACTACTTAAAAACAAGAGACTTAACTTAAATATGAATGTGGTTTATGCGAATAATGTAAAAAACAAAGAATTGACATTCATAAACCAATTTTATATTATTGTTGCATAGTGAAATATTAATTTCAAGCTAAAATTCGAATTTTATTTTATTTTTAAAAAAAACTTGAAAACGTTTTTAAAGTTTTTTCTTTTTCCAATATTCTTAAAATCATGAAAGAAACATATAAAAAAAGTTTAAAAAAAAATAATTTTTTTCCTTGGTTTTTTGGTTTTTTATAAAATATTGGTTTTCTATAGAACCCAACCCTATGTATTACATATTACTTATTTATACATTTTATAAAAATTAACTTATCGAATGACTACTTCCCAAGTTCGACCATTCTATATAAATAAAACAATAAAATTACATCTTGAAATAAAAATGTTCAAAACTTCATTTCAATAAAAATCACCGATAATCGAAATTACATATCTAAATATAAATAATAAGTGTCAAAGCTTTAAACAATTCCCATACGAAACAAAAACAAATCAGTTTTCCTTAGATATTCATTCCAAAATTGGTTCACAAATGCATAACCTAGTATTTGGCATAACCCGCGGTACCCCATAATAAAACATGGAAAGAACCAGCAACAAATTGTTTCAAGCAAAGACAGGATCAAAAGAGGACAAAAACTCAACCCATGCCATATCAACATGAGCCTATGTGCAGCCCACAATTGACCCAACCAGAACACGAAAGAATGAAGATCCTTCGCAACACGAAACAATGTAGCTGTAGCCGCCTTACCCCATCTACCTGTCTTCTTTCACAGCCACCTCAATGTAAAGAAACACACACCAAAAGAACCTATGAAATTTTACTAATATGAAAGACAGATTATTCCAAATTGGTCATTGCAATTTGGGGTCAAAACTGTGGATAAAAAATTTTCAACAATTAAGGTCTGTTTTGTGGTGTTTATAGCAGAAGTTGCATTGTGTCCAAAAGAGGGGAAATATGACCCATCAAGTTGGAAGCAACTTTGTTTGGTTTATTTTAACAAACCATCCAAATATGTAAAAAAATAATGCAGCTATGCCACAAATGAAACTTACAGCCTCCACTCAAAAGAATATTAAACTATAATACAATACACAACATAAAGTACCACCTCTAATGCTCAAGTTACACCTTTTTATGCACATATAGGTTACCACTTTTGAAGCTTTGTTTACAATCTGTTATGCATCTCCCCACTCTTCCTTCGCTTTATACATATAAGCCTTTTCCACATGTGTATGTACTCTCACACCATGCCTCCGGCCACAATTTTCAACCCCGTCGTACCACCCTCCAACCCCCCACATTGAATGTCATTCCTAAAGGACGCTACAGGAGCAAGAACAGTGGTCATGGAACTGTTGATGGATTTTCTTATATACGCATCTGGATTCGGTCTGCTTTCTTCACGAATTCTCAATTGACGAATCTCTTTCTCTCTCTAAGGAACATGATCGGTTTCTTTCTCTCTCTAAGAAATCAGAATTCAGAACCCTAACGATGAACATCAAGTTTTAAAATCTTGATCCGGATGAAGCCCTAGCTTTATGCGTGTACCAGGATCTTCATTTTCACCACTCAAAATCCTAGGTTCTTTCATTCTTCTCAATGGGTAACAAAATCCTACTCTCTTTGTTCTTTATTGTAGATTTACGTTTTCCAATTAGTCGGGTTCTTGATCGGTAATTACATTATTTTTTGTCTTAATAGTTTAGTGTTGAATCTGTTGGAGAAAGTAATTTGGTATGTGTTTAAGAATGCTTGAATTCAAATTGTTGTTAAGCCTTACATTTACTTTAAATTATAAGTGACATCAATATGTTGGGGTAACTATTTAAGATAACTGAGCCTAAGATTCCATATTTCCATATGTATTTAGCTATTTGTAAAGATTATAATGTTTTAACTTTATAGGAGGCAATTTATTGATGCTTATTTTGATCCTTTATTTTGTATTTAATTTAATTTTGGGGTTGGGTAATGGCACTTTAGCGTACTTTAATCCTTACAGTATATTGATGCTTTTTTTCTCTCATTTTTTTTTTCATTTTCTCATATTTATTCATTTCCCAACTTATTTTGTCTAACTTTTGTATGATTTTTTGTTATTTTATTATTTGCTTGCAGGTTTGGAGAGTTTTGTTTGTAGTTGCAGGTATTTTCTTTACTTTAATGGGTTGTGGGTGAATATTTCATTCCATTGTGTGTTTTATAACATTTTCTGTTTGGATACTCCTAGGTGAGCTTTGGGTGTTTTTGTTTTTAGGTGTTGTTTGTTGGTATATTTCATAGTTCTACTGTATGTTTTGTCTTATGCATTTTAATTTGTTAGTGGTGTAAGAATTTGGTTATGTAGACAGATTACAAAGCTCTTTGAATTCTTTTGACAGTTTGTGTGTGTTTTTTGTGCTGTTGTATATCTTTCTAACCAAATTTCCTAATGCTCTGTCCTTTTATTTTTTGAAAAAGTAGTGAAATGTGATACCAATTATTCAAAATTGCTTTTCAAGGATTTAGAGGTTTAAACAAAAACAGTTTTGCATCGGTCAAACCTTACCTTATATGTTGAAAAAATCTGATTATAATAGTTAATACAATTGGCAATTTGATGGTATGGTTTACTCTTGGGTATACTAATTTAATGAAATTGGATGTCGTGTATTTTATGATGTTAACAAATCTGTTGTTTGGTGTCTAATAAACCTTTGCATAGCATATGCAGGTTCGTTGGTTTAGTTCGGTATATATAGTATGTACATCTTTAGATTAAAATATCATGTTTGCTTAATCAGTCCCAAAAGGAAGGCACCACTGGAAGAAGGTATAGTATGTACATCTTTAGTTCTATTTTTCCTGCATAGCTTTCAATTGCATGTACATTTCCCACTGTTTATTGTGTTGTTGCTTCTCAATTGTGTTCTTTTCTTTGGGTTTTACATCTGTAGCCTTGCCGCTTGCAATGGTTGGCAAAAAACACAGCCCTAAAAATTAAGAGTCAAGAAGGAACTAAAGAAAGAACGGTGACCGGTGGCTTTTCAGGGTATCTAATGGCCTATTAGGAAACCCTCTTTGGATGCTACCAACCTTTTGGTGAAAAATGGTAACTCCAATGGCCTATATGATATGTTATAGAATTTCGTTTTGGTAAACTTTAACCCATGCACGTTATTTTCGTTTTAGTTAAGCTTCTTCTAGGTGGTGTAGGTGGTGTTGTGGGATTAATATGCTTAGGACCTTATGGACTACCTTTTGTTGGTTTTATGTGCTTCTCATAAATGACTTCGACATGTTGGTGTCTCATTTTGGTAAATTTTTGGCCAAGTGGTTGTATGGTATTAGTGCACGTTTTATTTATTTTTTAAGTTTTCGTCGGCTCATATCGTTTTGTTTATTTTACATGTTATTTGTGTTATGCGTTTGCACTTTTGTATGCCGCCTTGCATGTTTCACATCGATTCTTTTACATCGTTTGAAGACACATGCCGAGAAACACGTAACGACTCGCAATGACTCAACAACGGCCCTGCTAGCCGCAACGCGCTAATCGTCCCACTTGTAATAAAAAGTAACAAAACATGTTGGATTAAGCTAAAAATGCTACATCTGCTACATCTTCCACTGCAGGAAGTTGTATAAATCTGGGAATTTTGATCAAACAAAAATGAAACCTACATTGATTTTAAAAAGACCTAATTAGTCAAACACATGTCCTAAAATTAGCCCTAACCAAGTACACCTGCATATATTCAAGATACACCTCAGTAGACATAAGTAGTCGTAAAAAAGAACCGCATATGCAAAAACAGACATATATAGACCTGTATGACAAAAGTCTTTAATTATGCCCTTAAATGATTAGCTCTGACCTTATACAGAATCATGTATCTTCAAAGCTTAAAAGTAAATGAACAATCTCTGTGTTGCAATTTCAAAAGCTAGTTTCCAAACATAAAACTAAACTGGCATTTATCAAATACAAAAATTACTTTATAAAAGACCCACAGCTGTAGCAATTCCAAAAAGAGAAACCTGAAAGATGAAACTTATTTCAGTTACTAGACATATTTGCTAAGATAAATTAATTAACACATACCTTCTAGACAATCAAGAAAACAGGCTAGTCTCCCTTTGGTTGCGTTTGGTTGTGGAAAACGTTTTCCAGTTTTCCATTTTCAGTTTTCTAGAAAATGAAATGGGTTTTCCATTTCTAGAAAACACTTGGAAAATTTTGAAAACGCGATCTAACCAAAAGATGTGTTTTCCATTTTCTGGAAAATAGAAAACGGAAATTGGAAAACAATGCAAAACTATTTTCCAAATTTAGTTAAAAGAATGGAAAACTGTATTTTCTGTTTTCTAGGAAATTTTTTTCAGAAAACTATCACTAGAACGCGTTTTCTGTTTTCCATGTTTTCTTAGAAAACAGAAATGGAAAACACCCCATGTTTTCCACAACCAAACGCGCCCTTTATGTTTCAGGGATCAAGGAGGGATGGACCATCGTTACATTCTTCAAATTTCATAAAACGTTCAACCGCACCTACGGCCCTTTTCTTGCCGGAAATCAAACTTGTAGCTTGTGAGACAGCCGATGTTACCCTCATCATGTGCCTTGGATGTCCACGCATTCACAATCTTTGTTGCTATCAAGAGCAAGCGTGCTGCTTTCATATCCATCACTTTACGATGTTGCTTATCTTCTTTCAGATCAAATATCAGGCTAGCAGCATTTCTGCAGGTTGAGCACTTGAAAGGACCGTCATTACCAGAAATGCATCTGGCATGGGTAAAAGATCTGCATTGAGAATAACCGATGCGCTCCTCTTGACAAGGGGAGACATGGATATCGAAACAGGCGGGACAAAAGGATTCACCGTGTTCAAGCAGGACACATGATGTGCAAATCTTGTTGGCTTTACCTTTGTTTAGTGATTTGCAGATCACACGAGTCTCCCGCTTGCTTGAACACGAAGAATCCTTTTATCCCACATGTTTTGATATTCATGTTTACCCTTTGTCAAACCTCGTCTTCCTTTTCCTTTGCATCATCATCGTCTTGTTGTATCCTTTATATAGTCGGTCGGTCGGTCGTAATCCGAATCCCGCTATTCACACTTCTCTTCATATCTCATCCACCAGACATTATCTTAACCCTAATTGATTGATATGGCCCAAACAATCCAGCAAGGCCCAAGAGAAGTATGAGCAGCCCATTAGAATTAGAATTGCTGATTAAATTCCTCCACCTGCCCACGAGCATTTTATGCATGAACTCTTATTTTCCCATGTTTTCCTTAATTTTGTAGTTGCACTTTCAAATTCCGTTTGTTGCACTTTCAGTTTTAGTTTGTTTGTTATTTAAGTTCGGATTGAGTAATATAATATAGAAAGAAAAGTGTCCGAAACTTGTTTGAAATTCTCTTTATATTTTGGAGTAACGGGCCTTTCATTTTTATTTTGTGAGTTTGTAAGTTTTCTTCGTAAACTTATCACCTCACAAGTCACATTTTACATTTTAGGTGTGTTTGACTGTTTGTGATTGAAGATGAGAGTAAAAGTGTTTATTAGGGCATCAACGGTGATGTGATGGGGTGTGATGAGTGTCACGCGGATGCAGATTGAATCACACAATTTTATAACACACATGGTGTGATGTGGTGTGTGGTGTTGAGTTATTTTTTTTAGTTTAAACAAAACATAATTAAAAAAACATGTGTGTCATCATTTTATTGGAACAAGCCCCACTCTCTCCCCTCTTCACTCCTAATGATTCTCGTGGGGAATGGTTCCACGCAGTGGCTTTGTGCCACATAGGCCATCACGTGGCCAACAATGCTGGTATACCGACATCCCTTAACTTGATCTATGACTTTTTTATAACAGAGTTTTTTTTTTTAAGAAAAGTGTTTGGGTTAGCGTTTATGGTAAGATTGCTTATATTATACGTAAAATAACTAAAAAATTGTTTTATTGTTTGGCAAACTCAAAAACACTTTTAATTTTAGCTTTTTGTAAAAGGTTAAAAAACAGTTTTTTTAAAAAAAAGTCTTTGAGTGTGATTTTCATTCATGTCTAGGAATAAAGTAAAAAAAAAAGTGTTTGGATAATGGAACAATGATTTTTATTTTAACTTTTTGTAAATCACCAAAAAAAACTACATTAAAAGTCGAATCTGGTTCTTTTAATTGTTTTTGGCTTGTTGATAGTACAGTTAATATAAAAATATAAAGAGCGTTTACATATTTTCTCTTCTTAAACTCTTTTTATCTACATATTTACCCACGTCAAAGATTCAATTACATATTTTCCCTTTCCAAAACATATATATTACATATTTATCCATGCCATTAAAATTTAACTTTTTGAATGACTATTTTATCCTTATTGACATATATATATTTTCCCTTATATTAATTACATATTTATCCAAGCTAAAATAAATAAAAAATTCAATCGTATATTTCCATTCTAAAACAGATATTTTACATATTTGTACATTTTATAAAAATAAAGTGGGGCCAACCGCGCGTTGCAACAGCGTCAGTCTTCGTCTTTGTAATCGATTTGTATTGCGATGCTTCGTCTTTGTCTTTGTAACCGATTTGTATTGCGATGCTTCCGTCCGTGAGTAATTGTCATAGAATAAAATGTACACTACATACTCAACATCAGTGCTAATTCGCGCACAAAAAATATGTACCCCGGCTAAAAAAACCCATTTTTACACAAAGTATTCTTCAAATTCAAAATCTAGGCTTACGTTGTCATACTTTTAAGGTTTTATACAGAGATTTAGCTTATGGTTGTAACAATAGTTTATAGAATGCAAGAAATAAAGCTAATCAAAGCAGAAATTGACTTTAGTGATAGAAAAAATATATATAAAAAGAATCAGAAATGGATGTACCTTCAAACTTAGAACATCAAATACAGGGAAGCACACCTGCAAACAATGAAGGATATAAAAAAAATAAGCTTCAATGGTATAGAAAAGAGTAGACAATGTTAATCGATTAAACATAAACAATAAATTTATAATAACCTAACATCAGAGTACCAAATAATCTGCAAGACATCTTAATAATCAAATTGAAAAGATAGAAAAATCCTCAAATTAGTGTGTGAAAATCTGAAGAAAAAAATGTTAAAAATAAATATAGGTGCTTAAAAAGTCTAGATTAACCGACTTGACACCAATGATATTGAAGTAATAACAAAAATCAGCTAAATAATCTATAGGACATCGTTGAATTGATTCGTTGTTTCTTCAAGCTTTGATGACCCGTTTTCAAGGTCGGTTATTTGTTCCTTTGCTAGCTTTTTTGTGTGGCTCACCAGAGTCATTGATATGCATATTGAATTATTGATGTTTGCTGATTATTTAATTAAATGCATTTTTTTTGCAGCAATGTAGCATGTAACTATTTGACAGTGACAAAGCTAAGATCCAATTTAAGGTTAAAATTTTTAATATATACAAATATGCCAATTTCATCACAGGTAACTAGCGAAGGCTCTTTACTATTTAAGATTTTAACTTTTTCTTTAATCACAAAAAACATGACCAAACATACAAATATCTTTTCATTCATCATGTTAATATCCTCCCTTCCTTAGAATTTGAATACATAATACCATTTAGCCTTATGTCAGATGTCAATATGGCATCTGGACCATTTTTTCTGTAGTGTTTAATAATGGACTTCATTCATAGAAGACCAAAAAATTAACCCAGCAACTTTACGAAAGTGGTAGGTAACTTTCGATGCATTTTAGCTAGATGTCATAGTTTGAAAGGATAAACACTGATAACAAAGATTAGTTGCTGATATTTTCACCATTTGATATGGTGACAAAGGAGTATGCATGCTATAGAGATGATTGAATTATTGATGATAATGTAGTAGGCTTAATGGCTTATTGAATGCTCATACTCGGTTAATTTAATGCTTAACCCAATTTGGGAAGAAATGAATAAAACAAAACTCAGAAATTGATGTACCTTCAAAGCTGCAACAGCAAATACAGGGAAGCACACCTGCAAACAAAGAAGCAATTAAAAAAAATAAGCCTGAATAGTATAGAAAATAGTGGAACATGCTGACAGTGTTCATGGTACCTTCAGGCGAACGTGTCTTCTTCAGCGGATTTTCCAACCTGCTCAAGAGTTCTCCTCGATTTCGTTGGCATTAAAGATGTAAAATTCCAGAATTGCCCTTTTACTAAGACCATATACCCTCACACAATGAGATCATATGACCAAAACACCTTCAATTACTATTCAAAATCTTGATTTTTATATATACTAGGTTGTGACCCGCCATGCATTGCGGCCACGTCACCATATTACGCAAAGCAACCGAGAGTTCTCAATAAAGAAAAGAGATCTCCGATTAAAACTCCATAAGTAGATATAGATTTTCTTTGTATGTGAATGAGTAGAAAAATCGGATCCATTAATGTCAAAAACAAATTCATGAGTTTAAACTACAAAAATGACAACTTTGTTTTGAGTAATTAATTTTTATGTGCCTCTAGTCTTACCACAAAAGGACTGCGAAATGAAATCAATATATCACGCTTAACCAAAATGCTTTCAACTGCATGCTTACGAATCATATCAGCTTTCTTCAAAACCTGCAATACTTGATCCAAATTAAGTTCTTTTAGCTCTAAAACTCACATAGTTTTCATATTTTATCACGCTAAATGTTTAAATTCTTCCAAGTCGGTTACTTCAGGTTGAATGAAGCTCTCACCTTTATGGCAAATACGTGACATGTTGCCCTTTTCTTGGCTAGAAAAACTCGTCCAAGCGCACCTCTGCTAATTGGTTTTATTATTGCTTGCCCGCAGACAATGGGCTCTTTCATCTTCTAATGAACTATCTTCATTGGCCATGGCAGTTGATGATTCTATCTTATCGTCATTTATCTGCACACAATCTGCCCACAAAGAAGTTCGTATTTCTCCCGGTGTTTTACAAAGGAAAAGTTTTCAGTTAAGAGATGAGATGATATCGACATACAAAGGAAAGATACATATCACCTAAGGCTGCTTACAAACAAAGTCCGTAGACGGACAAATAATAGAATCAAACATATTCAATTTCATAAAAGTTACATAGATATGAAACTAATGTAGCTGAGTATAGAAAATTCTCATTAAACAATATAGTTATCATAAGGAGAATATACTATTTTGCATTATTTCTCTTTAAACACCTAAGGTTAATCTAAATATCTATCTAATTATTCATAAAGTAAACTTCAGGAATCAGAACTATATAAGAAGATCGTGTTAATATATTGAATTAACTTGTAAATATATATACGCCTAACATTAAAAATATAACCGGGTTCAAACTTCAAAGTGAAAATATAAAAACTAACCTTAGGTGATTTTTCTATAGGTGATTTGTTATCTACAACTCCTTTCCGATCTTCAATCAATAATTTGGCTTCGCCCCTGACCCCTCCAAGAATAATGGATTCAAATAAGTTACAGTAACCTTCACATTTAAGTTTTATCTCATAATATCTCATATTGTGTGTGACATTAAAGAACTTGAACCAGAGCTGTCATATGTTCTTCATCAATGGTGGAGAACTTCTGTGCAAGCATTTATGACATCTTTTTCTCTACCAAACTTAACCTAAAGCTTACATAACCTAAAATGGATATGCATATTGTATGCCACATGATCAGAGTCTAAGCAAGGGCTGACCTGTAATCCTCCACAACAACACATAGTTTTCCTTTTTTCATTTTCTTCCATCTGGCAAAAAAAAAAAAAAAGTCAAGAGTGTGACTTCAAGATAAACAATGAGAAACTTCTGACCAAGTTCATATATTTCATAACTTGAGTCTTTAATTATAGTATCCAAGCTAACTGTGGTTACAATATTGCTAATTTAGTAATTTGCTCTAGAAAATAAAGTTACAACTCACACATAGCTTTGAAGTTTGAACACGAACCCAAATGGCAAAATCCAAATCAGAAATCAAAATTTGATTTCGAAGGAAATATAATCACCTATGGACCAAAAGTTAGCAAAATCTAAATCAGAAATTAAAATCTACCTTTGATCGTGTTGAGCAAATCAATCTCCTACGACCGTCCATCAAATTTTGGCCGTGTCCAAAATTCCTTTAACGCCAATTTTCTTACAGCAAACCAAACCCATAAATCAAGGGTCGAGCAAAGCAGGATCCAAGCATAGCAAACCTACCTTCGAACCAAAAACACTGAACATATATTAAGATATTAGTGTTGCAACTTCAATGCTATTCCTGCAAGTAAAAAAACTTGATACAAAAACTTTCAATGGGAAAAAAGAGAAAGAGATTAAAGATGGAGAAACAAAACAGAATTCTAAGAATTATGGGACTCACTAAATCTCTCATATTATTGTTCAAATGATATGAGAAGGCAAGGCTCTGTAAAAAATAAAGAAAGTCAAGATTAAGAAAACAGAACACAAACATAAGTTAAGGAGGCTAAATTCCAAGATCATTATAGACCTTTCCCATTCTCATTTCACAAACCTAAGAACAAAACATGCAATGACTACTATTAACAAAAAATTATATCAATGCATGATTAATTTACAAAGCTACAAAAAGAAAAAAGGAAGAGAAAACAGAAGAATTAACACTGTTGTTCCATTCACTAACGAAACAAATCGTAGCGTGATGATGAACATGCATGCTAATTTATGTTCCGGAATCTCTTGTTGAATTCAACTCTTGTTCTAGTCTTGGAGACAAGGTACTTCTTGCACCAAATCTTCAAATAATTCTGTTAAAGATTTTCCCAAAGACAATTCATGTTGCTCATCAATTTCGACATATTAAAAGTCAGTACTTCCTTGGTTCCTCATGTAATCAACATGGGTACAGACAATTTACTTACAGTAGCTATTTCTTTTAAGGATATTGAATTAGTATAGAGCCAATGAGAAATTTGTTGCACATATTGTGATCCCCATTTGGCCAGAGGGAATTCACTAGTGCAACTCAGCAGATTCTGTTATGACAGAATAACTGAACAAGGGTATGAAAAAAAATTATATATTACATTATTTACAAAGCATTACAAGAGTTTAGACTGCGTAAATTCTAACCACGACTATAAACGGTAGGTGGCGTTTATAGGTGGTGTCAGCAGAGGCAAATGGTAGGCTAAGGGCGGCAATGGAAGAGGTATTGTTGTGGTGTCAACTGTGACGGCCACAAGTCAGTATGACGAGGGTGATAGATTTTAATTCTTTAAGATTCTTTCCATTCAAATTCCAACTCCAATTCTTTTTGACAATGCGATTTTAAATCCAGTCTTAATTCTCCAGAGATGTGACAAGATTATCAACACCAGATACAACTGTAGTGTAACAAAAACAAAGGATATAAATTTCCCCAATTAATTATTTCAAGATTTAAATCACAATTAAGGATTAACTAATTAATTAATAAGATATTACTAATATGAAAGACAGATTATTCCAAATTGGTCACTGCAATTTGGGGCTCAAAACTATGGATATAAATTTTTCCACAGTTAAAGGTCTGTCTTGTGGTGTTTATAGCAGAAGTTGCATTGTGCCCAAAAGAGGGAAAAATATGACCCATCAAGTTGGAAGGAACTTTGTTTGGTTTGTTTTAAAAACCATCCAAATATGTTTCAGGCTTTCAGCTAATAGTGCAGCTATGCCACAAATGAAACTTACAGATACCACTCAAAGAATAGAATAAAAAGTAACAAAACATGTTGGATTAGGCTAAAAATGGTATCAATAGAAAAATAAGCAAATTATTAGTGTACTGTGCTACATCTTTTAGTGCAGGAAGTTATATAAATCTAGGAATTTTGATCAAGCAAAAATGAAACCTACATGGATTTTATAAAGACTTAATTGGTCAAACACATGTCCTAAAATTAGCCCCTACTAAGTACACCTGCATATATTCAAGATACACCGTAACTGGAATCAATTTCATCTTTCAGGTTTCTCTTTTTGGAATTGCTACAGCTAGCCGGGAGTAATAGGCTATGTGGGTCTTTTATTAAGTAATTTTGTATTTGATAAATGCCAGTTTAGTTTTATGTTTGGAAACTAGTTTTTGATATTGCAAAACAGAGATTGTTCATTTACTTTTAAAATTTGAAGATACATGAATCTGTTAAGGTCCGGGCAAATCAATTAAGATACATGAATCTTTTATGTCTGTCACATATGCAAAAACAGACATAAAAGATTCATGTATCTTAATTGATTTGCCCGGACCTTAACAGATTCATGTATCTTCAAATTTTAAAAGTAAATGAACAATCTCTGTTTTGCAATATCAAAAACTAGTTTCCAAACATAAAACTAAACTGGCATTTATCAAATACAAAATTACTTAATAAAAGACCCACATAGCCTATTACTCCCGGCTAGCTGTAGCAATTCCAAAAAGAGAAACCTGAAATATGAAACTGATTTCAGTTACTAAACATATTTGCTAAGAAAAATTATTTAACACATACCTTCTAGACAATCAAGAAAACAGGCTGGTCTCCCTTTATGTTTCAGGGATCAAGCAGGGATGGACCATCGTTACATTCTTCAAATTTCATAAAACGTTCAACCGTACCTGCGGCCCTTTTCTTGCCGGAAATCAGACTCGTAGCTTGTGAGACAGCCGATGTTACTACCTCATCATGTGCCTTAGATGTCCACGCTTTCACAATCTTCGTTGCAGTCAAAAGCAAGCTTGCTGCTTTCATACCCATCACTTCACGATGTTGCTTATCTTCTTTCAGATCATATATCAGGCTGTCAGCATTTCTGCAGGTTGAGCACTTGAAAGGACCGTCATTACCAGAAATGCATCTGGCATGAGTAAAAGATCTACATTGAGAACAGCGGATGCGCTTTTCTTGAAGAGGAGAAACATGAATATCAAAACAGGTAGGACAGAAGGATTCTTCATGTTCAAGCAGCACACATGATGTGCAAATTTTGTCGGCTTTGTCTAAATTTCCATCCCTAACATCATGAAGAAACTTTTCTCCCGCACTATGCTTTCAGATTTTTGTAAACTAAAACAATAAATCCTTTTGCACAACAATCAAAGTTTCAAAGATCTATTTCAAGTATCTGCTTTTATTTAACCTTTACCTTGCCGAACTTTCTGTCTTTGTGTAGAAGAAAAGTTTCTTCATGATGTTTGGGATGGAAACAAAGGCAAAGCCGACCAAATTTGCACATCGTGATGTGTCCTCTTTGAACACGAAGAAACTCCTTTTCCCCACCTGTTTTGATATCCATGTTTCCCCCTCTCAAGAAGAGCGCAGCCGCAATCAAACCTCGTCCTCTTCCTTTGCATCATCGTACTTGTTGACTGCTGTACATATATAGCCGGTCGGTCGTAATCTGAATCCCGCTATTCACACTTGTCTAGTTGTCTTCAAATCCCGCTATTCACACTTGTCTTCAAATCTTCAATCCTTGCATAACTTTATGATATGGACCAACCCTATTGATATGGCCCAAAAGTTGGTCCACGATCATCAGCCCAACAGTCCAGAAAGGCCCAAGAGAAGTGTGAGCAGCCCATTATAAATGCTGATTGAATTCGTCGTGGCTTGCATTTTCCATGTGAACTTTTAATTTCCGTTTGTTTGTTATTTAAGTTCGGATAGAGTAATTAAATATATGAAGAA
The DNA here is from genome assembly GCA_039602395.1 of Deinandra increscens subsp. villosa. NCBI lineage: Eukaryota > Viridiplantae > Streptophyta > Magnoliopsida > Asterales > Asteraceae > Deinandra > Deinandra increscens. The sequence goes on along the minus strand of JBCNJP010000025.1, from coordinate 84,742,337 downwards.
TAATGTCTCACACTTGTTTGAAATTCTCTCTAATTCTTAGAGCCTAACCTACTTATTAGGTCTTTCATTTTGGGAGTTTGTATGTTTTCTTCGTAAACCTATCACCTTACATCTTAGACAAAATTAAAATGAAAAGTATTTTAAGTTTGCCAAACATTTGTAAACAATAAGCTCTTTTTATAAGAAATCTCAAGCACCATATGAAAATAGGCCCAAAAAGAAAATCTGAGTGCGATTTTCACTCGAGTCCGGGGAATAAAGTTAAAAAAAGTGTCTCAATAATAGAAAAATGATTTTTATTTTAACTTTTTGTAAATCACCAAAAAAAACTATATTAAAAGTCGAATTTGGTTCTTTTAAGTGCTTTTAGTTTTTTATGATACACTTAATATAAGGAGCGTTTACATATTTTTTTTTCCTTCTTAAACTCTTTAATTACATATTTACCCACTTCAAAAATTCAATTACGTATTTCCCCTTTTCAAAACATATGCATTACATATTTATCTATTCCATTAAAATTAACTTTTTAAATAACTATTTTATCCTTATTAATATATATATATATATATATACTAGTTTTTAATACCCGTGCCACGCACGGGCTGATTTTAAAAAAAAAATTTAATACTTATAATAACAAATTATAATAAATGTAATTCTTTAATTGTAATTAAAGAAAAACGGCAACATTCCAAAATGTAAAAAGTTACAAATTATAAAATACAGACTTGTACATTATATTTGACGTTTGGTTTGTCACATTTTCATCTTCATCCAATATGAGGAGTTTTAGTCTATCCCTGCTCTTAACCCTTAATACTCCACAGCCAATTATTAACATGATCATTTAAAATTAAAAAAAAAAGACCATATATCAAATCACCTATAAAACACCATGAACAAAACAATAAATAGAGAAGTGTCACAAAGAAGCAAAAAAAAAAAAAATTAGTATGATATTCTAATAAGATAGGAAAATTGGATTTTAATAATCCCAAGTTTTGATAATTGGCCAATAATAATCCCACCTTTAGAATTAACTCTCACTGGTCCCAAGTTTTAACACATTTACTGATATTGGTCCCCCCGTTAAAAACCTTAACTCCGTTAATTATTATGCTGACGTGGCCTCTGAGCTGGAATTTTTTTATTTTTTTTATACCCTTTATTTCCACATGGCATTCACCTCCCATTTTCTTTTAATTTAATTCCTAAAAACATATGTTCCTAAATCCCTAAAAGAACCGCAATAGAATCCCCGTCCCCCACCCCAATTTCGAACCCTAATCGGTTCTACGATGACTGGGTTCATGCTCATAAACTTCAACTTTGGAGGGAAATTGATTCTAGAACCAGAAACTAGGTATGAAGGTGGTCAATCGAAGATAGAGGAGATCGAGATTGATAAGATGTCATATTTCGAACTAGTTGATTACGTATTGACGAATGACAGGTATTCATACAAATCTAGAGAAGAGCTTACATTGTATTGGGTTAGTCCAGATATGAAGATCGAAGACTACATCTTTCAACTAAATGATGATAAAGATGTAAGTGATATGCTTTACATACTTGGTGATTTCTCTGGAATTTTGAATGTTTATGCTTGTTTGCGTGACAAAAATCTGACCAAGGTGATATGCTCATCACAACATCGAAACAATGAAGCCCAAACCACTAACCCAAAAGCCCAAACGAGTAACCCAGAAGCCCAATCCACTAAGCCAGAAGCCCAATCCACTATCCCAACTCAACCCAGTACTGTTCCAGGATATGCATCTTGTTCAGATGCAGATTCTAAGGTTGTGGTTGAGGTTGACAAAGGAGGAGTAACTGGTTCAGGCTCTGAGTCAAATGAAGATTATGAGGAGGAGCATGAAGTGTTGGAAAAGGATGAGGTGTTAGGATCTCGATCTGACACTGATGATGAAGAGTGGAGGCATTCTACACTAGCCATAAAGACTGCTACTAAAAGAGAAGAAGAATCAAACAAGGTGGTTTATGCAAAAGTTATAAACTTTCAAGAGGATGGCGATATCACAGGTACTAGAAATCAGAGGCATTCTACACTAGCCATAGAGACTGCTACTAGAAATTCAGATCCAGAAGCTGAGGTTGAAGCTGGTTATAGCAGTTACGATGACTCTGAGGGTGATGTTAACTCACCAGGTGACTCTGAGGATGACGATATCAGAGGTAAGAAGCACAAGATAATTGTTCCTGTTGTTGAAGATAGTACAGATTGGAGTAAATGGGAATGGGTTGCTGGCACCAGATTCCCAACAAGAGATGCATTCAAACAGGCTGTTAAGAGGTATGCGGTAGCAAATGGTAGGGATCTCTCAATAACTGTTAGTAATAAGAATAGACATGGAAGGTTAGGTGCTAGTTGTGTACAAGACTGTCCATTTAAGATATACCTTTCATTTCATGGTAAGAAGGGTTGCTATTTGGTGAAGAGTGTGATAAAGGAACACACATGTCAGAGGAACATGAACAAAAATAGACAATTAACTGCTTCTTTTGTAGCTAATGAACTGTTGCCAATATTTAAGCAAAGGCCACATTGGCCAGCCAAAGATATTCAAGCAGCTGTTAGAGAAAAATATAAGGTTTTTATCACTAAATGGATGGCTTACAAGGCAAAGAAGTGTGCACATGATATGTTACATGGTTCAATGAAAGAACACTATAGCAAGATAGGGTCCTACTTGGAGGCTTTAAGACAAGAAAATCCTACCTCCACTTTTGTGCTAGAAACTGTCCAACCTGGCTTCCTTGGGATTGAAGGTAATGAGGAGGTTTTTTATAGATTGTTTGTGTGCTTTGATGGAGTGAAACAGGGTTTTCTAGCTGGATGCAGAAAGTTATTGTGTCTAGATGGATGCTTCCTTAAAACCTTTCTAGGTGGTATGTTGTTGGCTGCTATAGGTAGAGATCCGAATGATCAAATGTATCCAGTTGCCTGGGCTGTGGTAGAGGGTGAGAATAATAACAGCTGGCAATGGTTTATGAATGAACTGAAAAAATGTTTGGATGTGGTAGATGATGGGAAGGGATGGACATTGATTTCTGATCAACAGAAGGTATGTGTCATCGATTAGTTTACCAATTAGTGGATACTTATTAGTTTCCATATATTTATTGTTTCTTATTTGTAGGGCTTACTTAATGGAGTTACTATGTTCTGGAGCAAAGCTGAGCATAGAAATTGTGCCCGACACATATATGCAAACTGGCACAAGAAGCACAAAGGGGATGACTTGAAGGGTGTATTCTGGAAAGCTGTTAGGGCATATTCAGAAGCAGACCACAAAACTGCCATTGAGGAGATGAACCAACTCTCACCAGATGCAACAACATCATTCCTACAACAAAACCCAAAATGCTTTTGCAGGTGCTTTCTAGATGGTGAAAGGAAGGCCGATGTGGTTGTCAATAACATGGCAGAAACTTTTAATGGATTCATCATTCAGTCAAGATCCAAGCACATCATTAATATGCTAGAGGATATTAGAGTTGCAATCATGACCAGACTTGTTACTAAACATCATGAGATGTTAACAAAAATTGTTACAGTGTGTCCAAGGATTCAGAAGAAGCTTGATAGAGAGAAGGATAGAGCTTACAAATGTGAAGTCTTGCCTTCATCACCAAATTTGTTTCAAGTAAAAGAATTGGAAGACGTGTGTGTAAATTTGGATAACAGATCCTGCACATGTAGGAAATGGGACTTAACTGGTATTCCATGCCATCATGTATGTGCAGTCTTAGGATTTCTGAAAAAGCCATGTGAGGATTATGTTGATAACTGTTACAAGAAGGAAATGTACATGATGGCATATGACAGGTGCATACCTCCTCTACCTAGTGAGAAGTACTGGCCTCATGTAGATTTTCCATTAGACCCTCCACCTATCAAAATTGGTCCAGGTAGGCCAAAGAAAAACAGGAAGAAGGATCCTCATGAAGATCCCAAGAAGAAAGGCAAGCTGACTAAGCATGGGTGTTTAACAACATGCAGTGTATACAAATGTAAAGGACACAACAAGAGAAGCTGCCCAGATAAGGGTAAGATCCCTGCTGAAACAGGTCAACCAACCAAGAAGCCAAGGGGGAGACCAAAGAAGACTGCTGAAACAAGTGAACCAACCAGTGGGAAGACCAAAAGGCCAGTGGGAAGACCAAGAAAATCTACAGAACCAAAAACTGCTTGAAAATGTAGTTAGGCATGCCACTTTTGTCAATCCATTTGTCTTTTGAAACTGTTGATAGGCATGCCTATCATAATGATGGTTTATGGTTTATGTTAATGGTAGTAATAGCTTGGTTGTTGTTAAAAACATGATTTTGTGTTGATGGAATGCAAATGCAAGCAAACTGTTTTAAATGGTATATGGTATGCAAACTTTTAATGATGGTTTATGATTTTGTGTTAATGAGGTTTCAAATGGTATATGGTATGCAAACTGGTTTGTATATGGTATGCAAACTGGTTAGGGGTGGTTTGGTTTATGCTTGTCTCAAACTAGTTAGGGGTGTCTCTAACTGTTGTTCATCAAACTGGTATGCTCTACTGGTATGCTCAGGGCTGTATATATATATGTATGCGAATAACTCAAACAACTCAAACAGGTATTGCAAAATAAGTTTCTGTAAATTGATTAGACTTTCATTGCAAAACATAGTAGCATTACATCTCCAAGACAAAAAAAAAATGCAACTACACTTGCTTTCAATTTCCATTACATCTTCAAGACAAGAACATAGAAACATTACATCTTAGATACTAGATAAAATACAACTAAAACACCGGATAATCCAATCAAGAATTGCTTCAATGAGATCGATGTAGCCATTGCAAGCTTCATTTTTAAGCTCTTGTTTTCTTCCTCTAATATAATATTCTCCACTTGCATATTTTCAATCTTCAACTCCAATGCCCTGTACTTCATCTCATTCAACTTTCCATATGCTCCAAGTGCAGCATCTACATCCTCTTTCCAAAAAAAATAATCGCAATCATCACTCTGCACAAAGTATACATCAAGATCAGATTTTTAAAGACAAATTCATACAATTCATAACATAACTACTTACAGGCCATGAAGAACAACCATAGAATTCTTGTCCAGGTCTTGTAGTTCTACGCCCCGCAACCCTTTTGACAGAAACGATTCCATGGTTGCAGTAGAGGTTTCCATCCAAGCCAAGATTAAGAAGTTTGGGTCTTTTGTTAGAGACTGCTGTCGAGGAAGAAGATGCGCTCATCTTCTCAGATTATCGATGGTGGAGAAGGACGATTTTAGGTATCGAATTTGGGGCAGAAGCAGCGATTTAGGATTTAGGGCATTTAGGACTCCAATTTGGGGATGAAGCACCGATTCTCTAATTTGGGGCAAAAAAACAACGATCTAGGGTATTAAAGGCAATTAAAAGAAAATGGGAGGTGAATGCCAGGTGGAAATAAAGGGTATAAAAAAAATAAAAAAATTCCAGCTCAGAGGCCACGTCAGCATAATAATTAACGGAGTTAAGGTTTTTAACGGGGGGACCAATATCAGTAAATGTGTTAAAACTTGGGACCAGTGAGAGTTAATTCTAAAGGTGGGATTATTATTGGCCAATTATCAAAACTTGGGATTATTAAAATCCAATTTTCCAATAAGATATACCTGATTACTAATTAATCCCTATTTAAAATAAACATGATTATAATTTGAAATCTGGGATATATAAACATAATATGGCTAAATGAGCTAAAAATAATTATCAAAATAAATACAATATGATGATGGTGCATAAATGATTGTAAAATAGCAAAAATTGGTCCTATATACATTGCTAGTCAGATTTAATACCTTGCGCAGAAGCATGTGATCCATCATGTGGTCTTCCATCAATTTTCAAGCCATCTCAGAGGTAAAATAGAGCAAAAGGGTATAATATGGTTGTTATACACACTGATGCTAATATTAATGTTAATATACATGTAAACAAAAAGAAATCAACTGAAACATGTACACATTGATGCTAATATTGAATAAAGGAATCTGTTACAATAACTATAACAAAAACTGAAAGACAAAAAATATACCCAGGTAGAAGTGTAGAACAAATCTCCATAGCTTAGTTCACATGTGAGTGGAGTGGATAAATTACCTGTAAAAAAAAATCAGATGAAAGTATTATTGTGAATTCCAAGTGCCAATAACATAGTCTTATCCTAAACTATTAAGTAAATAGTGTGTTAGACAAAAATAATCTAAATATTATATATACTTATTGCATAACAAAGACATTGCAGTGCAAGTCTTTTCCAACTTCTTTTCCAACTTCCTTGTAACAGATTTACGTTCCAACGATTGGTATTTCATCTTAATATGATCGATTAAGTATTGGGAATACATACCTGATCGATGGCCGACATCATCGGTGATGTTTAAGACCGATTTGCAACATATATAAATTGATTCTGCACACGTCGATACCATTACTATCATGGATGCTATCTTCATTCTTCAGTCTTCACACGTAGAAGAGAAAGTAGGAATTGAAATCACTAACCAAGTCTTGAATATTAATAATACCTAAATACATCATATCAATAAAAAATCTATATAAGATAATACAATGTTATAAACCTATAATAAGCTCAGTTAATCAGTTGATCTATAAAAGATAATCATATTCAACTCATTGGATTTATAAGTAAAATGAAAGATAAAAGAAAAATTAATTCAAATACAAAGAAACACAAACAAAAGTCAAAGATAAAATTGAATCAAAATACAACAGCAAAGAATGTCTCATAGACAAATTCATCTTTCTTTATGTCGCTAACTTTCAGTTTGGTCCTACTTTTGATTCTTTTTGTTACTGAATCTGTTATTAACTTACAACAACCCAAACTTTGGAAACATAACAAAATTCAAGTGAGTAGATTTATAAGTAAAATGAAAGATAGAGAAAAATAGAGTCAGGTACAAAGAAAAACAAACAAAAGTCAAAGATAAATTTCAAACAAAATCATCTTTGTTTATGCTGGTAACTTTTTATGCTGGTAACTTTCAGTTTGATCATCTTTTTACCCGTTTTGTTACTAAACCTGTTGTTAACTTACAACAACCAAAGTTCATCACTTGAAACTGATGAAACATAAAATTATAAAAGGGTTGCCTTCCATGCATATATTAGAAGAATGATGGAGTTGCATATTAAGAATAGTTCTGTTGACTACAACTTCTAAACCAGAGGAGCTTATTGGCCCTAAAAATGGATCTAAAAGGTGTAGAGGAGAAAATGAACTTTGTTGACTCACTGTATATAAATATCACACAAATATTTTATAAAATAATCAGATGGGTTGAGTAAATGACATCAAAAAATAATATACCAAAAGCATGTTATTAGAAAACAGGAGAAGCTTAAACAATATAAACCTTCTAAAATCTTGTACATGATTCTTTCTCATCAAACCACCAATTCTTACTCAATAATTCTTCAACTACGGGGGTATGTATTATCTTCATCAAGAAAAACCAGATGCTATATAGTTCAAGTTAATCACATGTTATAGTTCAAAGGAATTTGACCCATAAGGTAAATATCCAAACAATCTCTATTTTATTCCAAAATACATGACATGTTCAGTTAAGAGAATAAGGGGCATGGTTTCACATACATTGTTCATGTTCTTGATTAATTTTAGCTTAGGTTGAATGCCGACTTTAACTGAACTACTGAAGCCTCTCAAATTAATTTTATCTTAAGTTACACAATTCACATCCTAGCATAATGGAGATTTCATAGAAAATGGACTAAAGCAATCAATTTAGACCGAAAATCTCGCATCACGAAATCAAACCTTGGATTCAACCTTGGGAAGATGGCTTGTGAATCGAAGATGACTGCGAGATTAGGGCTGGGAATTTAGAGAAGCGGCAGAGATACAGGAGCGGGAGAAGAATCACCAAGAAAGTCGATTGAATGGTGTTGTTGATTCCGATTGTTGTTCTTGAGGCCGACGATGTTGATTTTGATCCCTGTTTTTTAGGCCGGCGATGAAAGATTGTGTCGGCTAAAAATCGCCTGGAGAGTGATGGAGGAGACGATGAAGATGAGAATAGAATGAGCCGCCGAAATAGGGTTTTTGTTTATACGGTTTCATAAACGTGGGTCGGGTATTTCAAAATATCCGCATGTTTTGATAAAGGGATTCGCGTGATTTTTAGGGGGATCATTTAGGCGGGAAAATGATGCTGAGGAGGGTTGTGGTGATGCCACCTCAGCATCAATCTTTTCTTTTATATAGTAAATATATATATATATTATATATATATATATATATATATATATATATATATATATAGATATATAGAATAGATTTCCCCTTATCATTAATTACATATTTACCCAAGCTAAAACAAGTCAAAAGTTCAACCGCATATTTCCATTCTAAAACATATATTATACATAATTATACATCTTTATAAAAATTAACTTATTGAATGACTATTTCCCAAGTTTGACCATTATTAAATATAACAATAAAAATTCATGGTGAATAGTTAAGTTTTTAGTTTTTGCAATTTTGTCACACCCCCAAATAACCACTAACGGAGTTTATACCGTTAAGGGGTGCGAGCAAACCAGGACCACAACCATTAGTTACAAATACTAAACGAATCAGAGTAAGTCCAAATATTTATCATAAAATAAAGTCTCAAAATACGCAGCGGAAAAATATATCGTCTTAGCACTAACCACGTGCTTTACTAATCAGTGTTTTAAATTCCCAATTAAGTTTAACCAAAAATAAAAGTCTTCGTGTGCCATGCCAACCCGCTCCGGATACTCCTCAGCGATCTGCAAAAGTTTAAACCACGCAAGTTTCAACCTAACGGTTGGTGAGTTCACAGTGGGCTTATCACGCAGTGGCCCGGTCTCATAATCATAAACGTATCAACATATACTTAAGTAATATTAGTCTAAACCACATGATATCACATGATTTCTAAGGATTGCCTTATAACTGAAAAAGTCCTCAACTAAATTGTACCATTAATTGTAAAGCGAGGGGATGTTGGGTAGATCTACTGGAGTTTGACAAACTCCGCCCCGTGGCACGGGGAGTGCACGGAGGTACAATATCAGCCTATCTGACCGTGATCCCGAGAGGACACGGGGGAGGCAAATCCGCGATGACGTAGGTCCGCAAAACATGATGGCACTGCCACTACAATATGAGTCAGCTTTGGTACAAACTTCATTAGTGCATGGAACAACGGATTAGCTACCCGCGATATCGGTTGAGCACTTTAGCTATACAAAACTAGTTCATACCCGATAACGTATGTTACGGACATCAGTTTTACTAAACCACGTTACTATGATTTTGGGTCCAAAATCATAGTAACGTGGTTTAGTAAAACTGATGTCCGTAACATACGTTATCGGGTATGAACTAGTTTTGTATAGCTAAAGTGCTCAACCGATATCGCGGGTAGCTAATCCGTTGTTCCATGCACTAATGAAGTTTGTACCAAAGCTGACTCATATTGTAGTGGCAGTGCCATCATGTTTTGCGGACCTACGTCATCGCGGATTTGCCTCCCCCGTGTCCTCTCGGGATCACGGTCAGATAGGCTGATATTGTACCTCCGTGCACTCCCCGTGCCACGGGGCGGAGTTTGTCAAACTCCAGTAGATCTACCCAACATCCCCTCGCTTTACAATTAATGGTACAATTTAGTTGAGGACTTTTTCAGTTATAAGGCAATCCTTAGAAATCATGTGATATCATGTGGTTTAGACTTTAACCTACACTAGCCATATTAAAACGGTTTTCCTTTGGGTTCTCATGAATCCCGAAAATATTTCCAGTTTCGTTTTAGAAATAGTTATTTAAGTATTTCACAAGTGTTTCCCATAAAACACTTCAAGTTCATCAAGTGGGTGCCGAGCACTCCTAAGTTTTCAAGTTCATCAGAGAGGTGCATAGCACTCTTAAGGTTGTCAGCATTGTTTTCCATTAAGTTATTCAGTGTGACCCAACCGGGTTCACGGTAAATGGGTTAGTGACACTCACCTTTGGTTGCACTGCTACCCTTGCTAAGTAATCCAAGTATTGTTTGCTTATCGAAGACCTAAGAACACGTTTAGGTCTTAAGTATTAGTTTGGTGTCTAATCTTTAACTTAACGTCACTATGGCCCATAACATAGCACGTTGGAACTACGACACGACATACCGACACACGACACCGATGGTTGATCATAAACAAGGGTTCACATAACACAGAAATCAAAGCATGTTTCATTATTGTATAATCATGTAAGTCATGGCATAGCATTCACGTAAGTTGCACAAGTTTGAGTTTGGTCAGATCATAGTTTCGCTAGACAGTATCGTTACACAGTTTCGCTATGTGCACGGGCAACATTTTCGCTAGGGAATACCCGATGACACAGTTTCGCTAGGCTAGTTTCGCCCGAAACTGCTGAGGCAGTTTCGCTAGCCTAGTTTCGCTTGAAACTGGTTTGAACTTTCGTTCAGGTTGGTTCGCTCGGTAGTTTCGTTCGAGCAGGTCTACTTGGTTTACACGGCGACACTACAGTTTCGCTCCATAGTGTCGCTGGATGAAGATATACATAATTTCGCTAAGTAATTTCGCCCAGAGAACTTCACAGTTTCGCTAGTTGCGAAAAACACACAAATCAGCCCTAAAATCAATCTAACAGCTTCCATACTTCATGTAATTCATTATCTAGCATGCATAGACATTTACCAACATCACAGAAGCAAGTTTAACACCTTAAACATGGATTTTTATCATCAAATCACCAAAAATGCATTTTAAACCTAAAATGACCTAATCTAGCATAAATCTTCATTATGGTTTGATTTCACACGTAAAGTTACTGACTTTATGATAGATCTAGCATCCCTAAGCATCATATCAGAAGATCAAGTGATTCTATGAAGATTTAAGCATGCTTTTTAAGAAAACACATCGAATAAGGCATAGAAATGGTTTTTGGGACTCACGGTTCGATCTTCAAGCTCAATGGATGATGGTTCGGGGCTGAGATCTCGATGGCTCGGTGTGATTCTCGGCTGACCAGATTTCCAGGAGAAAAGATGGAGAGTGTGTGTGTTTTGTGTAAAAGAGGCAAATGGGAGAAACTAGGGTTTATTAAGATATTATATATCAGGGCCTAGTTTCGCTGGCAGTTTCGCTGGCCAGGCGAAACTGGCTCTGATCTTATGTAATCCGAACAGCTTGGCTAGCTACCGGGCGAATCTGTACTTTCGCTTGGTAGTTTCGCCGGCAACCAAAAACATACAATTTGTCACATAATCAAGAATTTACAATTTGTCATGCTATCAATAATATTAAATCATGCGTTCAAATCACATTGCACGTAATGACAATAAATAAATGAACACATAACACATATGGACGGGTTCGGTGATCAACCAAAGGACGTGGACGTATTCGGCCTAGTTAAGCATTAGTTACTAAGTTAACACTTATAACGTAACTAACGGAGTTTGTCTAACGGAAGTTAACCTTGGAATTCTCGGATGTCACAAATTTGACCACAAATAAGTTACAACTTTGGTCCCTGTTGTTGACATGTTTAAAAGTTTGGTCCCTGCAGATTCTCATACTTTTCTTTTCTATTGGTTGGCGAAGACGGTGAGACACACTCTCTGTCTCCATCTGTCACCCGTAGCATTCATCCACAACAAGTGTCAAAGTAATCACCACAGCTGTCAAGCTAAAATGTTGTATGTGCACTCGTATCAAACTCCAGCCACATAAATTTAAGAGGACGTTAGCCTCCTTTCGATTATCTCTGTGGTTATTGACACGCACTCTCTCTCCTTCTCTCTTTCTTTCTCTCTCTCTCTCTCAAACACACAAGTTCTTGCTTCTATCCGGTCACAACTTTCCGACTACTGACGGTAGCGGTGGTTGTTCTCAATGTTTCTCCCCAATATGGCGAATGTATGGCCTTCCTTTATTTTCTCTCTCTTTTTAGCACCAGTAGCGGTGACTCTCCGCTAGGGTTCCGTCATGAGTTATCGGCGCAATTGTGCCTTTGACTGATCATAAAAAATGGCTATAACCTTTCATGCAGGAAAATCTGCGGCGGTTTTTTGTTTGGTCAGGTCTCCACATTAACAATGGTGGCGGCGAAGATTAGGTGATGGTGGTGGAGTGTAGACTTAACCGATGCCGCTAACAGACGATGGCTGACGGAGTGGGTAGTTAGCGGGTAACGATGCTTTCATGTTCTTGAGTAGAGACCGTAATGGTGTGCAAGGGTGCATGTTTTGTTTCGGTGGCATAGTTTTTTCTTCCGATGACGTGATGGAGGTGGGAAAATTTAGTGTTTTGTTAGGGTTTAATGAAACTATTTTTTTTTTGTAATTAAAAAGGGATGATTTAATGGTTTTTGTTGTTTTGTTAGTCTTTTTTGGTTGGTTTATGTCTATGTGGGTGTTGGTTTATATCAAGAAGAAGAATAGTAGATGTGGGGAAGAAGCTTAGAAGAAACGAAAAGAAAATGTGCTAGGTGAGAGAAAAAATTGGACCACTCTCCAATGGTTAGCTATTATCTATACGTTTTTTTAAAAGATAGTAGATGTTTTCAATTTCCTCCCAAAAAGTTGTAGAGCACAAAAAAAAGTAGTAGGGTATGAAATGTTAACCATTTATCTATACGTTTTTTTTAAAAGATAGTACGTATATGTTTTCAATTGCCTCCCAAAAAGTTGTAGAGCACAAAAAAAAAAGTAGTAGAGTATGAAATGTTGTAGAGTTTCAAAAAACGTTGTAGAGTATGAAGGTTGTGAGTTTCAAAACTACTGAGTGTGATATTCACTATTCAAAATTTTGACAATATTATATAACTAAATTTATTTATAAAGTTTGTTCTTTAACTTTTCAGTTTTTTTTAGTTTTTTAAGATAAATTTAGTTTTCTTACTTATATAAAGTTATATTTAAAATTTTAAGTTACTTTTTTGTTCTTTGTAACATTTGTTATTTAGAGAAATGCATTTTCTATTCATATGCTTTGCGTTTTTAGTTGAAACTTATTTTAAAATATTTTGTGTATTTAGAGCAAGTGATATAGTGAAATGCAATATTGTAAAAGTGGGTTGTAGACACTATCTAATAGTATAGTAAAAGATATAAAAAAAGAAATTCAAGCTACTATTCAAAAATCATAATGAGATTAATTACTAGATGTCACATGTACTTTTATTTGTATCATGTGTGTCATTTTTATCGTACCGTAGTAAATTTTGTTTTATATACTTTATATTTTAGTTATGTTGGTAAGACTCATATTAATCTTTGTTTTATATACTACATAACTCAAGGAGATGTTATGAGCAGTGCGTTAACTTTATGTGAAAGTCGCAAACCACATGCAACACGGGTGGCCTGCCGCAACGCGCGGGCGGGTCACCGTCTCGTTCTATATAAATAAAATTACATCTCAAAATAAAAATGTTCAAAACTTCATTTCAATACAAATCACCGATAATCAGAATTAAATATCTAAATATAAATAATAAGTGTCAAAGCTTTAAAGAATTCCGATACCAAACAAAAACAAATCAGTTTTCGTTAGATATTCATTCCCAAATTGGTTCACAAATGCATAACCTAGTATTTGGCATAACTATCAAATTTGGAAGTTATACCATGAACATATGATATTGTGTATTCTAAGGCATTCTCATTCTCTGTTTTTTTTTTTTTTTTTTTTTTTTTTTGAACGGCAAATTTGGATCACTGACGGGGGCATTACCCACCCACCCGATCATCTCCAATCCCCATCAGGAGGAAACTCACCATAAGTGAGAAAACCCCCTGGCCCAGCTTGTAACCCCCATTTATTTATTTTTTGTTACAAGTGGGACTTGAACCCAAGACCTCCCAATTATAATGTCTTGGGTACCTCCCTCTAGCCAATTGGGCTAGAGATCATTGGTTCATTCTCTGTTGAATTGGAGAACTGTCCAAATACTCAATCTACCACCATTAATTGAACACCTTTTGCCCAAACACCCTAATTAATCTTTTGTTCTTTAAAGTTCATTTGAAAGAAAAAGAAAAAACGTTTTTGGTCGGATCCATCTAAAATGGCATTTTAAGTCCAATCCTTTTAATCTAATAATTTCAACAAAAAAAAAAAAAAAAAGAATCTCATATTTTAAGTCTAGCCCATTAATCTCTATCTGGTTTTATGTTAACTTTTAGAAGAAATACTAAAATGCCATATTATATTATCAATAAATATAATAAATCATTAACCCACATTTTACAGATTAAACTGCACTTACGTTATCATGGTGGTTTGCTAAAAATTAGGTTATGTCCTTAAACTTTAAATATTACAACTTTCGTTTCAATATTTATATATATGCAAGACAACTATTATACTTATACTTTTCACTTTACTTATACAAATCATTAAAATTTGATTTTCATTAAATATATATTTTAAATTTATTAAAAGACAATCTTAATTCATTGTTTAATATCTTTTTTTTTAAATTATTATACTCTATTTTTTTTTTTTTTTTTGAACGGCCAACGAATGTCCCGGAAAACCCGGGGACTATTTACACCAGTTGAGCTCATTCCAGGGAAAATCCACCTCCGCGAGCGGTCGGGTGGTAAAACCTGGGAGCTCAGGGATCGAACTTGTGACCTTTCAGCCCCAAGTCTCCCCTCATCGCCAATGCCCCTTCCAAAGTGTTGTCCGTAGGAATCGAACATGTGTCTCAAGTAGAGAACACAGACTTCCTACCACTACACCACAATAGAAGTTGCTATTATACTCTATTAAACTCTTCTTTTTTTTAAAGTAAATAACTAGTTTGTCGTCTTTAAATGCATTAGGCTATGTGTAGTTAGGGCTGCACAAAGTCGGAAACATGACCCGAATACACCATTTTCCGACCCGACCCGAATCCCGGATTTCTAATTGTGTTGACCGAATCCCGACCAATTAAACTAAACTCGGGTAACGGTCTTGGGCTGATCGGGCTTATCGGGAATATAGTGTTTCCGGAGACCAAAAAAATGGGCAAGCAATTCAGCAAATGGTAGGGTAAATCATTTCTAGGGTTTTATTTTTAAAAACGAAAACTAACCATTTCCTTCGATTTCTCTTCTTCATAGTTTTTCAAACAAAATTCCTCTTTCATATTTGAAAGAAGAATACATCAGTTTCAATGCATTTCAGATCATGCGTTCGAATAAGTGTGTTACCAATGCTTACACATCTAGAGGTGTAAATAAAAAACAGGTTCCCGAACAGGTTTTTGGATATTGATTTCGTGCTCAGTTGATCAGAAGAAGATGTCGACTGTAGCCTGTAGGGGAGAAAAAATCGTCAACCGTAGGTAGGGGTGTTCATGGTTCGGTTTCAAACCGCGAAACCGGTCATCGGTTTGGTTTCGCGGTCGGTTTTTTATCTTAACGAACGGTTGGTCGGTTTCGAAAATTTTAAACCGTTGTGAACGGTTTGGTTTACGGTTTATATGAAAAACCGGTCCTAAAAAACCGGACCGGACCATGTACATATAATAAATAATATACATATATATAGGGTAAGGTTCATGTGAAAACAACTTTTATTGCGAAAACACGAAAACAAATATTAAAACCTCTATAACTTTTTCATACGTTAATATTTTTTAAAACAAATTGCACCAAAATCCTTAAAATTATGTTATCTTTAGTTCTGGAAAAAATTAAAAAAAATCTAGTTTTTTTTTTAAATTATTATTGCACAGGTGCAATAATTTTTTTTATTATTACTACACATATGCAATAATAATTAAAACCTTTATAACTTTTTCATATTTGAATTTTTTTTATAAAAAGTTGCACCATAAATCTTATAATTCTGTTATCTTTATTTATGGAGAAAATAAAAAAAAAATCAACGTTTTTGTACAATAATAAATTTTTATTGCACATGTGCAATAATATTAAAACCTCTATAACTTTTTCATACGTTAATATTTTTCATAAAACATTACACCATAAATCTTATAATTCTGTTATCTTTAATTCTGGAAAAAGTTAAAAAAGATTAACGTTCTTTTTGTTAATATTGCACATGTGTAATATAATTAATATGTATTATTGCACATGTGCAATAATAAAAAAATCACGAAATTTAAAATGTTTAATTTTTTTTTTCCAGAATTAAAGGTGACATAATTTTAAGACTTTTGGTGCAAATTTTTAAAAAAAAATATTAACGTATGAGGGAGTTATATAGGTTTTAATATTTGTTTTCGTGTTTTCGCAATAACATCTTACTTTTATTTGATCATTCCCCTATATATATATAGTGTATATATATATATATATATATACATATATATATATATATATATATATATATATATATATATAAAAATTACATTGACTTGTTTTTTGTAATGAGCATTTGGGTTTCAACGTTTAATAACAAAAAAATTAGAAATTTAGACATGTTTTCATCCTGAAAATCTAGTATACTATTGTTTATATTATGAACTTTAGTATTTGCATCATGTTTTGGAGATTACATGTTCTATTTAGAGGTGGATTTTATATTAACAAATTAGAGATCACAAGTATAATAGACTAACTCATATTCTCATTCCCACATTTAATAAAGCTGATTTCGAATTTTCTTTAAATTTAAATTTTATACTCTAAACTTATATTGAAAGCCTAAATATCCTAAACCGTGAAACCAAACCGGAAGTAATGGTTCGTTTGGTTCGGTTTTAATTTTTAACGGTTCGGTTTAGGTTTTCAATTATTAAAAACCGTAACTAACGGTTTGGTTTACGGTTTGACCAAAAAACCGTAAAAACCGGACCGCGAACACCCCTAACCGTAGGGGTGGGGTGAGCCAGAAAAAACGTCGACCTTGGGGAGAGGAGAAGCCGTCATTCTAAAATCAACATATTTTGGTGTTTGTGGGCTCAAGAAAATCAAATGGTTTGTGGGTTTGTTTCAGATTTGGGCCTGCAATCCCCTTGATATTGACCCAAAGTCGATTTTTTTGGTTTCCCGATCCTGGCAGATAATACCCGTCCCGAGACCGAATCCCAAAATCATACAAATCTAAAGACCGACACTAGAACTCGGGCATATATACTCGGTTCGGTACATGCTGAAAATCGGGTCGGGACTCGGGAAAAGTCGGGTTTCTGCTCACCCCCATGTGTAGTCATAACCCCCTCCCCCCCCCCCTCTCCCTAGGGGGTTATGCGACACGTGTCGTCCACATCTTCAAGAGGCTTTATTATTGAAATTGTGTCTAGTCATAACCCCCCCCCCCCCCCCCCTAACTCCCCTCTAATTATTACTTAATTATACTATATATATTATTTTAAAAAACCACTCAATAAAATCTATCCAATCAAATAATAACAATAATAATAAAAATAGTCAATGAAGAAGGAAGGGGAGGGGGGGGGGGGGGGAGGCGTGAAATGGATAACGCCCTTGGTCAGATTTACACCCATAGCGCCCCCAGGGGGTGGTGCCCTCGGCGCTATGGGGCGCTATACACGAAAAAAAAAGGCTTCACGCCACTACACACAACCTTATAATATAAGTTAATTAATAAGTTAAAAGAAAAATCAAATTCAAAATTCCCCAATTTTTTTAAAATCACAGGGTGGTTAGATAAACTTGAAAATCATGCCCAAATCTTGAAACGTATACTAGTTATCTACAAAGAACCAAACATGGAATGAAATTTGATTTCACTAAACCACCAATGAGCTAGATAGATAACAAGCACATATAACACAAATGAGGTTGACCTAACCTAACTTTCAGAATCAAAGGATGTAATACAGCAAACAAAGGTGCAGACATATTAGTTGATTTCAAGATTCAGTTAGCAAAATCAATAACATTGGTGTTGTCTGGTCATTAGAGCATCAAAAACAAAACAAAAAAAGATTCATGGGTAATTGCTCACCTGATCAAATGCTTGGTCATAACTGGGGAAATATTAGATTCATAAAAGAAGTTGCATTGTGCCCAAAACAGGGGTAATATGACCTGACCCATCAAGTTGGAACCAACTTTGTTTGGTTTGTTTTAACAAACCATCTAAGTATGTTTCAGCTAATAATGCAGCTATGCTACAAATGAAACTTGCAGCCACCACTCAAAGAATATAATAAACTGCTTAGTGCTTAAAAGTAACAAAACAAGTTGGACTAGGTTAAAAATGGTATCAATAGAAACATAAGCAAATTATTAGTGTCCTGTGCTACATCTGCTACATCTTCCACTGCAGGAAGTTGTATAAATCTAGGAATTTTGATCAAACAAAAATGAAACCAACATTGATTTTAAAAAGACCTAATTAGTCAAACACATGTCCTAAAATTAGCCCTAACTAAGTACACCTGCATATATTCAAGATACACCTCAGTAGACATAAGTAGTCGTAGAAAAGAACCGTATATGCAAAAACAGACATATATAGACCTGTTTGACAAAAGTCTTTAATTATGCCCTTAAATGATTAGCTCTGACCTAAACAGATTCATGTATCTTCAAAGCTTAAAAGTAAATGAACAATCTCTGTGTTGCAAAATCAAATGCGAGTTTCCAAACATAAAACTAAACTGGCATTTATCAAATACAAAAATTACTTTATAAAAGACCCATAGCTGTAACAATTCCAAAAAGAGAAACCTGAAAGATGAAATTGATTTCAGTTACTAAATATATTTGCTAAGATATATTATTTAACACATACCTTCTAGATAATCAAGAAAACAGGCTGGTCCCCCTTTATGTTTCAGGGATCAAGTAGAGATGGACCATCGTTACATTTTTCAAATTTCATAAAACGTTCAACCGCACCTACGGCCCTTTTCTTGTCTGAAATCAAATTCGTCGCCTGTACGATCGCAGACGTTACTGCCTCGTCATGTGCCTTAGATGTCCACGCTTTCACAATCTTTGCTGCTGTCAAGAGCAAGCGTGCTGCTTTCATATCCATCACTTTGCGATGTTGCTTATCTTCTTTCAGATCAAATATCAGGCTATCAGCATTTCTGCAAGTTGAGCACTTGAAAAGACCGTCATTACCAGAAATGCATCTGGCATGGGTGAAAGATCTACATTGAGAACAGCCGATGCACTCTTCTTGAGAGGGGAATACATGCATATCAAAACACGTAGGACAAAAAGATTCATCATGTTCAAGCAGGACACATGATGTGCAGATTTTTTTGGCTTTCCCGTTGTGTCCATCCCAAACATCATGAACAAAATTTTCTCCTGCACAATGACAGAAACTGCAAATTGTATCCGTATCACTCACACCCATAGTAAAGTTCTCGATCGGATCGATCAAAATTAGGGTTTTTGTGATGATAAATAGTAGAGGGAGACAGATATATAGTAGAGGGAGACAGGCGCCGTTGGATCTCATCAAATCTGGACGGCCAGATCATGTAATTTACATTTAAGCCACCTAATTTATAAGTTAGTTCTACATACACCCATATGTTTTCAACTTCTTATGCCAACTCCAAAGATGGTTAAAAATCTTAACTTGTCAAAATAAGCATATAAGTTATGAACTTTCATGCTTATGAACTTTCTTTTCCTAATGATAATGATCATAGATGTTTCGTGTATACGGTTAAATATACGCATCAAAAAAGGTGCAGAGCCACATTCGGTTTTCTTTACTTTCTTTTTTACGGTAAAAGTAGAAATAAAGCAATTTAAGATCTTAATAATAGTCAGAAGTACAATCACAGTCATCAAGTTATATGATTTCTTCCAACTACATCTACATATGTCACCTAAAATCTGAAACAACCCTACATTCCTTATGCTTTAAGTCTTTGGTTTAACAAATTCATATTTTGACACAGCAATCAAGTATTGAAGTTAATACCCTTGAGCAACAACAAATCAATTGTACAAATTTCTGATTTTAAGAATCCAGATTTCAATCAAAGCTAGCAATTATTATCAAATCAAATCAAATCAAAAGCTATCCAAAGCTATAATAAGGATTGAATATTTATAAAGAATGCAGAATTTACCAAAATGGGGTACCTAACTGCTAATATTCATTCAAAATTACCTAAAAGGTACTTGTATGAAAGATATAACTCATAAAATGCTTCTCGACCAATGTTACGAAATATATTAGTATAGGGACTATTCTGTTATTATTATTAGTTGAGGGACCAATATTGTAATAGTCTTTTCTACTTGAACAAAACCCTAGTAAGAATGAACTATCCTTACAAAAGCCTTCTCTTCGTCTTTGAGTTCTCTAATATCTTCTATCTTTTATCCTTTTCAATCTTGATTACCATTTGATTTGTATCACCCAAATGACAGTATTTCAACTATGTTCATTGTCATTTGTAAGAAGACCTAATTTACTGTTACGTGGTAAATAGTAAAGGGGCTATATTGTAATTGTTACATAGTGTAGGGTGTTTTTGACTCTATTTAACAAAATGACCTAACCACAACTATCTAAGAACACCCTACACTATGTAACAATTACAATATAGCCCCTTTACTATTTACTACGTAACATTTACAGATTTTTGTAAATGAAAACATTAAAACCTTTTGCACAACAATCACAGTTTCAAAGACCTATTTAAAGTATCTGCTTTGTAGCAACAACAATGTTGTTATAGTTACCAATGTCTTTTCCCATAACCATTAGATACAGAGAATTTACCTTGTCAGACTTTTATTCTCATTCCCATCATCATTAGCTTCACTGCTAGCTGCAGCCTAAGTTCACTATTGCTGGCGGTTGGCAGATGGATATAAATTATGCTTCGCTGCCAATAGAAGTATAATCACCTTCATCATGTACGTATATAGAAAAAAAGGGTGTTATGGTATATTTTAAGATGCAAAGTTAAAAGAGGAAAAGAAGTTAGGAAATCGAGAGATTACTCCATTCATTTGCATAAAAATCAAATACACATAAAGAATGATAAAATATCTATCAATGCTCATAACTTCCTATACTTGTACCCAATGACGAATCCAAGAATTTTTTAGGGAATGCAGAACATATAACGGGTTCTAATTCTTTCGACGCCTTATTTGATGAGGCACCCAAATAACTGATTCTATATCTTCTAAGGGAAACAATACATATTAGCAACCGTTTTCTTTATAACGGGTTATATTTAGAGGACATATCTTGGATCGTGTGACAATGAATGAAAGCTTAAGTAAGTTATAACCATTGATCATTTGCAAATAAAATTCTTAAAACTTGCAAAATTCCTTGTAATGTTGCAAGCACCTTACTTGACATGAAAGTTGTGGTCATTACTACCCAGTATTTGATGCTCTGAAAATATGAAATACTACTCGTAGTTAAAAATATGAAATTCATTAAACTAGAAAAATTATGCACAAATCTTGAAACGTATACTAGTATCTACAATGAACCAAACATGGAATGATATTTAATTTCACTAAACCACCAATGAGTTAGATAACTAGCACATACAACACAAATGAGGTTGACCTAACCCAACTTTCAGAATCAAAGTATGTAAAACAGCAAACCAAGGTGCATGCATATTAGTTGATCTCGAGTTTCAGTTAGCAAAATCAATAACATTAGTGTTGTCTAGTCATTAGAGAATCAAAAACAAAACAAAAAAGATTCATGGGTGATTTCTCACCTAATCAAATGCTTGGTCATAACTGGGGGAATATTATTCTTAAAAGAAGGAATCACATCAAAATCACTTGGATATGTGACATGAGGAGCCTTGCCCTTAACCCTACATATTGTATTTGCAAAGGGGCCTGATATTTTTGGTCACATTCATGTTATGCATCTTGGATTGGTGTTTTGTTGCCCCCCCCCCCTGCGATCTCCGATTTTGGCGTTGGGATGTGGAGGACCAATTACACCGGCTGCAATGGTGGTTTATTTGATCTGCGGGTTCAAGTTAGAGCTTTGGGATGATAATACTCATATGCATACTAAATTATGAACTTTCTTTTCCTAATGCTAATGCTCTCATAGATGTTTCCTGTATAAGCTTAAATATGTGCATCAACTAAGGTGCAGACCCACATTCAGTTTTCTTTACTTTCTAGTGTAATATAAAGTAAACTTAGAAATAGAGCAATTTAAGATCTTAATAGTCAGAGGTAGAACCCAATCACAGTTCAGTCACCAAGAAGTTATATGATTTCCTCCACCTACAAACTGAAACAAATTCATATTTTGGCACAGCAATCAAGTTAAGTTATACCCTTCTTTGTACTCAAGAAAGAAGCTTGCTTAATCCGCCACAGAATAATAACTTTCTGGAGCAGACTGCACAGAAAAAAATTATGATTTTGGCTTCATTGATGGTGAAAATAATAAAGAAAATGCAGCAGCACTGTGGAGGTCAGTTGTACAAATTTCTGATTTCAAATGTTATCCAATGGGTTGGATTGAACATTGAGGAAGAATGCCAAAAGGGGCTGCTGCTAATATTCATTCAAATATTTACCTAAAATGCTTCTCTCTCATTGGAGTCTGCCCGGCAGTTCATTGTCCAGCAAGGATTCGATTTCCTCTTTATTTTCAGTTGTGTGATCATTTGATTGGGTTTGTTCTTGTAAAACTTGTGTTGATTATTTCGCGAATTTCGAAGAGGTTCGTAATTTAGGGCATCTCGTTCTCGGTTGAAGAATCTTCTTCGTACAGATCTGGGAATGAAATGGCAGAATCTGAAGCTAATATTAGCAAGGATGCTACCACAATATTAATCAAGCGCCTCCCTTTAGTTAAGTTTACTGGTCACAGGGATGAAGGCTATGCAGAGAACAGGGGTAGTATTCGGTTTTGAAAGTTCTAATGAATTGATTTTGACTTTCTAAGAATTGATTTTGACTCAAAATTTGGGGGAATACATTGTTATTCTAAATTTTTTATTGTTTGTGGTAATTACAAAAGTAGTACCTGCTCTTTAATAACTTATTAATTTATATAACTTATTTTTTGTCTGTAAAATGATTTAAATGCATTTTTATTTACATTTTTATTTAACAGAAAAAACTAATATCGTTAGTCTTAAGGACTCAGATGACAATGAAAATAATATCTCAATCATTATTTGTTAATAACCTGAAAATTGAACTCAAACAGTTAAAATTGACAAACCCTAAAGACACAAATCGTATTTAGTTCTTTCATTTTCATATACATTCATTAAAGTAGTTTTTACTCTTTACGTTTGGGGTTGGGCAATGTTTTAAAACCCGGGTCGAACCGGCCGGTTCAACCGGTTCGACCGGGGACCGGCCACCTTTCCGGTTCTTTAATGCCCGGTTTTTTGGGTTGAACCGACCCGCTTCGAACCGGCCGGTTTTCCGGTTTTTTCCGGTTCAACCGGTTTTCTGATTTTTTTATTTTATTTTTTTTAACTTTTTTTTTTTATTTTTTATTTTTTTTTTAAGTTTAAAACTTATATTTTCTTATGAAATACATATTTGATATTATTTTTTAGTGGATTATAATTGTATTTTAACTACTTTTGTTGGGGTGTACAAGTTTATTAGCATTTTTATAAAAAAATATATATAAATCCCTAACCGGTTCAACCAGCCGGTCTAACCGGTCCGACCGGTCGAACCAGTCCCGAAAGGTTTTCCGGTTCAACTAAAAAACCGGTTTTTAAAACATTGGGGTTGGGTTTTCGTTTTTTCAAAATATACTTTTAGTCATATCTTTCTATCCTTTTAGTCTAATAATTCTTGTAACTTTTTTTTGGTTCAAGTCTACTCCATTAACCATTATCCAATTTTTTTTTATTTCTATAAAAGTACTAAAATCCTCTATTATTATTAAATAAATATTATAAAAATAATAAAACGTTGACACCACTTTTTATACTTTAAATATTGCAGCTTACATCTCTAAATGTAACAACCATTTTGAGACGCTGTTAAGTCGGCTCGTGTATGTTTCACATGAAGAGTAAATATATCCTTTTATGTTCACATTTTTCCCTACTTCTAGATCACTCTTAATGCATATTTCCCATGGAGAGAAAAAAACAGAAATCGTCAATTCTCTTCAACTCAATGGCTAAATCATCAACATCTTCTACTTTAAATTGACACAACACGTTATGCGATTGTGGTAGTACAACAATCTTTCAAACTTCATGGATAAAGAGGAATCATGGTCGTTGTAAATTTGTTATGTAAGGACTTTATATTCTAGTTTTGTATTCACCATTTTTCTATTGAATTATTCTCATAAATTGAACAACTGAAATTGAAGTGTGATTTTGTCAATCGGGTTGGTCCGTCAATATGTTTAAGATCATATCAAATTCTTCATGGCTTGCTAACTTTATTCAACAAACAAGAAGAATCGGCTAAGATAAAACTTATTGAAGTAAGGAGATTGAAGTTCTACTTCTAGATCGACTCTTAATGCATCTTTCCCATAGAGAGAAAAAACCCGAAATCGTCAATTCCCTTCGACTCAATGGCTAAATTATCAACATCTTTTACTTTGAATTGACACAACACGTTATGCGATTGTGGTAGTACAACAATCTTTCAAACTTCATGACAGGGAGGAATCATGGTCGTTGTAATTTTGTTATGTAAGAACTTTATATTCTAGTTTTGTATTCATCATTTTTCTATTGAAATATTCTCACAAATTCAACAACTAAAATTGAAGTGTGATTTTGTCAATCGGGTTGGTCCGTCAATATGTTTAAGATCATATCAAAATTATTCATGGCATGCTAACTTCATTCAACAAACAAGAATAACCGCCTAAGATAAAATTTATTGAAGTAAGGAGATTGAAGTTATACTTCTAGATCGACTCTTAATTAGGGATGGCAATGGGGCGGGTTTGAGTAATCCCAACCTCATACCCGGTTATAAAAATGTGTCACATACCCGACCCAAAACCCGTCCGGTTTCTAGCGGGTATTTACCCATCGGGTATCGGGTATAACCGCGGGTTTAGGGCATGCCCGTCGGGTGTATATCGACTAACTGTCAATTTTTATTTATCACAATTATAATAAAATACCTCAAGTAACTAAACATATATAAATTTAATAATATGTAAACTAATGTTTTTAACTACTAACTTAGTATTATAGATAAAAATAGAAAATAGATAAATAAAATCATACAATATATACTTAAAATAAACAAAATTTAATAAAGAAAAATATAGCGGGTATATTATCGGGTAATCGGGGCGGGTTAGCGGGTATATAATCAAATCCCATACCCGACCCATACCCACTAAAAAATTCAAAAGTAATCCCATACCCGCTCTCATACCCGATTACCCGACCCCATACCCGCCCCATGTGTGTCGGGTTTCGGGTTTTCCCATCGGGTTCGGGTTTCATTGCCATCCCTACTCTTAATGCATCTTTCCCATAGAGAGAAAAAAAACCGAAATCGTCAATTCCCTTCAACTCAATGGCTAAATCATCAACATCTTCTACTTTGAATTGACACAACACGTTATGCGATTGTGGTAGTACAACAATCTTTAAAACTTCATGGACAGGGAGGAATCATGGTCGTTGTAAATTTGTTATGTAAGGACTTTATATTCTAGTTTTGTATTCATCATTTTCCTATTGAATTATTCTCACAAACTGAACAACTGAAAGTGAAGTGTGATTTTGTCAATCTGGTTGGTCAGTCAATATGTTTAAGATCAAATCAAATTATCCATGGCTTGCTAACTTCATTCAACAAACAAGAAGAATCGGCTAAGAAATAAATTATTGAAGCAAGGAGATTGAAGTCTGTCTTGTCGTTTAGTAGCGTCTTCTGTTTGTGGATTCGATTTAATAATTTATTGTTTCTCAATGAACCATTTTTGCTAGTTTATGTCACATTGTTTGTGGCCAGATATGATGCCCGAAGATGACTGGACATTAGGTGGAGAAGTGATTGGAGGGTCTGGTAGCAGCCCAAGATGACGAGAGATCTGTATTATAGAAAGAGAGAAGAGGTAGCATTTTGTTGAAGGTAAACCATAGAGAGAGCATCTCTAATACTTGATCTTCTAATTCTTGTCTGTAAAAAGGAGAGACATGGGTGGACGGAAAAGAAAAGAATTGACCCACTTGTTTTCTATTTAGATTTATTTTTCTTTTATATTTTTAATTATTTTAAAGAAAATGGATTATATTTTTATATTCATTTAACATAAGTTTTTTCAATATTACGTCTCAGGGACGAAAGACGTTACGAATTGTCATCGTTGGACTGTAGCCTTATCTTTTGAATTCGAGGGACGAAATGTGAAATTTGTGCAAACCACAGGAACGATTGTAGTAATTTATTGTTAAAAACGAGTCAAATAGAAAAATAGACGTTTAAAAAATTAAGGGAACTTCAGAGCCACTTGTTTCCCCCCTTCTGTGCACCGTGCTCGTGCTGTTGGGGGTGTTTTCCGAGAATGAGTCTAGCCAATGGGTATGGGCTTCCCATCACTATATGTTCTTAGTGGGTAGGGCCGTCTTTTATCATTGGTTATCCAGGATGACTCAGGTTGTATTGGCCGTTAAAAAAAAAGTAAAAAGAAAAATCAAACCAAGAACTGCCCAATTTTTTTTATAAAATCACACGGTGAGTAAAAAAAACACGAGCCTGGATTCTGCAACTGCATCAGTCAAGCCTCGTCTTAAGTTTAAGTCAACGACGAAGTAACGAACCCTTCAAACACTCGAGCGGAAGGGGTATTTCCGTAATTCAAGCTAACGTGGACAGTGACGTGTAATCCCAACACATCGATCCCACCGATGGCTTTAAACGAAACAAAAGCGGAGGGCTATTTATGTAAATTACACGTAATCCGACCACCCTTATAATCCCTCCTCCCCCATTCTCCTCCACTCAACCGCGTACATAAAAAAGAAAAAAGAAAATAAAAAACCGTCGTCTTGCTATCGTGCGCCCTCTACTTCCGGCGACTGTACGAACCGATCTGGTGCAAACAACGGCGGTGAGAAGATGGCCGGAGGACCAGCGGAACAGCAGTATGCGAAGGCGAAGATATCGGTGTGGTGGGACATAGAGAACTGTCAGGTACCGAAAGGTTGCGAGCCTCATTCGATCGCGCAGAATATTAGTTCTGCTTTGGTTAATATGAACTACTGCGGTCCAGTTTCGATTTCTGCTTATGGCGACACTAATCGGATCCCTGCCTCCGTCCAGCAAGGTCTCAACAGTACCGGAATCGCCTTGAATCACGTGCCCGCCGGTATATACTCGTATTACGTCTGTATCTCTATGTATATGGCACAGTTAGTATAAACTAAGTCTAATTTATTGTTAAAAGTTAAAACTGGACCGATGATAAACCCTAGCAGGCAGATCTGTTTGTACTGAAACAGTTATAATTCGTTGCGTTGTTTGTGTAGGTATCTTATATATGTGAGTTTGCAGGAGAAGACTAGTTTTTTTTTTTTTTAATTAATTTATTTCACTTTTTTTGGTTAAATGGAGTGTTGACCAAACGGATCATGAGAATTGTGGTTGTGAACCCTAGAGATTGATTATGCAGTTTAGATCTAGGTTCAACCTCTTGATCCGGTTGGGGACACCCTACTTGTTTTTGTTTTGGCATTTTGGAGATGCATTATGCCGTCCTTGTTGACCCTGTGGTACCTACTATGCTATCTAGCATCTAAAGCTGGTCCTGCAAAAAAAATTCCGGTTATTTTTGCTTTTAAATGTATGGTGTTATGGTTTACTTGTCAATTGTCATATTATTTTAACTTAGAAGTTATGGTTTATTTGTCAATTGTCATATTATTGTGTATTTTATCAGGATTGAAAAGTATATTAATTTAGCCATGGTGAAGAGGCTTCAGTTATTTCTGTAAACTCTGATATATATGGTAGCTTATGTGTGGGCTTAGATCTTTGATTTGTCATATGTTTTGCTCTTCTTTGGTAGTTGAGAATTAAGAAGGCTTTAATTTTTCAATATTTTTATTCATACGTCTCTCTTGTAAAACACCTTTGTTAAACATGGTCGAAAATTTTTAGGACTTTGCAAACGTGTTTTACAAGAATGCAAGTCTGGTGATCATCATCATCATCATGAGCACTAGACTTGCATTCTTGTAATATAACTCATCACGTTTGCAAAAAGTTGTGTTCAGTCTTACAATTTTCGACCATGTTTAATGTTATGAATGAAGAAGGCCCAACCCCAGCCCAACCCAATGGAGATACAGCCCAAACCAGGAAGAGCACGAGGGTCAGGAGAATGCCTGCTAGGCTGAGAGACTAGTGACACATCAGCTAGTTTGTTAAATTATGTAATTATTCTTTGACAAGTGGTTATATATGCGTGAGTATGAGCATGTGTAGGGTATGCAAAATCTGTTAGAACTTTCTATTCCTCATCCCTGTAATGGATCTCCTGGTATTCTAATCAGAGATATTTCCTTTCCCATCTCCAATTTAATTCTTCCTTCTTTAACCATTACATTGGTGCTTTCATTCACCTCCCCTTTCCATGGCCGAAGGTACTCGTCTCCGATTGATCGATGAAGCAATCAAAGGTCTCCAAGATGGTCAAAAAGAATCCACTGCCGGCCAGAAACAACTCCAATCGGAGGTGTCGGAGATCTCCTCCACCATCGAGGATTTGAAGACACTAATGAACAAGGTCTTGGTTTCGATCAATCAATCTAAACCATCAGGACGCACTTCCGGCGACGACGGACCCTCCATTCTGGGGCGACACAAGCCTGCTCCGATCAACCTTCCCCGTTTTGATGGCTCCCATCCAGAACGTTGGGTGGCTCAGGCCAATCGCTATTTCGAGTTTTACAAAATTTCCGATGAGGATCGGCGTACAATTTCCTCATTCTATCTCGATTCTGCAGCGGCTGATTGGTATGATTGGATCTCTAAACATAGCTCTTTTGCTGATTGGAAATCCTTCACGGAGGCACTGATTCTCCGTTTCCGGTTGCGAGAACTCGACGAGCCCGAAGGTGTCCTGGCCAAACTCACCCAAACGTCGACAGTGGAGGATTATCGGCAACGTTTTGAAGAGATCTCCACCCGTACCATGGTGTTACCACCGGCGTTCCTTGTCCAGTGTTTCGTCTCTGGGTTACGTTCCGACATTCGCCAATCGGTGCAGATTCATCGTCCGGCGACTGTGGATGAGGCGATGACCTATGCCCAGCTCCATGAGAACCGTATTCAATTAGAAAAGGGAGTGGGCCGGGTTTCTCTCGGCGGGTCCAAGCCCATTTTGCCCTTGCCTAAAACAGGCCCAATTCTACCCACAAACAAAACCGTTCAACAGTTAGGGTTCAGGCGACTCTCTCCTGAAGATTTAGCTCTGAAGAAAGCTCAGGGGCTGTGTTATCGTTGTGACGGTAAATACTCGAAAGATCATCAGTGCAAAGGCGCTCCCCAACTCTTATTCTTCGATGATGATCCTGGTGGTGTCGATGTCAACGAAGACCCTCCTCCTCTCACCGACGCTCAATTGATCGACCAACTCCAGATCGAGGATCTCTCGGCTCATTCAGCGATTTCGTATAACGCTCTGTCGGGTGGCTGCAATGCGTCCACTCTGCGATTTGCCGGCTCCGTCAAAGGCAAACCGGTTCAAGTCTTAATCGATGGAGGTAGCACACATTCTTTTGTTCAAACTAGGGTAGCCAAACACTTGAATCTCTTGGTTGAAGCTATTCCTCCGTTTTCTGTATTGGTGGGTAGTGGCGAGCGTCTTCCGTGCTCTGGGCTTGCCAAACAGGTTCCACTGCTCATCCAAGGTCGATCTCTGCTTATTGATTTCTATGTATTACCTCTTCAAGGGTGGGATATGGTTCTGGGTGTTTCCTGGCTCTCAACTCTGGGCCCTGTCTTAACAAATTATGCCACCTCCACTTTTGAATTTTCGTTGGGAGATACTAAAGTTGTTTGGCAGGGGGATTCTTCCCCATTGATTCAACCCACCCAGTTTAATAGTCTCTGTAAGATGGCTCAGTCTGATGCGATTGCTGCTTGTTTCCAACTCACCTTGGTTACTCAGGAACCGTCAGCACCTACGGCCTGCCCCGCAGATTTTCAACCCCTCCTTGCGGAATTCGCTACTGTCTTCCAGCCGCCAAGTGGGCTGCCTCCCCTCCGTTCTCAGGATCACGCAATTGATCTCGTGCCCACCGCCTCTGCGGTGTCCGTCCGTCCTTATCGTTATCCTCATTTTCAGAAACAAGAGATCGAGAAATTTGTTCAAGAAATGTTGCAACAGGGTATTATTCAGCCTAGTACAAGTCCCTTCTCTTCACCGGTGCTGTTGGTTCGAAAGAAAGACGGATCGTGGCGGTTTTGTGTGGACTCCCGAGCCCTCAATGCCATCACCATCAAGGATCGTTTTCCTATTCCATCCATTGACGAGCTATTTGACGAGTTGCACGGTGCCACTTACTTCTCCAAGTTTGATTTACTGGCCGGGTATCATCAGATCCGTCTCAAGGCCGGTGACACTGCCAAAACAGCTTTTAGAACTCATGAGGGTCATTACGAATTTCTCGTCATGCCCTTTGGCCTTTCCAACGCCCCTTCAACTTTTCAGAGATTGATGAACGATGTTTTCCGCCCTTACCTCCGGAAGTTTGTACTAGTTTTCTTCGATGATATTCTTGTCTATAGCAAAACTTGGTCCGCTCACCTTCTTCATGTTCGACAGATTTTACAATTACTCAAGGATAACTCCCTGGTAGCAAAACTTTCAAAATGCTCCTTTGGTCAAAGCATGGTCTCTTACTTGGGCCACTACATCTCCGGCGCTGGGGTGTCGGTTGATCCTGCCAAAATAGTTGCAATTCAACAGTGGCCTACGCCCAAAACAGTCAAAGATGTTCGAAGTTTCTTAGGCTTGGCCGGCTATTACCGGCGTTTTATCAAGGGGTACGCCACAATTGCCGGGCCTTTAACCGATTTACTTAAACGTGATGCCTTCTCTTGGTCTCCTTCTACTGACCAAGCCTTCGCTACCCTCAAGCAATTACTCAGTTCCACCCCTGTCCTACGGCTGCCGGATTTTTCTAAACCCTTCACAATCGAAACCGACGCATCCGGGGTGGGCATTGGTGCTGTCCTCACTCAAGACAAACACCCCATTGCGTTCTATAGTTAGAAATTATGCCCACGGATGCAGCAAGCCTCCACCTATCATCGCGAGATGTTCGCTATTACCCAGGCCATCGCCAAATGGCGGCAGTACTTACTCGGTCAGCGTTTCCAGGTTATTACCGACCAGCAGGCTCTTCGCAATTTACGTGATCAAGTTATCCAAACTCCCGAACAACATAAGTGGCTTCATAAATTGATGGGTTACGATTTTGAAATTCTTTACCGCCCGGGTACTTTGAACCAAGCTGCTGATGCCCTGTCTCGTGTTTCATTGGCTCATTTCATGGCTATCTCCTCCCAAGATCTAAACTTTTTGGAGGACCTTAAGCAAGCTCTGCTCCAAGATTCTGAGCTTAAAAATTTGTGTGACCAACTATCCACGCAGCCTACTTCCCTCCCTCCTTACTCGTATAAAGATGGCCTCCTGTACTTTCACAATCGGTTGGTCATTCCCCCTGACTCCCCACTTTGTCAATTACTTTTACAAGAATTTCATTCTTCCCAAATTGGTGGTCATGCCGGGATTCATCGCACCTTCCACCGGCTTTCTTCCAACTTTTATTGGCGCCATATGCGCCGGACTGTTCAAGAATTTATTGCTAACTGTCACACGTGTCAACAAATGAAGTCATCTTGCTTGCCCCCAGGGGGTCTCTTGCAACCTCTTCCGATTCCGAACTTGGTGTTTGAAAATATTGCTATGGATTTCATCACGGGCCTACCACCATCGCAGGGCCGAACGGTCATCTTAGTGGTCGTTGACCGTTTATCCAAATACGGGCATTTCATCGGCTTACCTTCCAATTTCACCAGTGCTAGTGTCGCTACTGTTTTCGTTGCAGAAATTATACGGCTTCACGGGGTTCCGGCCGATATCGTGACGGATCGGGATCCTCGCTTTATGTCTGATTTTTGGAAAGAGATCCAACGTCTTCAAGGCACGCATTTGTCCTTCACATCGGCTTATCACCCCCAGTCCGACGGGCAAACCGAAGCGTTGAATAAATGTCTCGAAATGTACTTACGATGCTACGTAACCGACTTTCCTAAAGACCGGATGCGTCTTCTTCCTTGGGCCGAGTATTGGTACAATACGTCTTATCAGAGTGCGGCCCAAATGACTCCCTTTGAAGTTTTATATGGCCGGAAACCACCATCTATTCTCCGGTATGTCAAGGATAGTACTACTAATTCCCTGGTTCAAGCTCAATTGTTAGAACGTGATTCGGTCCTCCAATTGCTCAAAACAAATCTTGCTAAAGCTCAGACCCGCATGAAACTCGCGGCGGATAAACATCGTCGCCCCGTCTCTTTTCAGGTTGGTGACCTGGTATATGTTAAACTCCAGCCGTACCGACAAGGTTCTGTTCGCCTCCAACGTCACTACAAATTGGGCCGCCGTTACTTTGGGCCATACAAGATTCTCGCCAAAATCGGTGATGCTGCTTTCAAGCTAGAACTTCCTCACACTGCAAAGATTCACAATGTGTTCCATGCCTCTCTTTTACGTAAATGCGTCGGTGTTCCGGAGCAGCAGATTACTCCTATGGACCTCGTTGATGATTCGGCTACGCTGGTTTTGCAGCCACTATGTATCCTCGATCGCCGTACAATTCAACGTGGTGAATTGCTCATCCCACAGAGTCTGATTCAATGGAAGGGTTTTCCTGTTCAGGAGGCTTCATGGGAAGATACAGCTCAAGTGCTTCGTTCCTTCCCTGATCTACACCTTGAGGACAAGGTGTGTGTTAAAGAGGGGGGTAATGTTATGAATGAAGAAGGCCCAACCCCAGCCCAACCCAATGGAGATACAGCCCAAACCAGGAAGAGCACGAGGGTCAGGAGAATGCCTGCTAGGCTGAGAGACTAGTGACACATCAGCTAGTTTGTTAAATTATGTAATTATTCTCTGACAAGTGGTTATATATGCGTGAGTATGAGCATGTGTAGGGTATGCAAAATCTGTTAGAACTTTCTATTCCTCATCCCTGTAATGGATCTCCTGGTATTCTAATCAGAGATATTTCCTTTCCCATCTCCAATTTAATTCTTCCTTCTTTAACCATTACATTTAATAAGGGTGCAATTTGTTAACTTAAGAAGTACCAATCATTCATTTTTGACCATTGCACTAACTTTTTATTGTTAAACAGCAATCATATTCCTTCTATTCCTACTTGGAAATGTACATAAACATGATGGTCTGCAATTCAACTGGAAAATTTATCACAATTTCTGTTTTTGTTTTCTCCCACAATAGATGCGTAATATTGACATTCTAATTTGTTGTTCACTCATTGGTAAAATGATTTATTTTAATGATTTCAGTGTATCTGATAAAGATTAAATTCTGTTTTATTATGAATAGGTGTCAAAGATGCAAGCGACAAAAAAATATTGGTGGACATGTTATTTTGGGCTGTTGACAACCCTGCCCCGTGCAATTATCTGTTAATTTCTGGTGATAGAGATTTCTCGAACGCGCTTCATCAATTGAGAATGAGGAAATATAATATTCTTTTAGCACAGCCTCAGAAAGCATCTGTTTCCCTCCTTGCAGCAGCAAAGAGTGTATGGCTTTGGACTAGTCTTTTGGCTGGTGGACCACCACTAACAAACATCAGTGAACCAGATGATAATTCGATACATGCTCCAGTTTCTGAACCACTTCAGATGCTAGACAATGGGTATGGAAATTCCCCCCATCTTGTATCGCAGAAATCTTTAAGAACAACGGACTCTAAGCCAAAAGGAAAGCCAATAAGGAAAAACTTTAGTCAACCAGTTTTATCAAGTCCACCTTTTGAAAATCAGACTAATTTAAACTCTCATCAACCAGGATATAATATGCACCATCCTAGTCACATTCCTAATGTTTCTTCAACTGGATCAACCCCTAATCACATTCCTGATTATTCGTGGAACAATGGAAATAGCATGACTAGTTACCAAGGTCATCATCATAATCATCAACAATCAGTAAATCCGGTTCATTTACCACCAGGGACTCCTGCCCTTGCCCCTATAAATTTCTTTCCACCTAATCCACCGCATATTCGTCCTGCTCCGTATCAGCCACCTCACAGGCCTGATTTTGTTTCTGATGTAGTTAATAAGCTTAACATTTCTGATAATTCTGGCAGAGAACACAATCCTCCAATGAATAAAGGAATACAGAAACAAAATTCTTTCGACTCTCCAAATCATGGATATACAAACGGTCCACAAAGAGGACATGCTATGCCCAACAAGTCTCAATTTCACAAGGATGCTATGAACAGACATCAACCATTGGTTAATAATCCTGATTTTCAACCGTCATCTTCCTCAGCGTTGGACACTACCTCAAATGGGGGTGGTGTGTGGGGGACACCTGGATGCCCAAAACCTTCAGAATATGTCCAAGGCCTTATAGGTGTGATTTTACTTGCCTTGAGCACCCTGAAAAAGGAAAAGATAATGCCTACCGAAGCAAACATAACTAAATGCATTCGTTATGGGAATCCTAAGCAACTTAATATTGATGTTAAAAAGGCTCTAGATAGCGCTGTTAAGCAGCAGCTGGTAGTGAAACAGAGTCTTGGTTCATTACCATTCTATGTTGGTAAGAATGAAAAACTATGGAAGTGTGTGAACCCCATAGGTAATAATACTAAGGATCACTCAAAAGCAACTTGGGATGAACTCCAAAAGTTTTTATCAACTCCTGCTGGTCGCTCTGCTATAACTGCGTCCCAGTGCAGGTATAAATTGCTTATGCTTCAAGTTAATTTCTCTTAGAGTGCCAGGTTTTACTTGTTTACCTTTGAATGGTTTGATTCGGGTCAAATTATATCCTACACGTCAAACTGGTTGAGAGTTATACAAAATATTTTGTAATTTATAAAACTTCCTAATTCATTTTATCTAAAATGTTTAGATTTTATTGAATAATAAAAGTTTGGTGGGCCAAATGGATAGTTTTTCTCAAAGAATTATTCTGTTTGACCTGTTAGGGCACCTAACAAGTTCATACGACTTGTCTTAGGCATTTATCTGACACATTGTGTTTTGTGTAGATACGAGGCAGCAACTATTATAAAGAATTCCTGTCTCAAGGATACTGCTTTGGGTGACATACTTCAGATTTTGCACTTGGCAACCAGTGGAAAGAAGTGGATCATACATCATCCATCAGGATGGCAACCAGTTAGTATTACTCTTCCGGAGACCAACTCAGAATCTGATTGGTAGCCAACAAGCCCCACTTGAAAATGAAAAAAAAGGCTGTAAGTAGTTTTAGGTTAGAGGAAATCACTTAGCTTGTTCACTATTAGAAACAGTCACCCCGTAGCTAATGAGTTACGCAACTTGGCATCAATATAAAATCTACCGGCCTATCATCGGCTGCTAGGTGCATTGGGATGACCAACCGCCAACTGTCTATTTTCTTTTTTTCACTTGGTCTTTTGTCAGTAGTTCAAGAAGTGGTGTTCGACAGCATCGATAGAACAAACTTCTATTAGGTTGTATAGAGTTTTTGTAGGATAAATATAGCTCTGTAGGGGAATGTTTACCCCTCTTTATTTTCCAACCCATACGATATACCTGCACAATGATAGCCAACAATCAAACAGTATTGAGAGATGGTATACCTGGGAAATGATAGCCAACAATCAAAAAGTATTGGAAGATGATGAAACGTAACATCCGTCCTATGAATGGATCAATGTGTCTATTTTAGTTCTGACAAGAGACTGCTTGTCATATGAATCATTACATTTTCCTTAACTCATAGTTGAGGGTTGTTGGATTAGCACATGAAGATGGGTTATATGAAATATGTTAGCTGGCACATTATTTGTACTTGTATAGTGAGCGGATGGAAGATTTACTTTTGCTACACAAATCAGTCACTATCACATGAAACTGGTGAAGTTTTAAGATTATCGGATTTTGAATTTGTTTTGTTTTCAAACTGGTGGAGTTTTAAACCGAGGAAGATGAAAGATCAGATACTACATATGTCATGTTCTGAAACTGGTGAAGTTTTAAAGGGGAAGATACGACGATGAAGTCTTGAATATATGTTATGTTTTGAAAATGGTGATGTTTTTACAGAAATGATATCAATATTTTGAATAGATTATGTTCTGAAGTTGCTGAAGTTTTTTTATCAACGTTATGTTCAGAAGCTGGTTAAATATAGAGGGAAATGATGACGACGACGATGACTCATAACGTATTACAGTAACAAACTGTTTGAAGCAGTTGGAAACTTGGAACTGAGGTATTTTGGTTCAATTTTATGTCTATGAATGCAGGAACCTTGAAACTCTTTTTTTTTTTTAAATTATTATCTAAACTTGTTTGTGTATTTTAGTTTCTGTGAAGAAGATTGTGATTGTTATTTGTAATGTATGAATCTATTTATGTTGAAGACATTTCTTATTCCTGCTTAGCGATGCATTAATCATCTTTTCTTAGATTAAAATGACAAAGGTATAGCAAATTTCCAAAGCATCTTAATTGCTTTACATTTTGACATGTCAACTTTCAGATTGTTTATGAAGTGGTTAAAACTCACATTCAAACTGTATAATTCTAGTTTTTAAATGGGGAGGCCTTTTGTGTTCAGTTGGTAGGTAACAAATCTTCTTTCAAAATATCGAAATTGCTATAGATGAAGTATGATTGACACACATACATTTAGATGTGTTCAAATGGTTGTTCTAGTTTTAAACTGATTTATGTATGGTGGAACTGGTTTAGTGAAAGACATTTGGGTAAGAGATTCTGCACACAAGAGCTTCGTACTTTTAAACAACTAAGGTAAATAAAGCTACATGTGAAGAGAAGTAATCCAGAAATTGCTGGATGTGCCAGAGGGCTGGTTGGTTGGGTTCTGAACAACAGGTGCTGAAGTCCCAACAGGAACATTTGGAGCCTTTTGAACATTAGGCACATAGCAGTCAAAGGCCAACATTAACAGAAGGAGTATTTGGTGCATAAAAAGCAGAACCACCATTGTAATCAGGAAGCATCCCAACATTTGCTTCTCGTTTCTTGGCATCTAATTCGTACGATTGAAGAGGAAAACAAGCTTGTTTAGGGTCATCTTAGCTAAACTAGTTCCGATACATTTGATCATCACGCAAGGTGTACTCCAGGTTAGTGGTAATGAATCTTATAATTTCTTAACCTTCTGAGCTTCGTTTACTTCAAGACCCATTTTCTACATACCATTCAGCAACAGATTCAGTTGGGTAACTTGATCATCGAGTCAAACTGCCTTTGGGGTAACTCCGTTTTTCTTTCCTTCAAATCGTGGTGCCTTCAAGTCTTTCATACAATGCATTTTATAGTTCTTTAGCTGTTTTGTACTCATCAAAACCATTATTGTGATAGATCTTTGATGGAAAAGTCATGGTTAATGATGCAAATGCTTTGTGATAAGGCTATCCGTAGTGGGGGCCATCTCCACAAAAAATCCTAACATGGCGCCCCTATGGCGCCATCTTCCACCCCCTAGGCGCTATGTTAGCTTGAATCTCCAACAGTGTTATGTATATCACGCCCCTCCCCCCCTCATTTCTCATTGGTTTCCTTCCTTTTCTCCAGATTTAATTGGTTTATGTTTTTTTTCTTTTTAAATAATATATAATAATTGGGTAATAATTAGAGGGGGGTTATGACTACACCACTTTGCTTATAACGCTTATAATCCCCTTGATGAGGTGAATTCCACGTGACGCATAACCCCCAAAGGTGGGAGTTATGAGTACACATAGTCTAATGGGTTACTAACTTATCATTTTCATCCCACTCGTTGGGATTAGTGTTTAGAATGGAACCTTCAACAGTAGTTATCAACGGTTTGTGTGGCCCGTATTGATTAGAATGAAAAAGTGTGTAATGTGTATATAAGAAAATGTCAGCATCCACTTTCCATTTGAGAAAATCAAATATATCTTTCAAACGAGGTGGCTTGTTACCAATTCCCCAATTCATTATCATAGTTGATGGTGTTGTGCAATTTTCAAATTTGATCTTAATTTAAACAAGAACACAAAAACTTTTCGCACTAAAGGAACTCACACAAAATGACTTTTTGCACCAACAGCTTTCGCACTAGAAGGTTGCCCACAACAGTTTCCGCACAAGTTCTTGTTTCGAAAGAGTAATGTTACAGTGATTTAGCGTGAAATCTCTAAACGAGAATTCTTAAACTTTTTGTACACTGATGAAGGATTTAGTGTGTGAAAAGGTCGAAACACAATGTTTCTCATAGCAGTGACGACTTGGTGTAATAGAAGCACAATGTTTCTCCAAATCTAGTGAAAATACAGAATTTCGCACAAATGGTTCGCAATTTCATATACAAATTTTCGCACAAAAATTTTTCAGAGAAAGGAAATTTTCGCATGCTCTTTTCGCATATGTTAGTTGCAACAAAGGTTTTCGCACAACACAAACATTTTCGCAAAGACTTTTTGCATAAACAATAGCTTTTTAATTTATAAAAACCACCAAATCCAATTGCGAAACATGCAAAACAAACACAAAAATACAATACCACACGATTATGCAAGCAATTAACAGTTAAAAACTTATTGAAAGTAAGCAAAAA
The DNA here is from genome assembly GCA_039602395.1 of Deinandra increscens subsp. villosa. NCBI lineage: Eukaryota > Viridiplantae > Streptophyta > Magnoliopsida > Asterales > Asteraceae > Deinandra > Deinandra increscens. Next base: position 84,703,478 of record JBCNJP010000025.1, on the reverse strand, counting down.
TGATCTAACAGTCTTATGTTGATAAACATGTAATTTTCTTTTAAAAACTCATCAAATCTGAAGGGATCAAACCAAATCAAGAGCATCAAAGGCTCGGATACCAATTGTAGATCTAAAATCATGATCCAACAAATTTGGTAATCTCGATCTAACACACATAACTATAATTGAGCTAAAATGAGTGATTGATGAGATAAACTCTGAGAGTAGATTAGGGGTGTTCAGATTTCGAACCCGATTCGAAGAACTCTGAATTCGGTTCGATTCGCTTCGAAAATGAGCAGTTCGAAGTTCGTTTCGAAATTTCAAATTCGAATTCGATTCGATTCGACGTCTAATATCGAATTTCGAATCGAATAGAATTTGATATTTTTAATTTGATTCGATTCGAAATTCGAATTAGAAATAATAATATATTAATAAATATATATACTTATATATATATTTATATATAAATATAATATTCATAAAAAAGTTTAAATTAGTTTAACTTGTTATAATTTATGTCCTCTTTTCAAAAGTTCAGAAATTTTAAAAATTTAAAATATACCTTAAAAGTTGAAACGTTTCCTTCCTATTCACAGTTCCATTTCCCAAGAAAATTTTAAATTTTAAATCTTTTGCATGCTTATTAGTTTTATACTTATATGGATTTGTATTTTTACTATAATAATTTAAGTTTATAGTAGTTAAGAAAATAAAATTAAAAAAATTAAAACATGTTTTTTTTTTCTTCAATTTATAATGAACTTATTCGAATTTGATTCGGATTCGATTCGTATTCGATTTGAATTCGAAAACTAAATACGAATCGAATTGAATTTCGAATTGGATTTCTATTTCGAATTTGAATTCGATTCGACTCAACAAATCCATTTTGAATTCGAATCGAATTTCGAATCCAGGTTTAAATTTTGAAATTTGAATAATCCGATTCGAAATACTCTGGTATTCGAAATTCGATTCGTTGAACACCCCTAGAGTAGATGAAGAAAAAAGACGAGCTCATGACAATCCATTAAATAGGGAATAAATTTAGTGATAATCAATTGGCAGAGAATGATGACACACACTTTTTGCCTATTCGTACCCCTAACTAAGCTATTCTCACATCTACCTATCGCGACTTACTATTTATAGCCAAAATAGCATGTGCGAAATCTCTTTACAGATTTGTGTGACAAGTATGAGACATTTCACACCTCTTGTGCGAAATGACCTAAAGATTTCATTCCCTTCCAAAAGTTACAAGTTACATACAACATCGTACAAACTAGACCTAACATTTTCCACACTTCTCCCATTCTCCCTGCTCTAACCGCCTCACCATTGCAACGTCCTGGTCAAGCCCCTTCAAGCCCCTCCCTTGGGTGTTTTCTGTCATGTGGCAGATGACGTGACAATAAGCTTGATCACACAAAGTGGTGTAGTGGTTAAAGCTCCATGCAATCATTACACAATTATTTTTTTTTCAATTTAAATAAACTAAAATAAATAATAAACTAGTTTTATTAATAAAAACAAACATTTTAAAATAAAAGTGCACGATTAAACGTAGCGGATGTCAAATAATTGTTTCGCTTAACAAAACCCCACACTAGTGGAAAATGAGTTTTTTCACTAAGTGTGAAAATGAGTTTTTCACCAACTTTGGACTAAAATAAAATACAGATAACATAGGTTGTTGCCTCTGTATTTAATGGGTTTGTGTAGTACGTTGTGAGGGCTTTCCAACGCATCAAACCACGTCCAAATCCGAGCTCGTATGAATGAGATATCGAAGCTCAAAGTTGAGGTCTCGCAACTTGTGAAGCTGCGAAAATTAGAGAGAAAAATGCTAAGTATAGCATGTTAACTCATCCCACATTGGTTGGGGATTGAAACCAAAAGTGGTTTATAAGGTGGGAACCTTACCAACTATTGTTTCCTTTAGTAGGACACATCCCTTGGACCCTGAGGGGTGCGAAGCACCCCTAACTCGCACTCGCACTCGCACTCGCACACGCACGCGCGCGTGGCGTGGGCGTATGAGGCGCAATGTGGCGCTTTGATGGCGCACTTCGCACGCTCGCATCGCCGCGAGCCGCTTGAGAGCCGCCTTATTGTTTTTGGGTTCAACCGGAAGGTGTTCCGGTTGAAGTCCAAGCGGACCTGTGTGGTCTGGGCAGATAGATCAAGCGGAACTGGGTTCAACCGGAAAAAATTCCAGCTTGAAGTTCAAGTGGAAAAAGGAGCTTGAACTTGAAGCTCAGCTGAAAAGGAGCTTGAAGTTCAAGCGGAAGATCAGTTCTTCCGGAAACAGCTGTTACGCGGAGATTCCTCCGGATTGACAGCTGTAAACGCGTTTTGAGCTAAATAAGGTAATTCCGCGTTAATTAGAAATCAATTTGCATTAAAGACGTTTAATGCAAAGTTTGACTACGAATTATTTTTGTGTGCTCAACAAGTCATTCCCACCACTATATATACAGCCTCATTAGTTGAGGCTAGACACACCAGAATTCACAAGAATTCTTTCTCTCTGCCTCACCTCCATATTTTCTCTCATCTTCTTCATCGTTCTTGCTCTTCAAGCTTCAAGGTAACTTCAAGCTTAGAGTTATCCCGGCCGTACAATACGGTTTAGGCGATTGTACCCTGGGAAACAAAACGGATCTTCGGTAGACCCGGAATTTGTTTTAAGGGACCCGGGTTTTGACCCGAATCCTTCGCCAAGGTTCCTTGGAACCTTTCTCGTTTTTCTTAAACTAATATCAAAAGACTTTCTCAAATAATTTTTCTTGAATTTTAATTAAGTATTTCATTATTTAAAATCTTTTCTCAAACTCTCTGTCTTTAATTTCTCTTCATTCAAATCCATATCATTTTATTTCATTTGTCTTGTAATTTCTTTTCTGTGTAACTATATTCATTTCATTGTATTGTAATTCTTTATTTCCTTGTAACGTAATTCATTTCCTTGTAATTGTAATAGGAGTAGATCCATTTCCTTTCACTTGTATTGTAATAGATTAGTTTCATTTGTTTTGTTGTAATCATACAAAATAAAAGTATTTATTTTATTTAAATTTACGAACGGTTTTCCTACAAACTTAAAACAAATTTTTAAAACACCGTTCGTTTTATAAAAACTTCATTACCTCGAGTTTCAAAGTTGGACTTAGATTTCTCGAGGTGATTTAGTGTTTTAAAAAATAAATATTTTTCAACTCGTTTTGACTCAAAGTTGGACTTAGAGTTAAACGAGTTGTCGGTTACGACATAACCTTAACATCCATTAGTTGGACGTTATAAATTTTATTTAAAACAATCTAACCTCCATAAGTTGGAAGTTATAAAATTTATTACATCTCTAATTCCATCCATTTGTTGGACTTTAATCTCTTCAAAACGTGCGCGTTTAGAGATTAAAACTCTCTTCTACTCCTTGAAAACCATCCATTAGTTGGAGGTTTTTTCTTACGTTTTAAACGTGCGCGTTTAAATAACAATTCTGAACATTAACTTGTGTAGTTTTATATTTCAGAAAAATGACTAACGAAACCGTTAAGACGACCGAAAAGCCTAAGGAAACACCATCGGTTGGTACTTCCACTGGCATAACGGCCAACACCATCGCCAGTCATGCCGAAAAACCCGAGAAGTTCTCGGGTTTGCACTTCAAAAGGTGGCAACAGAAGATGTTGTTCTACTTAACCACCTTGAACCTTGCAAGGTGTCTCACGGAGTCCGCTCCCCAACTCGGTGAAGGGGAAGCCAACGCTGAAACCGTTAATGCGGTTGACGCTTGGAAACATTCGGACTACTTGTGCCGTAACTATGTGTTGAACGGCCTAGTGGACTCTCTGTATAATGTCTACTCGGTGTTTAAGACTTCCAAAGAATTATGGGAGTCTTTAGACAAGAAGTATAGAACGGAGGATGCTGGCACGAAGAAATTCGTGGTAGCCCGTTTCTTGGACTACAAAATGGTTGATAACAAAACCGTAATGAGTCAAGTCCAAGAGCTTCAAATTATACTACATGAGGTCCACGCAGAGGGTATGTCCCTTTGTGAGACATTTCAAGTGGCGGCAATGATTGAAAAGCTCCCGCCTTCGTGGCTTGAGTTTAAGAATTATCTTAAACACAAAAGAAAGGCGATGACCGTTGAGGATCTCATTGTCCGTCTTCGTATCGAGGAGGACAATAAGATGGCTCAAAAAGCCACCACCATGCAACCTTCGGCTAAGGTGAATATGGTGGAGGTTGGTCAGTCTTCCAAGGGAAGCAAGCGCAATGGTGGGGCCAAAGCCAAAGGCAAAGGCAAAGCGGTTGAGCACTTGGCACCGAAGAAAGGGGTTGTGAAAAAGAAGCCTCTAAAGTTTTCTGGAAAGTGCTACAACTGTGGGGGGCATGGTCATCGGGCGGATCAGTGCCCGAAGCCACAACGTGAGCACGCTCACATGATGGAGGATGACATGCCACTGGTGGCCATGATCACGGAGGCGTCTGCCTTCATTTCTGAAGTCAACATTGTGGGGGAGAACCCTGGCTGGTATGTTGACACCGGTGCCACCCGCCACGTGTGCGGAGACAAGTCCCTCTTTAGTACGTTTAAAGAGGCAAAGGGGACCGAGAAGCTTTATATGGGGAATAAAGCTACTGCCGACATCATGGGTGAAGGCAATGTGGTCTTGAAGTTCACTTCAGAGAAGGAGCTTACGTTGAGCAACGTTTTGTACGTTCCAGAAATCAGGAAGAATCTTGTTTCTGGATGGCTGCTCAACAAGTTTGGATTTCGCATAGTGATCGAGTCTGACAAGGTCGTGTTGACCAAAAACGGCATGTTTGTAGGCAAGGGCTATGCCCAAAACTCTATGTTTAAGTTGTCTACAATGGTTATTAATAAAATGGCGAAAGCCTCCTCTTCTACTTATATGATTGAGTTTTATGATTCAAATATGTGGCATGGTAGATTAGGACACGTCAATTTTAATTCAATTCGCCGTTTAATGAATTTAAAATGTTTGCCAAACTTTAAAATAGACTCGAAATCAAAATGCGAAACGTGTGTCGAATCCAAACTTACAAGACAACCATTTAAATCGGTTGAACGAATAACCGAACCCCTAGACTTAATTCACACTGATGTGTGTGACTTGAAAGTAGTCCCCACGCGTGGCGGACACAAGTACTTCATCACGTTTATTGATGATAGTACAAGATATTGCTATGTATACTTACTTAAGAGTAAGGATGAAGCAATAAACAAGTTTGTCTTGTTTAAGAACTTGGTTGAGAATAAATTCACCAAGAAAATTAAGGTTTTGCGGAGTGATAGAGGAGGTGAATATGTTTCACCGTTTGCGGACTTATGTGCACAAAGTGGAATTGTCCATGAGACCACCGCACCTTATTCTCCACAATCCAATGGCATTGCGGAACGAAAGAACCGTACATTGAAAGAGATGATGAATGCCATGTTGAATAGTTCTGGGATGAGCCTAGACATGTGGGGGGAAGCCATCTTGACGGCTAACTATCTTTTGAATAAGATACCCCGCAAAGATAAGGATAAGACTCCTTATGAATTGTGGACGGGCAAAACGCCATCCTACAAATACCTCAAAGTGTGGGGGTGCCTAGCTAAGGTATTAGCTCCTTTGCCTAAGGTGCAAAGGTTAGGACCCAAAACCGTGGACTGTGTGTTCATTGGATACGCAGAAAACAGTAGTGCATATCGGTTTCTTGTTCATGACTCGAAAAATCCCGATATACTAGAAGACACTATCATGGAATCAAGGAATGCTTCATTCTTTGAAAATGTATTTCCGTGTTTGTCACGAGAACGCGCGAGTTCATCGACACCATTAGTTGGTGACGAGACTCGTGAAGATCCATTTGTTGGTGACGAGGTTTATGAACAACCATCGGTTGGTAACGAAGTTCGTAAACGGTCTGCATCTGATGAGGGTGAGCCTAGAAGAAGTAAGCGAAAAAGGGTTGGAAAATCCTTTGGACCTGACTTCACGGCTTACATGGTTGAGGGTGATCCCAATACCTACCGCGAGGCGGTAACCTCTTCAGATGGGCCTCAATGGAAAGAAGCCATCAAGTGTGAGATAGAGTCTATCTTGCAGAACCACACTTGGGAGCTTGTCGATCTTCCTAAGGGTTGCAAACCACTTGGATATCGGTGGATATTCAAGAAGAAGTTGAAAGCTGATGGCTCCATTGACAAGTATAAGGCGAGGCTAGTGATCAAAGGATACAGACAAAAGGAAGGTCTGGATTACTTTGATACTTACTCACCTGTTACTCGCATAACCTCGATAAGGTTGGTGCTTGCTATAGCGGCTTTACGAAATTTGGAGGTTCACCAAATGGACGTAAAAACCGCGTTTCTAAACGGTGATTTAGAAGAAGAGATCTACATGGAACAACCTGAGGGTTTTACCGCTCCTGGCCAAGAAGGCAAGGTGTGTAGACTCGTCAAGTCTTTGTATGGCTTGAAGCAAGCTCCTAAGCAATGGCACCAGAAGTTTGACCGTGTCATGCTTGACAACGGATTCAAAATAAATGAGTGCGACAAGTGTGTCTATGCGAAGGACACACCTAGAGGTTATGTGATTCTATGTCTCTATGTAGATGACATGCTTATCGTTGGGAGCGATGATAAGATGGTCAAAGCTACTAAAGACATGTTGAAAGCGAGATTTGACATGAAAGACATGGGGCTCGCAGATGTGATACTCGGTGTAAAAATCATCAGAACCCCAAATGGTATTGTCTTGAGTCAATCTCACTATGTGGACAAAATCCTTGAGAAGTTCAACGCGGGAGATAAGAGTGTGTCTCAAACTCCGGTTGATACTACCCTTCATCTTGCTAAGAATAGAGGAAAAGGGGTTGCTCAGTTGGAGTACTCAAGGGTGATTGGGAGTCTCATGTATCTTATGACATGTACCAGACCAGATTTGGCTTATGCTGTGAGCAGACTAAGTCGGTACACGAGTAATCCGTGCGCGGTACATTGGAAAGCAATGACTCGTTTACTAAGGTACTTAAGATACACGAGAGACTATGGACTGCATTATACCCGAGATCCAGCGGTTATCGAAGGATACTGCGATGCGAATTGGATTTCGGATATAAAGGATTCCAAATCAACAAGCGGGTATGTGTTCACGCTTGGTGGCGCGGCTATTGCTTGGAAATCGGCTAAGCAAACTGTTATAGCGCGGTCCACAATGGAATCTGAGTTCATCGCCTTGGATAAATCTGGTGAAGAGGCGGAATGGCTACGTCAGTTTGTGGAAGAAATTCCAAGGTGGCCTATGCCAATGACGGCTATTTGCATACATTGTGACAGTAAATCAGCGATTGGGCGCGCTCAATCCATGATGTACAATGGCAAATCAAGGCACATTAGACGTAGACATAATACGGTACGACAACTAATCTCTACTGGTGTTATCTCAATTGACTATGTGAAGTCAAAGGATAACACTGCGGATCCGTTTACAAAAGGCTTAAGCAAAGAGTTAGTTTTGAAGTCGTCAAGGGGAATGGGACTAAAGCCCATTGGGTTGAAAGCTGATGCGAAGGAAAACCTAACCTATGAAAATGGAGATCCCAGGCTCTAGGTTCAATAGGACAACCTAACCGCATTGGCTAAGGTCACTGTGGGGGAGTACCCTAAAATCTTAAAAGGAAGTTGTGTACTTCCTAGTCCATTCCTATCACCAAACAGTGAAGTGTGTGAGGTTAAGCATACGATGGTCAAAGACTTTGTGTAAGTCATAGATGATTTTGAGTAAATCATAATACCAATGCTTTTAATGATTGTGGTAATCACCTATGCAAGAGAGAAGTGCGGTCGCTTCGAATGGATTTGTTGGGCACAAATCCTAGAGCTCTAGCAGAACCAGGCGAGTGTTCCAGGACCATGATTGGACACGACAATGAGGGCTAACCAAGTTAGGGAAAGTGTTGTGTGGGCATAATAACGGTTACACAAACGGTCGGTTGGTTCAAAGACATCGCGTCTACCAAACACCAGTAACCCAAGTATGTTTCACAAAGGAAGGTTCAAAGGGGACACCTACCTATCCTGCAATACTGGACTGCCGAAATTGCTCTTGATTCTTGAAGAATAGATCGATACCCATTCATGTGGGGGATTGTTGGAATTTTGGGAGAAAAACTAGTGGAAAATGAGTTTTTTCACTAAGTGTGAAAATGAGTTTTTCACCAACTTTGGACTAAAATAAAATACAGATAACATAGGTTGTTGCCTCTGTATTTAATGGGTTTGTGTAGTACGTTGTGAGGGCTTTCCAACGCATCAAACCACGTCCAAATCCGAGCTCGTATGAATGAGATATCGAAGCTCAAAGTTGAGGTCTCGCAACTTGTGAAGCTGCGAAAATTAGAGAGAAAAATGCTAAGTATAGCATGTTAACTCATCCCACATTGGTTGGGGATTGAAACCAAAAGTGGTTTATAAGGTGGGAACCTTACCAACTATTGTTTCCTTTAGTAGGACACATCCCTTGGACCCTGAGGGGTGCGAAGCACCCCTAACTCGCACTCGCACTCGCACTCGCACACGCACGCGCGCGTGGCGTGGGCGTATGAGGCGCAATGTGGCGCTTTGATGGCGCACTTTGCACTTCGCACGCTCGCATCGCCGCGAGCCGCTTGAGAGCCGCCTTATTGTTTTTGGGTTCAACCGGAAGGTGTTCCGGTTGAAGTCCAAGCGGACCTGTGTGGTCTGGGCAGATAGATCAAGCGGAACTGGGTTCAACCGGAAAAAATTCCAGCTTGAAGTTCAAGTGGAAAAAGGAGCTTGAACTTGAAGCTCAGCTGAAAAGGAGCTTGAAGTTCAAGCGGAAGATCAGTTCTTCCGGAAACAGCTGTTACGCGGAGATTCCTCCGGATTGACAGCTGTAAACGCGTTTTGAGCTAAATAAGGTAATTCCGCGTTAATTAGAAATCAATTTGCATTAAAGACGTTTAATGCAAAGTTTGACTACGAATTATTTTTGTGTGCTCAACAAGTCATTCCCACCACTATATATACAGCCTCATTAGTTGAGGCTAGACACACCAGAATTCACAAGAATTCTTTCTCTCTGCCTCACCTCCATATTTTCTCTCATCTTCTTCATCGTTCTTGCTCTTCAAGCTTCAAGGTAACTTCAAGCTTAGAGTTATCCCGGCCGTACAATACGGTTTAGGCGATTGTACCCTGGGAAACAAAACGGATCTTCGGTAGACCCGGAATTTGTTTTAAGGGACCCGGGTTTTGACCCGAATCCTTCGCCAAGGTTCCTTGGAACCTTTCTCGTTTTTCTTAAACTAATATCAAAAGACTTTCTCAAATAATTTTTCTTGAATTTTAATTAAGTATTTCATTATTTAAAATCTTTTCTCAAACTCTCTGTCTTTAATTTCTCTTCATTCAAATCCATATCATTTTATTTCATTTGTCTTGTAATTTCTTTTCTGTGTAACTATATTCATTTCATTGTATTGTAATTCTTTATTTCCTTGTAACGTAATTCATTTCCTTGTAATTGTAATAGGAGTAGATCCATTTCCTTTCACTTGTATTGTAATAGATTAGTTTCATTTGTTTTGTTGTAATCATACAAAATAAAAGTATTTATTTTATTTAAATTTACGAACGGTTTTCCTACAGACCTAACATTTTCCACACTTCTCCCATTCTCCCTGCTCTAACCGCCTCACCATTGCAACGTCCTGGTCAAGCCCCTTCAAGCCCCTCCCTTGGGTGTTTTCTGTCATGTGGCAGATGACGTGACAATAAGCTTGATCACACAAAGTGGTGTAGTGGTTAAAGCTCCATGCAATCATTACACAATTATTTTTTTTTCAATTTAAATAAACTAAAATAAATAATAAACTAGTTTTATTAATAAAAACAAACATTTTAAAATAAAAGTGCACGATTAAACGTAGCGGATGTCAAATAATTGTTTCGCTTAACAAAACCCCACACCGGTAAAAGCTTGAAGTCGCTTCCGGTTTGTTGACGGTATCACTCTTGCGCTACGTCCAACACGTTCTCTTCTTGGGTCCCCAAAACAACGTCACATATGTCGTTGAACCTTCTGAGCTTGTATTGCATGTCCATCCATTTTGCTACGATTGCATCATGTTCACGGTAGGGGGTGTCGCGAAGCATAACAACATGAAACTTGAGTCTAACGTCATTTCAAAATCCTTGACAATAGCGAGTGTTATTGAAAGTGTCCACCCAAGCTTGTGTCAACTTAAGTTATTATTCGGTTGTCCAAGGTAGAGGCACCATTTTGTGAATAAAAGGTTTTAAAGGGAGGTGTGGAAAGTGTAGCTTAAAAAATGAGAAAGGGATTATATATAGGTGAATATTTAGTGAATACAAAAATAAATAAATAAAAACAAAATAGTCGTTGGTTAACGGCTAGTTGACCAAAAACATGACTTCACATTCACTTCACGGTACGATGAGGATAATGCCCCTTGCCAAATTCCAACCCATTGCGCCCTGAGGAGGGGGGGGGGGGGCGATATGCAAAAAGTGTGTGGGTTAACGCCCACTACACATAGTTTTACGGGGAAACCATTCATTACTAAAATACCTTCCTTCATCTACTTATCCATCTATTGGATTATGTATATCATAACTACTATTAGGTATATGATGTCTTTACTTCCCGTTCATTCATGACCATCAACAAATCTGCTTGTAATTATGATATTTTTCATCCCCCTGGAAAAAAGATTTCTTTTTAAGATCTTTTATTTCAGTTGATTCTGAACAAATCTGTTTTAACTTCATTATTGTCTATGAATTGAAAAAAGCAGAGTATTTTTATGTAACTTCTTATGTACATCAAAGTAACAAATTTACTTCCGGTATTAAATAAAATCACACGTACACTTTTGTTATTTAATTTATTAATTAATTACAGTAGAACATTTATTTATTTATAACAGTTTAACTTGAATACATACAGACACAACAAACAAAGCCAGTTAATAGACATCACTATTTTGACAAACTTAGCGATGTCTTAACTGACAAAAAGAAATTAATCAGATTATCTACATGACATTAACATTGACATTGAGATTGGTTTACTTTGTACGTTGCAAAGAGGAGTTGTGAGGATTTATTGTTATTTTATATTCATTCGTGAGCGTGAAACTGCGTCAAGTTGCGTAGACGAGTTACGAGGATATATGTCACTTCAAGTGCGATTTATGCTTCAACTTTTAACCATATTTCAGGAACAACTTGTGTTAGATTATGTATCTTCTCCAAAGCATAATCCGCTTCATTTGTCTTTATTGTTTTTCCAACCTGTCCAAAAATAATAGTAATTGGTCACTTTTTAATCTTTGATCATTAATTATAAAAGATCTTTCATTGACAATTTATGGTGTAAACAAACCAAGCCAAGTCCAATCTAACCCAAGCTCAACTAAGCTAAAAAATAACCCGTTTAACTTATGTAAGGCTGAACTCGAGCATGGCTAGTTTCGAGCTATATTTCTAAAACTCGATCTCGATTTGTAACTAAATTCTCAAGTATTTAATAATTATTTTATTGATTTATTTATATATACTTGCAATTATTTTCATATATTTAAAACTATCATTTTCATATGTTAATAAAATATATATTATTTAGGTATTTTTTTATCTATCTTTAGTCTTTACTCTTTATATATAAGAACAATTATTGTATATTAAATAAAAAAACTATTTAAATGAAGTCACTTAAACACGTAAGCATACTCGAGCTAAATGCCAACCGGTTTATTAAACAAGCTTAATTCTGAGCTCAAGGCCCCTTTCAAGCATTTAAATCCGAAATAAAAAATAAAAATATAAAAAAAAAACTTTTTATTTATTCTAATCAAATTACCACAACAGTTTGGAGGCCAGCAACTTTGGCTGCTGCAATATTTCCAGCATTGTCATCAAGAAACAGCTGTCAAACCACAAACAACTCATTAATTAATAATTATTCCTCCAAATTATATACTTCTAAATCAACATTATTATCAATCTAACTTTGATTGATTGTTTGATTATCAAGTAATTAGTACCGTAGTGCTTGGGTCCACCTCAGCGACGTCTATAGCAATATTGAAAGCGTCTAACGAAGGCTTCAAAACCACAGGAAACTCCTCCGGAGAAGACGACTTTGAATTGAACAAATTCGGATTCATCGTCTCAAAACAGATGATCTGCTCAAAGCAATCAGCTACTCCGAGGAGATTTAACGCCTTCGTCGCATGAGCCTGATCCGAATTCGTGAAAATCTGTAAAAGAAGAAAATAATTAGGGATGCAGATTTAGCCTTGTTCGTACACAAAATTAGCACTAATAATTCCGTCTATAGCTTACGATTTTTCGTTGATTGATGGTGAGCAAAAGGCTTCTCAATTGAGGATCTGGCTTGATTAGATGGTACGGCAACCTTCCGTGCACGATACTGTGATATTCATCTGCGTCAACATCATAACCTAACGCCTGCAATCAAATTGTTACTAACGGATCGTGATTGAAACGAATTGAGATATGAAATTACGAATACGAGTTAGTTACTTACTCTCAAACCAGCTAGAGTGCTTCCGTAAGTTTTGAAGAGCTGAACACGAAGAGCAGATGCGTTCCTCTGCTCAAATCCGCATTTCTCAACCAGAAAATCTGCAATTAACGGAACCGATTAGAAATTGAGCTTCCGATCATGATTTTGGTTCTGTGGATTGTGAAATCGTACCGTCTATGTTGCGCTTGGTTGCATCACCGAATCCGATGCTTGAAGAGTACAAAGTATCATCCAAATCTGCGATTGATCATTCATTATTCATTCAGTATCCGTACAGTAAACGATTTGTTGAAATCAGGGGAGAAAGAAGGAGCGCTTACCGAAGATGAGGCAATCGAAAGGCGAGTATGCATCCATGGTGAAATTGAAGGAACTTTTGATTGAAAGTTGTTAAGAAATAGAAGAGAGGGGAGGAGAGGAGGATTAGAGGGGAAGAAGAGGTATTTATAATGGGAAAACTTATAATGACATGATCAGTTGATTGGATTGATGACTCATTTGCATTATTGTATGTGTGTAACGTGATAAATGAGTGTTTTTGCACCGCGTTGAGTCATATATTTTTCATCTACAACAAACAATGTTGAAAAACATCACCGATTATTCTCTAAACTAATATTATATTATATTATATGATATATGATTATATCATATGTTTGTTACAAAATTTTAATATTTTTATTGACTAAATGAATTTTAGAAAATACTAAGCTCTTCATTCTTACCTACACCTTAAGTTTTAAAAAATTTAGTTAAAAACTCATTACAAAGTATATATTTTTTTAGGAAGATGTCAAATGAGAAGTTTGTTTTGGGTAAGAAGGATAAGAAGAATTTTCAGCCATTGGATCTTGATCTAATAAAAAAGGAAGGAAAGGTATTTTAGTCTTAGTCACTTTTGTTAACTTTTTATCTACTTCCCCATTTTTTTTAAACATTCATAACTTTCACATACGACATTATTTTTTTTAAAAAAAATACACCATAAAAACGAGCATTTTTTAATCTTTAAAACGCATATAGTGTTGCTATATAAAAAAAATTACTCTTTCGATTTTTGACACAGGTCATTGTGTCATTGTGTCAAAATGTTCAGATCATTGTGTTATTGTGTCGTCGTGTCAAAAGTATATATATTGTTACTATATATAAAATTATTACTCTTTCGGTTTTTGTCATCATATGAAACAATGATCTGAACATTTTGACACATCATTATGTCATTGTGTCAAAATGTTTAGATCATTGTGTCATTGTGTCGTCGTGTCAAAAGTATATATATTGTTGTTATATATAAAATTATTACGCTTTCGGTTTTTGTCATCATATGAAACAATGATCTGAACATTTTGACACATCATTATGTCATTGTGTCAAAATGTTTAGATTATTGTGTCGTCGTGTCAAAAGTATATATATTGTGCTGCTATATATAAAATTAAAAAAAAATTACTCTTTCGGTTTTTAACACCATATGACACAATGATCTGAACATTTTGACACAATATGACTCAATGATCTAAATATTTTGACACAATGACACAACGACACAATGACACAATGATCTGAACATTTTGATACATTCGAAAGAGTAAAAAAAAAATTAATCTTTTATATAGCAACACTATACACGTTTTAAATATAAAAAAACCCTCGTTTTTATGGTTTATTTTTTTTTTTAAAATAATGTCGTATCTAAGGTTTAAAAAATGGGGGGAATTTGATAAAAAGTCAAAAATACCCTTTCATCTTTGATTTTCTTTAGTTTTTCTTTCTAATTTACCCAGGAAAATTTTAAGCCATAGATCTTAATTTAATTGAATATCTAATGGCTATGATTCCTTCTTATCCTTCTTATCCAAACTAAACTTTTCACAATAACCTCATCCATTTTTTTATATTTATACTTTATTCTCATATGGTAAAAGGTAATTAGATTTATCCTTCAAATTTGATATTACATTAATCTCCATATATTTATTATTTAATAATTTTTTAGTTGAATATGAGTGTTACAAAAAGAAAAACAATAATTACAAAGAAAATAAAAAGTATTATTTAATTGAATAAAGATAGAAATGATAAGGAAGTGGATGAAAATTTTATTCTGAATGAAAAACATAACTTTAGAAAATAATAAATAAATTTTATTAAAAAATACGTTCTTTAGTAAAATTATAAGGAAGTGGATGAAAATTTTATTCTGAATGAAAAACATAACTATAGAAGTTGTGGCTCAAGAGTCAAGACCAATTGAAGTTAAAGAAGGATAAGCTCGATTGGATTAAAATAAGAAGAAAAAGAAGGGGTGAGCTTAGCCGTAGCTCAAGACCAGTTGGAGTTAAGCGAGGTTTAGCCTAACTGCGACTCAAAACCAATTGAAGCTAGACAAAAATACAGCTGAGTCGCGACTTAAGAGTGATTGGAGTCATATCACACAATGTATTTAACGTGGGAAAAACACTGACGTTTGGTTTACGGAATGTAATGTAATTGGAATTGTAAAATTTTTCTTTTAAAGTTGTGTTTAAGTTGGGTAAGGAAGGGGTTTGAAATACAATGAATTCCTTCAATCAATGAAATTTAGAAATCCTTCATTTTAATGAAGGAAAGTTACATGACCTCAAATTCCATTGATTAAAGAAATTCATTGTATTTTAAACCCCTTCATTACCCAACTTAAGCACAACTTTAAAAAGAAAACTTTACAATTCCAATTACATTACATTCCATGAACCAAACACCACCTAGCAAATTCTAAATGACTAACAAGAAAGATACATGCATTCAAAAAGAAGGAAGCAAGCTCATTTATTAGTTTAACTAAATTACACAAATACACAGATAGTAAAATTTAGTTCTTTTAATATTTATTAAACTAAATTACACAAATAAACTATAATCGTTGGAGGTTACAAGACTAATTATCTCAACATGATTGGTTTTACTTTTTTTTAATGGCTCAATACCTAAGTGAGTCTCTCTAAGACGAGATTGCAACCGTCCATATTGTATTTGACACTCCAGCCTTGACTCACTTAGGAACACTATCAAGGAGGAAACCCACCACTTAAGAAAAACCCTATAATCAAATCAGATGTTAAACTTAAGACCTTATTTTAATCATAAGTTAGGGGCTTACATGGGATGGGATGATAGTTAATTTTGTCCTAATTACTTGCTTGATTCATTGTTCTTTCTTAAATTTGTCACCTGACCTTATTTTAATCATAAGTTAGGGGCTTACATGGGATGGGATGATAGTTAATTTTGTCCTTATTACTTGCCTGATTCATTGTTCTTTGTTAATTTTATCTCTGTATATTTACACATGCACATGTTTTCAGCCTCGATTTCAGTTTAGGGCATTTGATAGAATTCCAAATACTTCATTATAGGGATATTAATCAGGTCAACCCCACGGGGTTTTGGGTTACTAGAGTCGGTTTTGTCGTTTTTTTAATCTTATTCGCAATCCGACCCTATTAAAGTTCAGGTTATTAGTGTTCGAGTTTGTTGGGTTTCAGATTATAAGGGTCGAATCAGTCGGGTTTTAAGATGGCTTCAAAAGCAAAAAGTGTACCCCTAAATATAAAGAAAAGTTAGATGGTTAGCCGTTAGTTGTTCTCTTGTGGGTGAAGAATAGTTCCAATCCTGAGTCTCTTGATTCGAAATTTCGAATACTTTGATGTGATTTTAATTTAACGTGTATCTCTTGAATCTTGTTTGTATGCGAAGACAGCGAAGTTACATATTGTTGCTTTATTTCTAGTACTTTTATAGGGACCTTAAGAACATAACATACACGTTAAAAATATCAAAAATATCTTCATGTAAAAATATCTTCATTCATGTCATTCATATCTTCATGTAAATAAAAACCACTAGGACTTGTCTAGTCGTGCTGGTACATGATGATGATGGGGAGACTAATATACTTTAAGGTCACCGAGTTCAATTCTTGGAGTCCACATGTTTTCCCATTTTGGTGCATCGCGTTAGTGCGGTGGGAGTTTTTCCCGGAATGGATCCATTTAATGGGTCTTGGCTTCCCAGCACTGTCTGGTTGTCTGCTTTTAGTGGTGTGAGACGCCTTTTGTCACTAAGTTACCCAGGGTGGCCCGGCCTGCATTTGTTGGCCCTTAAAAGAAATGTAGTTCATATGTGACAATGAATCAAAATGTGTTTATCTCGTTTGCGTTTGATGTATTTGGGTCCCTGACCCCCGATGCAGTGACTTTCCTTAACAGATTTCAGCATGTCATGCACAACAATTCCTCGACCCTAAAAAATCGTAGCTTTGTTTTTAAGAAGATTGATTTTGCTATCCAAAAAGGGTTGTGACGCAGCTTGTTATCCGTTTACCTGGTACTTTATTGTAATTTGATCGATGAACAACAGAGACGTTCAAAAAATTAACATAGATACAATGTATTTAAAAGCATTAATTGAGAAAAAAAATTAACAAGACAAATAACAAATTGTACGTATATATGTATTATGCCTATTCTACCAAATACAATTCGTAGGGTTACTTCCGTAGGGGAGCAAACTGAATCAGTTGTATCCTATACATATCATTGACCCAAAATATAGTAACCGTAGCCTTCATAATAGAGTTGGGCCTAAATAGGTTTTTACATTTTGGGCTCATCACTATTTGGGTTAACCAAACCCAATTTTTTTGGAATCAACCCGAAATCCGACCCTATCTACATTTTGGCTTTTGTCGGGTTAACCTGATTGAGACTTTTAAACCCTATTAGACTTGACCCTAATGGCCTTATTCGTGTCTGACTTGGGTCATGTTAATCGGGTCTTGCTTTTTACTCCTGAAGATGGGTGGAACAATCTCAGGTTCCAAGATTTTAGAAGTGAATAAGTATACCTCTTCATTGTTCAGGATATGTTCCACGCTCCGATTTATGGGAAATCTGGAACCGAGGAAGATATGTGGAGAAAAAATTCTTCACATTTAATGCATCAAATATAATTTTGCATCAACAATATCGATTGTAAAAGTTTAAAAGATATTATGAGTTGAAATTATTCCTTCTTGTAGCAAAAAAAAAAAAGTCACGAGCTACTAATGAAAAATCACCAAGCTCATCCCATAGGTTCACTAGCACTTCCCGAAGTGGATGTTGTTAACAATGATGATACTAGATTTTTTGAACATAAATGAGAACGAGGTCGGGTCGTGGCCATGGCCATGGCCATTATGATAAAAATCATTTTAATAGTCACAACCATTCTTTTAAATGGAACATGATTCATCATGGTCGTGGTCTTTGTGGTGATCGTAGTAAGAGAGCTAACATTTATCACACTCCACATAATAGTAATCCCAACCAACAAAATAAGTTTAAAATTGAAGTTGGTACGTCAAAAAATATTGGTGATTCTTGTTATAGATGTTGAATGGCGAAGCTCTTGTCAAAAACTTGTCGCACACACCTACATCTATGTAAACTATACCAAGCATCTCTTAAAAAAAAAGAGAAAGAAATGAATCATGTGGATACATTTGATAATGTCAACAGTGAACTGAATAACTTAGACTTTCTCTATGACTTGTGAATCTAAAAGAAACATTGTTGGAACTTGATGCTTATATGTATTAACTATGTACTTTTATTTTCATAATTATGTTAACTTGTTTTTCCTTTTCATGTAATACATTTTTTAACATAAATAGTCTTGTTATAAAGTTCTGTAATGTCTTATTACTTTGTTTTTCTTTATAGAGTAAATTACACAAAAGGTCCTTTATATTTTACTCAAATTTCTGATTTGGTCCTTTAACAAAAGTAGCTACACCAGACATCCTTTATGTTCTATACTTATTTCAGAGAAAGTCATTTATCACTAACGGGGTTAAAAAACATGATTAAGTGTTATGAATGGTTGGGGCAATTTTGTCAATTCATCAATCTCTTTTAATTCAACCCTTAAAAAAAATCCCATTTAAGAAAATCAAATAGTTCTTTCTTCTTCAAAACTATAGAAATCGAACAGTAGGATCTCAAACCGTCCATCTTGCTAAGCTGGTCGGTTTTAAATTGTTCATCAGATATCAACACATGCTTGTATGAATGAATTTGAATAGATTTTGAGATCTGTATGTATATTCTTACAAAAAGTTCATTCGCTCCGTTTAAGATTCCGACCTCCGGATGCAAAACCGACTCCGGTAACCGGAGCATTCCCTGCCTGGCGACAGTTTAGATTTCGGCACCAAAGACAACTACGGCGGTGGCGACGGTAACCCGACCTTTTCCGCTGTCAAATCACACATCAAATTTCAGCTCTAAACACAAATTCAAACACTGATGCTTCACCTTAATCGTCAATCGAAATTCAGCTCTAAACACAAATTCAGAAGCTCTAAACACAAATTCAGAAGCTCGTACAGAAATTCAAACTCTAACCTTATCCTAGACTCGTTAATTTGCTACTCCGAATCAGACACAAATTCAAACTCCAATGCGTACGTAACCTAAATTCGTTAATCGGAAGTCCAAAGCTTGAACAAAAATTATTGAACTCTAATACGTAACCTAGATTCGTTAATGGTAAAACAGAAGTTGAAACTCTAATACTTCACCTAGATCCGTGAATCATAAATCGGAACCTCAAATTTCCTGATAACGAAACGTACCTACAAAGTCCGATGCGTTCTTTCCGTTAATAAACCGGCCGGTGGCTTTTCCGGTAGGGAAATCGACGCCGTTCTGGCGCATCTTTGAAGCCTTAATCGCTGGAAAGGGAACCGATGGAAGAAGAAAGAATGATCTGATTTTCTTAAGTGGATTTTTATTTTTTATTTTTTAAGGGTTGTATTAAAAAGATGATGAATTGACAAAATTATTCCTAATCTAACGATGTTTTCTAACCTCGTTAGTGATAAAAGACCTTCTCTGAAACAATTATAAAACATAAAGGATGTCGGATGGAGCTCATTTAGTTAAAGGATCTACTTCGAAATTTAAGTAAAATATAAAGGACCTTCTATGTAATTTACTCTTCTTTATATGCGAAGATTGAAATGAATTTGACTGGAGTAAAAGAACAAACAAAAGATGAGGATATATGTATAGCGGTTAGCGAAGATTGAAATGAATTTGACTGGAGTAAAAGAACAAACAAAAGATGAGAATATATGTATAGCGGTTAGTGTTGTCACACACACTATTCATAAATTAAAAAAAAAAATTATGAATTGAAGCCGAAAAATGGAACCATTAATTCAATATTAGGTCCTACAGACATATTAGAAAGAGTTGGAAAAACTAATTTGGTATTACCAAATGGAACAAAAATTTTAATAGAAAATGTTTTGTTTTTCTAAAATCGACAAGAAACTTGTTAAACTTTGAATACATACATCTTAATGGATATGATACTCATTCAAAGAATATGTATTGAAAAAAAATATAAATGCTCCATTCTAGTTTGCACTATACACATATTAATGTGCCTCAAGCACATATGGCACTCAAATAAAAATATTATGATCATGGTGTTTTCAGTTTATAGCATTATAGACTAAGTGAGGATCCATGATAATGAAAAGGATAATTAAAAATAGACATGGTCATCCACTAAAAGACCAAAAGATCCCCCACACAGATAAAACATCTTTATGTATATCTTGTTCTCTTGGAAAATTAATTACAATTACAAGGCCTTCACTACTCAAAGTTAAAAATGTGTCACCCATATTTCTTGGAAGAATTCAAGGTGATATATGTGGACCAATTCATTCACCATGTGTAGATATTTCATGGTCCTGATAGACAAATCAAGCAGAATTCCTCGCTTAAAGAGTGAGACTCGATAATGCAGGAGAATCTACATCATATGCTATTAAGGATTATTATATGCATGTTGGAATTGTTGTCGAACACCCAATTGCTTATGTAAATACACAAAATGATTTAGTTGAATTGTTAATAAGCATCTCCAGCTAATAGCCACACCACTAATAACGAGAACAAAACTTCCTCTATCTATTTAGGGCCATACAATTTTACATGTTGGGTCATTAATCGTGTGAGACCAAGTGCAAATCACAAATACTCTCCTTTATAACTTGCTTCTGGCCAAGAGCCAAATATTTCTCACTTTATAATTTTAGGGTGTGCAATGTTTATTCCTATTGCACCACCTTAACGTACAAAAATGGGTCCTCAAAGAAGATTGATAATTATATTGGATATGAAACAACCTCCATCAAAAGATATTTTGAACCCTTGACATTTGATGTCTTCATATCACATTTTGTCGATTGCCAATTTAATGAGGCAATTTTTCTAGCATTAGGGAGAGAAAAGAAAATTCAAGAGAAGGATGCCTAATGGTGTGAGCCATAATTGCTACATCTTGATTAGAGAACAAAACAATGTGAAATAAAGTAAGTAAATGATAATACATCTACCAAATATCGCAAATCATTTGATGGATGCATTTACTAAGACAAGAAGGGTAACTAAAGGGTCCTGCTATTTGGACATCCCTTTTCATTTTTAGACATTGAATACGCTGCGTATAGTCGAATACGCAACGTATTTTCCTTTTTTGGACGCCGTGACATAAAATTTAGGGGGTTGTACAATTTGATCCGCATATACGCAACGTATAGGTCTATACGCTGCGTATAAGCACTTTTCAGAGCCCATTACGCTGCGTATAGGCCTATACGCTGCGTATAGGCCTATACGCTGCGTATTGACTGTCCAAATATCAGATTTTGTCTTTTAGTGGCTGTCCAAATAGGAAAACCCTTACTAAATCCAATGTACCAGCTCCTAATGCTTCATCTCAAGTTGAGATTCCAAATAAACAAATAGATAATAATATTACTCATGAATTTTAGAAGCGTTTGAAACGTGAGAGAACAATCGGTTCAAAGGATAAAAATCCTCAAAAAAGAAAAGGACCTGAAAAGGAAGTGACCATAAGGAAAATGAGTTTGATGAAACATTAAATATCACAACCTTTCATGAGGAAGACGTGAATGACATAAACAACAGATTTTAATTAACTATGGCCTTACACATATATTATGTAATCGAACAGAAATGGAAAATATTGATAAGATATTTTCTTATTCTATAACATGTGATGTTATAACCAGAGATGATATTTCGTCAATGATTGTCAAAATCAACATGATTGGGATAAAGGGAAAGACGCTATGCAAGCCAAATTGAATTCACTTAACAAACGGAAGGTTTTTAGGCCTATTATTATTACACCTAAGGCCCCAAAAACCTGTAGGATATAAATGGGTTTTCGTACGAAAACAAAATAGAAAACTGAAGTTACAAGATATAAAGTCAGACTTGTGACGTAAAGCCTCTAGATACGTGTGGCCCCTTTTCAATTTAAAACAATTCATGGTTGCAGGTTGCACAGGGTGAGGAAGAAAATGACAGAGAGAAAAAAATCAAAGAGGATTAGAAAGTGTGACCCAATACCATATAAGATATTGTAATATCAATCTTGTTCATTGTATATATATACAAAGGGCAAAGTGCCTATGGTTCCGTGCTTTGTCTTTTTCTAAGAAAAAGAAAATCAATATATATAGATTTCAAGCAAGAAACTCCTAACTAAGAACCTCCAGCTCAGCTGGTTAGAGTTGTTTCTTTTAAATGGTGAAACTCGGGTTCGATTCTTGTATTCTCCTTCTTTTTAAACATTTTTTTCTTTTGCATATTACAACCTCTATGTTACTCAATCTTTCTTTCTTTTTTTTTTTTTGCATATTACAACCTCTTTGTTATAAATTTTATTACTGATTGACTATTTATCTTCAATTACCGGATTAATTTAGAAAGCATTCTGTCAAATTAAGTGGTTTACAATTTCTTATTTACAGTGACTAAGTAAGAATGATTGAAATTGAGAAGTTAAATTACAAATAACTTGCTACATTAAGGAGTTCACTAATTATAATTTATATCTACAAAAACTCGATATAATTAGTTTTAGGGGTGTTCAAAACCGGATACCCGGAATTTCGGATATCCGAAAATTTCGGATATCAGTTTTCGTTGTCCAAGTCCAAGTCCGAAATTTCGGATATCCGAAATTTCGGACTGGACTCGGATAGTTAAAACGGATATCCGAAAATCCAGTTTTTTTAAAAAAAACCACAATTTAACCAAAAAAACGACAAAACGACAAAACAAATAAACATATTCCAAGTCTTCAAATACAAATAAACATAAGTTCGACCTAAAAAACGACAAAACAAATAAGCATAGTCCAAGTATTCAATAATTCCTTATTTTTTGAATATAAAATTTATTTTAATTTATATAAATTTTCGGATACCGGGTATCCGAAACTTCCGAAAATTTTGTAAATTCTTGTCCAAGTCCAAGTCCAAATTTTCGGATATCCGAGTTTCGGATATCCGAAATTCCGGATATCCGAAATTTTCGGATAATTCGGATACGGAATTTCGGATAATTCGGATACGGATTCGGACTCGGATATTTTTGAACACCCCTAATTAGTTTGGAACAATTTAGTTGATTTGTTACGTTTTTATATGAGAAGTTCACTTTTAATCATTGATGTTTTGAATTTATTATCTCAGGGTTCAATCGATAAATTTTTCATCTAAACACCCTGCAGCGGATGACTCATCATAAATACGATATGGTTCATGGATCTCTCTTCTTTCTTTCAATCGACACACTCGACGCAGATTACTCCGGCCTCTCTCTTTCACGGAGAAAACGAGGGTTCAAGTCCCTCTAGGAGTATACCAAGACTCAAGACTATAGGAGTGGGATTTTGATTTTCTCTCAAGTGATCCATAATATAGAATAGATTTCATAACCAAATACATTGTCATAGATTCGGTTATTGAGTCCTTGTGTGTTCATGGGAATAAATTCAACATGTATAGGAATTCAATAAACTCTTAGAATCTTTGCTATTAACTATTTGAATTCTTGCCTATTCATATTATTCATAATTAGTTAATATTAATATATTAAAGAATAGACAAATAACTGTTAAATATTATAGAACATAACGATTCATCTAGCGATATATCATTTTCATTTTTTTATCACGATTAAATAAATTGTGTTTTATTAAAAAAGTCTGTATAAATCTGTATTTTATAATTTATAAATTTTGTATAATTCGTTCCTTTTAAACATGATTTTGTATTAACTTAAAGTTTATTTCTTTTTATTTAATTTACATTACTAAAAAAATAAAAGATACTTCACAGATTTTGCTATTACTATTTATTTAAACACGACCCGTGTAACACACGGGTCTAAAATACCTGTATATATATAATCAATCCGCACAACCTGTAATTGTATCCGATTTTTTTTAAGTTCCTCATACCATAATAAACGCTATATCTCATAAATATATTTAGTCTATATACACAATTTTTTTTTCTAAACACATTTATGTGAAAATTTATTTCACTCTAACAACAAATCTACTAACCTTTTTTCATTATATGTAAAATAAATATTTTTTCTCACATTGTCGCAATACTGACACTAAGAGAAACCGAAATATTCATCCTTTTTTATATTCATTACGATTTTTCTTTAAATAATTGTATATTAAATTACGTGTTGATCCAACGTTAGAGTGATGATTAATAATCTCAGCAAATGATGAAAGCTTTGTGTCGACACATATAAGAATGACCTATTCTATTTATACACCTACAAAAAGACAAAAAGTGCTATTTGTACACCCTAATACGATGAGTATTGACTAATACGCACCATATAAGGAGTCAATACGCAGAGTATTATCCATACTCAGCGTATAAAAAGTACAGCCCCCGCCCCCCTTATTTTTATGTCGGCGGCGTTCAAAAAAGGCAAATACGCTGCGTATTCGGCTATACGCAGCGTATTCGAAGTCTAAAAATACATGATCTATAATTTATAGTTCGTATAAATGAACACATAAAAAAATCTGGATAGCTCATCCACCCTCACGTTTAATTCTTTCTGAGTTTTATAAACACAACAGCTCAACCTTTTCATTAGCTTAAAAACTATTATTTGTAATCTATCCATTTAAAAATATAGATCCCAAGCTTATTTCCATTTTACATGCCCGAAGCTCACGCAAATGTTAATTTGCAGTTGTATTTGTTTCATTTTCACATATATAATAATCTTATAGATTGACTATAAAAATATTCTTCACATTTTGATTTTCAAGTGTTTGATCATGCATTTGGTAAAATTTTGCTAATATTGGAAGTTCTTATCAAATTTTTGGTAGATATACTGTTATTTAAATCATCATGGTTGAAGTAGCAAATTTTTTTTGTGTATGTATGTTTACATCTTTCTTAAGAAACCTATATTTTCTTTGTTTTATTAAAGCATTTGTTCTACTTTTTAAGTTACCGCAGCAACGCGCGGTCGATCTCTAGTTATGTACAAAGGAACGAAACCAATAAGCTAATTACAATGGAAAACAACCCCCAAAACTGAGTGGGAAATAAAAGTTAGTCAAACAATTCATACAAGTAAATAAATGACAGTCAAAGACAATTCAAATGACCGTTACTAGTTATTCAAACTAGGCAAACAATTATTACGGTTTGGTAGTCAAAGACAATTCAAACGACTGCTACTAGTTATTGAAACTAGTCAAACAACTATTATGGTTCAGGTTTAGAGTCGGATGGTTTAACAATCATCGCACTTAAAAACATATTTTTACAAGGATCAAATAAAAAAATAACTTAATATGAAACAACATTCTTCGTACACCATATGAACAAACATTTTTTATGAAGTCTCAATTCACAATACTCAAATAAGTAAAACTCCAACCCCCATAACTGTACACAGCTAAACCCTACTGAACACCCCCAAAAGACTTCCATATCTTTGTTACTTACATACCAGTGACCAGTCATCTCCATATCTGTTGACTCCCTGCAAGTAACCCAAATCACCACCCTTCACCATCCTCATTCTACCTTCAACCACTTTGCTTTGATTAAGATTTAAATGAAAATCTTAATGCTTCAACTTCCTTCTACTGTCTGAATGTGGGTCCGGATTATCGCTCTTATCAGTATCATAGTTTTCTCTCTGTGATTCAATCTCCATGCTACTTGCCTGAGATCTTCGTCTTCGATCCTAAATAATAAACTTTAGCCTTGAGAAAATGATTATAATTATCATTATGGTGGAACAAACAAAGAAACAAACCTCTCTTGGCAACGGATATTCTTCCGATTCAAGCATACGTACAACATGGCTCATTTTGGGTCTCTTGTCAGAGTCGGGGTCAACACACCTTAAAGCGGTTAAAAGTGCCCGTTTTAGAGCTCGTGTCGACGGCTTTGTTTCGATCGTTGGGTCCACCACTTCTTCTGATCTCCGGCTTCCAACCATCATTTTCAGCCAATCCACAAGGTTTACCTGCAAATTTTGCAGTTATATATAAATGCTAAAACCATAATAGGAAAATAGTTTGTATCATCAAATTCATATGCAATGACTACCTCTTGAGCAGGGCGACCATAGTCAACAGGATCTCTCCCTGTAATTGATTCCAAAAGTACAACTCCAAAGCTATATACATCACTCTTTTCATTCAACAGACCAGTATTTGCATATTCTGGAGCCACATATCTGCATTGTATATAGAGGAAGTAACAAATAAATAATCATATCATATAGTATTCTCGATATATAAAAAAGTAGTCATGATATACTGACCCGAAAGTACCCATAACGCGAGTTGTGATATGACTTTTTCCGGCACCTAGAAGCTTAGCCAGCCCAAAATCAGAGACCTTTGCATTGAACTCGTCATCAATCAAAATGTTGCTTGACTTTATGTCTCTGTGCACAACCTTTGGCTCGATTGCTTCATGTAAGTAGGCAAGGCTGCATTTGGGTCACCAAATTGTAACATCAAAGTGTTTAAAATTTAAATACATACATGTCTACTTAGATTATGCTTCACACCTAATGGGCTAAGCTTAAAGCTTTAACTAAAAAGAAAACATGTCAAAAGCCGCCCAAAATGTTAGTCAAATGCATAAAACAACCTAAAAATTTAATTTTACTTAACAGTTGTTATCATTCTAATAATCTGGATGTTTTGTAACTATTTATTAAATTCAACAATTTGACTCCTCGTATATTGAAGGACATATGAAGCGTATTATAGACTTACGCTTTAGCTGTGCCAAGAAGAACCTTTGTCCGAGCCTCCCAAGTCAGATATCCATGCTGGCGCATAGCTCCGTGAAGCCACTGCTCCAGATTCCCATTGTTGACATACTCATATACTAACATCCTGAATTTTCAAGAATCTTGTAAAATTACATCATATCATGTTGCATTCATTAGTATGGAAGAAGAAATATATACCTATGAGTACCCTCAATACAATAACCCAATAAGCGAACCAAATTCTTATGGCGCACATGGCCAATTGCTTCAACCTCCACTCTAAATTCCTTCTCAGCTTGACCCCTAGAAAAACAAACCAACATTTACACGACCGATAAATGAACCGTAGCCAACTAAATTCACAAACAAACTCACAAGTTATTAAGAAGCTTCTTCACTGCCACCGGATTTCTATTAACCAATGTCCCACGATAAACAACACCATATCCACCCTCCCCAATCACATTATCCTTTGAAAACCTGTTTGTTGCAAGTTCAAGATCTCTCAAAGTGAACCAATGACCCCACCCCAAATGTGAAAACTCAGGCAAACCGACAAGAGGAGAAGGCGCACTAATCGGATGAGACGAAGAAGACGAAGGTTTATACAAATAACTCCCATCTTCTCCAGATTCACAAACGTCTCTATCCATATGATGAAATGATCCTTGACTGCTAGCATTATCTCCATGTTTCAATTTCGACATCCCAACATGAACCATCACTTTATCCGAATCATTATCGCTGTTCTTGTCATGAATCGTGAGAAGAATCCCATCTCGAGGAGCAAAATCTCCTGTGGAAACCTGCTCTACTCTTACTTCCTTAATCTCTTTCGAAACTGTTGGTATTGGAACTTTATCTCTACCCCTTGTTACTTTCTTCCTAGAGGTAAGGTAACATGTTAAGACACACAGAATCCCTACAATAAGTAATCCAACAATAATTCCAATTAATTCCCACACTTTAATCCCCAAAACCCCTATCTTTTGGGATAATCCAGTGTTTAGATCGTCCGCCATTCCTCCTCTAGATACCTGCAGGTCAGATCACAGTTAACTTACAGTTATAATTATAAACCTAATTCCCCTAATAACTACATTAATTCGATTCATATCAATTGTGCAAATTGTCGGCAAAATTGAAGTCTATATAACACGAACTACAAGTACTAAGATCAACTGTGGATTAAATTTAAGTACAAACGAGAAGTAATTAAAATGTTGTGAGTGTAGAATCGGATCGAGAAGTAACAGACTTAAAATTATAAACCTAATTCCCTAATAACTACATTAATTCGATTCATATCAATTGTGCAAATTGTAGGCAAAATTGAAGTCTATAACACGAACTGCAAGTACTAAGATCAATTGTGCATTGAATTTAAGTACAAACGAGAAGTAATTGAGATGTTGTGGGAGTAGAATTGGATCGAGAAGTTTACCTTTTGATGTTTGATGGATTCAGAAAGGGGTGGATCTGTGGTAAAAAGCCATGAGTGAGGTGCAGAATGGCAGATCTGTGAGGAGAAAGATGAAAGTATATGGGAAATGTGGGAGTTGAATAATCGGGATCTAAGCTAAAATGGAGCTTTCTGAAACAACATATCGTAGCAGAGAGATAAGGAAAGGTAGGAAAGATGGAGTTCTCACCAGAAGAAGTTGGTGATGGACCCTGGAACACAGTGTAAAACAAAAGCTACCATTTTTGTATTTTAGAACTTGGTATTTTGTTAGTATAATTATGGATTTTATCTCCTAATCTAGTTATGTAAACTTGGTTTTTTATTGAACAGCATGTAAAGTATGTAAAGTTGTAAACTGATGATTTAAATCATTTATAATCATGTCTTTAACAGCATCTTCAACGAATAGTGGTTAGAGAATGATCATATATACTAATGAAAAGAGAGGTAATTATACTAATGAAAAAGACAAAATTAACTAAAGATATGTGAAACTCAGGGAGAGAGGTTTAAGTGACAATTTTAGGTTTGAGCAAGAAGGATAAAAAGAAAATTAAGTTATTTATCTTAATTCAGTAAAAAAAAAAGGAGATACAATTTTGCCTTAGCCATCTTTGTTACTTTTAGTTAAATTCTATATTTTTTTAAACATTAATAACTTTCACATACGATATTATTTTCTAAATAAAATTACACCATAAAAATAAGCGTTTTTTTCTTTAAAACGCGTTTAGTGTTGCTATATATAAAAATAAATAAATAAAATACACATTCGATTTTTAACGCAATATGACGCAATGATCTGAACATTTTGATACAATATGGCATAATGATCTAGATATTTTAATACAATCGAAAATGTAATTTTTATTTAATATATAATAACACTGTACGTGTTTTAAAGATAATAAACACTCGTTTTTATGATGTAATATTGTTTTAAAATGTCGTATCTAAAAGTTATGAAAGTTAAAAAAAATGAGGGGAACTTGATAAAAAGTCAAAAAATGTCCTTCAATCTTTTGTTCTTTAAATTAACATGTTTTTGTAACAAACATCCAACCCATGGACCATAGGTATTACAAATGTGCAGATCTAAGGTGCAAAGCCGTAATTTTCGAAGTTCTAGGACGATAGATAGGGTAATAGAGATAATCAATAATCCAAACTTGTTTAAAAAAAAGTAAAAAATGAGGGTAATGTGGAGAGGAAAATGAGATTTAGATGGTCTAGAATTGAGATATATGGCATGTGAGACATTTATTTATTATATAAGTAAATATAGGTTTAGTTATTTAAGACATATTACACTAATTATAATAAATGTAATTAGTTACTAATTTTTCGATATATATACGTAAAACCTGTGAATACTTGACGAGTATATACATCCTACTAAAGGGTATTTGGCTCATTGATATGAGATGATGGTTAGAGTTTAGAGACATTGAGGTCTCAAGTTCAAACTTAATTTAATTTTTTTTTTTTGAAGTGGTGAGTTTCTATAGGGGTAGGCTATTCGTACCCCCTTCCCTTACTTGTTGTACCCCCTCCCTGAAAAATTAAAACTTGTCATATTTACCCCTCATAAATATACGTACTTAAAAATGTTTTTGTTTTCTAAAATATTATTATAAACACTTAGTTGAAAAATATTAAAAAATATTTTTCTTTGACAAGAAATTTAAAACTTATTTTTGGGAAAAATATTAAAATTAATTTTCGATCAAAAAAGCAAACATTGTAGTTTAGAAAAAAAGTGGATAAAAATAACAACAAATATAAAACAAAAGAAGTTAAAAACTATTTTCAATAATAAAAACTAATATTGTAGTTTCAAAATACAGAAAATAACAACAAATATAAAAAACCACGTTTAAAAAAGTTTTTAACTATCTTTTTAAAAAATATAGAAAAAGATTTTGTAAAAGTAATCACGTTTAAAAACTATAGATAAAATTGTTATTTATAATATGAAAGAGTATCTTTAAAAATAATCATTTGACATGTTTAAACATAATATAAAGACAGTTCGATTTGTTTTTTTGGGTGAGGTTATTAGGTTTCCTTTTTTTTAATATTGGAATTAAGATTTTATAATGACGCATATATAAACTAAAAATAAAAAATTTTAATTTAAGAAAATGGATATTTTCATACACAAAAGTTTGTTTTGTTTAAAAAAATAAAAAAGTTTGAATTGTATAAATCTAAAACTTGAGGGAGGGGGAGCAACAAGTAAAAAAGATAAAAGAGGGGGTACGAATAGCAGCACCCGTTTCTATAATAATATTTTTTAGGTGAGTTAAACAAAGTGTCAAATAGACCACTTTTAGAACGGACGGAATATGAGACTGACGTTGAATTGCCATCCGTACCCATATGGCCATATCGTTCATTTACTCACAAAAAGTTCAAAAACCCTAGTTTGTTTTTTGTTTTTTGTTTTCTCCTCTGATTATCGACGAACGACGAATCCCCCGCCCCATCGGCACTTCCTCCTCGATTTTTCATCGACACAACACAAGGTACGTCATCATCTCTTCTCTGTTTAATTTCTGTTACGACGCGCAAACTTTCCTGTTTTTCGAGTGTTATTTTCGAATCCAGGAGTGAAATCGACGAATGTAGCAAACGTTCTGGTTATTTTTTTTGGTCGATTTTTGTAGTGTGGCAATTTCAATAGTGTTCGAATACTGTATCCATGTTCAGCTATGCTTAAAACTCGATGAATTAATTCAATTCAGCTTTTCTTGGGCTTAGAAAGCCACCTTTTTTGGGATCTTTGATAAATGAATTAATTCAATTCAGCTTTTGCTCGCTTTTTAAAAATTCGTTCATGTTTTGATCACTGCGTAGGCTGTAATTAAGTTTTAGGGGCCAGAGTTGGTTAAAGTTTGAATTATAAACCCAAAAAGTCATATGATTTTGAGGTCTTTTCTAGAAGAACAGTGGAGTGTAATTGATTTTGTGCAAGGCTACTTGGAATATGTTGTTATGTGCCTTTCATTAACTTCGTTTAACATGTTCAAAGATTCAAAGTCCATTTTTATTTCTCACTGCTCAGCTCGTGTCGGTTCCATTTTTATTTTTAGGGTTGATTTATGTACTCGATGTACATGATGCTTCAAATTATAACAAACAAACACTAAAAGGATGATGTATTAGTGATGTTTGCTAATCGTGTATTTTTTTTGAAATTGTCAACAGATAATACCTTCCTCCCAAGGCGAGCGAAGTGACGTGAGGATGCCTCGGTGGGGTTTTCTCAACTCTTTTCTCTTTTTGTTTCTCTCTGCTTGAATTGATATGTTAGGGTCCATTATGAGTGTGATGACCTGAACTCTCCTAATTGTGTTGAATTTGCAGGTATTACTGTGATTACTGTGACACTTACCTGACGCATGATTCTGTAAGCCATCCGTTTCCCACTTTCAATCTTTGTTTATATACAATTGTTCAATTTGTGACTAATTAAATATGCATTTATGTTCGCTTTTTCATGGATTATGTTGTTATTTCTGCGAAATGGGTTTACAATTGGATGCGATTTTGCTTTGTATATGTAAGGGACGAGGGTTGAAAATAAGTGAGGAGTAGAGGCTTTTTATTTTGTTTATTTAAGCTTTACATTCTAGGTTGAGAGATATCTTTTAGTTAACACATTGTGTGATAGGTTATGGCCATCCAGTAGTATTAAGTAGAAACATCCAATTACTCTAATTCAAAATGTTCCTATTACCAGACACCAACTCCAGCTCTTAACCAGATTGTTTATTGCTAACACAGCTCATTAGAGAATAACTTGCAAAATGCTCGATGTTCATCTCTTAAGATGTGTGATAGCCTGGAAACAAAGATTACCTTTTTATCTTGAACCTTTGTTGGTCCGTAGAATACCCAAATATTAGATGGAGTTTTAACTCGGGTGGAGGTTTGTTGGTTCAAAGAAGTTAAAATACTTGAAGCTATTTGCAACATTACATGCTTCAGTCGTTTACAGAGGAGGCAAATTTAAGCCATTTATGTGAACATTTGTGAATTTGGTTCGTCTTTTATTGCTATGGTGAGTATGGTTTCAAATTGGTTAATTGACAATTAGCTCAAGACTTGGGGGTCCTGAAAGTTTCACAAAGCATACCCCAGGGCTTACAACCCCCTAAATTGCTATATTTAAAAATAACTTGACCAATATTATAAATATAGTTATTGCAATTGTGTTTTGTATGTTGATTATACGAAATTAGAAGAAAATACACAAGGAGTTGATTCACTAACCTTCCTGTTTTGATGATAGATTTTTTTATCAGTTTTGACCTTTTATTCATCCTGCCCATAATTGCCATCTATAGTCCTATGTATTTGACATTTATGGTTGATAGTTTACTATGGTGTTCTTTTTCTTTTTAACATACAAACTAATATTTCATGAAGATCACACTTTTAGGTGAATGTAAGTAAGAAAAGCAAGGCATCTAATAATCCACCTGAAATAAAGGTGGAAGAAGATGAAAAAGAGTAATGTCTAGAAGCACAGAGCTCAGAGAATCAAGTATAGTAAAGTACCTTCTCAGTTATTGTAAATTTAAAATATTAGTTGGACTGTTTATTCTTTTTTAACTAAAAGAAAGTTATTTTAACATGTTTTTAGTGCATAAACTAAAAAGCTCTTCGGTCTGATGTTTGTCTAGCTCCCCCAATGCTTTCTTAAAAAAAACAAATTATTTTATTAACCATTATTATATTTGATAATTAGTTGAATATATTACTCTTCAAGTGAGTGCTACAAGGAGTGTATTCGTCATATAGCATGTGATTATGTGATTGACAATTCGTTCTTTCTTTCTGCAGCCTTCTGTAAGGAAGCAACACAATGCAGGATACAAACACAAGGTACTGACCTGTGTTATTGAAATACAACATACAACTTTAAAAAATTTCTAATAATATTATTTACAGGCAAATGTTCGCATCTACTACCAACAATACGAGGCACAGCAAAATCAGTATCTGATTGACCAAAAAGTCAAAGAACATCTTGGACAAGCTGCTGCATATCAACAAGTTGGTGCTGCATATAACCAATTCAGACCTCGTCTTCCTGTTCTACCTACTCCAATGATGCCAATGCCTGGAAATCCAATGATGCAAATGCCTGGAATGAGGCCGCTTGCCCCTTTGCCAAGACCTGTTTCTGGTACTCTACCTAACTATGCTTTTTCTTAAAATTGTTATTTATAATTATCAAGAAAATAGACCAACACAACATGTCACTTTACGTTAACACTTTCTTTTATGAGTTAATTACATTTTGCGTCCTTGAGGTTTGCTGTTTGTTGCCACCTGAGTCCATTTTTCAGATTATTAACAAATCTCGCCTGTGGTTTGAATTTTGTTGCCGGATTAATTAACTCTTCTTTTATATACATAACCCTTCCCGTTTTGGATCCAACATAACTCTTTCACCTTTTTCAGGGACGCAAAATGTAATTAACTCTTCTTTTATATACCGGATTAATATTTATTATCAATTGCACACTTGTATTATCAGTCATATCAATAACATTATTTTTGTTCACAAATGGTTAGTATAAGAAGGAAGGCTAGGGGAAGACCATTTTTAATAGAGGAGATGTTACTCATCTTAAATTTTTTTCGGCCTTTTAAACTTTGACATAAATGATGTGAATTATATATAGTTTAATATGTTAAGGTATTTAATTGATAAATGATACATCATATGCTATTGAACAAAGAATTTATGTGGAGTATATATTGGGTGACTTGTAAATCCTTTAACCTGTACGAACATTTCATTTTTAGCTAATACTTTTTAGTTTTACCCATTTGACCCATCATCAATAAATACAACAAAACCCTCCCATTTTGGATCCAACATAAATCTTTCACCTTTTTTGTTTATAAACTATGAAAGTTGTGGAATCATGTCTAACCGAATTTTTTTTTTCTCTTTTTCTCTACCAGGATATCCTGGCATGCCTCCAATGATGGCACCACCTGGTGCACCTTCCATGCCTGGTCAGGCCAACCCATCCATACCTGGTCAGGTTAACAATGGTGTGCCAAGGCCCATGACCATTAGCGCCCCGATGATGGCCCCAGGGAGCTCAGGAACCCCTACTTCTGGTGCACCATCGCCAATGTTTACACCAGCCATGTATCAAGCCAACCCGACAACATCAGCACCTGGATCTGGAGGTTTTGAAAGTCCAAATGCTAGTGCACAACCGCAGGAATCGAACCATTAATCTGTTTGAAAACGATGAATAATGTTTCTTGGTCTAGAAATGGGCTTGTATATTTTAATTGATTTTGTACGAGGTGTCTCCTTGAGTCTATAATATATGTTTTCTGCATTTTAAAGGTGGAATTAATACTGGCAAGTAGGTCCAATATTATTTGAAAACTCGACTTCAAGCTAAGAAAAACCGTTTAGAGACGGGTAGAAGCAAATGAACCGGGCTTGACGGTCTGGGTCATGCACCAAAATTTTAAAAAGACATTGTTGTTGGGTCAATCTACGTGGTGGGTATCATGGAATGCGTATAATTATGACCATCATATAGGTTGGGTATCATGGAACGTGTTTGAGTTTTAAAAAATAGGCTTTATTAAAAAAAAGTACAAACAGAAAAAGTTCTTAAATAAAATAAAAAATAAGTTATAGCAATAAACATAAAAAAAATATTGTTTTAAAACGACATTCTAATTAAATTAGGCTCTAAATGCCCAAATATTAAATAAATAATTGGACTATCTTTTTTTAAATGGATCATTTTATTAGTTTAGGTTTTAATATATAAAAGTTTTATTTTAAAAGAACTATATAAATATAATATATATAAAATATTTAAAAAAATATGGGCCCCTTAAAATGATAGGCTTGTTCCGTCGCATTTATCACACATGCTCAGGGCCTCCACTGAACGTGTAGAACTATGTCCACCACATAGTTTGACCCGACATGTCCATAACTGTATTTCTGGTTTGGAATTTTCATAAGTCATAATCTTATGGTATGTTGGGTTTGGATTTTTCATGCGCAAGTTTTCTTGTTACTTTAAAGTTGGGACCAAGTTTAAGTGTACGGTTCACTTAGTTTTATAATAATATGAGACGTGTTTTTCAATTATATGATTTCCAAACAAAACTATTTAAACCATGATTTCATTAATATTTGTAAAAAAAGTATTTTATGAGGTTTTCTCTTTGAATGGCTAAATTCACCACCTCTGTACTTCGTAAAATTTAAAGTCACGATCTTTTTGTTTGAGATCCACCACTTTACTATCAAGTTGTTCCCGTAAAGATGAGTGTTTTGTAAGTGAAAATAACTTTCGAGTGTAAAATTAGATAAACTGAAATAAACTAAAATTATGTAAAAAGTGGCGTGGATCGATCGCAGTCGATGGGGCGGTTGACCGCCAGATAAACTTGATACTAAAATCATGTTTTGTATCTAACCCTTTTTTATTATAAATGATAACCGCCGTACATATCTTACTCTTACTATTTTGCATTCTAACACTTCAAAGTACACATCAATTAGATGTAAGTTTTAACAAACACCTTACCGAACGTTAATGAACACATATGAACGAACACAACCTTTGTTCATATTCATTTGTTTAACTAAACGAGTAAAATTTCACATTCATGTTCGTCCATTTAGTAAACGAACGAACTTTCGCTGAACGATTCACGAACTGTTCGTTGCACGTTCGGTTCGTTTATAACCCTAACAAGTAACAACTGTCAGTCTCTCACTTAAATACTGAAACATATCTCTCAGAGGCTAAACACTTTGCTTCTTCGTTCTTTTAGATTTGTTTTTTCTCAAGAGTAATCACGGAGATAGGTAGGTGGGTTCCGATGATCATTATGTATACTTTCATTCTCTTGAAGCTTGCTTAAACACGACAAACGTGACTCACCATCGTCACAGATGATGGACGTTTAGATCATCTGTGATTTTTCGCTCATATTCTGATGAAGAGGTTCAGTCCGATCATGGTTAATGATCTGGTTCGACCATTAGCCGCGATAAACCGGCCCGTTAATACACAGACGACTAAAAAGGATTAATTGGACCGCTGACAGCGATTTCCGGTTCAGCCGGCGGGTCCGGAAACAAAAACAATGAGTAAATCTGATGCATAAAAAAATAATTAAATTTCATATCCACTACTAAAAATTGTTTAACTTTCAATATATCTTATATATGTACCTTTCCCGCCCATCCTCCTCAATTCAAACTATATCTGAAATAACCTTGAAAAAAAAAAAACTTTCTCAGACACGACCTTTCAATCCATCAAGATTCAGGCTTCGATTAACCACACTTATTATTGCAGATACTATGAGTTCACGTTCAGGTAAAGAGAAACCACAAACCCTAATCTACTCATTTCAATCCGTTTTCACAATACATTTTTGCTGAAATCATGTATTCAACCCTTTCTGTTTAGGTGATAAGCGTGTTGATCTCTGGTCACAAATCATAGCCACTGAATCGGATGATCAATTTCAACATCAACAAACTGCCGTTGTTTACACACGAAAAAACCCCCAAAACGAAACCCTACCAACTGCGTGAGTTACTCATTCTTTTAGTAAATATTATCCTCTAGGTTTTTGTTCACCAATAATTGTTAGTTATATCAGCAACCATACTTTGTAATCAACCATCAAGTTGAACTTTTTCCTGTCCTGACATTCAAAAACAAACATTTTTCAGCAAGCAGACTGATTTACTGCATATTTGGTTGCAAAGTTTGTGTTTTAAGAGTCTTTGGTCCTCTCCAGGAAGCATGGGAGTTCTATTCCGAAGAATCGGGTGAGTTTGGCTCCCGGGAAGAGAGTCAGTTGGAACCGTTCCCTCTTCATCAGGTTTATTCTAAAATTCTAACTTATTAACTGAATTTAGTTGCAGTTTGTTTATTGCTTTTGGCCAACTGAGTAGTGGAAGTTTAAATCTTTATTATGAGTGTGTTTGTGAAAGTGTATGCACTATTTGCTTTTAATATTTTAATCTACAGAGGGAGGACAAGTATTGCAGTTGTTGCGTGTGATAACTATGGACGGGAAAAAGAGAAGCGAATAAGAAAAAACAAACCTCCTCTTGCTAGAGTATGGTTCTTCTACCTGAAACTGTATTCTTAGTACATGTTTTAATGTATCATGTTGCTTATTTTTTCTTGAATTAATTTGTCTAGGCAAAAGGAGTACCGCCTCAAAACTATGAAAAGGAGCGTGCATACTTTCAGGAGGTTGATGCGTTTGAACTGTTAGAGGAAAGCCCTTCGCCTCAAAACAAAACCTGGGTTATGGGCACCAAAAATTGTGTCATTCCATCACATGTATCAACAGTGTTGAGGAAGTGGTTGAGTAATCGCAGTTATGGTCCCCCTGCTTCACTTTCCAAGATCTTAGAAACTCCAGAGCTATCCAAGGATCCTGTTCATAATGGCGCTTTGGATTTCTATAGTAAAAATACATGTAGTTCGAGTCTTGTTGGTTCCACACACAGAATTGAGGAGATAGAAACCGAGGGTGAAAAGGATTCTGAAGATTTAGGTTTTGCAATTCGCAATCTTTCTTTATCATCACATGACTCTGGCTTGGATGAGCAATGGGATCCATTATTGGACCTATTAAAAGTCTGTGGGCAGTCTTCTTCATCAACATTTTCGAATGTGATATCTGAATATTGGTTGGTTTTTCTTCTAGAATGTTAATAGTCAATTAGTATTTGATGAACATACATTTAACAGATGAATGTCTTGTGAATGCAGCGACATCCAAAGTATAAAGAAGGTAGGCGAGGGTACATATGGGGAAGTTTTTATTGCTGGTAGTATTGTCTGCAAAGTTGTTCCATTTAATGGCGACAAACTAGTTAATGGAGAGATTCAGAAGGTACTTCTTTGTGAATTTTCGTTGTTTGGTAACTACTTTTGGACTTTATATTTCATTGGTGATAATGTTTGTAGTTACTCTCCTAAATTCAACTAAAACATGCACTTCAATGAGCAATTAAGTGTTGGATTTTTGTTACTTTAACGTCGTGTTTTTGTTTTGTTATAGAAAGCTGAAGAATTACTTGAGGAAGTTATGCTTTCCCTGACCCTCAATGAATTAAGGGGGAATGACACTCATACTCATAATGTTTGTCCTACATTTATACAAACGTTAAGGTATTTCTTCCTTCGTTCCACACTTATAGTAAGTAGTTAAACCTGCCTTGCACTCTTATTTTCTTGTTCTTTTTCATTTTTTTAAATCTTGGACATCATGTAAAAATGTAAAACTAGGAGGTTGGTCTAGGTAATCGGTTTTTTCTGGAGATCCCCATGAAGAAAAGCATTACGAACATCAAAATGTTGAAGAGGCCAGTTTTGAGTGACAACAAGAGAAAGTATACCCGAATAGTTATAAACTTGATAACTGGACTAAACATTTCATGAAAGTCAACCCTTGGTTGTTGATGAAACCCATTTGCTACAAGCTGAGCTTTGTAGCGAGTGATAGCTTCTGTTTAGTCACATTTCAACACGTGGACCCACTTATAGTCAACCAGATTATTGTTAATAATTAGAGGAACAAGAGTAAGTAAAGGAGGTTGGTCCGGTGGGAGGGAAGATGTAGTGGTATCTGGCATGAAGGCAGTTTAATCCCTATAACTCCTTTCTCAGATTTAGGGAAAAACTCACGTTTAGTCCTCACACTTCAACCAACCATATCCACAACTTAACCACTTTAACCTGAACTTCAGGTGTTACTGTCTGTACGTGGTAGGTTCTTTTATTATATCTATAGTTTTGAATATAGCTAATAGATGAATGGATGATTAAACTTTTTTTTGTTCCATAAATTCTTAGTCAGCAACCACTTGATGTAGTGTTTGTTTATCCGTGTTCTTATCTGTATGGTTTAGTAACCTATATGATCTGGCTTAGGTAAGCTATGGATTTGCAATGATTATGGCCTACATTCACAACTGATAATTGCATGTATTTGATTCCCTCTATATGCAGTTTAAGGGTATGCGATGGTGCTTATGATGATGCCATGATTAGAGCTTGGGAAGAATGGGACAAGAAGCATGTTTCAGAGAATGATCATCCTATCGACTTTGCTGAGAAGCAGGTTTCAGATGCTCATGATGAGGATTCATTTGCTACTTTTTTTGGAAACATATCTTCTAACATACATATGCATTTTTACCTCAGCGTTTTGTCGTGTTTGTTCAAGAACACGGAGGACAGGATCTGGAGAGCTTTGTGCTACTTAACTTCAATGAAGCACGCAGTTTGCTAGTTCAAGTATGTTCAACCTATCTATAAATGACCCGATCGAGGTTATGATTTATCTCTAATGGATAAAATAAGTTAAAATGCACGCAACCCACTTGATTGATTCATTTGAAAAGTTAGATTATTACTATAATATACATAGATATTTTTATGTTGTGGTTACATTTAACACAGAAATTATATTTACAGTACAAGGATTGGGCATAATGTGTTTCAGGTCAAGCCATCTTAATCATATCCACACCAAAAAGTTATTAGTTTTGAATTACCATCCAAGCTGCCCATTCTGGCTCCTTTAGTTTTGT
The DNA here is from genome assembly GCA_039602395.1 of Deinandra increscens subsp. villosa. NCBI lineage: Eukaryota > Viridiplantae > Streptophyta > Magnoliopsida > Asterales > Asteraceae > Deinandra > Deinandra increscens. Next base: position 84,663,548 of record JBCNJP010000025.1, on the reverse strand, counting down.
TGTAGCTGTTAATTAAACTTGTTTTCAGGTTACTGTGGCTTTGGCAGTGGCAGAAGCTGCTTTTGAGTTCGAACACAGAGATTTGCACTGGTTTAGTAACTCTCATTATCTGCTTTCAGTTATAGTTTTATCATGGGTGGCTGTCTATTGAACACACACATATGTACAGGGGCAATATCTTGTTGAGCCGAAAAGGTTCAGAAACATTGCAGTTCATTCTTGATGGGAAAAAAATGCATGTGAAGACATACAAACTGGTGGCATCAATAATTGATTTTACACTCTCCAGGATCAATACAGGTATTATTGTTGTGTGTTGTATAACTATAATCGAACTATTAAAGTGATGTGACGAGACGATTATGTCTTGTTGGCAGGTGAAAGTATTCTTTTTCTGGATTTATCCTTGGACCCAGGACTCTTCGAAGGCCCGAAAGGAGATAAACAGGTAGCTAGGTAGCTGCAAGCGCAAGTTATTAACATCTGCTAGCTTTTTCATTCTAAAGTCTCAGTTTTTTTATATTGTGTGCAGTCAGAAACTTATCGGAAAATGAAACAAGTTACGGAAGATTGCTGGGAGGGCAGGTATGATAAAACAAATGTACCCAACAAAATTTCAGTCAATTAGTAGGGTCTGCAGGTGCGATGAGGTAAAACCTTACCTCTATTGCACAAGAGGCTGCTCCAAAGAGACCCAACTCAGAAAATGTGCCCCATATATTTTTTTTAAAACAAAAAATATAAAATACACAAGAATAAAACAAGTGGGAAAGTATCAAGTTTATAAGTAATAAAACAAGTAATACCAGTAATACGTCTACAGGCACACCTAATCAAATCACAATGGATGATTTTATTTTTGGGTATATAATCGGCATCAATTCACAATTGATGCAAGTCAAAATGGGTTATCTTTGGATACAAGTTAAAAACTAATTTTGGTCCAAAATTCATAATATATGATTACAAACAAAAACCATGATCTTTCAGTGGCTTTCTTGTGTTTTTGGGGGATTTATTATACACTTCGGGGGGCTCCTTTTATTCAGTTTTACCTGTTAGACCAAAAAGTGTTATAACTTACAACAACCGCTTCTCTTTAATCATATAGTTTCCCCAAGACAAATGTGTTGTGGTTGCAATACCTGGTTGACATTTTGTTGCAGAAGAAAGACTATGTAAGTATCCTACTTATGATTTGGTCAGAGCTTTTGCATGTAATCTGATATGACATATATATATTTTTAACATTGAATGTTTGATAGGATCGAACGTCAAAGGACGAGAGGGAGTTACGTTCATTCAAAAAGCGTTTGAATGGGTACGAGTCCGCAAAAGAATCTGTGGTGGATCCTTTTTTCAGTGACCTCATTGTTGTTAGTGATATTTAGGAGGAAGATAATTATAAAAGATTCAAGTCATTTTTACTTTTCAAAAGAATGTTAAGAAAGTAGTAAGTTGAAAAGGATGGTCTGCAGATTGCTGCATGTGTATATCCACAATCTGCCAACTCTTTTTTGGTTGTAAGTTTTGATTTCCTGCATCATCTTATCTCTACTTTTCCCTTTTGACAAAAAGATAGGATTTTAAGTAAATTAATGGGCAGTTGTTAGACGTGTCTTACTTTGAAGTTTGTTGAGGTTTGAATGTTTAGTATGTTGTTAAATACACATTGTTCTGGGTTTTTCATGGCCTGGTTGGAAATCAAATCATTTCTAAAAAGTACTTAAATAAAAAATGTATGGACCTACCGTGACTGTTAATCTGTTATAAATAGTTTTAGCTATAATTTAAATAAAAGAAAGAGTAAACTTTGGTTTTAGTCTTTGTGGTTTGCTCTAATTTATGGTTTTAGTCCAAAAGTTCTAATTTCATCAGGTTCATTCTTTATGGTTTTCAATTTGTCTCGCTCGATTACGAAAACTTAACACCATCTTAATTTTTTGTTAACTTTTTACAAAAATAATAAATAAGTTTTGATATCTTTCTAATCTTGCCCACTTTCTAATCTCTCTCTTAAATCCCTCTTTCTAATAAGACCATTGCCGCTACTTCACCCTTTTCCGGAGAGATCAAACCCCCTTTAGATTGTAACACTTTAGTTTGAACAGTAGTTGGATACGAAACAAGAAGTTGAAAATTAAAGAAAAGTTAAAAATGACAAATCAGGATGATCATATGGACCGTCCCATATCTGGAACCGACGGTCTGCATATCCATCGGGT